>CM042481.1:42801619-43419119 GCA_023621385.1 Quercus gilva
TGGTGAAGGTTCAAGAGGATGAAGGGCAAGGCTGGTTCCTTACGGGGTTCTATGGGTGGCCTGAAGCTAGTCAGCGAGGTAAGTCCTGGGCTTTGCTTAATTATCTGAAATCATTTGTGGATGGCCCTTAGGTTTGTATCGGTGATTTTAACGCCATTCTTAGCTCGGCTGAAAAGCTTAGTCGAACCCCACCCCAACAGAGGCTTATGGATGACTTTTGAGGTGCTTTGGAGTTGGCAAATTTTTCAGATTTGGGGTTCAAGGGTTACCCATTTACTTGGAACAATAGGAGGCCAGGGGCAGCAAATACCAAGCAGAGAATTGATAGGGCTGTGAGCAATGCGGCATGGAGAGATAAGTTTCCACTATCCACTGTATCACATCTGTCAACTCATGCCTCTGACCACATTCCAATTATTCTCCAAATAAAGAGTGCAGTAAAGTGGAGACCAAAAGGATGTCACGAGTTTAAATTTGAAGAATCTTGGCTACTTTGGGATGATTGTGAATCCGTAATTAGAGGTGCTTGGGAGAGAACAAGTGATGAGGCAACGGCTATGGGTGTAGTAAAACAGAAAATTGGGGTGTGTGGGGCTGATTTATTAGCTTGGGGATCATCCAAAACCCACCCGGATACAGAGGAAATTAAGAGACTTCAGAAAAAAAAATTGAAGTCCTAAATAGTGCAGATTATACTGAAGGAAATAAGGCAGAATTTTTGGAGACTAGCAAGAAGCTGGATGAGGTATTACGGAGACAAGAAATTTATTGGGCAGCATTGGGAGTGGGAGTGATTATACGCAATGAAAAGGGTGAAGTTATGGGAGCAATGACAGCTAAAGAATCTGGTGTTGCGGACAGCATGGAGGCAGAGGCTCTTGCTTGCAGAAAAGCACTAGAATTTGCTGTGGACATCGGAATTACTGAGCTGGTCATTGAGGGGGATTGTGCACAATTGATTTCTGCTCTAACTTCGAATCAATTCTGCTTGTCTCGGCTTGGCCATGTATTAGAAGATATTTAGGTGCTTATTGGGGGTTTGAGGTGGGCAGAGGTTCGTGGGGTGCATAGGACTGCCAATTTGGTTGCTCATTGTTTAGCACGTAATGCGAAAGATGTCGTACATGATGTAATTTGGCTGGAGGATTCTCCACCAGCTGTGTTGGAATCTTTGTATCATGATTCCCTCTTTACTGTTGAATGAAATTTGAGTCTAGTTTCCTATTCAAAAAAAAAAAAAAAAAATCCTCAATCTGGGAACATAAATATCATTAGATATATCTTTTTTTTGAGGAAAAAATATCATTAGTTGAACTGTGCAAGAGATACTTTATAGGACCTCAACCATTCATGTGGACTTAGTCAAAACAAAACTAATCCAATGTCGCAATCTCTCACACTCTATATTTCCAAAAGCATTGCAATATTTATCTTGGGTGGGTATCTCTAAACAGTAAAATTAATCAAACCTTTTGTAAGTTACATATGAGGCCTATTCGAATTTTTAAAGAAGAAATAAATAAAGAATCACATGCTAACAAGAGCACTAAGTGGTATTATAATGAAAGAACCAAAAAACAAATAGCACGTTAAGTTGGAAAAGTTCTAAAGGAGAACAATGGATGAATTGGAGTAGGCTTGGAGGTGCAAAGAATTTTCTTTCTTTAGTATATGACATTAGGCCCCACTCGACTGAATTTATTAAAGGGTTATAGATACATTGTTTCCATCATATAATTAAACCAGAATTCTACAAATAGCAAATCTAGAGAATTTTGTGTATTTCTTTGAAAGTGTGCAAAAAATCTGTATATTGCTGAATATGATTGAATGTAGATAAACAATGAAGAGTTCTGCAATGAAAAATGAATATATATATATATATATATATACACTTTCACTGAAACAAGAACAGAAGCTGGTTACAAAGATAAAAATGAAACAATGTTGGGAAATCAATACAAACTCCACAACTAAAAGATAGTGATCACTAGTATTTTTGGAACTCTCAATTAACATAAATCAAGCTTCAACCAAAAGTTGGAAGCATGATTTGAGAATTACACAACATCGAAGGTTAGTGAAATCTATAAGAAGTTTGGGCATCATTGTTGGAAATGATCAGAAAAAGGATAAAATTTCTCTAGTATCTCTTCCTATACATCAGAACAAGTACGTTTTGGAGCAGACTAAAAAACAAAAGCACATACCATCTTCTCAGAAAAAGATACAAATCACATATTAATATATATATATATATATATATCATCCACTTTGAAAAGCCACTCACTTTTTTGGCCAAATTCACTTGATATGCTCAAGACAATGATAATACAAATCACATATTAATATATATATATATATAATAGCTTTATTTATTTTGATTTTTATTTGAAATCAAAGCGCACACACAAAAAGAAAAAGTGGGGGACCTTAAAAAGAGCTAGCTCAAAATGGTTATTATGAGCTACGTTGTCTAAAAACCAAAAAAACTGTTACCCCAACAACATTTGCTTGCACACATTTTGCGGATAAGGTTCAAACCTCAAAACCCAAATCTGTGTGTTAGAGAAAATGAAAGAAAAACAGAGAAACAACATAATTGAAGTGAAGTGAAACTAGTAGTCAGAGTCGGAAGAAGAAGTTGTTGTCCAAACAGAAGCTGACAACAAACGCCGTAATTTCCAGCCTAAAACGATCTTATTAGTAGCCACCTCCTCCACCCTATACCCATCATTGAATAGGGACAACAAAAGCTTTGCTTGACAATGATTGGCTGAGCTCATAGTCACAGGCTTGAGTCCAGCCGTAGCCAACCAATCCCCCCAAGAGCTAGTCTCCTCTGGTTTCTCACGGTTACGGTAGATCCGAGCCAATGACCCGGAAATCCGGGGCCCCAAGAACACTCTTTCCACCAAAGCCCTTGCTCGGCTTTGCATAGGAAACCCAGCTTCCAAAGAATCATAGACCGCGGAGTAATGGTGCAGTGTGTCCATAAACCGACCCAAGAAATCGGGTTTCCCAACGGGTCCCAGTCCCAGCTCTTCCTCCACTAGGGTCACTATTCTCGGGTTAAGGCTCTTGGCTCCGGATAAAAAAGAAGACACGGAGTCGGGTGCCCGCAAGTTAAAATGGGGCAGATTGAGCATACAATTCACCACAAGTGCTTCCCCACGTACCAACTTCAAAACAGAGGGCCGAAACGTTTCATCAGAGTCCAACCGACATTGATGAAACGAGAAAGGCTGACCGATCGATGCAGCGAAAGCAATCAATCTACGGCCAGTCTCTTGAACGGTCCCGATTGATCTTTTCCCACTACTACCACCCCTTGTGATAGCAGTGATCCTAAGGTGTGGGCCAGGTGGGCCCTCTTTTCGAGACACCAATGCTTGCATCAGCGATGCCCATTGAATACCTTCCATGATATCATAATCAACGATGTGGACACGTTTGTCGTGGGCCACAGCTTCGAGGATAGCTTGGTTCGCCGTGAAATGTCCGAAATTGACGTAGGGGGACATGTCTTGTAATAACTGAAACGCGGTGAGGATGTCTGTTTGACTTTGACTTTGATTTTGATGAAGGTTATGGTTATGACAAGATTGAGTACTATGGCTATGATCACTATGATGATGTTTGTGTACACCCACCGCGCTTTCTAGCAAACCTTGCAAGGCCTCGGTAAAATACGCCGCTAATCTCTCCATGTTAGTTTTAGTTCCATCTGAAACCATCTCCTTGAGCCGAACCAATATCACCCCAGCTAGATCTCGGCTCTTCGAGCCGTCAAGAGCTTCAGCTGCTGCTATCAAAAGATGAACCAGCTTTAGCCCTTTGTAATCCTCATCATTTTCTTCATCGACAACCATGTCTGTCGATTCTGATGAGTTCGAGGTCGAGTTTGAATTCCAATTCGAATTCGAGTGTGACTCCTCGTGGGACCCTTCTATTTCCACAGCCCCACCAGGAGCCAAAACAAGACCACCATCGTCCATCATCGACTCGATCAAGTCTTGGAAATCATCGTGACCTTGAAGCTGAAAAGACTCCCAGTCGACCACTGATGGCCAGTTCTGCCAGTCACAACCATACCCAGAATGATCGAGCTCGAGCGAAACATGATCCATGGCGATGGCCATAGCTATGGTTGAGCTGTTAACCAAGCTCATACACAAGAGGGTGGGGGACTGGGGGGTTTAGGACATGAAAAATTATATGTGAGTGGGTTGGAAAGGTAGATTTAAAAAGGAGACAGTAAAGGTTGCAACTTGCAACTTGGAATTGATATTGAATTAAAAGTTTATAATGAGAGAAAACATATAGGCAGGAGGTGGCGTTAAAGTATCGATTTACGCCACCAATCAGTGTTTGCCACATCACACCGTTAATGAAAAATCAGTATACTCTATCACATACAATTTTAACTTAGTTAGACCTATACTCCGCACACAGGTATCGGAGAGCAAACCTGGAGAAACAACGCCAATGCCTAACCCATTTCACCTCTTGTTCTCATCTGACCACCGGAGCTCCACCCTGCCACGACGTCAACAATGTCCAAATGCGGTTCGAGCAAAGCCAAAATGCCAGATTTGACTGCGACACTAAGCAACAATAACACCCAAGTAGACAAAACGAGATTAAAACAACAACTTATACTTGGAAGAAAATCAACACGGATACACAACGAGTATTGATGACAAGGTATGAACCGTAAGAATCAATAACCAAACCCCAAATGCTTCAATTAAAAAAAACAAAAACCCAAATTCCCTTTTGAAATCTTTGAGGTCAGCTTCATAACAATTTCCTCCACCAAACACTTAAATAAACAAACTAAAAAGATTAAATACTGGGAAAAAGAAATGCTAGTAAAATTCAGTATCGACTACTACTAAACTATAACTTTTTGTTCAGGCAAAGAAAGCAAGCAAGCCAAGAAAGTGACTTTGCTGACTCTAAAGCAATATGTCATCAAACCCACATTCATGAAACTTGGTTTTCTCCCAAAGAAAAAGATACAAACTTTTTTTCTATTAGGATTTTTAGTTGAGTGTACATTTTCTTTTAGAGTCAGCTCCAGAACGACGCCATGGCGGGGTGGAGCTTCGGTGGTCAGATGAGAGCAGGAGGTGGAATTGGTTAGGTGTTGGTGTTGTTTCTCCAGGTTTGGACCCTGATACGTGTGTGCGTCTAAGTAAGTTAAAATTGTGTGTGATAGAGTGTATTAATTTTTTTTTTTAAATGTGTGACGTGGCAAACACTGATTGGTGGCGTAAATCAACACTTTTATGCCACCTCTTGACCATATGTTTTCTCTTATAATTAACTAAGTACAAAGACTTTAAAGTGGGCTGCTGATCCCAAAGCTTGGGTTAGCTTTTTATATGTATATATACTAGTCGTTAACTCGTGCGATGTACAAGATAGTTAAATAAAATTGAGTTAAAAATGAAGGAAAATAAATAATTTAGTTCAAAATAAAGGTTCAACAAAAAAATTGGTAAAAAATACAATTAGTTTTTTGCTTTCTTTGAAATTGAACCTAAAAACATAACCGTACGTATGTGAGGACAATGAAAATGATATCAAAGATATTAAATTCACAATTACATTAAATTTAAAGAACAAAGACATTTGTTTCATAACATTATATTAAATGATTAAAGCATTTAAAATGAGTGAGGAAGACACAAACTTTTGCAGACCAAGAACAAAGAGTAATTTGGTAGAATTGTAAATTAATGCTTTCTTTCATATGCAAAAATATCATCCTAAGTATAAAGTGTAAAAAATATCATCCAAAGTATAAAGTGTCTAATGGAACTATAGAACATGAAAATATAAGCTCACTAAGATACAAATAGCTTAATTAAATTTATGACTAATCAACAACAGCATGGTGTGGAAACTGTTTACCAAAAAAAAAAAAGGAGTATCCAACGATCAAACATATGTATCTAATAATTCTAATCATAAAGCAACTACAACATGAGAATTTGGTTCAAAGTATTAAAACAATAACTAAATTTACAAAATGCCCTTTATATATATATTTGTAGTGATGGTGTTCTTTCAGGAAAAGATGAACAGATGAAAATCAATAAACTTACTATCATGTATTGAACACTATTTTACAACTAAAATCTCATACTACTCTTAATATGATTCTTCTTAGTTTTTTTTTCCTTGAATGCTTAGGCTCTTCAAGTGCCATCAGTAGTTGGAAGAATTGGAGCTTGAGCTTCATAGCTTTGGTGATATAAAAGCTTTTGCCAAATCGAACAAATGTTAGACATGTTGGTGAGAATCTATAATTCCATTTAGTTTTGGTGAGAATTTGTATCTTCCCAAGCAGCATTGTAACAGTTGCACAATATGACTCTACACTATATCCCAAAGGATCTCTCTTAGATTGCTTCATTCTTTTATCAGGCACTACAACTAAAGCTCCCCCATCGTAACTTTCTTGCCTTGCAAAACTTCACAGACAAAAGCAAAATTTCATAATTTTCATTTCCTACTTTTGCAGCCCCCAATTAGACTAACTAATAGATAATTTGAAATCACTATCAGACATTGACCATGATACTTGATAATAAAAAAAGGCTGGGAAGTAAGAGATCAACATATTTGATAATAGCAATCAACACTTACCAATTATAATTCACCAGCATTGATATCACAGGACACACAAAACTAATATGAAATTCATGACAATTGAAGATAAACCAAAGACAACAGATACAAAAACCACTACTATGAACAACAATTTTGAACCTTCCGCACTAACCATACACTGCCACCAACAAAGCGAAGGGAAATTATCAGAATCCTTTTGGTCTAGAAATTATTTTTGAAAAAAATCATGCTCTCAAAACCTTCAGGTACCTAGAGTATTTATCTCTTCAAGAATATGGAAATAACAATTAGGCATTCACTTGGAGTAACTGGGTCATGGTCAACCCCTTTATTTGTAATTGTCCGCTCTAAATGCTCAAGAGCATTTGCAACTAAGAAAACCCCAACAACAATTGTAGCTTTTTCCCATTTCTTATATAAATTAAGTGTGATTAGTTTGATTAGTGAAAAACACACCCGAGTACTTCCTGTTTTGCACTTCACCAAGCACCTTAATTGCATATCTCTTCCTTAAAAAAAAAAAAAAAAGAAAAAAAAGAAAAACAGCATGAATAACATTCTCTATTGTGGGTTTCAATTACAAAATCTCATCAAGATTTACAAAATCTCACACATTATTTCAGCTTACTTAAGCATAACTTTTAATTTCTCACAAACCAAAAACACAATAAATAAATAAAGTAAGATATGTATTTTCTACTTTACACGACATTCAAAGCAACCTTAAAAATGGTTTGAATGCTCGAAAATGTGTTAAAAACACAAGAGCTGTTTAGACCCCCTAATTAAAATTACGGCTCAATAGATTTTACACCTACTTAATACTAAGTGCGAAATAGTGTAAAAGCGAGCGGATAAACAATTAAGCTACTCTAATACATAATCTAAGCTACACAGTAGTATAACATAATGTAAAAGAGTAGGGAAGAAGGATGCAAACACAAGATAACACACTGATGTGTTACTGAAGAGGAAACCGAAGAACTCGGCGAAAAACCTCTCTGCCGCCCTCCAAGCGGTAATCGATCCACTAGACAATCAGTTGAGATACATGGGTTAGCAAGAGACCTTCCAAGCCTAATCTACCCAATGTACTTAAGCCCTCCAAGCTATTACTCCAACAAGGCTTCTCAGAACCCTGTCTTGTCTAGCACTCCGGATCCCGCAACAAGCTCCATGTTGCATTTGCCATCCTTGGCTTCTTCCAATGCTTCCCAACAGCACCAAAATGTCACTCAACACTCTCAAAGGGTGTGATAAATGTTTGGGCTATCAACCTTTCAATGGTATGAAAAATGGAGAGGGAAGAGTTGAGGAAATACCACTAGCAAGTGTATAGAGAAATGTGGGTATGACAATCTCTAATTCTCAATGTGTTTGGCTAGGGTTTTCTCTCTGAAGCACTCCTCAACAATTGTGGGTAATGTGGGTATAAATAGTGTAGGCAAAGAAAGTGTAACTCAGGCTGGACAGGTTGGCAGAACAAAATGCCTCGCAGGTGTCTCGCAGGAAGGCCTTACCCGTGAGATACTCGCGAGACACAGCTGTCTCCACCTGGCCTAACTCTTCGCATTCCAGGATGTGCAAGGCACATGTGTCACTTCGCGGGAAGCTAAGTCATGACATACCTGCGAGAAATCTTCAGTCTTCAAATGCTTGAGTCTTCACACTCTCTCCCTCTATCACATAACCCTTACAATGAAATCCCACAATAATATAGGGTATAAAAGATTGAAAACAATTACAATCAAATTTGGCACGAAATAAAAGCCAACAAAAACATAGTTATTGATCGGTTTAGACCCCTTAAAGAAACAATCAGATTGCGTAGTCTAGATTAATTAGCCAAGTTGTTACTTAGTCAAATTAAACAATTCTAGGTTAAAACAATCAAATAATCATATCAAAAATATAATGCAGCGGAATAATAAATAACACAGTGATATGATCACCCAGGAAACCACACGGAAAAACCTGGGGAGGATTTTACCCACCGATCCTCAAGGCAAAACGGAATCCACTAAGAAAGAATTGAAGTTCTTACAAAAGGACTTACAAGCTCCCCGCTTGACTTCCTAATGCTACCCACCAGTAAAACTTCCTAACATGACCACGCGCAGGCTCCGAGTCCATGGACTACTTCTTTCTTTGTATTCCTTCAATCAGCTACAAGCTCCCCGCTTGTTTATCTTTAAGCTTCAAAGGCAGCAACCAAGTTGATCATCAAGACGTTGAAGTAATCTCAACCTTGAAAACCCTAAGCTTTGTGTAAAGGAAAGCTCCTCTAGATCTCACAAGAGATTTACACAAAACCGCAATGTATGAGCAACAATACAACTTGTGCAACTCTGAAAACGTGGCTAGGGTTTTGCCTTATATACCTAGGGCAAAAACATAAAACCCTAAACGTTTTAAAAGAGTTAGGGCTAAGCTGGAATTTCTGCAGAAACGCATCTGGGCCGATTTTCGATCGATCGAGAATTACATTCGATCGATCGAGCCAGGCCGAAATGCACCAATGCATCTGCAGTCACTCGATTCCAAATTTACAATCTTTTACCAACTTTGAGCAAGCCTAAACAAGACTAAATACATTGTTTTGATCATGGTTTGCCAACATTACAAATTAGAGTTCTAAATACACAAAATCCTAAGACCTTAGAACCTAACAAACTCCCCCTTTGGCAATCCGTGACAAAACACAAATTAAAAGCTTAAAGTTTACAATTTAAAAGCCCTTTACAAAAATAATACTCATAAAGACTAAAATTCAATCCTAACTACTATCCATCGGTTGCAAGTGTAGACAGCAGCTCAATTGAAACAACCTGTATATTCCTGAAATACTCAACAAACGCATAAACGCATGTGTGACAGAAAATAGTATATAAACAGGTATAATATTCTTGTAAGATTCACATAACACAAAATAATGATATAAATCAATAAGCAGTGAATCATAAGACAACAAGAATCAAATAAAAACAAGTATATCAATATATCAAAGTTACTCCCCCTAACATGAATATCCCCAAAAATGATATACAAAGTGAAGCACCTAGATACAATCTAATAAACTCCACAAAACAAAAACTCATGCTAAAAAAAATATCTCCCCCTAACTACAAAATCTCCTCAAAAAGTCAAAACTCCTCTACAAGTCAAAAATATCCACTCCCCCTTTTTGTGACGGAATGCCAAAGGGAAATCAAGAGTCGCCATCAAAAGGTAGTGGTGAAGGTGAATGAAGACGCGCTAAATCTGCCCTCAAAGCCCGAATCTCATCAAACAAGTCCATCAGAATCTGACCATGAGCCGCCTGAACGGTCATGACAGTCTCCAAAGTACGACGAACATCGAAGTTGGCCGAAGGAGGTGGAGGAACAGCAGCAGCAGCAACATCATTACCAACTGGATCAGGAATATCCTCACCAGCAGGACCTGTAGAAGACGAAGGAGGAGGAGGAGCGCTAGAAGATGGCTTAGACCTAGGGTGTTTAGAACCAGCTCGAAGATGAGCGGCCCTCTGTCTAAGAAAAGACGCACCTATAGGACCAATGACATGTACAGGCTCAGATGAGGGGAAGTCACTAAGAGCAAGATAAAGCAAAATCCTATGAATGAAAATAGGATGGACAAGGGCATGAGCAGTAGATGAACTCCTATAAACTTCGTTCAAGGAACGAAGAAAAAGATGAGGAAAAGTAATAGGAGCATCGGTGACAAGAGCGTACAGAAATACACACCTCTCGAGAGGAATGGTGTGAAAATGAAAGATGGGCCAGAGGGAATGACAGGCTATCCTAAATAAAAGATAATGTAACTCAAAGAGCTCAGCAGAAGTGATCCTAGGATTAGAACCCCACTGGACAGTAGTCCCAGTGATGTAAGACAAAACATCGCTCAGCTCGGGAGACTCAGAATAAGGATAGACAGGCTCACGAACCAACGGTACCCCTAGAGCATCAGCCACTACCTGAGGAGTAATGGAGTACTCTACGCCTCGTATCCAACTCCTAACAAGAGTGTTGGAATCATAGACGCGGATAGAGATGTTCGAAAAGAACTCTCTAATCAAGGTAGCCGGAGGAGGAGGGTCAGACACATCTAACAAAGGCAACCACCCTCAACGCTCAAAGTTTGCCCTAATGGCAGGATCTAGCTCATCTAGAATGATAGAACGCTCAGCCCAAATCTTCCTCTGAAGATTGAGCTTCTCATAGGTCTCTTGGCTTTTCTCGCTCGGAAACCTCTCATGGTCAAAGGAAGGGGGGGAAGGAGAACGAGAGGGAATAGTCCTACGAGCTCTAGTCTTCCTAGGCATGGTGCTAGGGAAAGGACAAGGACACAAAGACAAAACCAAAAGAACAAAAAGAACAAAACCAAGGGCAGACTGCAAGTTAGCACAAAAACAATAGAATAAAAAATCTATATGATGCATGAACAATAACAATGTTATGATGCATGAACTAAATGCAGTAAACAAGTTCAAATTAAGTTCAATTTCACAAAATTGGCTTGAACATAGAGTTTCTTAACAAAAACCCTAAAAATTTGAAAACCACTTGAAAAATTTTGCACCAAATTGATGAATTAAGCATTGCAAAACACAATACAATGATTATAATGCCTGATTACATCAATACACAAAGCCAATTTCATCAAATTTAACTCAATTTCACAAAAGCCCCAATTCGAACCAAACATAAACCCTAGAATTTTCAATTGATCACAAAACTCAAAATTGATCAAATTAAACTATTAAGAACATGTTTATAGAGTGTCCCCACCAAAACCCATTGATCAATTTTACACAATTAGGTCTGAATCATCACAAATCCCAAAAAGAAAAGTTCCAAAAAACTCCCTTCAATGCATGAAAAAATGCATGTAAATGTGAAAATAAATTGAAAAGGAAGGGCAAAACAGACTTACCGGCTTGAGGAAAGAGAGATTTTGCAAAAAATCCGGAGGAAAACAACAAAAAATTTGAACTTTTGGGCTTGCCTCGTCGGAGAGAGAAAAAGACTTTGAAAAGGATTTGAAAAGTGAGTTGAAAAAGTCAGATTTCTTCTTTTAAAAAAGCTTCTCCACGATCTTCGATCGATCGAAAAATACATTCGATCGATCGAATGTGACAGTCATTTTGACACATTCTGAGACACTTTTTCGATCGATCGAAAAACACACTAGATCGATCGAAATGGGCAGAGGCTCACTAAATTTTGAGAAAAATCACTGTTTTGAAAAAATGCAAACCCAATTTTGAAAACAACTCCTCAAAGCATTTGATCAATGAAAATAAAATGCATGAGTATGAAGTGAAATGCTTTTTCAAAAACCCTAATTTTCAAACCCAGTTTCATCAAAAACAAGTTCCAATCATCCTCCATTCAATTTTCTCAAGCAACAAAATATGTTGTGCACAAATCTCAAGATATTTTTAAACTTGGTTGGTCAGACCAAAAACACACACACTAGCATGTACAGTGTTTAACAAAGAGTAACTTGTGAAGTGTGTGATACTAGCAAAAACTTGAGATACATGTGAGGTGATATGTGAATAGCATTCAAACACAAAGTCTACACAATTCATCACATAGAATTTAAAAGAGACTATCACCTAAAGAGTTACATCCTATAACTCCCACATCTCCTAGAACAAAAGCTTGCAATCATGTAAGTTTCTTGCATTATTGCCTCTTATTTATATATGAATTGGCATTCAGCCTAATAGTACACACCGGTTTGAATTAAGTGAATTGGCATCAAGCCTAATAGTACACACCAGTTTTAATTTTAGATGAGGCTACACCTTATGTTCTTTTTGTGCATGTGCTACACTTTCTCGAGCACAAAATCTTATGATATGCACTAAGGTGTTCATGATTGGCTAGTGAACAGTGGTGAGATGGTTATTTATGCCTTTCTCAAAAGGATCAAGTCCGACAGTCAAAGAACATGTGACTTCATGATTAAGGCAAAGTGATTAAAAACCACACACATCTTTCCCACACAACATGCACTACAAAGTTTCAACTAGTAAAGTGCAATAAATAAGCTCATCTAAGTTAAACAAGGTACACAGGACATGACATGTGTAAAAAGATTAACCAACCTTGTTTTCATAAATCAAGAAAAATTGTGTCAAACATAGTTTTTGCTTTCTCCCTTTTTTTTTTTTTTTTTTTTTTTTTTTTTTTTTTTTTTTTTTTTTTTAAAGAGAAAACAAATAAATCCTAGAATGAAATGCATGGATGTAATGCAATGCAAGTCCTAGAACAAAAAGACACAAAAACCAAAGAACAATGGTCACAAAGGATAGAGCAATGAAGCACAAGGATCATGTCAGAAAGACTCAGTTATTTCGAGTCTTTTGCATCCAAAACCTTTTAGATGCACCACGAGTATTGGAGTTCTTATTCTCATTAGAGTGATTCCCAACTCCAAAATTGGAATAAAGGTTTAACGCCTTTACCAATTCACCAATTAGTGCCATAGGATCTTGTGCTTGAGGCACAGGCACTTTTGGTTTCTTCGCTCTTTTATCAGCTTGAAGTTTGTAACAGTTAGGACGGATATGTCTAGACTTACCACAATAATGACAAACTCAAGCAGGTTTACCATGCATCTTGTCCTTGGATTTGGTAGGCTCCTTAGGTTTAGATTCCCTTAAATCTACCCTAATCTTCTTTGGTGGTGAAACTTCTACAGGTTTGACAACCTCACTCACAGGGGGTTTAACAGTTTCACTCACAACCTCACTCACAGAAGGTACAGAAGAAGAAGCAGGAACAAAGACAGTGGAATGTGGTGCAGAATCAAAAATGCTTTCAACATATCCAATCCCAGATTTATCAGAAGAACACTTTTGAACATTCAGCATGTGATCAAGTTTAGAACTAGCAGATCTAGCAACAGATAAATCATATTCCAAAGTTCTAACTTTATCAAGCAAAAGCATGTTTTCAGATTTAACATTATTCAAAAGCTCATTAGCATCAAACAATTTGACAAGCAAGTTCTTCTTTTCAAGCTCAAGAGCATCAATTTTCTTCAGGCCTAGATCAACTTTCATAGCATCGTTTACAGCAATTTTGCAAAGTTTGTTGTAGGCCTCTTGAAGATCTGCATCTTCAGAGAGTTCCCCATCAGCAGGGTTCTCCTCAGCAAATATGCTTTCATTGACTATAGCAGTAGCAGTGAAAGCAATGAAGTTTCCATCTTCGTCACAACCAGACTCATCATCAGAAACCTCATTATCACTAAGAGTTACAGCCATAGCTTTACCCTTATTTCTCAAGAAAGTAGGACATTCAGATTTGACATGACTATACCCTTGACAACCAAAACACTGTGGACCCAAAGAATTATTTGAAGATTGACCTACTTGTTTTCTAGGTTTAACAGTGTTGGTATTCCTTGCCTTCTTATTAGTGTTTCTAAGGAAATTTCTAAAATTCTTGGCAAGGTAAGCTATCTCAGTAGGAAAGAGCTCATCATCAAATCCACCAGCCTCAACATCATTAACAGACTTTAAAGCCATTGATTTGGATTTGGTAGTCTTGGGTAGGTCAGACTCATAGGACTGAAGCGATCCTACAAGTTTATCCTCAGGGATGGTGTCAACATCCTTGCTTTCAGTAATGGCTATAACTTTGAGTCTAAAGTCTTCAGTTAAGGATCTAAGTATCTTCCTAACAATCTTAGGTTGATCATAGACTTCACCCAAATTATAGGCAGAATTAACAATATCATTAAGTTTAGCATAAAACTCATCAAAGGTTTCATCATCAGACATTCTAATGCTTTCAAACCTAAAAGTTAATTGCTGCAATTTGTTTATCTTAACAGCCTTTGTGCCTTCATGCACAGTTTGGAGGATTTTCCGAGCAGTATGAACAACCTCAACATTAGAGATCCTCTTAAATTCCTCCATTGAAACAACATTAAAAATGGCATTCATAGCTTTGCTATTAAATGCAGCTGCTTCTTTCTGAGAAGTTTGCCACTCACTCACAGGAGTAGTAAGCATAGTTGTTCCCATCAAAGTGAGGAGGAACAAACAGAGAGTGTCCATGCTCCATGACAACCGGGGTCAAGGATCAGCTCAGAGAAAAAAAATCTCAAACAGAAGAGCAACCCGCTCTGATATCACTTGATCGGTTTAGACCCCTTAAACAAACAACCAGATTGCGTAGCCTAGATTAATTAGCCAAGTTGTTACTTAGTCAAATTAAACAATTCTAAGTTAAAACAATCATATCAAAAATATAATGCAGTGGAATAATAAATAACACAGTGATATGATCACCCAGGAAACCACACGGAAAAACCTGGGGAGGATTTTACCCACCGATTCTCAAGGCAAAACGGAATCCACTAAGAAAGAATTGAAGTTCTTACAAAAGGACTTACAAGCTCCCCGCTTGACTTCCTAATGCTACCCACTAGTAAAACTTCCTGACACGACCACGCACAGGCTCCGAGTCCACGGACTACTTCTTTCTTTGTATTCCTTCAATCAGCTACAAGCTCCCCGCTTGTTTATCTTTAAGCTTCAAAGGCAGCAACCAAGTTGATCATCAAGATGTTGAAGTAATCTCAACCTTGAAAACCCTAAGCTTTATGTAAAGAAAAACTCCTCTAGATCTCACAAGAGATTTACATAAAACCGCAATGTATGAGCAACAATACAACTTGTGCAACTCTGAAAACGTGGCTAGGGTTTTGCCTTATATACCTAGGGCAAAAACATAAAACCCTAAACGTTTTAAAAGAATTAGGGCTAAGTTGGAATTTCTGCAGAAACGCATCTAGGCCGATTTTCGATCAATCGAGAATTACATTCGATCGATCGAGCCAGGCCGAAATGCACCAATGTATCTGCAGTCACTCGATTCCAACTTTACAATCTTTTACCAACTTTGAGCAAGCCTAAACAACACCAAATACATTGTTTTGATCATGGTTTGCCAACATTACAAATTAGAGTTCTAAATACACAAAATTCTAAGACCTTAGAACCTAACAGTTGTAAATAATAACTTTACAATCTCCTCCTTTGGCTATTCCGTGATAAAACTCCTAAAGCTGACTCTAGACTAAAACGTGAGTTTGGGAACAAAGGCAAAACTCATTCACACCTAATTTAGAAGCTGTGAAGCACTTGCACGAGTATATACCTGTAACTTGAAACACTTGTACACAAACAAAACTTTCATTAAGCTTATGACAAGTTGAACACAAGGTACGTACAAGAACAAGTAAAATACGATCAAGTTAAATGGGATAAATCAATAAACCATGGCTTGACCAAACAAGTAATCACTATACAAAAGTGATCACTATGCTCATTCACACAGGGAATGAACATCCGGACATGCAAGATGATGAGCTCATTTGAAGAGTATCATTTGTAAATCCAACACTCAACCAATGCAAAATACACGAAGTATTTGCATTTAGGAACAATCCTACTAGGGTGCAAGAGTGATGTACTGATGTAAAATGCATGACATTTAACATCAAGTACATAAGCATAAAGGCTGCATAAGCAAGGTACTGCCTAAGCATGGTACAAACCATAAAAGCCTACAAATTGCATGCAAACAAACCCTTAACAGCTTACATAAGCATCATGGGTACAAGTATAATGCCACAAAGCAAGTATGCCACAAAGCATAGAGATAAACACAAAACAACTGAAATTAACACTGAAATTAAACTGAAGTTAAAAACAGAGTATCAAAGCTTTAAACCAAAAGCAGTAAAAACAGTTATAAAAACTACTAAAAGTAACTAGACTTAAATCGTCTGTGAACCAATAACCAATGTTTCTAAGTCTAAAGTTATGCTCCCCCTAACGCAGTGCAAGCTCTTCTTTAGCTCCCCCTCAAAATTTTCTCCCCCTTTTTGACTAGAATGGCCAAAGAGGCTAGAACTGATCGGACTCTGAATCTGATCCTTGCATTTCTTGTAGCTGTGAAGACAATGCAGTGATCTGTCCTTGAATGTACGCAAACTAGTTTGTAGTGTGTTGCACAGCGGAATCAAGCATTATAGCCATCTAATCCATTTTAGCTAGTAGTTGATCAAGTTTGCTTAAACCTTGTGTTGGAGTAGAAGACGATGGCTATGCTGAAGTCTCTGGAGCAGAAGTGAATCTATCAATCTCTTCCTCTGTATCTCCACCCTCATCTTGCTAAATACGAGGTTGTGCGATGGTATGCACACCTATCCTGGAACCTCTGATGTAGGCTGTGCTCCTAGTCAAGGTATGAGCACCAATGGGATAGTCCTTCTGAACTACCGTAAGACCACTTGGGAATTTCAACTTCGTCTTAGCAATGAATCCCATGATCAATGAAGGAAAAGGCATTATGGTCCTTGAATTCTGTTTTATAATGCTCTTTTTCAGAATGTGGAAGATGTGACTACATATATCAATCTCCTTGTGAGTGAAAAGGTTGTAAAGAAACCTCGTTCTCGGAGCTGATAGTGTGGTGAGGTTCGTGACCGGATACAGGTTATGGATCATCACATAACTCAAAGTTCTCATCTCTGGTGTGAAACGGATTGTGTCCATTGATGATTTCTTCGATGAACCACCAAGAGTCTTTATCATATCCTCAGTAGAACGCAATCTTTCGTCATATTGAACTGACATTGGTTGAGAGGGAGGACGAATCTCCAGGAAGTCTTGAATGCTATACCTTGTGATCACGACTTCCTTGTGCCTCACCCAGAAAATTATGTTGCCATCTTCCACAGCAGCATTGGAGAAAAATTCTCGGATAATTTTTGAGTATACAGTCCCAACTGGATTCAACAACTTGGTCCAAGTTCTCTCTTTGAACGCATCAGGAATGAATGTGTGCTCAAGAGCCTCTAACTGAACCACCATTTCCATAATAATGGTTGCTCTCTTGTAGCAATCATTGTACTTCATATCTGCCTCTACTGACTTGAAATGCTCAGAATCAGTGCGAGCACGTTTTGAAGATGATTTCTTCTTAGCTGTGTGCTTGGTGGGAGACATCTGTACAATTTTACAAAACAGAAAGGGAACATGTGCACAAACACCAAAAACAGAACACAGAACTTGATTAGATTCAAGTTAGTTCAAAACAAAAAGGAATAACTAAAACAGAGCATAACAAACTCTAAACAACATGCTTGAACACATAAATCAGGAAAATATAAACACAATGCATTAAAACAATAAACAATGCATGTGTGTGCGCCTGTGTGCATGTACTGATGCATGTGTGTGCGGCACAGGATGCATGAGGGGTGCCTAAGTATGCCTAGGTGTGAGCCATGTGTGTGCAACATGGGCAAAGGCAAAGTGTATAAAACACATGAACAACGACCAAAACAAGATAGATAATATCAAAAAAGTATAAACCCATAAATTGAAGTCATTTGAGTCCAATTTTATCACAAAAATGCCACTCGGACATTTTGTCCAACACCTAGCATGCACAAATGTACTCTAAGCATGAACAATGCATGAACATGGGAAAATCTACCCTCAATACATGTTAAAATGCCACATGGGGCCAACACAGATGCACAAACACCAAATGAGACTCAGCCCAATCAAAATATTTGAAATATTTGCACAAAATAGAAGAAACCCAATCCAATTTCGAAAAATCCCCAATTTTCTAAACCCTAACGAAAATGCTGCATAATCAAAGCTAAAACTTGAAGAAAATGCTTTAGAAAACATACCTTAAAGAAGTGAATGCAGAAAATATGCTTGGATTGATGGGGTTTTGAATGAAATAGTGATTTGGGTTGAAAAGGGTTCGAATGAGGTTATGCGAAGGAAGTGTTTGTGATTTAAAAAACTGTAACATCTGCTACATAAAACTGAAAACACGCATTTTTTGTGGGTTAAAGAGTAGCGAAACAGTCGCGAGAATGACCACTGAAGCACATAAGCTTTCGCGAGAAGCTTTAAGTTGCGAAACAATAGCGAGACAGTCGCGATACCCTCTGTCTAAATTTGAAAAAAAATTCCAGTTTTTGCCAAACAGCATTTCCCAAGAAGCTTTTGGTCGCAAAACAATCATAAGATAGTTGCGAGAGTTTCTGTGTGACATAATGAAAAAATTAATTCCCTCAAGCACTTTTCGCAGGAAGCTCTAAGTCGCAAGCTTCTCGCGAGAACACCTCTGAACCAGATTTTGATGAAAAACACACAAAATGCATTTTGACCAAAAATAAACACACGAAAGTATAAAATCACTTTCAAAAACATATAAAACACTAAAAAATCTTTTTGGGTTTGATCAATAAGTTCTTGAGCATACACATCACATTTGAACATATACAATCACACAAATTAGATAGGCATTGATTAAATCAAAGTCTTGTGTGTTGTGTGTGAGTATCAAATGTGAAATAGTCCTTAGACCAGAGCGAAGCTTCAATGATTAATTTAATCGAGTCATACACAACTGAAACGAAATCAAGTGGACTATCTCCATTATAGAAATGAGTATATATGACCTCCCACACATTGAATACATAACTTAGAAGCTTTTCATTTGGCTTCTGCATAAAGCATAACAAATGATCCATTTTTGGACAAAACATCTCTTTTTGAGATCGGTGCTTGAAATTTTTGATATTTCAATATTAATGATTAGCCTTTGGCTTTTTGAGCACCATACAATATACATTTAAAAGAGTCGCTTTCCCTTTTTCCTTGTCGAATACTAGTGTGTGCGACAGGTTTTTGCAGCTCAATATCTCTTTTCATTTGGAGATTTACATTTGGTGAGCTCTTTTTGCAAAAACATAAAAATAAATTGGGAAGAGATATAGACACAAGTCTATGCAAGTATCAAGACCAACAAGACTATTGACCAATCATTCATGACAAGCTTGAAGATCTATTTACAACAGTCACGCATAGTTTTCAAGATTTCTTCCACATAGAAATGAGTGCATACATAACAAGCTAAGATCATAAATGCACTACGTAATTAGTACGAAGGTACTAGGCCAAACTCACATGAGATATGCATAAAACAAGCTATCAAACTTTTTGAGATTTTTCAATTTTTTATGGGGTTTTGAATTTTTGAACACACCCAAAACAGAACAAGAAAAGTAAGATCAACAAAAAAAAAACTGCTACAAACCAAAACAAGTAAAAGAAACACGCTAAAACTAATAACAATGCATGATATGATGCATGAGAAAATGTCCCTAAACATCAGAAGTATTAGTGCATGGACATGTTCTAATGCTTATGCATGAGTACCCCTTTTCACCTACACGGCAAGTGTATTTAGGGTGATATCCCTATGGGATTGGGTACGGGAGTTAGGACTTTTAAACCTCTTGGAGAAGCTTTCCAAGCACGTGGTGAATGCGCCTATCATTTCCATTACGTCCATCACACTTAGATCTCCATTTCGACCTCTTGATGGCTCAACAGCCCAATTTTTCTTGTCATTTCTTGGTCCACTTGACCTTCGATCTGTTGCATTCTTTAATGCACTCAACTTATGACAATTAGGTCGAGTATGTCCTTGAAGACCACAATAATGACAGAAGTGGTTTGTTCTAGGACCTCTTTGTGGTCGTGGACGAGATCTTCCTCTTACTTCAGTCCTCACTGTAGGTTGGTTTCTGGGCTTATTCACCACCCTTTGATCAGTTACCATCTTTTTCTTTTCAACTTTTGCCTTCTCCACAGTGGAAGCGACTACAACCGACTCTTTGGCCTTCACAAACTTTACTTCTTTGGAGATATTTATAGCAGCTGCACTGCTTTCTCCATTGTATCCTAGTCTGGATTTATCTGAAAATTGCTTTTGAAAGGAAATTACATCATCGAGCTTTTTGGTGGAGACCCTTTCTACCTTGGCATTGGCTTGAACCACCTCAAGCTCCAAGAATCTGATCTTTAAGTAAGCTTCTGACAGCTCACCATTCAGCACTTCTATTTCGTATTTGGCCTCCTTATGTCTGACCAAGAGACTTCGGTAATCTTCCTCTGCTTTCTTCATTTTCCTCATAGCTGCCTTGGCTACTCTTGCATACTCTCCTGACTTCTCAAGGAGTAAGGAGTAATTCTCTTGTAGACCAGCTGTATCCTCATCATCATCGGCATCTAATTCTTCCACAATCCCCATGGATTCTTCATCACTGTGCTCCCCAAGTTCTTGTACAAGTTGATGCAAGTCCTCAGAGGATTCAACATGTTCAATGGCCATAAAGACGGAATAATTTCCTTCTCCGTCACAGCTCTCTTTTGAGTCTGAATTGGATGAATCTGTATCACTGAGTATTGTGGCATAAGCCTTGCCTTTTCCTCTCAAAAAATTTGGACACTCCTTCTTTAGATGTCCATGGCCATTGCACTCATAGCACACAATGCCTTGGGGTACTTGAGACTCCTTCTCCTCCTTCTTCTTATACTCTTTTCTGTCTCCTTTTAAGGATGAGAACTTCCCTTTACTGAACTGTCTTCCATTGTTCTTCATTCTCAGGAATTTTCTGAAGTTTTTCGCAAGAAATGCAACCTCCTTCTCCACAACATCTTCTTTAGAAGAATCACCCATTCTTTCGACAATGGTTTTAAGTGCGAGAGATTTACTCGTCTTATGAGAAGGAAGTCCCAGCTCATACGTTTGGAGAGGCCCTATCAACTCTTGGATTTTGATCTCATTCAAGTCTTTGCTCTCTTCTATGGCTGTAACCTTTGCTCTAAAACTTTCAGGCAAGGACCTCAATATTTTTCTCACCATCTTAGTGTCTTCAATCTTCTCACCAAGAATGAGTTTAGCAATTACAATTTCATTGAGCTTCCCATAGAATGAATCAAACGGTTCATCATCACCCATCTTGAGCTCTTTAAATTAGGTGGTAAGCATCTGAAGCTTTGTGTCCTTAACTTTCTTTGTATCCTCATAGGTAGTCTCCAAAATCTCCCAAGCTTCCTTGGCTACTGTCATATGAGAGATCCTGTGGAATTCATCAAGAGACACACTACAGAAAATAGCATTTAAAGCTTTACTATTAGCATTGGCTGCCGCAAGAGCCGCCTTATCCCAAGTGGATTTGGCTACCTCCGGCTTAGTCCAGCCCTTTTCAACCGCATCCCAAATGGTATCATCTATAGAGCATAGAAATGCTCTCATCCTAACTTTCCAGAAAGCATAATTGTTACCATTAAAACATGGTGGAACATTTAGGGATTGAGACCTATCCATCTCAAAAGGGTCAAGGATCACACTCAGGTATTTAAACCACAGCGAGTGTACCCCCTCTGATACTAATTGAATGCTCGAAAATGTGTTAAAAACACAAGAGCTGTTTAGACCCCCTAATTAAAATTATAGCTCGATAGATTTTACACCTACTTAATACTAAGTGCGGAATAGTGTAAAAGCGAGTGGATAAACAATTAAGCTACTCTAATACATAAACTAAGCTACACAGCAGTATAAAATAATGTAAAAGAGTAGGGAAGAAGGATGCAAACACAAGATAACACGCCGATGTGTTATCGAAGAGGAAACCAAAGAGCTTGGCGAAAAACCTCTCCGCCGCCCTTCAAGCGGTAATCGATCCACTAGACAATTAGTTAGGATACATGGGTTAGCAAGAGACCCTCCAAGCCTAATCTACCCAATATACCTAAGCCCTCCAAGCTCCTACTCCAACAAGGCTTCTCAGAACCCTATCTTGTCTAGCACTCCGGATCCCGCAACAAGCTCCATGTTGCATTTGCCATCCTTGGCTTCTTCCAATGCTTCCTAACACACCAAAACGTCACTCAACACTCTCAAAGGGTGTGGTAAATGTTTGGGCTATCAACCTCTCAATGGTATAGAAAATGGAGAGGGAAGAGTTGAGGAAATATCACAAGCAAGTGTATAGAGAAATGTGGGTATGACAATCTCTAATTCTCAATGTGTTTGGCTAGGGTTTTCTCTCTGAAACACTCCTCAACAATTGTGGGTAATGTGGGTATAAATAGTGTAGGCAAAGAAAGTGTGACTCAGGCTGGACAGGCTGGTAGAATAGAATGCCTCGCGGGTGTCTCGCGGGAAGGCCTTACCCGTGAGATACTGGCAAGACACAACTGTCTCCACCTGGCCTAACTCTTCGCATTCCAGCATGTGCAAGGCACATGTGTCACTTCACAGGAAGCTAAATCGCAACATACCCGCGAGAAATCTTCAGTCTTCAAATGCTTGAGTCTTCACACTCTCTCTCTATCACATAACCCTTACAATGAAATCCCACAATAATACAGGGTATAAAAGATTGAAAACAATTACAATCAAATTTGGCACGAAATAAAAGCCAACAAAAACATAGTTGTAAATAATAACTTTACATGGTTTGCAGACAACTATTTGAAAAAAAAAAAAAAAATCCCCTAAAACTCCTTTCACATATTCTTAGAGATTAAAATTACACAGCAAAGGATTTCATCAATTGTTATGCTATTTCCAAGTAAAGCAGAATAGATTCACAACAATGGAATTTCCTAACAAAGTAATTCATTTTTATTTCTAATTGAAGAGACAAAAACACAAACCATAATAAGAAATGAATGTGCTTAAAAAAAAAAAAAGCAATTGGTGACAAAACATGACACTATGGTTGTGGATACAGCATGTGACCACAAAGTGCATTGAGCACCAGAAATATTGGACTGTAATGATGTAATTGAAGAAGCTGATCACCAAATATGTTACTGCATATTAAATTAACAACATAGTAAAGAATACAGTGTGCGTGGGGGCAGATTTAACTATACATTTGAACCTAAAATTTAAATTTGATAGCTGCTATCATAGGTGGTCTGCTAGTTGAGGAAATTCCTACAAAAGCTAAAGAAGTCTGAGTTTTTTTTTTTTTCAAAAATATAACGACTCTAGAACTATGCAAAACTTCATTGTATAAAGTTAAAAGTTATATATTCTATACAATTAAAAGTTATATATTTTACTAATAAATTCAGAAATAAAACTACAGTCAAGAAAATGAATAAACTTGACGTCTACACTGCTTTAAAGAATAGAAAAGCAAGGTTGTGGCTTAATTTATTGGCGAAACTACAATATTGGTCCCTGAAGTTTACGCTATGTGCGTAACTGGTCCCTCAAGTTTGAAGCGAGCACAATTAGTCCCTTAAGTTTTAAAACTAAATTGCATTGGTCCTTTTATTAACTTCTGTTAACGAAGTTATTTACGTGGCTAACTTCACAATGACTTGGCATTTTCTTTAATGATGTGGCATATTTTTAATTAAAAAATTACAAACTAAGTGAGAAAAAATGTTAACCAGTACCAAATTAAAAAAAAAAAAAATATATATATATATATATATATATTTTCTACCTACTATAAAAACCCACAACGAGAGAGAAAGGGAGAGAGGAAAGAAATCAAACTAGAAAAGGAATAATGCTATAAAAAAAAAAAAATATATATATATATATATATATATATTATGCGATTTCTCACAGTACAGAAAGAGAGGAAATGGGGAAGAGGAATAATGGGTCGTAGAGAAAACTAGAAAAGATGTCAATTTGAGCTAGAGTAGTTGTAGGGATTTGTGATTTGAGAAACAGGTTGCTGACTATTTTCTTATTCATTCTCTTTCTCTTTCTCTCTGATTATCTTTATTCATTTTCTTTTGTTTTATGGGGTTTGATTTCTTTCCTCTCTCCTTTTCTCTCTCGTTGTGGGTTTTTACAGTAGGTAGAATTTTTTTTTTTTAATTTGTTACCAGTTAATATTTTTTCTCACTTAGTTTGTAATTTTTTAATTAAAAATATGCCACATTATTAAAGAAAATGCCAAGTCATTGTGAAATTAGCCACGTAAGTAACACCATTAACAGAAGTTAATAAAAGGACCAATACAACTCAGTTTTAAAACTTAGGGGACTAATTGTGCTTGCTTCAAACTTAAGGGACCAATTGCGCACACAGGGTAAACTTCAGGGACCAATAGTGTAGTTTCGCCTAATTTATTTGATACACTCATCATTTGCTGATCATAAAGGCAAAAAAATATTAAATTCCCATATCATTTGCATCTTAAAAAAAAAAAAAAAAAAAAAAAAAAGCTTCAGCAATGCAATCGACTGTTGCTTTTGTTCATTTTTGTTTCTAATTGAATTTGAGCTCTGCCCCAAATTCTCATCTACATGCTTTATATGCCTTTTTTTTTTTTTTCTTTTATATTTTAAAGTTTTTGAAACAAATATTCAAGTTATTTGTTTCACACATTATTTATGCTTACTTATGCATGACTTTTAATTTCTCACAAACCAAAAAACACAATAAGTAAATAAAGTAAGGTCGATCTATATTTTCTTCTTTACACAACATTCAAAGCAACCTTAAAAATGGTTTGCAGACAACTATCTGGAATTTCCAAGCAAAGCAATTCATTTTTATTTCTAATTGGAGAAACAAAAACACAAAGCATAATAAGAAACGAATGTGCTAAAAAAAACAACTAGTGAAAAAACATGACACTATGGTTGTAGTTTTAAAATATACCATTTGACAGAATTGGTGGTTTTTCTGTAGCTTCTGTCAGAATTGAACCAAAGGATAGAACTCCAATTAAAAACCACAGGAATCAAAACAATCATCCATGCCACAGCAAAGCAACTCATTGTTATTTCTAATTGAACAAACAATTACAATGTCTACACCTCTGCTAAGCCTGTCCTACCTGGATTCCAAAAGATAAGTTGCAAAACAATTGGGCTTTGAACATTTACATTCCAGGTTATTTCCAATCAGTCAGTGGGCATGGTTGCCTAAGCCAGAAGGACAATTTCACCACAACTAATTGGTTATTAATCCCACCTATAGCTTATTTCATAAATTAAAACCTCCCTTAAGCATAAAAATAAGACACAGAAAAGAAAAACAGTAGGAAGGAAAGTATAAAAATAAAAGAACCTAGGAAAGTACTATGGCTTTGTAAAAGACTGACTTTTACATTATATTTTGGAAGTAAAACCGAACAGCTTGTGGCAAGATACAATGTATTGGATGAAAGTTGACCCACAATTCTCTGATTTGCCAAAGCACACTCCATTAAACCCATGAATTACAAGAACAGCGTAGAGATATAGATGAGACTTAAAGAGTCCATATCCGTATCAATTTTCTTGGGCTTTTCTCTCTCTCTCTCTCTCTCTCTCTCTCTCTCTTTGTTTCTCAATTAATCAATTATATCTCTATCAAAGACCCAAACTCTCAGACTAATAATAAAGATTCAATTTTGAATATGTGTTTGTCTTCCTTATAATCTCAGAAACTGAGTTGTGTGTTCAAATCGAGCAGCAAACCATTACTACCAATCCATATAACAAAATGTAATAAGGGAAACAAAAATCATCAAGCAAAAGAATGGACAGATACCTCAACTGAAGCAGCCACGTTCTGTGAGGAGAGGAAGATAGGAAGGAAGGAACTTAGATAGGCGAGGAAGGAAGGAACTCAGATACACTGTGAGAAAGAGAAAGGCTCTTCTTCGATCAAGAGAATTTGCGGTTGTTGTGGGTGGTGGTGGTGTTGTTGCCTGCTGAGTTATGGTGGTTGTGGGTGAAACGGGAAAGGAGAAGGGGATTAGGAGAAATAGGGTCTGAGGAAGGAGAAATAGGGTTTGTGGGTATGGACATATGGTGGGTATTGATAGAGTGGGTTTTGCATTTATCGGTTTTTAGAAAAGTTTTATGTTGCGCGAAAAGGTTTTTTTTTTTTTTTTTTTATGTTTTTTTTATAAATATTGTGCTAACGTGGAAAATTGTGGGAGTTTCAGAGGATTTGGTTATATATATATATATAGATGAAGGTTTGAACTCCGCGTCTTAATCAGTGTTAGATTTGATTATTTATGTTACACTTATGCCCTTACAATTTGAGATATTTTTAATTTGTTCCAAATTGCCTTTTTGTTGTTACTACCTTCCATATTCTTTTACTAGGGAGGAACTAGGGCAACAGTTGATCTAGTTGCATCCCTAACCACCCTCAAAGCCAGTACTATTGTGTGGAAAATGATAATTAATGAATTGTGAAAGCTAGTTGTTACTGCAGTTACATCGGCAAGTTGGAGGTTAAGGACTCAAAATTTTATTCGAGCCTTTTTTTAATAAACATATTGTACAATAGATATTCAATCAGAAGTTAGTATTAATGAAAATGATTACTGATATTGTTGTTATGTAAATTTTTTAAGAGTATGAGAGGCAATATATGGTAATTTGGTTGCGATGTCCATCAATCTTCTATTCTAAGGACAACATAAGTGGGCTCATGACCTTGCAATTTACATGTTTTACTAATTTAAAATTATATGTACTAACTATTTGTCTATTATTCTCTTGGACTAAGGGTGCGCTTGCCTTGCGAGTCCGCATCCACGTTTTAAGCATCTGGCACTTTTTTTTTTTTTAACCAGCGCCTCCCATGAACAGTGCAATCAAGCATATGAACAGTACTTTCAAGCATGAACAGTAATTTTTAAAATTTTTTTTATTGTTTTCAGTTTTCAGCAAAATAAGCAATATTTAAACACACACTAAGAGTAAGAGAAGTGATAAATATTAATTTGGTTATGGTGTCTATCAATCATATATTCTAAGCATAACTTTATGACTACTATCTGTTACTGTAATTACCTCGGCAAGTTGGAGGTTAAGGAATAAAAATTTTATTTGAGTCTTATTCAATAAACATATCGTACAGTAGATACTCAATCAGAAGTAAGTATCAGTGAAAACAAGTAGAGCTATTTTAACTGTACATATTATTGGTGGCAAATTTATTCTTTGAAGTTCTCATTCACAAGAGAACTACAAGGTTCTTGTTAGTAAGGATCCTGTATTCTTTGATGTTGATAATACCATTGTTATTCATTGTGGGGATTGTTGTTGATGTTGTTAAATTAATACGTTTCAATATCTTTATTATGTATTGTAAATATAATTTGCATGGTAATAATTTTTTGTATACTTATTTAGTTTAATCAAAATATTACAGACCAATGCTGGAGAAGGAAATCAAAATGTGGATGAAAACACAAAAGATGACTCTGAGGAGGAAGATGACTCAGATGGCTTTCAGAAGGAGAATACTGACTCAGATGATGATTGATCTTCCATTATTTATGTTTTCAAGTTTGGCGAAGGATATTATAGCTTTCATGTAGACGTTTTAATTAATATTTTTTAATCTATTTTATAGACGTTTTAATATATTTTTTTATTCCATTATGCACTTTCTAGATTTGGACAATTATGGATTTGTGCTTGTTATTTGAATCGAAAAACTTTTGGGAGATTTATGTTTCCTCGCAATTAAAATATTACAAATGATCTCTCTTTTATTATTGATAGAGTTATTTTGTTGCAAATAATGTATTACTAACGTGGTGAATAGGTTTCAATAATGGTCAAAATTCATTGAAAAAGGTAAATGGTCACATTGATGATGTATTGTTGACGAAAAACCAATTATTTTACGATGGTTTTTAGTCGTTGAAAAACTACATTAACGACGACTATAGTTCATCACAAAAGTTATTTTCGACGACAAACCAAGTACTTATGACAGCTTTTATTCGTCAAAACAAGGGCATTAACAATGGCCTTAGTTTGCCGTAGAAAGTATTTGGTCGTTTGACTTCCTCGTATGAAGTTACATTGTCGATGACAAACCAAGTAATTACGATGGCATTTATTCGTCAAAAAAAGGTATTAACAACGGCCTTAGTTCGTCGTAGAAAGTATTTGGTCGTTTGACTTCCTTGTATGAAGTTACATTGTCGACGACAAACCAAGTAATTATGATGGCTTTTATTCGTCAAAAAAAGGTATTAACAATGGCCTTAGTTCATCCTAGAAAGTATTTGGTCATACGACTTCCTCATATAAAGTTGTATTGTCGATGACAAATGAAATAACTACGACGGAATTTTGTCGTCGAAACTATGCATTAACGACGGTCGAAGGTCGTCACAAAAGGTATTTGGTTGTCCAACTTCCTCGTATGAAGTTGAATCTACAACAGCAATTATCAAGTACTTACAACGAAGTTGTGCTATCGAAAATAAGTGTTAGCAACGGTCTCGTTGGTAATATAGTATTACCGACAAGGCTTTTTCCGACGGCCGTCGACGGCCTTTTACCGTCAGCAATACTAATCTGCGATGGCTTTTTCTATTGTTGCGATGAATTCTGGCCATCGCTAATAGCAATCTTTTTTGTAGTGATTGTCGTTACGTAAATTTTTAAAGAGTAAAAGAGGTGATATATATTAATTTGGTTATGATGTCCATTAACCTACTATTCTAAGTACAATATAAGTGGGCTCATTAACATCCAATTTACTTGTATTTCTCATTTAAAATTTATGAGTACTATTTGTCCCTTACTCTCCTGGAAAAGATGGACAGTCGTTATAATGTTTTTCTTGATATCATTTGAGGTACAATTCATAATTAAAAATAGGAATGAGATTCTTAATTTGAAACTTGATTAATTTAACATGATTTGTCGTATGTCTAGGAATGTTAAACAATCTTCCATGAGTGGTGAAAGCTCGAAATTGTGTGAAAATACAAGAGCTTGTTTAGACCCCCAAATAAAATTACGGCTAGATTGCTTTTACTCTAATTTATCTAAGTGCAGAACAAGAGTAAATGAAGTGTAATAAACCAATAACTACTCTAGTGCATAAACATGAATAACAAACAATAAAAGTAAAGCACAAGAGTAAGGGAAGAGAGATGCAAACACAAGATAACACGACGATGTGTTATCGAAGAGGAAACTGAAGAACTTGGGAAAAAACCTCCCCGCCGCCCTTTAAGAGGTAAATCGATCTACTAGACAATAAGTTGGGATACACGAATAGCAAGAGACCCTCCAAGCTTAATCTACCCAATGTACCTAAGCCCTCCTAACTCTTACTCCAACAAGGCTTTTCGGAACCGTGTCTTGTCTAGCTTTCTGGATCCTGCAATACGCCCGATTGCATCTGCCAAGCCTCACCGGCTTCTTTTGGCAAATCCTCAAAGCTTCCTAAGCTCCAAAACACTCTCTATACTTTGAATAGGTGTGGGTTGTGTTTGGGTACAAATCTCCTCTCAAGGTATGTCAATGGGAGAGGGAATGAGAAGAGGCTAGAATGATTTGTTACTAAGGATGAGTAGCTCTCTCTCAAAAGATGGGTGTGTGTGTTGTTGAAAACCTATCTAGGGTTTTTCTCTCTGAATGGACTCCTTTACATTTGTGGATAATGAGGGTATATATAGTATGGGTGAAGAGTAAGAAAGTCACACTTAAAAATCCTCCAGGCAGAGAGTCATGCGGGTATCTCGCGGAAAGGCCTTACCCGCAAAATACTCACAAAATTGACAGCCTGGCACGATTTTTTAGCTTCTAGTCATGTGCTTCTCACATGCCCTTTTCACGGGAACCCTTCTCACGAACTTCTCGTGAGCTAGTCGCGAAATGCACTAATCTTTATTACATGCTCGGTTCTTCACCAACTTAATACTAAACCCAATACAATTAAATCCCACAAAATACAAGGAACAAAATTAAAGCAATTACAACACTTTTTGTCAAGGAATAAAACCAACATAAAACATAGTTGTAAATCACAACTTTACAAGTGGAAAATATGAATTCATATAATGCTTCTGACTTCCCTTTCCCCTAGCTATATTAAACTCCTGTTAAAAATGCCTTCTTAACAATGAAGACTGTAGGTTTATTAAGTGAAACAAAATTCTTATTCCCTTGACACAGTATCTCATCTTGTTAGTTAACAGAATAGGAAGTAATTATGAATTAACTAAGATCTTATTTAAATCCTCTGATTCCTACCTAGCTAGTCGATGTTACTATTAGGTTTATGATATGTAAACTTATTACTGTTGTCATGCTTGCCCTTGTTCCTATAAACAGTTTACATTGCGTCCATCTCCCAATTCGACATTGACGCTTAACTGTATGCCCAAATAGGATTCTTGTTGGAATCGACCTTGTACACAACTTGGTCAAGGGGGTAAAAAATTAAAAATTAAAAAAAGAAGAAGGAAAACACTTGTTTTTAAAATGCTTTTTGTTAGAAGAATTTAAATCCTTTAAACAATTATTTGCCACTTACTCGCCATTAACCAAACTCGAACTAAATTAACCTTAATGAACAATAAATTATAAGTTACTAGTAGTGTGACGTAAATTAACCAGTGAATATGTTAAATTTCTTTTTGGGGGTGGGGTACAAATTATAAATAAGACTAGAGGTCTACAAAAGCAACCAAAATTTTTTTTTTTTTTTTGAGCTACTTAGGTGTAAAATCAATAGTGGTAAAACCGGCCAAAATTGGGTTTTGCCTATTTCAGCCAAACTTTCTAGCAAAATGCCTCTTGTCTGAAACTACTCGATTTTCTAAAAATTGAGTTTTAAATGTAAAATTTTATTTTTGGACAATCGAGTTATAGCAAAATGAGACTTATAAAATAAGAAAAAAAATTTCTGGAACTCGAGTTCCAGAAAAAAAATTTCAAGGAACTCGGGTTCCATGAACTCAAGTTCTTTGAATGGAACTCGAGTTCATGGAACTTGAGTTCATTAAATGGAACTCGAGTTCCACAATTTTATTTATTTATTTTTTAATTTTTAGTTCGCTATAACTCGATTGTCCAAAAATCAAGTTTTAAATTGAAACTCAATTTTTAGAAAATCAAGTTTTAAAACAGGGGCATTTCTTTAAATAGTTTCAGACAATGGGCATTTTGCTAGAAAGTTTTGGCGAAAGGGGCAAATGCCCATTTTGGCCAGTAAAACTAGTAAGTAGTAACAAAAGAGAGTGACAATTTTAGGTGTGGAAATCAATATTATCAAAAGGAAAGCTCAGTTGCGGGAAAAAGCCTATTACAAACTTTTAACCTCACATTATCACAATCATTAAAAAAAAAAAAAAAAAACCACGCCTCTAGTTGAGTTGTGACTTGTGTGACTCTTTGTGATTCTCAGTTACCCCAAAAGAGTTTGAAATGCTTTTTTGACTGTGTTAACCAAATGGCCACATTAGCATTTATGGCAAATTTATTAGAAGAAAAAAAAAATCTAGAAATACAACTATATTTGACTAACTCAGTCATAATTCTAATGTGACAAACCACAAATTGTGACTAGTGCAGGAAAAGCTAGCTAGTAAATTTATGCGAAAGTAACAAGCAATTAATTACAGTCTACTACATAAAATAGTTGAGATAATTGGTGTGGTCCTAAAATTACTCTTTATTTCGAGTGTGACCGTCTTCGGCTCAAGCCGAGTTCATCACCTGTCAACAATCACTAAGTTCGCTTTCCATAAATTTTTCATTAGGGTATAGAATTCATGTCTACTAGTGTAAGAGTTGGATTCACATTGTAAGGTTGAATTTATTCAACTATGTGTTGGCTTTATTCTGTACCAAATTTTCTTGCAATTTAGCATTTAGAAAACCTGTATTTAGGTGGGAATAATGTAAGGGTACTGTTGAGAGAGTGTGAAGAATTGATCAAATGTGTGCAATCAAAAGGCAACTTGCGACTGGATCTCACAACTGACTCACAAGTGGTAACTCACCAAAATGTGTCACACGTGTGGAGCATGCAAGAAGTTGACGAGTCAAGACAGCTGGATCACTACAAGACAAAAAGTACAATCTAGCCTTTCTGTTATCTAGCAACTGGAACTCGTGACTAATCCCAGTCGCGAGGGACTCGCCAGTGCACCTTATTTTGTTAAAAACTGACTTTTCACATTTCATCTCATACCCTACTATAAATACCCTTATACCCACAAAATGTAAAGAGTTTTCAGAGAGAATTTTGAGAGAGAAACCCTAAACAATAACAAGATTGATTCATCCATAATCTTATACATTTGATTCTCCAAATTTCTCTATTCTCATCTTCTCCATTGTCATACCCATGAGAGGATCTTAAGCCAAATCCTTACCTCACCACATTCAAAGTAGTAAAAAGGTTCTTGGTGTTTGAGAAGCAGTTTAAGAGAGAACCAATTCATTTTGGTTAATGCTGAATGTTCAAAATGGGTATGAAACACCCTTGAACGTTTAGACCCCAAATTACAAATTATCAATTCAAGTTTATTATCAAACAATTAATGTGTGGAACATGAACATAAACCAAACACAGAATTGATGAATAATCTAAGCCAAATATAAATACATCCACAGCAGTAAATAAATGGCAAAGATAAAAGGAAGGAAGATGCAAATACACGGACAACACACGATATGTTATCGAAGAGGAAACTGAAGCCCTCGGTGTAAAACCTCTCCGCCACCCTCCAAGCGGTGAATAATCCACTAAAGAATATAGTTGGGATACATGAACATCAGAAGACCCTCCAAGCTTAATCTACCTAATGTACTTAAGCCCTCCAAGCTTTTTGGTCCAACGAGGTTGCGCCGAACCTATTTCTTCTTTAACTTACCGAATTCTACTATCAACCATAGCATTAACCGATTGACATTGGTTCCTTCCTAACTGCTTCCCAAAAGCACCAAATAAACCTTCTCACGGATATGGGTATGGTGAGAAAAGGATTTGGCTACTATGGACCTCTCAAGGATGTAACAATGGAGAGGAAGAGAATAGAGGAATTTGAAGAGTCTTTAAGGTAAAGATTATGGATGAATCAATCTTGTTTTTCTCTAGGGTTTCTTTCACAAAATTTTCTCTAGAAACTCTCTACATTTGGTGGGAATAAGGGTCTATATATAGTGGTGAGTGTTTGGAATACGAAGACATAGTTTTTCCCAAACAGGGCTGGTTGGTGGCTTGGCCTCGCGACTAGTCTGAGTTGTGAGTTCCAGCTACGAGTTAACTGCCTGGCTAGCCTGGGTCTTTTGTCCTGTAATGCACCAGCTGGCAAAACGCTTCAGCTTCCCGCATGCTTGGCACATGACTCTCATCTGGCGGCTTGCACCCGCGAGCCACCCGTGAGTTCCAGTCGCGAGTCGCTGCTTCTTTGCACATTGAGGAACATTTCTTCACACTCTCTCACACACTACCTTTACAATAATCACACCTAAATACATACTAATTGCTAAAATACAAGCAAATTTGGCATGGAATAAAGCTAACAAGATGGTTGATTAAATTCAACCTTACAAATGCAATGGGCTAATTGCGGGATCCAGTACGCTAGAGAAGACAAGGTTAGGTGTAACCTTGTTGGAGCAAGAATCTTGGAGGGCTTAAGTGCATCGGGTATGTAAAGTTGTAATTTACAACTGTGTTTTTGTTGGCTTTTATTCTGTGCCAAATTTGATTGTAATTATTATCAATCATATATACCCTGTATTTATTGTGGGATTTGTTGTAAGGGTTGTGTGATAGAGAGTGTGTGTGAAGACTCAAGCATTTGGAGGCTGAAGGATTCTCACAGGTATGTCGCGGCCTAGCTTCCCACGAAGTGAAGCATGTGCCCTGTATGTGCTGGAATGCGAAGGGTCAGGCCAGGTGGAGACAAGCTGTCTCTCTTGAGTATCTCGCGGGTAAGGCCTTCCCGCGAGACACCCGCGAGACAAGCTGTTCTGCCAGCCTGTACTGACTGACTCACACATTTTGCACCTATCCTATATATACCATCATTACCCATAAATGTTGAGGAATGCTTCAGAGAAAACCCTAGCCAAACACATTGTGAATTAGAGATTGTCATCCCTACCTTTCTCTATACAATTGCTTGTGGTACTTCCTCAACTTTTCCCTCTCCATTATCCATATCTTTGAGAGGATGATAGCCCAAACACTTACCACACCTTGAGAGTGCTATGTGACATTTTGGTGCTGCTGGGAAGCATTGGAAGAAGCCTAGAATGGCAGATGCAACATGGAGCTTGTTGCGGGATCCGGAAAACTAGGACAAGACACAGTTTCGAGAAGCCTTGTTGGAGTAGGAGCTTGGAGGGCTTAGGTACATCGGGTAGACTAGGCTTGGAGGGTCTTTTGCTAACCCATGTATCCCAACTGATTGTCTAGTGGATCGATTTCCGCTTGGAGTGCGGCGGAGAGGTTTTTCGCTAAGTTCTTCGGTTTCCTCTTCGATAACATGTCTCGGTGTTATCTGTGTTTGCATCCTTCTTCCCTACTCTTGTTCATTTCCTTTTTACTGCTGTGTTGCTTTAAATATGGATTAGAGTAGTTGTTGTGCCTTTACGCTTGTGTTTACACTATTCCGCACTTATCATTAAGTTAGTGTAAAATCAACAAAGCTGTAATTTTAATTTGGGGGTCTAAACCGCTCGTGTGTTTTCGACACATTTTCGAGCTTTCAGGGTAGATTAGGCTTGGAGGGTCTATTGCTATTCATGTATCCCAATTGATTTTCTAGTTGATCATTTTACCGCTTGGAGGGTGGCAGAGAGGTTTTTCATCAAGTTCTTCAGTTTCCTCTTCGATAACACGTGCCAGTGTTATCTTACGTTTGCTTCTCTCTATTCCTTACTCTTTGCTTTTAATTACTGCTCTGTTGTGATTAAATTATGGCTCAGAGTAGTTTGCATATTTGTGTATAGCTTATATTTATCATTCGACACATACTTTGTTTGAATATAAGCTTGTTTTGGAATATTTGAATTTGGGGGTCTAAACATTCAAAAATGTTTTATACACTAAGTGAGCTTTCAATTGGTATCAAAGCGGGTACACTTTGACGGATTTTATGTATCCTTAGTGTGATCCTTGACCCCTAGGATGGATAGGTCTCAATCCTTCAATGCACCTCCCTTCTTTGATGGGACTAATTAAGCATTTTGGAAAGTGCGTATGCGTGCATTGTTGTGCTCCATTGATGAGAGTGTGTGGGATGCTGTAGAAACTGGTTGGACAAGGCCGAAGGCTGCCAAATCTACTTGGGATAAGGCAGCTCATGCAGCGGCTAATGCTAATAGTAAAGCACTTAATGCTATATTTTGTGGTGTCTCACCGAATGAATTTCATAGGATTTCTCATGTATCAATTGCCAAGGAGGCATGGCAAATTTTGGAGACTACCTACAAAGGCACCAAGAAGGTGAAGGATACCAAGCGTAATATGCTTACCACTTGGTTTGAAGAATTGAAGATGAGTGAAGATGAATCATTCGACTCATTCTATGGAATGTTGAATGAAGTGATAATCGGGAAATTAAACTTAGGTGAGAAGACGAAAGACTCCAAAGTAGTAAGAAAGATCCTTAGATCATTACCGAAGAGTTTCCGAGCCAAGGTGACCGCCATTGAGGAGAGCAAGGATCTTGATGTGATAAAGGTCCAAGAACTTATCGACTCTCTTTAAACATATGAGCTCTCTCTACCATCTCAAAGGAAGAGCAAATCCCTTGCTCTTAAGACGATCAATGAGAGAATTGAAACTCAAGATTCCTCGGATGAGGATGAGGTTGAAAAAGAGGTTGCATTCCTTGCAAAGAACTTTCACAAGTTCTTGAAATTCAAAAAGGATTGAAAGTCCTTTGAGAAAGGAAAATTCTCCAATTTCAAGAAAGACAAGAAGGACTTCAAGAGGAAGGATTCCAAAGACTCTTCTCCTTCTCAAGCGTTCACTTGTTATGAGTTCAACAGGCATGGTCATGTGAAGAAAGAATGCCCCACCTATTTGAAGGAAAAGGGTAAAGCTCTTGCTACAACCCTTAGTGATTCGGATAGCTCAAACTTCGACTCTGAAGAAAGCTGTGATGGGGAAGAAAACTACTCCACTTTCATTACCATTGCACCAGTAGATTCTTAGAAAGATTTAAACAATCTAGTAGAAGAGCTTAGTGAGCATACAGAAGTGGAATCTATGGGTGTTGGGGATGAATTCGATGATGATGAAGAAGAATACATTTATGAAGGAATAAATAGATTGCAAGAATCCTACAATGCACTTCTTGAAAAGCATGGAGAATATACAAGAGTGGCTAAGATAACCATTAGAAAGATGAAGAAAGCCGAAGAGGACTATAGAAGCATCCTTGTGTGGTACAAAGAGACAAGGTGTGAAGTTGAAAGGTTAAATGAAGAACTAAACAATGCCTATTCCAAGATAAAGTTTCTTGAGCTTGAAGTTGTTCAAGCAAATGCTAAAGTGGAGCGTGTTGCTTCCAAGAAACTTAATGAAGTGCTTGCCTATCAAAAGCCCTCTTCGGATAGAAGTGGCTTAGGGTATACCAGAGAAAGTAGCTCAAGCTCTAAAATGTCTAAGGAAATGAAATTTGTCAAGGCTAAAGAACCATCAACTCCTCTTGTTGATAAGGTAAAATTTGAAAAGAAGCCAAATGTGGTGAATCAAAAGGCATTGACAAAGACTTCAAATCCAATTGTGGTTAAGCCCAAGGTAAAAAGAAAGTCTCTTCCTAAGGCACAAAGATGTCCACAAACACAACATTATTGTTATCATTGTGGAATTCGAGGGCACACTTGGCCAAATTGCTACAAGCTCCAAGCATTGAAGAATGCAGATCTTCAAAAGCCAAGAAGACAAGGAAAAGGCAATGGAAAACCCAAGCAACCAAAAGGGCGAGAAGAAGAACCCGCTATGAGTGATGTGATGAAGATGATTGACACCATCACCTCATGTTCAGCCAATTTCACCCTAAGCTTTGAGAATCATGGCTCAAGTACCCAATCCTCAAAGGATATCACCCCAAACGCACATGCTGTGTGGTGAAAAATGGTACTTATGCATAAGTATTATAACATGTCCATGCATTAATTCTTTCTATATAATGTGACATTGTTGGTTGTTTGCTTATTTTGCATTCTAGCATGTTTTTATTTTTTTTGTTGTTTAAAAGCTTTGGTTGTTTTGTTTTTGTTTTTGATAATTCTTTACTTGCTTTGTGTCAAAAATACAAAAACACATAAAAAGTATAAAAGCTAAAAGTTTGATCGGTAGTGTTGTGTATTGTCACATGCATGTTTAGCCTTGTACCTCCATACTAATGGCTTTGTGCATTAATGAGCTTAGCTTGTTCTCTATGCACTTGTATCTTTGTGGGAAACATCTTGACATTTATGTGATTGTTGTAAATAAATCTTCAAACTTGTCATGAATGATTAGTCAATAGTTTTGTTGATCTTGAGACATGCGTAGACTTGTGCCTATATTTTTCCCACTTTTTTTTTTTTTTTTGGTTGTTGTTGTTGCTTAAGAGCTCAACCAATGTTAAATCTCGAAAAGAGATAATGAGCTTAGCTTGTTCTCTATGCACTTGTATCTTTGTGGAAAACATCTTGACATCTACGTGATTGTTGTAAATAAATCTTCAAACTTGTCATGAATGATTAGTCAATAGTTTTTTGGATCTTGAGACATGCGTAGACTTGTGCCTATATCTTGTCCCACTTTTTTTTTTTCTTAAGAGCTCAACCAATGTTAAATCTTGAAAAGAGATAATGAGTTGATAAAGCTGTCTCACATACTAGTATTTGACTAGGAAAAAGGGAAATCAACTTGTGTTGAAATGTATGGTGCCCAAAAGCCAAAGGCTTAATCATCAAATTGAAATATAAAAAATTTCAAGCATCGATACAAAAAAAAAGATGTAAAGATCAAAATTATCAAATGTTATGAATTGTAAGAAGCCAAATAAAAAGCTTCAAAGATATGTAATCAAGTTTTTGTGGGAGGTCATATATGTTCATTTCTATAATTGAGATAGGTCACTCTAATTAGTGCTAATTGTGTATGACTTGGTTGAATTGATCATTGAAGCTTCATGTTAGACTAAGGACTATCTCACATTTGATACCCACCCACATCACACGTGTCTATGTTCAATGAATGCCATATTCATTTGTGTGATTGTATTTGATTAAATGTGTTGTACATACTCAAGCATATGTTGATCAAACCCAAAAAGGTTTTTAAGTAATTTAGTTGTTTTTGGAAAGTGTTTTGTTTTAAAAAAATTTCAAAAAATCCAAAAAATTTTCAACTTTGCCTTTTGGCGACTTATTCGCAAGTCGTGAGTTTTCAAGGCTTCAATCGCGAGTTTACCCAGAATGGTTTGCTACTTATTGGTGAGTAAGAGTTCAAGTCACGAAAAACACTTAGAAAATTTTTCAAAATCTGGGTTTTAGACTTTTTGGCGACTCATTTTTGCGATTCATTCGCGAGTTATGAGTTTACTCAGAGGTGTTTGCAACTCATTGGCAAGTGGAAGTCCTAATCGCAAGAAAGACTTAGAGAAAATTTTCAAAATCTAGGTTCAAAGGATTTGACAACTCACTCGCAAGTCAGTTGAGTCACGAAAATCACATGTTTTGCACAAATAGGGTTAAAACTCAGACAGTTTTTTAAAACTTTTTAGTTTCCCTCGCATCATGTGCTTTTCTCTTTGTCTTCTCTGCCTTTCCCTCTCTTAAAACTGCCATTTTCACTCCAAAAACCTCTATTTTCATCTTCAATCTTCTCTCAAAATCCAAAAAAAGGTATGGGTTTTGACTTCTTTTCACTCTATTTCAAGTTTAAAACCTTATTTTTCATTGATTTGCTATTTGTGTTGAGATATTGAAATATGGTTAATGAACATGGGTTTTTGTTGTTGTTGATGAAATTGTTGTATGAGTTTTGTTGAGGATGATGGTATAATGCTTGTTGTATATGCTATACATGTTTTTATTACATGCTCATGCATTATACTATGATTTGTGTTGTGTTGTGCATACCATGTTGGTGATAAAATGTCTTTTTGGATGTTTTGTGTATATTTTTGGACTCCATTGAGTACAAAAATCTTGGGGATAATCATGTTTCTTCGTTTTGAAACATCAAATGATTATGTGTTTTCACACTTTGCCCCTTGCATGTTTTCATGCCTTATATGGGCATTTTTTCATATGATGCACACACACACATCCTTTGACATGTTGAGTGACTAATGCCATGATTATATCATGCTTTGATGTTTAGCATCTTTACATGTCAATTTTTTTTTTTAATTGCTCTTTAAATTTCAGTTTTTAGGGTTTAATTTCGTAAATTATGTTTTGGTACCAAATTGTTACTAATCAAGTTTATTACTAGCTATTGTGCTCTGTTTTTATGGTATTTGCTGCTATGTTTTGTAGATGGCTCCATGAAAAACCACTGCTCATCGTGGTGACAAGAGAAAGCACTTTGACAATAGCTTCTTTTGCTCCCATCAACACTATGAGCGATATTCCCATCAATTCAAAACAGCTCCAATCATTCAGAAGAGATATGTGAATCTTGGTGATCTCAAGGATTCCTTCATTCCTAGTTGTTTTGAAGGAAGAGGCTAGGAAAAACTCCTTGGTGATCTCCCCAAAGCTTGTGAACCTTTGATCAGAGAGTTTTATGCAAATGCATCACTCAAAGAAGATCACATAGAATGCTGGGTTAGAGGTCATGCATTCACTCTTGACATGGGGGACATTGATGCTCTACTTGGAATTGAAGAACAAGATCATGAAGGGTTCATTCCGTTCAAGGACAGAATGGTCTCTATAGAATCTGTGCAACTCTGCATTGGTGGCTATAGGGAAGGAAGATGCCTCAACACAACCTCCTTTCCTCCGGATTTGAGATGCCTTGCCTATATAAAGATGTTCAACTTGTATCCGGTAAGGAAGTTGACCACCATTAACAATGCTAGAGTCATATTCCTCATGGAGATTCATGAGAAAATCTACATTGACATTGGTGCTCACTTGTATACCATCATTGCCGAAGCTACAAAGGCAACCTCAAGGGGAAAGCTTGTTCTCCCAAGTCTTATAATGAGGATCCTTTATGAAAATGGTGTGGAGACTCCATAACACATATGCCTCATGACTTCACTTCCTTCCATCAACTCTTAAACAATCCTAAGAAGTAGGGTTCGACTTCCTGGAGATGAACAAGCTAAAGAGCCTGAAGAAGAACCTCATGTTGAGATAGAGATTGAAGTGGAAGGACAACAACCTCCTTCAAGACATGGTGGTGGTCGAGGTAGGAGCGGAGCATTACCGTCTTCATCAGTTCCTCCTGATGCCTTTCAGATCATACTTGAGAGGATTGATGGTCTAAGGGATGTAGCAACTGAGCACTCCAATAGCCTTGCAGCTAGCCAGGATCAAATCAACTTGTTGACAGCCAAGTTTGATAGCTTTACTTACCAGCCTTAGCCCTTTGGCCATTCTGGTAAAAATAGGGGAGTAATATTAAGGTAGCTCTTGAGGGGGAGAACATAGAATTGGTTTTCATAGTTTTCATAGCACTTATGTTTTTAAAGTTTTTATGGTTTTCATAGCACCTTATTTTAGTACTCTATTGGTTTTAGTACTTTGGTTTTAAAATACTTGGATATTGTTTGTTATGGATACTTGGATGTTTTAGCTATTTAGACTATGCTTTTATTATGTACCTTTGCTTATGTAGCTTAGTACTTTTAGTTAATGTTTTGCATTTTCTTTAGTACTTTTGTGCCCTTGTTGGATCTTGTATCCTGATGCAATTGCTTTAGAGTTTGTTTGGATAGAATTTATTTTGCTGAAACTGAAAATTGAAAACTGAAAACTGAAAACTGAAAACACTATAGCAAAATAATTTTTAAATGTGTGAATAGTGCCGTGGGACCCATTTTTAATAAAAAAGTTGCTAAAAAGTGTAATTTGTGGGACCCGTAAATAGTGCACGGGTGCACTGTTCATTATTGACTTAGTCAAAAGGTGCGGCTGAAGCCAAAAAAAAAAAAAAAAAAAAAAAAAAAAAAAAAAAAAAAAAACTGAAAACGCAACATTGAAAACGCAGACTTGAGATAATCTCTATCCAAACACATACTTAGTGTTCTTGCATCAGTTGAATATTGGACATGCAAATGATACTTTGCATTGAGCTTATTTGCTTGCATGTCCAAATGTTCATTCACCATGTGAATGTTCATTGTAGTCACTATTTATAGTGATTGTTCTTGTATGATCAAGTTACAATTTATTGTTATATTCATACTTGCTTGATCGTATTGTCTTACTCCATAAGCATTATAAGATTTCCACTTACAATGAACTTAATGAGTGCATTTTGTGATATTGCTTTCAGGAAACTTGTTCGTATGGTTCAAGAGCTTCACAGATCTAGATTTAGGGATGAGTGAGTTTTGGCAACTGTTCCTAACTCACATTTTTAAGTCTAGAGTCTCTTTTAGGATTTTGTCACGGAATAGCCAAAGGGGGAGATTGTAAGGTTGAATTTATTCAACTATGTGTTGGCTTTATTCCATGCCAAATTTTTTTGTAATTCAACATTTAGAAACCCTATATTTAAGTGGGAATAATGTAAGGGTTTTGTGTAAGTGAGTGCGAAGAATTGATCAAGTGAGTGTGATCAAGAGGCAACTCGCGACTAACTCGCGAGTGGTGACTCGCCAAAATGTGTCACACATATTGAGCATGCGGGAAGTTGAAGGGCCAGGACAACTGGATCACTACAGAACAAAAAGTATATTTTGGTCTTTTTATTATCTACCAACTAGAACTTGCGACTCATCCCAGTCGCGAGTGACTTGCCAGTGCACCCTGTTTTGTTGAAAACTGACTTTTCACATTCTATCTCATACTCTACTATAAATATCCTTATACCCACGAAATGTAGAGAGCTTCTAAAGAGAATTTTGAGAGAGAAACCCCAGAGAACAACAATTGATTCTATTAGGACATATGTGGTTCACATGCTAAGAACATATGTCATACTTATTTATGTCAATTGGCTAATCCTTTGACAAAACGCACTATACTTGTAATTGGGTAGTTCTAGGTGTTTTTAATACTTCAAGAAATAAGGTTTCAAGATCAAGTGTTGAAGTCATCAAGTTTGTCTAAGAAAAAGCAAGCTGAAGTGCAAAGTTTTTAAAGCTCGACACCTGCTCGATAGCTACCTCGACACCTGCTATCTGTTGAGATTTAAAATTTTAGATTTCCAATCTAATTTTCTTGGGATTCGTGAATATGTTTTTGGGCCTTCTTTTCTTCTAACCCTAAACATATAAAAGGATTATTTTAAGAACCGTCAACAGAGACACAAGTTGCTAAAGCATTGAGCAATCCTTATTCAAGCAAATTGTGATCAAAGACGAAGTTCTTGACCTAGTTCATCTTCTCTGAAGAAGTTGCTGTGTATTTGCACCAAAGGGTTTTGTGACCAAGCATCTTCCTGATCTTCATCGCATAGGATGAACTGAAGAACTTTGCAGCCAATCTCTCTTTCTAAAGTTGGTGTTTGAAGTCGCGTACTGAGATCCGCGCATCTGGTTAGTCACGTACTTGGGAGCCGTGCATCAAAGGTGGGAACTGTCACTACAGATCAAGTCCAATTGGGTATTGGGGTAAGGGTTCAACTGTACGTTGGTAAGGTACTTGGGATTCCTTTACTTGTAACCACTTGATTTGATAATAGTGGAGTTTCGAGAGTGGTGACCTGAAAATCACCCGGTGGGGTTTTTGCCGTTAGGGTTTTCCCCATTCGTGAACAAATCATCATGTCATTTATTTTCCGCTGCATTTTTAGTTATTCGGTGATTTGTTTGTGCTGCCACGCAATTGCATGATAAATTGATTAATTAATAACTTGGTTAATTTAATTAATTGGTTTTATCACAAGGGGTCATTCAATTTGTGGCCTATCAAGTGGTATCAGAGCAGGCACACTCTGATTACGATTTAATCTTTGCTGTGTTGATCCATTGACCCCTGTTTGTCCTTGATAGAACACAATCTCTAATTATACATCCTTTATTTGATGGGATTAACTATGCCTACTGGAAAGTACGCATGAGAGCTTTTTTGCAGTCCTTAGATGAGAAGGTGTGGCAAGTTGTTGAGATTGGCTAGACCAAGCCAAAAGAAGCGCCGGCTGATTGGGATGAAGCCAAGATCAAGGTGGCAAACTTCAACAGCAGAGCGTTGAATGCCCTATTTAGCGCAGTCACTAATGAGGAGTTCAAGAAGATATCCTCAACAAAAATTGCTAAGGAGGCATGGACCATCCTCCAGACAACCTATGAGGGAATAAAGCCTGTCAAAGATTCAAAGCTACAGAGGCTCACTACTAGCTTTGAAGAGATTAAGATGGAAGAGGATGAGTCGTTTGATGAGTTCTATGCCAAGCTTAAGGACATAGTGAACTCAGCCTTCAATCTTAGGGAAACCATCCCTGAACCCAAGGTTGTAAGGAAGGTGCTCGATCTCTACCTGAGAGATTTCATGCCAAGATTATGGCAATAGAAGAATCAAAGGACATTGACAAGATTCCTTTGACTGAGCTGGTTGGGAACTTGCAGACCTACGAGCTAGGGTTATTAAGGCTTGGCAAGTCAAGCAAGGGCAAGAGAATGGCCTTGAAGGCAAAGAGCAGTGATACAGATGAGTCTTCCGATGATGAAGATTCCAAGATGAAGTCCTACATTACAAGGCAGTTCAAGAAGTTTATGAAGAATGCCAATAGAAGGAGCTTTGATAAGGACCGCAGGCAATCCAGTTCTTCTCAGTTTAAGAGCCAAGACAAAGGGAAGAAGGATGCAAAGGAAGGTGGTCAGTACACTGTTCCCGCAGGACCCAAGTGTTTTGGGTGTCATGAGTTTGGACACATGAAGAATGAGTGTCCTACATATCTGAAAAGCATTGGGAAGAGCAAGGCTCTTGCTGCAACCCTGAGTGACACTGAGCCTGAAGAGGATTCCGACAATGAGAATGATGGAATCTTAAATGCCTTCACTACCACAGTTAATCCTACTGAAGGGATTGTTGAAGAAGTAGATGAAGAAGAAGAATTGGTAGACACCAAGTGTGAGAAGATGGATGAACAAGACGATATCCATTCAGCTTATGAGAAGCTTTACAAGCTCTCTGAGAAGCATGAGAAGTTGTATAGGATGACTACCAAGAAGTTCAGTGATGTGGAACTTGATCGTGAAGAGTTGTCCACAAAGTTTGATGAGGCGAATCAAACTATTGGAGCACTGAGGTTTGAGAACAACTTCCTAGCTGAGAAGACCAAGAAGCTTGAAGCGGAGCTGTTCCAAGTAAGAGCCCAACTGGAGAGGACCTCAAGTGCAAAACTTGATGAGATGCTCAGCATTTAGAAATCTGCTTCAGATCAAACAGGCTTAGGGTATGGTCTTTCTTTCTCTAATTCTGCTTCTACTAGTTCTACTGTTTTTGTTCCTCTTGCTAATACTGTTAAAGTTGAGAACACTGATGTTAAAACTAAATTAGCTAGTGAGAACTTAGACAAAGGTAAGTCTATATTAGGAGCACCCCCTAAGCAAGATAAGAAAGATACTAGAAACCCTAGGGCTAAGAAGGCTAACTTTCAAAAGCCTAAACAAAAGAAGCAGCATCTCTGTCATCATTGTGGAGCTGCCGGTCATACTCGACTAAATTGCTACAAGTGGCTAGCCACCCAACAGAGCAACGGCATGATAGCATCTGGAAGCCAAAATAAGCTTCAATCCTCTCTTGCTCATCTTAGAGATCTTTTAAAAGCCCTTTTGTTCCTTTCTAACTTGAACGGTTTCAATTCTTCCCCCTCATCGCCGGTTCAAAGTTTTAATCAAAGGAAAGGTTCTTCCAAGGTGTGGAAGAAAAATGATTCTAAGTGATCTCATCACTTTCTTCTCCCTTCTTGTTTTTCTTGTTTTATTGCATTGCTTGTGTGTTTTGCATTTTTGTTGAGTCAGTCTAGTTTTATGCTTTGTTAACATGTTTTTGTGTGTTTACTTTCAATTTTGTTTATTTTTTTTAATATAAAAAGAAATAAAAAATTGAAAAAAAAAATACAAAAACAGTGTGTGTTTGTGTACTTTGGTACTTGTGTACCTTGGATGGCCAATGAAACAGAGTTTTCTAAACTTTGTATCTCTTGTAGCTTAGATGAGCATTTCTATGCACAACTAAGTAAGTGAGCTTTGTGGCTCTTATTTATGATGAGTAAGATTAGGTTATCTCTTAAAACTTAACACTCATATCACTCTTTTTGATGGGTAGGACTAGAAAATCCTAAGAGAAAGGCATAAATAACCATCTCACCACTGTTACCCGCCAATCATTAATGACATTTGTATGTTTTAGCATAACAAAATTGTGATGCCAATGCCATTTGTGTGCTTAGGCATAGCAAAATTGAAATGCCAAATATCAATGGGTATTTCTTTTCTTTCTCATAAGCCCATGCATGATATGCTTAAAAAGAAAATATGCAAAGAAAATAAAAAGCAAAAAGATCAAAAATGCTTTAAAAATGGTTGCAAGCGTGTATTCTAGGAGATGTGGGAGTTATAAGATGTACCTCGAAGGTGATAGTCCCCATCAAACGGTTATGATTGTGTGTGAGTTATAAGTTATTTTCTCATATCTCAGATCGACATAACATGTATACACATATGCAATCTTACGATGTTTTCACACACAATACGCAATATTCTTTGCTACTTTTGATACATGTACAGGTACAATGTGATTTGGCCATCACTGAGGTTTTACATGTGCTTTTGTATGCTCACTAAACTGTCCTGACTTGTTTTTGAAAAATAAAATTGGTTAGACTTGTTTAGTGAGTGTGTGTTTTTGGGAGATCCATGTGCTTAAATTTTTCATTGAGAGATGATTTTGAGAGCTTTTATGTTGATTGGATCATTGTTGAGGTGTTTGTTGGATTCCATTCATGTCTGTGTTTTTCTCTTCTTGAAAAACTGCTTTTCACTGCTGGCTCGACACCTTCTCGACACCTCCTCGATACCTGATCATCTGTCGAGCTTTTCAAACTTTTTCTAATCGCAATCTCGACACCTGTCTCGATACCTGATGGATCGATCGAGATTTCTCCTGTCTCCTCGATACCTTCTCGACACCTAATCGATCGATCGAGTTTCTGATCTTTGAAATTGGTCTTGTACCTCGACACCATCTCGACACCTTCAGCTGTCGAAGGCCATTCCCTCGATACCTTCCTCGACAGCTTCCTCGATACCTCTCGACACCTCAGCTGTCGAGATTTACTGAGGTGCCTATTTAAGAATCTGTCGCGATTCTCTCTCATTTCACTCGATCTCTCTTGATCTGTCCGAAGGATTTTCACCTCCCAAACAAGTTTCTCTCACTCAAATCTTCAAATCTTCATCATTTTCGATCTTGCCTTGATTTCCATCACCTGGTATGTTCTTTTTCCCTTTCTTTTTCATGCATTGCATGTTTTGAAACCTAGGTTTTGGGATTTTTGGAAATTTTTGGGGTTTTTCAAAATTGACGAGTTTTTCTTGAAATTTTGGGTTGAGTTTTCACTTAAATGTTTTTAAAATGTCATACATTGCATTCCATATGCATTAGAATGATATTTACATGCATTTAGATGTGTGTTTCTTCTATGTGTACTGCTAGTTTTGGATTGGGCTGAGCCCATGATGCTTTTTCAGTTTGCATGTCACATGCCCATGCATTCCCATGCATACGTACTTTTTGTTCAATATATTTGTCATATTTGAATGCTTGGGACTTTTCTGATTGTCTCCCTCTCTACCTCTTTCTCATTTTTTACGTTAGTTGTGTCTATGACACCTAAACGTAAATCCACTCCTGCTCGGAACCCTCTGCGTTCTGGAGCTTCCTCTTCTTCTGACTCTACTCCTCTTAACCTTCGGTTCTGTGATGGAGATGCCCACAAGGCATTTACTGAGAACTTTTCTAGACGAGGTGTTCATTCAGAATGCCAAGTCATTCTGGCGGACTTCGCCGACACTGACCTTCCCTCTGTCATTCACAGTAGGGGATGGGGGTCACTGTGTGACATCCCGATCACATGTCCTCTCGTGTTGATTTAGGAGTTTTACTCTAACATGCACGGGATCGATCGTTCAGTACCTCTCTTTTTCACTCACGTTCGAGGTACGCGCATCCCTGTCACACTGCAGCTAGTGGCAGATGTACTTAGGGTTCCTAGGATAGAGTTTCCTGACTATCCTACTTGTGAGCGTCTGAGGACTGTGTCCAAGGATGAGCTCATTTCTGCCTTTTGTGAGCGCCCTTCTGATTGGGGTGAGCATTAGTATACATCATGTAGACCTTTTGCTAAAGGTCCTAGATTTTTTAACATGGTGATGACTTTTGTACTCCATCCTCTCTCTCACTATAACTCTATCATAGAGCCTCGTGCTCGATTTTTGCTATCTCTTCTTGAGCATCTTACGATAGATTTTTCTTCTCACTTCATTCTATCTATCATAGATGTTCATCTAGATTCGGCGTCCCGTGATAAGCTCATCTTTCCTTCCGCTATCACGAGGATTTTACGCCATTTTTCCATCCCTTTCCCCGTGTCCGACCACTTCACACACATATCTGCCATAGATGCCGTTACCGTAAAACGTAGTGAGGCTCAGTTTAGGTCGAGACAGCCGAACTCCACTCCTCCCTCCCGTTCAGCTCCATCCAGATCCGCTCCATCTACATCTGCTCCTCCTTCTTCTTCAAGCGATGTATCTCTTGGAGACATTATGGTGCAGTTGCAGCACATGGATGCTCGCCTCAATACACTCAGCACTGAGTTGTATCAGGTGAATGTTCGTGTGGGTCGTATTGCATGACGGCGGGCAACCATGGGTGGTTTTGGTTTTGAGGCTTCTCCTCCACCACCTCCTCTAGTCGCTTCAGATTCTGATGCTGAGGATAATGATGATGATGATGGTGATGACGATGATGCTTCGGATGATGATGATGGAGATGCTAGCTCTACTGATGAGATGTCTATATGACACTCTACCCTTTATCACTTGTGACAAAAAGGGGAAGTAGTTTTGGGTTATGAGAATAGTCATCTTAGGGGGAGAGTTAGTATAGGACATTTTTGATAGGGGGAGAGTTGATAAGTTGAGGGATGTAGTGAGGTTTTGATGTATCTTTTCTTTTCTATCCTTGTTAGATACATTGATCTTGTATATGAGGTCGTGTGACCAGTTTTACATACATTGTACTCATTTTCTCTATATATGGATGTATGTTTCTTTCACCTATCTCTTCATGTGTTGTTTCTTTTCTATCTTTATACACATGTTCTTTATACTTGTACGCAATCTAGTTATTTCTGTTTCACACAAGATGCCTTGATGAGTTTTGTTTAAAGTGTTTCAGAAATACAGGTTATCAAAGTCTACTTGCCATAAACTCTCTTCTTGCAAAGTTTTTCAAGAGTTTGTGTTAGGATAGATTTTATTGTATTCAACAAGTGAATATGAGTTTAGTGATTTATGACTTCTCTCATATGTTCATTTGTTTGTTGTGGTTTTGTCACGGATTGCCAATGGGGGAGATTGTTAGGACATATGTGGTTCACATGCTAAGAACATATGTCATACTTATTTATGTAAATTGGCTAATCCTTTGACAAAACGCACTCTACTTGTAATTGGGTAGTTCTAGGTGTTTTTAATACTTCAAGAAACAAGGTTTCAAGATCAAGTGTTGAAGTCATCAAGTCTGTCCAAGAAAAAGCAAACTGAAGTGCAAAGTTTTTAAAGCTCGACACCTGCTATTTGTCGAGATTTAAAATTTCAGATTTCCAATCTGATTTTCTTGGGATCCGTGAATACGTTTTTGGGCCTTCTTTTCTTCTAACCCTAAACATATAAAAGGATTATTTTAAGATCCATCAACAGAGACACAATTATTAAAGTATATATTTATGAAATTGAATTTCATAAATATATGATGAATAACTTAAAAGGATTAAACCGGGTACTCAAGGATTAAGATGTAGTAATCTACAAAGTGGCAGTCTACATTCATGACTTTGTGTTACTACGAATATTTTATGAAGGGGTTACATGTACAATAAAGTCTTGGGATATAATTTATTAATAAGGCCTAGAGTGCAATTATATTTATATAGTGGTATTAAATATAATTAATGGTAACTTTGGACTTGTCAAGAGTTGACAGAAAAGCCCAAGGCCCATTAGAGCTAGTGTCTTATTGGTCCCTTTTGGTCCCACTCCAAGCCACACACTAAAGCCCAATTGGAAAGGCCCAATAGGCTAGCCCAATTAGATAATCAGTTAGTTATAAAGGGAGAAACATACATAATTTAATTATTAGAGATTAGAGAAAAAGTGAGACACCATTGTGAAGTGGTGTGTATGTACGAGTGAAACCACTCAATTATTCTCCCTTAGAAACTGATTGAGAGACCACTCTTCTCGGGCGTAAAGTGGAATTGGAGTGAAGATTAAAAGTGTTCCCAAGTACTTCTAATATTTTGTTTTGAATTTCACCGCATCAAGGTACGCTATCTTGTTCTTAAATTCTGAAATTTATATAGTGCAAGTTATCGATCATGAATGAAATAGATCTTTGTTTGTTACTTCCGCTATGTGTTTTGTATGAGATACAAAACCAGATTTAACCAACAATTCGGTAATTTGTTTGTGCTGCCACGCAATTGCATGATAAATTGATTAATTAATAACTTGGTTAATTTAATTAATTGGTTTTATCACAAGGGGTCATTCAATTTGTGGCCTATCAGATTCATCCACAATCTTATGCATTTGATTTTCTAAATTCCTCTACTCTCACTCTCTCCATTGTTATACCCATGAGAGGATCTTAAGCCAAATCCTTACCTCACCACATTCAGAGCAGTAAGAAGGTTCTTAGTGTTTGGGAAGCAATTCAAGAGAGAACCACTTCATTTTGATTAATGTAATGAGCTAATTGCAAGATCTGGTAAGCTAGAGAAGACAATAACCCTGTTGGAGCAAGAAACTTGGAAGGCTTAGGTGCATCGGCTAGATTAGGCTTGGAGGGTCTATTGCTATTTATGTATTCCAATTGATTTTCTAGTAGATCATTTTACTGCTTCGAGGGTGGTGGAGAGGTTTTTCGCCGAGTTCTTTGGTTTCCTCTTCGATAACACGTGCTAGTGTTATCTTGCGTATGCTTCTCTCTATCCTTTACTCTTTCCTTTTAATTATTGCTGTGTTGTGATTAAATTATGGCTTAGAATAGTTTGCATATTTGGGTATAGCATATATTTATCATTCCGCACATACATTGTTTGAATTTAAGCTTGTTTTGGAATATTTGAATTTGGAGGTCTAAATATTCACAAGTGTTTTATACACTCAGTGAGCTTTCACAAATCAAGGGCTCCACCACCTAGGAGACATTCTAAGTCAAAAGAAAGCTATTGGGTGATAGAAATCATTTGATTAATTATCAAGATTCATGTTTCTGGGTGGTGGGAAGTGGGGAAACTCATATTTTAAAAATAGTGATTCTATTTAAAATACCAAAAGCTATTGGTTTTTAGATTGATTCTTTTGTGTCCCTGAAGAGTTACTTTGATTTTCTGGGAAAGGTATGTGCTTTGATAAAAAGTGGTAACTTTCAGTCAAGTAGCTTTTGGTTTTGGCAGTCGTGTCCTTTGCTAGATTCGTTACCGTGTACCAGTAATACATTAGAAAAATCCTTGATTTTGGTAAAGGTCGTACGTTTGCTTGTAAAGTTACAACTTGGTGTTCATATTTGATTGTTAAAGACGTGGCCCTTATCATTACATCAATTAAAAAATCAATTAAGAAAGGAGAAAATTGAATAATGGAAGATGGGTGAGAGAGAGAGGAAAAATGGAACATATATTAATATTTTCTTTTGTTAGAATAAGTGAGAGATAGAATAGGTGAGTGAGAGGTTAGAATTTTTTTTTTCTGCTCATCACAATATCTTTTCAAGGGCAAAGTTAGGCATCCTAAGCTTTTTTACTGCAACTGTGTTATAAATTGGGATTGTTCAATGCAGTGATGTTTAATATGCAATATTGACTAGTCATGCATTCTTCAAAAAGAAAATCTCATGAGTTATAGAGATCATGATTCATGTATAAGTGTAGTATGATATCTCCGCAATAATATTACTTTGCAACTTACTACAAAGAGATTCATACATAACAGCATTGATTTTAAAGAAAGTGGAAAGTGAAAACATATAAACAATTTAGTGCGCGCATTACCATAAAATTACTAAAAGTATAACAGAAAAATAAAATGAATATTCGAGTGTTAGAATAATGATTAAATAATTAAATATACAATTTTCTAATACTTTAAAATTTTGAGACAATTAATAATTTAACATGATATCAAGGTAGGTGATCATCAATTTGAACCACATAATTTTTTATTTTCACTTAAAAAAAATTATAGATACAATAGAATTTCAACCTATAGCATCCGATACATGATGATTGCTCTTTATCATTAGGTTAACACACCAATTAGTTTTTGATATAATCGAAGTTTAAACTCTAGATTTCTTTATTTGATGACGAGAAACTTTACCAATTGAACAACTAGAAACCATACATTTTAAAAGTTAAAAATTCCATATGTTAAACCCTACTTATTATTAAGGGGGGAGTCTTGATTCACACATAAGGGATGGTGTTAGAATAATAGTTAAGAAATTAAATCCATTATTATTTTTTTTATAAGATATACTTTTAATACAATTAATTTATCAATTTACAATGTGTCCTTACCATCAAATCATGAAAAGTTACAATGTCATAAAAGTTGCTCTTACTATGTAAAACATTCGGAATACAATTATTAGATGTTAAGGATTACGTAGAGCAACTTTCAATTGCCAAGAACTTAATTTGTTGCCCAACTAGTTGGCACATCTCTATATTTTCAATAGGGACATCCTAGGTTCAAATCTCCACATGCCCAACTATTGAATTATAACCAAAATATATATATATATATATATATATATATGAAGAGAAACTTTTTCTGTTTTTTGAAAAGTCATTTTTGGCTTAAATTGACCCCAATCCTCCACATTTTCCTTATCCAATAATCATTGTCCAACAGGAAGCTTAAACTTATTGTACAAAAAATGATGAGAGACAATATGAATTACTATAGGTGCGTTTGTACCATGAAATCAGGTAAAATAGGGGGCTGTAGAATCAAGTTGAGTCCCTTTCATAAAAACAAAAAGGTTGATTCCAATATGAAAAGTTAAATATTATTTTATTTAGTTTTATTGAGAGCAAAAACCAAACTTTGGTTTATCATTAAACTAGTTTATATATTAAAGTTTACTTTATTATGTTTTGTAAGGTTAAATTTATTCAATCATTTGTTGGCTTTATTCCGTGCCAAATTTGCTTGTAATTTAGCAATTAGATACTCCGTATTTAGGTGAGATTCATGTAAGGGTAGTGTGTGAAAGAGTATGAAGAAATCTCAGAAGTGTGCAATTCATGGGAGTCTCGCTACTGGATCTCGCGATTGGCAAGTCACCAGAATGGCACACGTGTGAAGCATGCAGGGGGAGCTGAAAGGTCATGCCAGCTATTGCACTACAGGACAAAACTTCTAGTCTGGCCAGATAGTTAGCTCGCGACTCAAATACCCTTATACACATGAAATGTAGAGAGCTTCCAGAGAGAATTTTGAGAGAGAAACTTTAGAGAAAAACAAGATTGACTCATCCACATTCTTCATCCTTTGATTCTCCAAATTCCTCTACTCTCACCATCTCCATTGACATATTCTTGAGAGGTACATTTAGCCAAATCCTTATCTCACCATACCCATATCTGTGAGAAGGCTTTTTGGTGCTTGGGAAGCAGTTCAGAAGGCACCAATTCATTTTGGTTGGTGCAATGGGCTATTGTGGGATTTGATAAGCTAGAGAAGACAAGGTTCGACGAAACCCTGTTGGAGCAAGAAGCTTGGAGGGCTTAGGTGCACTGGGTATATTAGGCTTAGAGGGTCTTCTACTATTCATGTATCCCACACAAGAAATGTAGAGAGGTTCCAGAGAGAATTTTGAAAGAGAAACTTTAGAGAAAAACAAGATTGACTCATCCACATTCTTCATCCTTTGATTCTCCAAATTCCTCTACTCTCACCATCTCCATTGACATATTCTTGAGAGGTACATTTAGCCAAATCCTTATCTCACCATACCCATATCTGTGAGAAGGCTTTTTGGTGCTTGGGAAGCAGTTCAGAAGGGACCAATTCATTTTGGTTGATGCAATGGGCTATTACGGGATCCGATAAGCTAGAGAAGACAAGGTTCGACGAAACCCTGTTGGAGCAAGAAGCATGGAGGGCTTAGGTGCACTGGGTATATTAGGCTTAGAGGGTCTTCTGCTATTCATGTATCCCAACTTTATTCTCTAATGGATTATTGACCGATTGGAGGGTGACAGAGAGGTTTTACACAGAGTACTTCGATTTCCTCTTCGATAACACATTGCCGTGTAATCTTTGTGTTTGCATCTTTCTTCCCTTTCTCTTTACCTTTTAATTACTACTGTGATTGTGATTAATTATGGTTTAAAGTGTGTTACCTGTTTGGGTTTAGCTTATGTTCATATTCCGCACATATATTGTTTGATTATAAGCTTGCGTTGGTAATTTGTAATTTGGGGGTCTAAATGTTCATTGGTGTTTTACACACTATTTGAACTTTCAATTGGTATTAGAGCGGATGCACTTGTTGTGGTTTAATTACCTAAGTGAGATCCTTGACCCTTTTGAGATGGATCGATCTCAATCTTTGAATGCTCCTCCATATTTTGATGGAAGCAACTATGCATTTTGAAAGTTGCATAAAGGCATTCCTATGTTTAATCGATGAGACTGTTTAGGATGCTGTAGATATAGGGTGGACTAAGCCGGAGGCTACCAAATCCATATGGGATAAGGAAGCCTTCGCGGCAGCTACTCCAAATAGCAAGGCACTAAATGCTACTTTTTGTGGTGTTTCTCCAGATGAGTTTCATAGGATTTCTACAATTGCCAAGAAGGCGTGGCAAATATTGGAGACAACCTATGAAGGCACTAAAAAGGTCAAAAACACCAAGTTGCAGATGCTAACCACTCGATTTGAGGAGCTGAAGATGAGTGACGACAAGTCATTCGATTCATTTTATGGCAAGCTAAATGAGGTGGTTATTGGGAAGTTCAACTTCGTTCGATCATTGTCGGAGAGCTTCCGTGTAAAGGTTACTGCAATTGAAGAGAGCAAGGACCTTGATGATATCAAAGTTCAAAAACTTATTGGCTCACTTCAAACATATGAGCTGTCTCTACCTTCACAAAGGAAGAGCAAATCCCTTGCTCTAAAGATGATCAATGAGAGGGTGGAAGCTCACGACTCATCAGATGAGGATGAGGTCGAGAAAGATGTGGCATATCTTATGAAGAATTTCTGAAAGTTCTTGAAGTTCAAGAAGAATGGAAAGTTTGCTGAGAAGGGAAAATTCCTAAATTTTAGAAAGGAGAAAAAGGATTTCAGAAGGAAAGATGGGAAGGATTCTCAACCCTCTCAAGGAGTCACGTGCTATGAATGCAACGGTCATGGACATCTTAAGAAAGAGCGTCCGAAGTATTTGAGAGGGAAGGGTAAAGTGTATGCCACTACTCTTAGTGACACCAACTCCTTTGATTTAGATTCAGAAGAAAACTGTGATGGAAAGAGAAACTTCTCTGCATTCATGACCATTGCTCTAGTAGAATCTTTAGATAATTTGAGTGTGCTAGTAGAAGAGCTTGGTGAGCACATAAAATTGGAGTCAATGGGGATAGTAGAAGAATCCGATGATGAGAAAGATGAATAGTAGAAGAATCCGATCATAAGGAAGATGAAAGAACAATAGGACTGTAAGAGACCCACAATTCCCTATTTGAGAAGACCGGTGAATATGCAAAAGTGGTGAAAGCAGCCATTAAGAAAATGAAGAGAGCAGAACAAGACTACAAGAGTCTTTTAGTCTGATACAAGGAGACCAAGTGTGAAGTCGGGATGCTGAATGGAAAGTTGGCTGAAGCCTACTCAAAGATAAAATTTCTTGTGCTTGAGGTGATTTAAGCTAATGCTAAAGTAGAGCGAGTCTCCTCTAAGAAGCTTGATGAAGTGCTTGCTCACCGAAAACCTTTCTCCGACAAAAGTGGATTGGGATACACCGGAAAGAGCAGTTCAAGTGTCAAAGGGTCTAAGGATATGAAGTTTGTGAAAGCTAAGAAACCAATGGTGGAAATCACTATTTTTGGGAAAGTGAAGGCAGAAAAGAAGCGGAATGTGACTGATCAAAGGTTATTAACTAAGCCTCCTAACCAATTAGTGGTCAAATCTAAGGGTAAAGGGAAATCTCTCCCAAAGTCACAAAGATGTTCGAGAACTCAACATTTCTACCATCATTGTGGAATTCAAGGACACACCAGACCCAATTGTCATAAGCTTTAAGCATTGAAGAATTTAAGTGCTCAGGGGTCGAGAGGACCAAGACATGGCAAAGGGAATTGGACTACTGAGCAATCAAAAGGTCAAGAAGGTGATCTCGGAGTGAGGGATGTGATGAAGATGATTGATGCCTTCACTACCTGTTTGGCAAGCTTCACTAGAAGGTTTGAAAGTTGCAACGATCATACCCAATCCTCTAGGGATATCACCCCAAACGCAAGTGTCGTGTGGGTGAAGAAGGGTACACATGCATAAGCATTATAACATGTCCATGCATTAATACTTCCTATGTTTTGTGACATTGATTGGTTGTGTGATTTGTGTTATCTCTCCAACAAGTGTTGAAAATTGTTTTCTGCTTGTTTGTTATTTGCTTTGAATGTTTTTACATATTTTTTTTTTATCAATCTTTACTTGCTTTTGTGTCAAAAATCCAAAAATACATAAAAAGTAGAAAATCCAAAAAGTTTGATTAGCATTATTGTGTTTTGTCACAAGCATGTTTTGCCTTGTACCTTTGTATTAATGGCTTTGTGCATTTTTAAGCCTAGCTTGCTCTTTATGCACTCATATCATTGTGGGAAAAATCTTGTCATCTATGTGACTATTGTAAATAGATCTTCAAACTTGTCATGAATGATTAGTCAATGGTTTTGTTGATCTTAAAACTTGCATAGACTTATGCCTATATATCTTCCAACCCTTTTTTTTTTTTACTTAAAGAGCTCAACAAATGTAAATCTCAAAATGAAAAGAGATAATGAACTGTAAAAGCTGTTGCACATACTAGTATTTGACTAGGAAAATGAGAAAGCGACTTTTATGAAAATGTATGAAGCCCCAAAAAGCCAAAGGCTTGTTCATCAAATTGAAATATCAAAAATTTCAGGCATCGATCTCAAAATGAGATATGTTGATTCAAAAAGATCAAATGATGTGATGTGTATGAAGCCAAATGTAAAGCTTCAAAATTATGTAATCAAATTTTGTGGGAGGTCACATATGAATATTTCTATAATTGAGATATGTCATTTTTCCTAGTGCAAATTGTGTATGCCTTGGTTGAATTAATCATCGAAGCTTCACATTAGACTAAGGACTATCTCATTTTTGGTACCCACACATATCACACATGTCTATGTTCAATGAATGCCTTATTCATTTGTGTGATTGTACTTGATTAAATATGTTGCACATGCTCAATTATATGTTGATCAAATACAAAAATATTTTTGAGTGTTTTAGTTATTTTTGGAAAGTGTTTTTATTTTGAAAAATTTCAATGTGCAACCCTGTTTTGGCGACTCTACCTCGTGGGTCAAGCAAGTCGCGAGCCCCTAGTTGCGAGCTTACTCATAAGGCTTTCGCGACTCTCTGGCGGGTCAAAGCCCCAGTTAAGAAAAAGACTTAGAATTTTTTCAAAAATCTGGGTTTTTAGATTTCATGCAACTCAGTTTGGTGACTTGTTTGCGAGTGGAAGCTTTAGTCTCAAGGGTTACTCAGAAGGTTTTGTGGCTCCCCACGCGACTGGCTCGCGGGTGGAACTTTCAGTTGTGAAAAACACTTAGACAAATTTTTCCAAATTTGTCACAAGGGTTTTTGGCGGCTTGCTTTGGCGACTTGTTCGCGACTCAATACAGTAGTGAAAATCACATGTTTTGCACAATGAGGGTTATTTTCAGGGCAGTTTCAAAAACTTTTCATTTTTCCCTCGCATCTCGCGACTATTCATCGTCTTGTTCATCCCTCCCTCTTCCAAAGTCACCATTTTCACACACAAAACTTTCAGTTTCATCATCATTTCTTAATCAATCTTCAAGAAAAGGTATGGGTTTTGCTTTTTTTTCAATGCATTTCATATTTCTTACCTTAGGTTTCTTAGATTGTGTATCTTTGTTGGAATTTGAAAATATGATGTTTGAATCTAGTTTACTGATGAATTTGTTGAACTTATTGTGTGGGTTTTGTTGATTATGTGGTGTTATACTAGGCCTTAGGTTGTTCTTGGTCACATTTGTTGCACACACACACTCTTTAACATGGGTGAGATCTAAATGTCATGATTTGAGGGTTTCATTCAAAAATTTTGATTTGGGACTAACTAAGTCCTAATGAAATTTGTTGCCCTGTGTGTTCTTCCTTGCTCTTTGATATTACATGATACAAATTGATATGTCTTCATTCAAGAAATTAGTTGTACAAGGAGGTAGTAGCAAATGAAAAGAACCAGTGATTGATCTTGACAACTTCACTCGTACGTCCAAAAGGTGTCGCTCATCGATAGGACTCTATGATGACAGCAAGTTCAGATCCTATTCAGCATCACAAACTTATGAGAACTACTTCATGGATGCTCCCATGTTAGTGGAAAAGGTGCTTGATCAGGGTTCTCTCCTTGATACAAAAATCCCCGTACGGTTTTCCACCAAGGATTGGAACTTCCTCTTCTCCAACTTAGAAGAAGCATATGAAAATATGGTGAAGGAATTCTATGCAAACGCCATTTCAGAAAGGGATGAAAGGAAATGTTGGCTTAAAGGATAGCACTTCATAGTAACACCCTACTATCTTGCTAACATTCTGCACATCAACCGACTAATGTTTCCAAAGCCACCAGTGTATGATGACTTAAATCCGGATGAGGAATTACTTCGGTACGCTCTTGGAGAGAACTTGGAATTCTCTCCTAATGGGAAATCTGTTAGGACATATGTGATTCACTTGTTAGGAACATATGTCACTATTTTATGTAATTGGCTAATCCTTTAATAAAACGCACTTTACTTGTATTTGGGTAGATCTAGGATGTGTTTAATACTTCAAAAAATCTTGTTTCAAGATCAAGTATTAAAGCTATGCAAGTCTATCCAAGATTCAAGCTGCAAAGTGCAAGTTCATTAAAGCTAGACAGCTAGTATCTATCGAGCTTGAAGAGCTGTTCCAGCCCCATGGCACGACAGCTACTCGACAGCTGCTCGACAGATGGCTATCTATCGAGGTTTAAGAAAAACAAATTTTTTGTTCTGTTTTAACTCTAAACCGTGATTATATGTTTGGGTTTTCTTCTCTCACAACCTTAGACATATAAAATGATTATTTTAAGGGCCATCAAAGGTGGACACAAGTTGCACAGGTGTTGAGCAAAGTTTGTTCAAGAAAATTGTGACCGGAGATAGAGTTTTGCCTTAGTTCATCTTTTTTGTGAAAAAGTTGCTGTGTCTATACATTGTAGGGTTTTGTGACCAAGTATCTTCTGGATCTTTATCGTCTGGATGAACTGAAGGACTTTGTAGCCAACAACCTTCTCTAGTTGGTGATTAAAGTTGCGTACTAGGATCCGCGCAAATGGTTAGTCACGTACTGGGAGCCGTGCATTACAAGGAGAGATTGTCACTATAGAACAAGTACAATTGGGTATTGGGGTAAAGGTTCAACTGTAAGTTGGTATAAGGTACTGAGATTCCTTTACTTGTAAATGCTTGTTGTGCTACCATGCGCTTTGCATTTTAATTTGATTAATTAATAAACTTGGCTAATTAATCAATTTGTTAGGTTTTAAGGTCTTAGGATTTTATGTATTTAGAACCTAATTTGTAATGTGGCAAACCATGATCAAAACAATGTGTTTAGTCTTGTTTAGGCTTGCTCAAAGTTGGTTTAATTTTGTAAAGTTGGAATCGAGAGACTGCAGAAGCATTGGAGCTTCTCGGCCTGGCTCGATCGATCGAATGTAATTCTCGATCGATCGAAAATCGGCCCAGATGCGTTTTTCTGCAGAATTCCAACTCAGCCCTAACTCTTTAAACATCTAGGTTTTTATGTTTTTGCCCTAGGTATATAAGGCAAACCCTAGCTACGTTTTTCAGAGTCGCACAAGTTGTGTTGTTGCTCATACATTGCTGTTTTGTGTAAATCTCTTGTGAGATCTAGAGGAGCTTTCCTTTACACATAACTTAGGGTTTTCAAGATTAAGATTCTTCTTCATCTTGATGATCAACTTGGTTGCTGCCTTTGGAACTTAAAGATTAACAAGTGAGGAGCTTGTACCAGATTGAAGGAAGACAAAAGAAAGAAGTAGTCCGTGGATTCGGAGCCTGCGCGTGGTCGTGTCAGGAAGTTACTACTGGTGGGTAGCATTAGGAAGTCAAGCGGGGTTGCTTGTAAGTCCTCTTGTAACAACTTCAATTCTTTCTTAGTGGATTCCGTTTTGCCTTGAGGATCGGTGGGTAAAATCCTCCCCAGGTTTTTTACCAGTTTGGTTTTCCTGGGTGATCATATCACTGTGTTATTTACTTTCCGCTGCTTTATATGTTTACATGCATGATATGATTTTGTAATTGTTTTAACCTAGAATTGCTTAATTTGACTAAGTAAAAACTTGGCTAATTAATCTAGGCTACGCAATTTGTTTGTGGTTTAAGGGGTCTAAACCCTGTCACAATTAATTAATCACAAGGGGTCAATTCTTTTTTGGCCTATCAAAATCAATTAGTGTTTCCTCACTTTCTCCAGAATTGAGGCTACTTACAGTAATCATGTTTCACAATCTCTGTCCTCTATCAAGCACCGGGTACATGAATCTCGAGAAAGCTTTGTTCCTTCAGGATCTGATTTCTAATGAAGAGATTGATATTTGCTCTCACATCTTTCATATTTTGCACAAAACTGCTGTGAGAATTGCCTCAAGGCACTAAATTCCTTTTGGTTGTCTCATTTCAAGGATATTGAAACTCAAAGGCATTCATCCATCGGACAATGAGTTTCCCTACCCAAAGCCAAGTCCAATAAACATTCATATGCTCAATGCTAGCATTGGTCATAGTTGAAAGGGAATCAAGACAGAGAGTCCAGCTTCTCATGGTGGTTCATGATTAGCTCCTCATGCTAGTTCCAGCTCTAGCTCACAATCCTATGATGAGAAGTTAGACAACATAATGGCATCCGTCCAAGACATAAGCACTAAATTGTCCGGACTAGCCTCTCTTCTATACTCTCACAACATCCGTTGTGATACGAAGTTCACTTCTCTCTAAACTCAATTGGACCAAATTCAAAGAAAGCTAGAAGAAAATGAGGACTAGCTATTCCATGACAGAAAAGAGGAGATGGTGATGATAGGGGGAGTATAATGAAAGGGGGAAAAAAGTGCTTGATCAAAGGGGGAGTATTGAAGTTAAAGAGCAAGAGACGCCTAACATTTTGCTTCATATTATCTTATATCAGGATCTATGTTGTGTACTTAAACTATGCTTTATGTTTTGTTTTGTACCTTAGCTTTGTAGCTCAGTACTTTTAGTTAATGTTATGCATTTCTTTTAGTACATCACTCTTGTGCCCTGTTGGATTTTATATCCTTGATGCAATTACTTTGACTTTTTGTATCGGTTGAGTGTTGGACTTGCAAATGATACTTTGCATTGAGCTTATTAGCTTGCATGTCTAGATGTTCATTCCTTGTGTGAATGTTCATTGTGATCACTATTTATAGTGATTGTTCCTATTTGGTCAAGTTATGCTTTACTACTTTAATTCTTTACTACTTGATTGCATTGTGCTTGATCCATATGCATTTCAAGATTTCTACTTACAGTGATCATCTTGTGTTGTTGTTTTCAGGAAAAACTTGTTCTTATGGTTCAAGAGCTTCACAGTTTCTAGAGTTAGGTGTGAGTGAGTTTTGGCAACTGTTCCCAACTCACATGTTAAGTCTAGAGTCTATTTAAGGTTTTGTCATGGAATACCCAAAGGGAGAGATTGTAAGGTTGAATTTATTTAATCATTTGTTGGCTTTATTTCGTGCCAAATTTGTTTGTAATTCAGCAATTAGATACCTTGTATTTAGGTGGGATTCATGTAAGAGTAGTGTGTGAAAGAGTGTGAAGAAATCTTAGAAGTGTGTAATTTAAGGGAGTCTTGTAAGTGGATCTCGCGACTGGCTCACGACTGGCAAGTCGCCAGAATGGCACATTTGTGAAGCATGTAGGGGCAGCTGAAGGGTCATGCCAGCTGTTGCACTACAGGATAAAACTTCCAGTCTGGCCAGGTAGTTAGCTCGCGACTCGTTCTAGTCGCGAGTCACCAGAATGCCCTGTTTGGTTGTAACTGACTCTTCGCATTCCTCATACACCCTACTATAAATACCCTTATACCCACGAAATGTAGAGAGCTTCCAGAGAGAATTTTGAGAGAGAAACCCTAGTGAAAAACAAGATTGACTCATCCACAATCTTTATCCTTTGATTCTCCAAAATCTTCTACTCTCACCCTCTCCATTGACATATCCTTGAGAGGTACATTTAGTCAAATCCTTATCTCACCATACCCATGTCTATGAGAAGGTTTTTTGGCGCTTGGGAAGCAGTTCAGAAGGGACCAATTCATTTTGGTTGATGCAATGGGCTATTGCGGGATCCGATAAGCTAGAGAAACAAGGTTCGGCGTAACCCTGTTGGAGCAAGAAGCTTACAGGGCTTAGGTGCACTGGGTAGATTAGGCTTGGAGGGTCTTCTGCTATTCATGTATCCTAACTTTATTCTCTAGTGGATTATGGACCGCTTGGAGAGTAGCAGAGAGGTTTTATGCCGAGTACTTCAGTTTCCTCTTCGATAACACGTCATTGTGTTATCTTTGTGTTTGCATATTTCTTCCCTTTCTCTTTACCTTTTAATTACTGTTGTGATTGTGATTAATTATGGTTTAGAGTGTGTTACCTGTTTGGGTTTAGCTTATATTCATTTTCCGCACATATATTGTTTGATTATAAGCTTGTGTTGGTAATTTGTAATTTGGGGGTCTAAACGTTCATTGGTGTTTTACACACTATTTGAACTTTCATGTTTAAACAAGCTTGGATATATTTATAGGCTACTTGGTTAACTAATTTTTTTCCAAAGAATATAAATACATTATGACTGCAATTTCGAGCTTCGCTTATTGATTATCAAACTCAATTCTTAAAGTAAGGCTTGAGCTTAATGTGTTTGTTAAACAAATATATGAAATTTGTTTTCTTAATTTGAACATAATTGAATTGTTTGACCTGTTTGTAGCTCTAATGAAAATTTACTATCCAAATTATCAAAATTAAGTTTTAAAATTGTAAAGTTGTGATTTACAACTATGTTTTATGTTAGCTTTATTCCATGACAAAAAGTGTTGTAATTGCTTTAATTTTGTTCCTTGTATTTGTGGGATTTTATTGTATTGAATTTAGTATTAAGTTGGTGAAGAATCAAGCATGAAATGAAGATCAGTGCATTTCATGACTAGCTCGCGGGAAGGGTTCCCGCGAAAAGGACATGTGAGAAGCACATGACTAGAAGCTGAAGAGTTGTGCCAGGCTATCAATTTCGCGAGTATTTCGCAGGTAAGGCCTGCTAGCAAGATACCCACGAGACTCTCTGCATGGAGGATTTTTAAGTGTGACTTTCTTACCCTTTACCATACTATATATACCTTCATTACCCATAAATGTAAAGAAGGTCATTCAGAAAGAAAAAACCCTAGATAAGTTTTCTACAACACACACACACACCCATCTTTTAGAGAGAGAGCTACCCATCCTTAGTAAGAAATCATTGTAGTCTCTTCTCCTTCCCATTCCCATTATCATACCTTGAGAGGAGATTTGTACCCAAACACAACCCACACCTTTTCAAATTGTAGAGATTGTTTTAGAGCTTGGGAAGCTTTGGGGATTCGTCAAAAGAAGCTGGTGAGGCTTGGCGGATGCAATCGGGTGTATTGTGGGATTCGGAAAGCTAGACAAGACATGGTTTCGAGAAGCCTTGTTGGAGCAGGAGCTTGGAGGGCTAAGGTACACTGGGTAGATTAGGCTTGGAGGGTCTCTTGCTATTCGTGTATCTCAACTTATTGTCTAGTGGATCGATTTACTACTTGGAGAGCAGCGGAGAGGTTTTTCATCGAGTTCTTTGGTTTCCACTTCGATAACACATCACCGTGTTATCTTGTGTTTGCATCTCTCTTCCCTTACTCTTGTACTTTACTTTTATTGTTTGTTGTTCATGTTTATGCACTAGAGTAGTTATCGGTTTATTGCGCCTCATTTACTCTTGCTCCGCACTTAGATAAGTTAGAGTAAAAGCAATCTAGCCGTAATCTTTTAATTGGGGGTCTAAACAAGCTCTTGTGTTTTAACACAAATCCAAGCTTTCAAAAATGATCAAGAAAATGGTTGTGTACATACGTCAGTGTATTAACTAGTAACTCTCACCTTGTAAATAGACTTTTGGTAATACACCATATATATTCCACCTAATGCATGAAACTTGCAAGCTTGTTATTTGCTTAAACATATTTTCAATCTAGTAGTTAAATTTGTTTTATGACTTGACTATCTATTTGATAGAATGTACAAAGAACATATTAATTCAAAAACAAAGAAAAGAACAAGACGAATAGAACTACTTGTTGAAGAGAATTATAAAGGCAAATTTTATTTTTTCACCCTAAAATTTCATCTCGATCACACTTACCACCCCTTGAATTATGGAGAGGCTTGATTAAGTGATCAACCTCCCAAAATTATAACAGTATCTCCCTTGTTGTCTATTTTGCTATTAATTCCAATGGAAACTATAAACACTTGCACCACTCATGACTTTTTGAAAATGAGGAAATTCTCTTAAAGATAGGGATGACCCTTATTAATGAAAATATAAAGAAGATTCGCTTGAGATGATTTGGTATTATTAAGATGAAAGCGACTAATGCACCAATAACAAAAAGTAAGTTGATTTAAGTTGAGGTAACAAAAAATGGCAGGTGAAGACCAAAACAGACATTAGTAAAAGTTACAAAAAATGACATGTCCATTAAAGAAGTAACAGAGAGTATGAGCTTAGATAGAATGGAATGAAGGAAAAGAATGTATATAGCCAACTCTAACTGATTTGTTGAGGATCCATAACCGATCCTAAAAATTTTGGACTAAGGTTGTTGTTGCTATTGTTGTATAAGAGAAAGTCATTGCGTTTAATTAACTTAAATAATTTAATTCCAGCTATAATTTAGTTATTACTTATTGAGATAGATTTGTTAAGGGGTATTTTTTTTTTTTTTTTTAGTTGTCGTGTTTACTATTTATAAGAAAAGAATAAGTTAATCATGTAACTAATGAACAAACTCGAGCTTGTTTGGTAAGAAAATGAACAAAGCTTGAATATGTGATAGGCCAAGAATGTATTGACTCCTTTGGTAACTTAATCAATTAATTTAGCCAAGTGAAAATGATTAGATTCAATTACATGCAATACACGTGGTAGCACAAACAAATCACCAATTAAACTAAATGCAACGGAAAATAAATTTGACACGAGTGATTTGTTTATGAATGAGGAAAACCACCAAGGCAAAACCCCACCGGGTGAATTTAAGGTCACCACTCCCAAAAGTTGACTAGCTATAAAGTCGATATGATCAGTTATGCATGATGGATGCAAAGAGGCTTAAAGCCTTGTATCACATCCAAGGTTACCAAAGAAGACTCAGAAAAGCTTTTGACAAGAACGTAAGAGCTAGAGGTTTGAAGACAGGAGATTTGGTGTTAAAGGAGATTTGAGCTTTAGTCCAAGAGATGAATGGAAAGTTCAAGAAGAATTAGGCAGGTTCGTACGATAATTAGAAGAAGTAGGAGTAGCTATCATGTCCATTCTCTCCATCAACCATATTTGCAAAGTCAAGGGACTCCTAAGAAATTGCTGTGATACTCCATTAAGGAATACAAAATCCAATCCTAATAGAGTTTTTGTCAAGATCAGAGAAGCAGGATTATCGCCATCTCTAATTTGATCTATGATTCCTATGGCTCGAGCATCTATAAAACCAAGTCTTCTAAAGCAAAGCAAGAATTCTCCCATGAAGCAAAGAGCCAAAGCAAAGTTCTTCTGCATGTTGTTGGATATACCATGAGTATGTCAATGAATAGACCTTACAGCAACTGCATGGATATTAACCATGTGACCCTCAATCATGCTACTAGTAATTGAAACTGAAAGACCTAATGCATCAGATAAAATTTCCTTATGCTTGGGATCACAAGAAATTGCCACTGATTTTTTATTGAACTCATAACCCATGATGGCAAAAAATTCTTTAATGGTTGGGCAAAATTTAGCAGTGCCAAACTAGAAAACATGATCTTTAGTATCCCAAAACTTTATTGCAGCATGAAGAAACTCCCAGTTTATCTTGATTTTCCTTAAGGATTTGATTCCTTCTAATTTGAAACCAGAAAAATTGGTCTTTGTGGCAAAATCAAAGCTACAAACCCATCTATTGATGTCTTGTGCAATTGAATGAAAAAGATTTTGATTGTTTGCCATGGATGATTGTTGTGTGTGCTATCTCTTCCTTAGTATTTCTTGATGCAGAATTTACTTTTAGGTTTCCCCACTTCATGCTAAGATAGGGTTTTGGATCTCTAATCATGTTTAAATAAGGTTTCAGGTTGCCAAGAGTTTGAAGTCAACTAGGAAAAGGTTTTATAGTGAAAATGGATTAAAAGACTTCTTGAAATGACCTAAAAATGCGTCAAAAGTGCGAAAACTGGACCCAAAGTTGCGTGTGCCAATCAGCACTTGAGAAGTGTTGATCGGCATTTCAAGAGTGCCAATCAGCACTTCTAGAGTGCCAATTGGCACACTATTCTAGCACCCGCAATTTTGGCCAATTTTGCATTTTTGGTGCATTTTTGGTCCCTTTTTGCTCAAATTTTGCTCCAATAAAGGCTTTTATGCAATAAAAGTTTTCAAAAATTATGCATCAATTTGCAAACTAGGGGCATTCGGCCATACCTCATCTATTCGAAAGAAAAAAAGAAAAAAGAAAACAATAAAAAAAAAATCATCTTTTGGCCAATTTTGCATTTTTGGTGCATTTTTGGTCCATTTTTGCTCAGATTTTGCTCCAATAAAGGCTTTTATGCAATAAAAGTTTTCAAAAATTATGCATCAATTTGCAAACTAGGGGCATTCGGCCATACCTCATCTGTTCGAAAGAAAAAAAGAAAAAAGAAAACAATAAAAAAAAAAATCATCTTTCTCTAAAACAAAATTCAAGGTTTTCAAAATCATGCATCCATTTCCAAACTAAGGGCATTTGCCCATGCCCCATCCATTTTCTAAAAATAAAACCAGTCATCTTTTTATCTAAAAGAAGTTTTTTCTTAAAAAAAAAAAAAAAAAAAAATCATCATGCATAAAATTTTAAACTAGGGGCATTAGGCTATGCCTCATTTAGGTGAGAACACCCATGTCCAGGGGTGGAGCCAAGGGGGGTTAAGGGGGGGAGGGGGGGGGGGGGGGGGGGCAACTGCCCCCTTGACTCCTCCTAAAAAAAGCTCATGAGTACTGGTATATAGAAACCCTTAAATGCTTTGCCCTCTCTGACCTAAGAAAAAAAAACCAAAAAAGCATTTTCTACTTAAACAAGAAAATAACTCTGACACCAAAGAAAGTGGAAAATTTACACGGCATAGAGGCATTTGGGGCACTTTATTCCACTTTTAAACCAAAACTAACATCACCATTGTTTAAAAAAAAAAAAAAACGTTTATCTTCTCCTAGGACTTAGCATGTCACTATTCATGGCACTTTGGATGTTTACCCCAAATTTTCCTTTTTTATTTTAAGAAATTTCAATTGTTTGTGGCTTTATAACAAAGCATTTATAGTGAGAAAAAACAATATGATATATAATTATTGGGTCCATACTCCATATAGATGCATATTAATTGCTACACTAATCAGAATATTAAAGAACAAAGCTGAGAAAATGAAAAATTAGATTACATGACTCGAGTCCCTAAATATGAATAATTTGATGTGTTAAACTATCACTATATTATGAAAGTTGCATATACAAAGGTAGCTAAAAAGAAACTATCCTAATTGGGAAGTAGGAAGAAATGGAAATGGAAGCATCGAATAGAGAAAACATTGCATTATAAAAGTTAAACAATTGCATAAAACATACATAATACACCATAAATTAGTAAGGCCACAAATAGACAAGCTTCCCTCATGGCAAGATTTGACTTCTAAAGAGGTTTAAATGATAATAAAAGCACAACATGAAACCAAGAGGCTTTAATATTTACTTTTAGCAATGTTGGACAAACTGATTTTAATGTCTTTATGTATTTAATTTAATCTCTTGCTTTGGTTGTTATTTGTTAGTATAATTTTTTGTGAAAATGAAATACAGTTGCTCACAATGATTTATACTTTATATCAATTTAAAAAAAAATTAAAAATATATTAACTAAAATCCTAGCTCTGCCACTGCCCATGTCAAGACCTATTAGGTAAATTCAAATTTTGGCACAACAAGGTTCCATCAGGTAAATTCTAAACTTGTTTGAATCAGATCCTTACAAGATCAAAGTTATCAAAGATCAATGAGCTAATGGTGAAAGTTAATACAAGTTATCTAACTAAAGGATGTTTTATTTATTTTTTTTTTTTTAAGGAAAATAAAAAGATATAGTCAAGCGTCATATGGACTCCAAGTCTGCCACCAAGAAGATCTTCTTGGCCCACCTCTAGAAGAATCACCCTCTGCATTCCCTTGTTGTTCTTGGTTAGTATGAAGTTGAGGCTCTGGCTACCTGTCCTGAAACTCGAGGTTCCTGATCATTTCTTCCAAATCTCTCGTGTTGGCATTGGCATTTGTCATTCGATTATTCTAAAGAATCATCGCTATGAATTTCAAGCACAAGCCCGTAAGTAAGGATCATCTCCTCCACAAGGTCGACACAAATCTAGAACACAAGACCTAAAATCAGAAACGGTTAAGAGGACAAAGAGCATGAGATGAAATATCAAAAGGGTTTGGAAATATACCAAGCCATTCCAAGGAACACTCGGAGTATATTCAAGTCGGTCTAAGTTCACAAAGCTGTAAGACCCATCAGGATTCATTATCTCATATTACCATGCTGGAAAATTGGGATATGCCTTTACAAAGGAAGCATGAGGACCATCAACATTGCTAGGTGGAGGAGGATTAGTCCTACCTTAAAGAGAATTCCACTCTATGGGACAAAGCCTAAAGATGAAACATTCAGGCACTTTCACAAATAAAAAAAATGGCAAAGATGATGCAAATTAATTTGGAAAAAGAGGAAGCTCATTGATGCTCTAGAGGCATCAACTAAGCAACCTTGCAAATGAGTCTTCATAAATTCAAGATAGTCCTCAGGTATCCCAAGAATGGTGTGGCCAACTCTTGCATTGGCTACTTCATCATCAGTTAAAAGGTTGGCCAATCGAATTGAAGGACAAGGATGGATAGGGATCACTTTAAGAGGGTATACATGGTAAGCCTGTTGACATACTCGGTCTCCAAGATACCAATACCTACCATGGCCACATTTGAATAAAAACCTAACGCTCATTCAGCTCCAGAGCTAATGTACATTCAACATAACCTTAATATCCCTCCTAAGGATCCAAGTTCGTCTAAAATTTGCGCAGAGTCCAAACTTTAAAAGATATACCCACATAAAATAAATCAAGTCAAACTTCCTCTAATGAAAGAAAAAAACAAATAAATAAATAAAGCTCACATATCCAATGTTTAAGCCATCAATCACTATTTGCCAAACCTTCAAAGAGCGCTTTAGAAGTGTTGATAGGCGGTTCTTGGGTATCCAATGCAAGAACTTTGAAAATTCATTAGCAACATCTTCCAAAAGTTGTGGCCCAACCCTAAAACACTTATACATCCAAACCTACAAAAATCAACAATTGTCACCTACAACACAAATAACCTTTGCAAAATACAAATGACAAAAAAAAAAAATATATATATATATATATATATATTTAAATCTTACCTGCCAAACACAAACGGTGCTCCATCTAGGCTTGAAAGACTACGCCTGGACAGCTAAGTCATAAAGTGTAATAGAGTAGCATAAGCCATGCCAACCCAATCATAATTGTTGATGCGCCTAATGTCCCTCAAACTCCACAAATAATGAAGACTCACAGTACTCCCCAAGTCAGGACACAAAAAACTCCCAATGAAAAAAGGCATGAACATCCAAGTGCCAGTTTCCACACTCTTACAGTTTCGATATTAGAATATAGCCACATTAGAGACACATTGTTACCACTAACTCTAGGTGGGTTTACACCTAAGTAATCCTTGGCCTCAGTAGGTGAAATGGTTTCATGACCTTCAATCCTTTCAGCACCCAATTTCAAGCCAATAATGATTGAAAAATCATAGAGTGTTAACATCACTTCACCAATACCCGAAAAATGGAAAGTACAGGTTGTATCCCAAAGCCATTTAGATAATGCCACAATCAATTGAAGATCCTTATATTCAGTGGTATCTTAATTCCAAAGGTCTTGAAAAAAGGTCCCAAAACTAGCATCATTGATAACCTCTCGGATGGGTGGCGACAACACATATCAACTTTGCTTCGACAGTTGAAGACTACCCCAACTCTTAAGGTTCTACACAAAAATAATAATAATAATAATAATAATAATAATAATAATAACAATAACAATCTACATCAAAACATGACCAACCACAAAATTTTTCAACTATCATAACATCCACAAAAATATCAAAATGAAAGAGATGTTTGTTCACCAAAAAAAAAAAAAATCTTGCCAACAAATGAGAATGCCCATCACAGCAAGAGACAAATAAATGCCCATCACAGATATCATTGTAACAACTCCCACAAATTAAAATTTAATAATGCCCTAAACAACAATAAAAAATAATTTCCATACCCATTAAAAAATGAGTTTTGTTTGACCATGTCTACACACTAAATTCTCATGATTTCATACCCATTTAAAATCAAAAATCCAAATTCATCCAAGAATGCCCAAAATTAAATACAATGCAAAGTTCCACAAATCATCAACATTGTCCAAATTGAACAATCTCAAACAACTCAACAATTCACAATGCCCTAAAAAATCAAAATGTCCATACACAATAAATTTCCTCCTAAATCATACAATATCCAAGAGTTTCCAAATGAGAAAATAATAACAAATTGATAATGCCCATCACAAATTTCTCAAATACCAAGCCAAAAATTAACGAGTTAACCAAGGAAACAAAAGCATGAACTCACCTTGAGGTCCTTGGTAGAAGGGCATGTGGTCCAGGAGGAAATGCCATTGAAGTTCAAAAGAAAATTTCGAAAAATAGGTTTCAAGGATGGGTTTTTCAAAAACACCAAAAAACTCAAGGATTTGAAGAAATTTTCAAGGCGATAATAAAAATCAAGTTTAGAAGTCTAGAGAAATGATTTTTTAACCATGAAGTGGCGTGGAGGAAGAGAAAACGCAAGAAAGACGGAGCTTGTGAATAGTAACAATGGAGAAAGAATGAAGAGAAGAGAGAAATGAAAAAAAGGATGAAGAAGGAGGGGGGCCAAATTCCCCCCCCCCCCCCCCCCCCGGAACTCTTTTCCCCCTTTTAATGCTGAGTCAACTCAAGTTCAACTAAGTTGACTCAGTTAAACTTGTGTTAACTCACCCAAAAAAAAAAAAAAAAAGAGAGAGAGAAAAATAGAAGGAAAATAAAAAATAAAAAAAATTTAGGAAATTTGTTTTTAAAATTTTTTCTAAAATTCCTCAAGGATTTAAAAAATTAATGGTTCAAATTTTCAAATAGAGAGAGAGATGAGAAGGGATTTTTGATTTTGCAAAAAGAATGAAAGAAAGAAAAGGAAAAAAGGGAAAGGAAATTTTTTTTTTTTTTTAGAAATGTTTCTAAAATTTGTGGCATCAGTTTCATTAACAAAGAAATTTTTCGAAAAAAAAAAATGATGAATGAATAAAAATAAAAAAAAAGAGTGATATTCTGCCCAAAAAAAAAAAGGAAAAAGAAAAGAAAAATTCACAAGGATAAAATTGATTATTTTGGTGAAACAAAAAAGGAAAGGAAAATTTTGCATCCCAAATAATTGAGAAAATAAAGCATCAATCGTGAAAATTCTAATTTAAATTTTGGTTTATTGCAGACAGATTTCTAGATTGAGCGGATAGATTCTCAATCATCCAAAAGTCCAAATTTAGCGAATATAGTTCTTAGTCGACTTCCAGATTTCCAGATTGAGCAAATTTTAGACTGAGCGGATATAGTTCTCAGTCACCTCTAGATTTTAGATGAGCGGATATAGTTCTCAGTCGCCCTTGGATTTTCAGATTGAGCGGATATAGTTCTCAGTTGCCTCCATATTTTCAAATTGAGCGGATATAGTTCTCAGTAATCTACAAATTCCTAGATTTAGTGGATATAGTTCTCAGTTGTCCTTAGATTTCCAAATTGAGCAAATATAGTTTTCAGTCACCTCCAAATTTTTAGATTGAGCGAATATAGTTCTCAATCACCTCTAGATTTTCAGATGAGTGGATATAGTTCTCAGTCACCCCTAGATTTCTAGATTAAGTGGATATAGTTTTCAGTCGTCTCCAGGTTTTCAGATTAAACGGATCTAGTTCTTAGTCACCCCAAATTTCTAGATTGAGTGGATATAGTTCTCAATCACATCCAGATTTTTAAATTGAGCGTATATAGTTTTCAGTCACCTCTAGATTTTTAGATTGAGTGGATATAGTTTTCAATCACCCAAGTTTCAGATTGAGCGGATATAGTTTGCAGTCACCCAAATTTCAGATTAAGCAGATATGGTTCTTAAACATCGGCATTCAAGCCTATACACAGGTTCAACAATCATCAAGTAGACTAGATGTCAACATTTCTCATTTTTTGTAAGACAATAAAACACAAGTTCTGTGTCCCAAGGTTCTAGGTTATAGGGCTAAAAAATCTTTGAGAAATCAACCTTGATTAAATCATGGTTGCTAAAATTAGTGTCTTTGTTTTACATTAACATTCACTTTCCAAGCTCTATCAATGAGGGCATTCTATAGACACTCAATTTTGCACCCATAATTTAATTTTGGAGGACGACTGAAATGATCATCCCAAGTACCCAAAAATCATAATTACATTTCATGCATTAAATCATTCATCACATATCATAAAAAGTAATCTTGAGATTCTAACAATCGTGACGATATGCTCGGTTCCTAAATCGGATTGCTAGATTGAAAGATATCACAAGATCAAGTTTTCATGGTTTGCATGTAGAATGGGTGCCTAACACCTTCCTATTCTGTAACCTAGCCCTTGAACCATAGGTTTTGGTTGATAGAATAGAGTCTTGTCTTTATTTTATTTTGGTAGATTGTATATAGGGCCAAAGCTTTGTATTTTTTTTTTTTTACATAGATTGTATTTAGGACCAAGGCCTTGTAATGTTCTTCTACCAAGTTGTATTCATATATCCAATTAATGAAACTTGAGATATTTCAGATATGTAAATTGTTTATTGTAGTTTTTTGTTTTCTTTTTTTGTACTAAAAATTAAGTGGCAACTCCATAAAACCCTAAAAGAGAGGTACCGATGCATTTCTCTTTTGATTGAGAGCACCCAAAGGTTCTGGTCTATCACAGTTGTATAGGCACTAACTTGATAGTTAAATATCAACCAAGTTGTGATCCATAAGTAAGGTGAGTTTCTCTTCATGGCTCTTCCTTAATTTGGGTATTTTGTATAACTTGTGTTCTTATTTTTCTTAATTGATTTATATGTTATACATGTTTAGAAATATGTTTTGATTTATTTGGTTTTGCTTTGTTGTGTTGATCGGTGCAAAACTGCAAGTGCACAGTATCATAGTTTTATAGTAAAGTGATGAGAAGAGTATCGTCCTCAAGGATTGGTCACTTACTTTTGACAAATACCAAAATTATGCTAATCTTGATTTTATCTAGAGAAGTCACTAAAGTTTTTTTTGTAATTGGAATTTAAAATAAAATCAATTTAAAGAAAATGCACAAAGGAAAAGAAAGATGTTGTTCAAAGATCAAATTAATGGGAAGAAAACTTCTAGGAAATCGATTTCACCTAATCCCTTACTATGCTTTATTCATCTAGCTAATTGAATTTAATTCTCTCTGTTTGTTAGCAATCTCCAAAAAACATCCAAAAGCCTCTTTCGATGGTCAATTGGAAACATTCTTATTCATCAATTTACACAAGAGTATGAAATTTAATAAAACAAGAAAGCATTAAGACCAATGATTTTAATACTACATAGTTTCATACAAGTCTTTCGATCTCTATATTTACCTATGTTGAAATATTCAAGATCTATCCTATAATTCCCTCTTTCGACAGCAAATCATAAGATCAAAATCATCTAATTAATGGCCGGTTAATTAGAAGCAATAAGCTCAGAATAAATCAAACAAACATGAAAAGAATTAATTCAAATTAATATAGAAAAACAAGCATAGTTCGGAACTAGATTATATCGTTTTCCTAGAATAAAGAAAATTTAGTTCATGCTGAAAATTAAACTCAACATAAACAAATTCACCATAATTTTTCTGAGAAGATTTGAAGGGAAAATAAATGCAAAAAATCTGCTTCAGTCTCTCTTTCAGCATCAGCCTCTATTTCAGCGTTTTTCCTTTATTTCAACCCCTCTGTTTCAGCGTTTTTTTCTCCCTTCTTTTCAGTTCAGCATCCCTTTGTTCTTTTCTATTTCAGCGCCTCCCTCTTTTGTTTCAGCGCCTCTTTTCGTTCTTTTCCAGCCAAGAACATGTTCTTTTTTCTCAAATTCAGCAATCAAAAAACGTCTTGCACCCTAAAGCCCCAACTTGTTACTCAAAAGCCCAAAACGTGTTGCTCAAAAGCCCACTCTCTTTTTCTTTTCTTCAGGAGAAACCATGTTGCCCTTTTTCAGCCCAAAACCTTCCTCTCTGTTCAGCCCAATATTCTCTCTAGCTGCTTCAGCTCTCTTTTATTTGGTTAAATCTTCATTTCCTTCAAATCTGCAATAAAATTTAAATAACAATAACGAAGTCTAAAATCAACAAAAATAAATAAAATTAGACTAAAGTTTAAAGTTGAGAAGTGATAAATTATGCCAAATTATGCAAGTCATCATGTGTCTCACCATGTTCCAAATGAAAAGTTGGATTAATATAATATAAGCATGTTAGTTTTTGTTTGATTGTCATTTTGTTGCTTATATGCATGTGCATGCTCTATGCATGCGCACGCATACTTGAAGTATGTGTATGCATACAATTGTGATGCGCACACATACCCTATGTATGCGCACGTATACTTGTGCCTAGAAATGCAGATTTAGGGTTTTTTTTTTTTTTTTTTTTTCTTTTTGTTTGTTTTATTTAGTTTTATTCGCATGTTTAGGTTCTGTTAAGTCTAGTTTCCACATGTTTAGCATTAAGGTTAGTAGAATAACATGTTTCACATGCATGGATTAATAAATTAATAATTAGGTTCTATGTCTTGGTTGAATCACATGAACATTCATGAGAACTTGTACATGCATTGATGCATAGGTGTTAAGGTGTTATGGTGCAGTGAAGTAAGTAAAGGTAAGTCATGCATATGAATATGAACATGCATCTTTGAATATGATGATTGGTCTCCTTGATTAATGAATACCATGATGCTAGGTTTAGATGATTAGATGTGGTTGATTAAATGCCTTGTTAATGCTACTGCCTTGGATAAGTGTGAAACATATACCATGTTTTGGATGTTAAATGCATGTTAGTGTGTGTGTGTTTTGAATAACATATTAGAGGACCCTTTGATGAGATTAGGATTTGGAACACAATGAGTGGAGGCTTACCTACGGGCTGGGTGGGGTTAGGTGCCTAACACCTTCCCATCCCCATACCTAAACTTTAGACACGTGCTCTGGTAAAGATCAGTCCTTTTACAAAGGCACTATATTTTTGGTTCCTAGATTTAATCTAGGTGGAGACTCCATTTCTTCTCTGCCACGATCTACTCAGCCAAGGCATATGCCCTCGTTGCACCCACACCAAGCATCCCACCTGATCCTAACACTAGCTTTCAAAACCTCATGCTTGCTTTTTTAGCGACACACCCCCTACTCAACTGAAGGGATTCCTACCAATCATTTTAGTGAGTGAGGCTCGGTAAAGAGGCCCTTGTTAGAAATGGGAAAATGCTTTAGAACCGATCAAGGACAGTTCAGGGGACATCATTTTCAGTGGTCTATTCCAGCACATTCCCGTAAATGTTACTAAGGATAAGGAAGCGAAAGATACGAAGGTGGAAAGGAGTATTTTTCGGCTGAACAACTACTTTGGCTCCCAGGGATCAGATACCGCTTCCTCGGACCATAGCATTGACCCCTAGCCATGGTCGAAAAAGGCAAAGGGTAGCCTACAGCTCAGGGGGCCAAACCGAGACCCCTCTTGCAAAGTAGGTGCCTCATGCTACCCCTACCTCAGTTGATCCCATGGTTTCTCCACTAATCACCCCTAGTCCAAGGCAAGAGGACCACCCGAGCATCGAAGGCGCCAAGGGGGCTTCATCTTCTACTCCTCTAACCCCAAGTTGGTAGCGCATCTTAAGTCTGGGTGAGGAGCCCCTTCTTGCTACCTCAATCTTGAGAACTTGGAGGAAGGGTGAGGGTGGACGCATGGAGGGCAGCCTGGGGCAAGCCCTACTGTTGCCCGAAGACATGCACTGTTAGGTTTATGTCAGGGACAAAGACATTGTCCTTAACCTCAAATGGCACACTATCACTGTAAGTGTTCTTTCTTGGTACTTCTTCAGGGTTATTATGTAAATAATTCTTTTCTACCTCAGGATTAATGTATTTCTTCTTTTTTAGGCTACTTAGGGGGCACACTTGCTCGAAGCTTAGTTGAAAAATTTCGTCGAGGAGACAAATGGGGAAAGGGCTTTGAAGCAAGTAGCAGAGTCCCATCTTCAAGAAAAGGTCGAGAAGTTGTTATGGCCGAGAAGAAGGTGGCTATGACTAAGATGGCTCGGGATGCTGCAAATTGGAAGGTGGGGGTTCTTCAAGGAAGTTGGAAGAGTCTAACACCAAGCTAGCCCATGCTTTGAGTGTAGTCTTGGCCGGAGATAGGGAGCTAGAGGACATGAAGAAGAACTTGGAGTAGGTCGAGTAGAAGTTCTATGACACCAGCTTCAATGATGCCAAGTGCTCTGCCACTGTGGTGATTGAGGAGGCTAGGCTGAAAGGCTTCATAAAGGGGTGGATTGCTGCTGTCCTAAATTAGGTTTCCACCTAGTCAGTGACCGGGGTCAGGCTGAGGTTAAGCTTCTGTCCTTTATTAGGTTTCCACCTAGTTGGTGACCGGGGTCAGATCGAGGCTAGGCTTCTATCCTTAGTTAATCTCCATTCTCCATCATCTTTCTTAAAACCAGACTCATATCTCTTTAACAGAATAAAACATGTTGGCACATTAAAGATCATGGACATTCATTTTTCTCAAAATTTACATTCGGGAAGATGTTAAGAGTCTGTTTGGGATCCGCTTATTTTGCTGAAATTTAAAACTTTTTGCTAAAAGTATTGTAGATAAAGGTAAAAGTTAGCTGAAATAGTACAATGGGACCCATGAATAATACCAAAAAGTGCATTGGGGTCCATGAATAGTAGCAAAAATAAGCTGAATAGTTAAATAAACTGGCTTTTGAAGTTAGAGCCAAATGTACACTAAGTGTGCAAAAATTGCAAGCAAATCAATAGAAGTATTTCTTAAGATTGCTCACATTCCATGGCTGAGGGGGTGGCCTTCCCTCAAGATCCTCTAGGTAGTAAGCTCCAGCACCAGCCACGGCGGTCACTTAATACAAGCCTTCCAATTTCGGAGCTAACTTTCCCAAACCCGACGCCCTTATACTCCCTAGCACCCTTAGCAAGACAACGTCTCCTGCAACAAACTCCCTTGGTCACACATTTCTATTATACCCAAAGATAATTTTTGCTAGTAATCCACCAACCGAATAAACGTTATCTCTTTATTTTCTTCCAAAAATTCTAGTTACTCGGCCATGACTACATCATTTGTGCTTGGGGAAAAGCCTACAGTCCTCATGCTTGAAAAGCAAATTTCTACTGGTATCACTGCTTCTGTTCCGAAAGTCATGGAGAAGGGGGTTTCATTTGCGGACCTCCTGGGAGTGGTCTGGTAAGCCTGTTAGGGACATATTTATGTAATTGGCTAATCCTTTGACAAAATGCACTTTACTTATAATTAGGTAGATCTAGGATGGGTTTAGTACTTCAAGAAACAAGCATTCAAGTTAAGTATTAAAGCCATGCAAGTTTGACCAAGAAACAAGTGAAGGAAGTGCTATTCTTTAAAGCTCGATAGCAACCTCGACAGAAAGACTTCTATCGAGATTTAATGTTGAAGCTCGACAGAAACTCGACACAAGCTGTATCAGTCGAGAATTATAAAATCAGATTTTTTAGATCTGATTTCATGCATATTCCTATGTATTTATGTAGGGTTTCTTTTCTCACAACCCTAGACATATGTAAGGATTATTTTATGGGCCGTCACAAGGTGATGCAAGAAAAATACATGCATTGTGTGACCAGAAGCAGAAATTGCTCTAGTTCATTATTCTCTTTGTAGAAGCTACTGCATCTTTACGCCAACGATTTTGTGACCAAGAAGCTTCCTGATCTTCATTGTTGATGAACTAAAGAACTTTGCAGCCAACAATCTTCTTCAAGGTTAAGGAGTTAGTTGATGGAAATATAAACGTACGCAATGGAAAATTAACAGATCTATTTCATTTGCAATTGATAGCATGTGCTAAGTAAATTTCAGAATATAAGAACAAGAGAGTGTACCTTGATGTGGTGAAATTCAAAACCAAATATTAAAAGCACTTGGGAACACTTTTAATCTTCACTCCAATTCCATTTGATGCCCAAGAAGTGTGGTCTCTCAATCAGTTACATGTTTATGTTTTAGAGAGAAGAGTGTCTAACACTCACACACATAAAATTTCATACAAATTGTTAGTTAAAAAATTTTGTATGTTTCTCTCTTAATAACTGATTATCTAATTGGGCTAGCCTTTTGGGCTTTTCTAATTGGGCTCTAATATGTGGCTTGGAGTGGGACCAAAAGGGAACAAATAAGACACTAGCTCCAATGGGTCTTGGGCTTTTCTATCAACTCTTGACAAGTCCAAAGTTACCATTAATTATATTTAATACCACTATATAAATATAATTGCACTCTATGCCTTATTAATAAATTTTATCCCAAGACTTTATTGTACATGCAACCCCTTTATTAAATATTCATAGTAATATAAAGTCATGAATGAAGAATTCCACTTTGTAGATTACTACATCTTAATCCTTGAGTATCCAGTTTAATCCTTTTAAGTTATTCATTATATATTTATGAAATCCAATTTCATAAATATATACTTTAGTAATTTCTTACCAAAGTGGTTAGGCCTAACTCTCTGAATAACTGAACTCATTAAACTTATCTTAAGGGAATATTTTATATCTCCGTTAAGAGACTATGAATTCCATCTTGAGAATATATGTTCCATCAACACTAAATGTGGCTGCCCAACATACTGAGGTTTTGACTGTTACACTAGATCTCACTCTTGATATATCAAAGCAACCTACACTTCATGATCAGGTCCATTATTCTTTCAGGATTAAGAGTTCATGTAAATATAAGTTGTGAGATTTATTATTCATTTGATAGTCGTTAGGAAAATAATAAATCTCATAACGGTCTAATTCAATATGTCTTAACTCTTAAAACATATCAACATATCAACTAGAAGTCTCCACTTCCATGATCAAGACAAATCATCTTATTTAATATGTTATAGTCTTCGCAGATGAAATGCCCAATTTCATCACCGACTACAAACTAGAATTCTAAATTTACAAAGAACTTGTGATTTATATCTTCTATAACTTTTCACATAAATCACATACTATGCATCTCATGTACTATATGATAATGTCCAAATATTCATGTTACTATTATTTCAGATAATAATAAAATAACTTTATTAATTACAACACTAAGTCATACATAATGTCATACATAATAACATACATAACATCATACAATAGGATTTAAGGGCACTGATCCTAACATTAGTCACGTACTAGGATTCGTGCATCATTGGTTAGTCACGTACTAGGATTCGTGTATTGAATGGAGAGATTTCTGCTACAATACAAGTCCAATTGGATATTGAAGTAAAGGTTCAACTGTAGGTTGGTATTTCAAGATAGGCCAAAGGGTTTGGTAAGATTTTTTATACTTGTAACTGCTTGTGATTGATAATAGTGGATTCTTGAGAGTGGTGACCTTAAATGCACTCGGTGGAGTTTTGCTTTAGTGGTTTTTTCCATTTGTAAACAAATCATCTGTGTCAAATTTAATATCTGTTGCATTTAGTTATTTGGTTATTTATTTGCGCTACCACGCTATTGAATGTAATTTGACTAATTAATTAACTTAGGTAATTAATTAATTTGGAAGGGGTTAATTCATTTTAACCCAACAAGTGGTATTAGAGCAGGCACACTCTGATTAGGTTTTAATCTTTACTATGTGATCCATTGACCCCTGTTGTCATGGATAGAGGACATTCTCTTATTATACCTCCTTTATTTGATGGCACAAACTATACATACTGGAAAGTGCGCATGAGAGCTTTCTTGTAGTCTTTAGATGAGAAAGTGTGTCAAGGTGTGGAGATTGGCTGGACTAAGCTAAAGGAAGCACCGGTTGATTGGGATGATGCAAAGATCAAAGTGGCAAACTTCAACAGTAGAGCATTGAACGCCATATTCAGTGCAGTCACGAATGAGGAATTTAAGAAAATATCCTCAACTGAAACTGCAAAGGAAGCATGGACCATTCTCTGAATGACCTATGAAGGAACTAAGGCTGTTAAAAATTCCAAGCTTGAAAGGCTTACTACAAGCTTTGAGGAGATCAAGATGAAAGATGAGTCATTCGATGAGTTCTATACCAAACTCAAGGACAGAGTTAACTCAGCCTTCAATATTGGGAAAACTATTCTCGAACCCAAGGTTGTGAGAAAGGTGCTTAGATCTATCCCTTGGAGATTTCATGCCAAGATAAACGCGATTGAAGAATCGAAGGACATTGACTACATTCCTTTGACAGAGCTGATTGGCAACTTGCAATCCTATGAATTGGGTTTGACTAGACTTGGGAAAGGAACCAAAAGTAAGAGTATGGCATTAAAGGTCAAAAGCAATCAGACTGATGAGTCTTTAGATGATGAAGACTCCAAGATGAAGTTTTACATCACTAGGCAATTTAAGAAGTTCATAAAGAATGCCAATGTGAAGGGTTTTGATAAGGACCATAACCAATCCAATTCATCGTAATTCAAAAGTCAAGATAGAGGGAAGAAGAATGCTAAGGATGACGGTCAGTATATTACTCCTTCCGGACCAAAGTGCTTTGGATGTCAAGGTTTTGGACACATGAAACAAGAATGTCTAACATATCTCAAGTCGATTGGGAAAAGCAAGGCTGTTGCTGCTACCTTGAGTGATACCGATCCTGAGACTGAGTCAGATGATAGTGATGACGAGGGAATCTTAAGTGCTTTCACTGCCACAATGAATCCTACTAAGGCGATCATAGAAGAAGTGGATAAAGAAAAGGACTTGGTGGAATCCAAATTTGAGAAAATGGACGATCAAGATAACATCCATACAGCCTATGATAAGTTGTACAAGGTTTCTGAGAAGCATGAGAAACTGTATAGGCTAGCCACCAAGAAGCTAAGCAATGTTGAGTTAGATCGAGATGAGTTTTCTACCAAGGTTGGTGAAACCAATCAAGCCATTGGAGCTTTGCGGTTCAAGAATAACTTGATGGAAATATGAGTGTACGCAGTGGAAAAATTAACGGATCTACTTCATTCACAATTGATAACATATGCTATGTAAGTTTCAGAATATAAGAAAAGGAGAGTGTACATTGAAGCAATGAAATTCAAAATCGAAGATCAGAAGTTCTTGAGAAGACTTTCAATCTTCACTCCAATTCCATTTGATGCCTAAGAAGTGTGGCCTCTCAATTAGTTATATGTGTATGTTCTAGAGAGTATTAAAGAATGTCCAACACTCATATACATACCAATTCATGTTTTGCAAATTCTTTATGTTTCTCTCCATATAACTGATTATCTAATTGGGCTAGCCTTTTGGGCATTTCCAATTGGGTTTTAGTATGTGGCTTGGAGTGGGACCAAAAAGGAACAAATAAGACACTAGCTCCAATGGGCCTTGGGCTTTTTTGTCAACTCTTGACAATTCCAAAGTTATCATTAATTATATTTAATACTACTATATAAATATAATTGCACTCTAGGCCTTATTTATAAATTATATCCTAAGACTTTATTGTACATGCAACCCCTTCATAAAATATTTGTAGTAATACAAAGTCATGAAAGTAGACTGCCACTTTGTAAATTACTACATCTTAATCCTTGAGTATCCGGTTTAATCCTTTAAGTTATTCATCATATATTTATGAAATCCAATTTCATAAATATATACTTTAGTAACTATATACTAAAGTAGATAGGCCTAACATTCTGAATAACAAACCCATTAAACTTATCTCAAGAGAATATTTTATATCTCCATTAAGAGACTATGAATTTCATCTTGAAAATATATGTTCTATCAACACTAAATATGGCTGCCCAACATACTGTGGTTTTGACCGTTACTTTAGATCTCACTCTTGATATATCAAAGCAACCTACACTTCATGATTAAGTCCATTATTCTCTCAGGATTAAGAGTTCATGTAAATAGAAGTCATGAAATTTATTATTCATTTGACAGTCATTAGGAGAATAATAAATCTCACAACGGTCCCGTTCAATATGTCTTAACTCTTAAAACATATCAACTAGAAGTCTCCACTTCCATGATCAAGACAAATCATCTTAGTTGATATGTTATAGTCTTTGCAGATGAAATGCCCAATTTCATCACCAACTATAAACCAAAATTCTGAGTTTACAAAGAACTTGTGATTTATATCTTCTGTGACTTTTCACATAAATCATATACTATGCATCTCATGGACTATATGATAATGTCCAAATATTCATGTTACCATTATTTTAGATAATAATAAAAAAAATTTATTAATCACAACATTAAGTCACACATAATGTCATACATAGCATCATACAATAGGATTTAAGGGCACTAATCCTAACATAACTTCCTTACTGAAAGGACAAAGAAGCTTGAGGCGGAGCTGTTCCAGGTCAAAGCTCAATTGGAGAGGACTTCCAGTGCAAAACTCGATCAGATGCTGAGTTTTCAGAAAGTTGCTTCTGACAAAACCAGTTTAGGGTATGATTTCTCTTCTCCTAATATTGCCTCCTTTAGTACAACTATGTTTGTCTCACCTGCTGATAATGTTAATTCTGAGAACAATGAATCTAAAACTAAAACAACTAGTATGAACATAGATAAAGGCAAATCTATTCTAGGAGCACCCCCAAAGGTTGAAAAGAAAGAGACTAGAAACCCTAGGACTAAGAAGGAAAACAACAAAAAGTCTCAACAAAAGAAGCTGCATTTCTATCATCATTATGGAGCTTCAGGGCATACTCGTCCAAATTGCTATAAGTGGTTAACCACTCAACAAAGTAAAAGTATGCTCTCGTCAGGAAATTAGAATCAGTTTCCATCCTCTCTGTCTCCTCTAGGAGACCTTCTTAAGGCCTTCATGTTCCTTTTGAACTTGAACGGTTTCAATTCTTCCCCCTCTCCTCAAGATCAAAGGTTCACACAAAGGAAAGGTCCTTCCAAGGTGTGGAAGGAAAAAGGCTCAAAGTGATTCAGTCACTTTTTCTCTCTCTCCCTTTATGTTTATGCATTACTTGTTTGTTTTGCTTTCTAGCTTTTGAGTCAATCTAGTTTTGTGCTTTGTGTGTTTTTTTTATGTTTTCATTTGGTTGCTTTTTAGTTTTTTCTTTATTTGTTTTTCATTAAAAAAAAATTGAAATATTAGAAAAATACAAAAACATTGTATGTTTGTGTATATTGGTACTTGTGTACCCTAGATGGCCATTCAAATAAAGTTTTTTATACTTTGTATCTTTTGTAGCTTAGATGAGCATCTTAATGCACAGTTAAGCAAGTGAGCTTTTTGGCTCGTGATTGTGATGAGTACGATTACGTAATCTTTTATACTTAACACTCATATTACACTTTTTGACGGGAAGAACTAGAAAATCCTAAGAAAAAGACATAAATAACCATCTCACCTCTAAAGCCTGCTAATCATGTATAACATCTGTATGCTTCAACATAGCAAAATTGCGATGTTTTGGCTTACATAATTGGGTATTTCTTCTCTCTTTTATATGCCCATGCATGATATGTTCAAAAAGAAAATATGCAAATAATATGAATCAAAATGCTTTTAAAAATGGTTGCGAGCGTGTTTCTAGGAGATGTGGGAGTTATAAGATATACCTCAAAGGTGATAGTCCCCATCAAGCAGTTATGATTGTGTGTGAGTGTATTTGATTCTCTCAAGTCTTAAATCTTCATAATATGAAACACTTATGCACTCATGCTATGTTTTCACACATAACATGCATACTCTTTGCTACTTTTGATACATTTACAGAACAAGAAATACATGTGTTAATATATGCTCACTAAACTGTCCTAACTTATTTTTGAATTATAAAATCGGTTAGACTTATTTAGTGAGTGTGTGTGTGTGTGTGTTTTGGATCTATGTATGCTTTGCATATATGTTGAGAGATGTTTTGAGAGCTTAACATTTTAATTGGATCTTTGGTTGAGTTGCTTGTTTATTGCATTCATATCTATGTGTTTTTCCTCCCTTAAAAAACTACTTTTCTTCAAGCTCGACAACTTCTCAACAGATCCCCGATAGATTCATTTCCATCAAGCTTTCCTTCTTCGGCCTCGATAGAAACCTCGACAGATTCTCGATCCATTGAGATTTCTAGATTTTCTTCTAGATAGATTCTTGACAACTTCTTCAATCCATCGAGCTATATTTCTGATCATTCTATTTGCTCAATAGATTCTCGACAGATTCTCGATCCATCGAAGTGAGTTTTGCTGGCCACAGATCCTCGACAGCACCTCAACAGATTCATTTTTGTTGAGATTTAGTGCTCAACAAATCCTCAATAGAATCTTTGATCCATCGAGCTGTGCTTTCTATATGTAGCTGAGGCGTGATTTCAGATTCACTTTTCTCATTCTCTCTTGACAGAAAACAATTCTCTCTCGCCCCAAACGCTTTCCTCTCACTCAAATCACTCTACCCACTCCTTTTTCGGCCTTGATCAAGCTTAAATCTCTTGGTAAATGTTCTAAATCCCTTCATTTTCATGCATTCATGCATTTTAGACCTAGGTTTTGGGTTTTTGAAAATTTTTGGGGTTTTTGAGATTTTTGTGAAATTTTTGTATTGGGTTGTGTTGTTTTGGTAATGTATGTTCATGCATTGCATTCTCATTGCATTATAAAAATGTTTCATGCATTTTAGATGTGTGATTGATTATTGTTGTTTGAATGTTGGTAGGTTTGGATTGGGTTTTTACCCATGATGCTTTAAAATTTTGCACGTCACATGTTCAGGCATTTTTCATGCATACGTTATATCTTTTCTTTCCTTTCCTGGTTTGTGATGTGCTATGCTCTCTCTCTCTCTCTCTCTCTCTCTCTCTCTCTCAGATAGACCACGCTATGGCAGTCAAACAGTGCAAATCCACTCCAGCTCGGAATCCTCTTCATGATTCCAAGTCATCATATTCTAATCCTCATATTCCATCTCATATCTGGTTCCTTGATGAGAAGGCCAAGATGGACTTCTCTAAGAACTTTCAGGATCGTGGTATTCATCTAGAATGCCTGGTCATCCTGTCAGATTTCCCGACATTGCTCTACTCGAAGTCATTCGGACTCGGGGATGGGAGTCCCTTTGTGGGAAGCTCGAGAAGTGTCCGGTCGTGTTCATTCAGGAGTTTTACTCCAACATGCACGCCATCGATACCTCTGTGCCTCAGTTTGCTACGACATTTAGAGGTACACGTATCGTAGTTACTCCAGATCTTATATCCGAGGTACGACATGTTCCTAAGTAGCGCATCCTGACTACCCTGGTTGTGAGCATCTTAGGACGATGTCTAGAGATGAGCTTATCTCTCACTATTGTGAGAAACCTTCTCTTTGGGTGGTTTTCTAAACACACTTTGCTCAGGCTTTGCAAAAGGTCCAAGATTTTTGAACATGGTGATGACCTTCACTCTCACTCCATGGTCTCACTATAACTCCATCATTGAGCCTCGTGCTTGTTTTTTTCTTTCCTTGATGGAGGATATTTCTATTGACTTTCCCTCTCACTTCATCACATCTATTATAGATGTGTATCAGGATACCGCTAACCATGATAAGCTCATCTTTCCTTTGGCTATCCCGCAGATCCTTTAGCACTTCTCCATTCCTATTCCTCTCTCTCCTTTTTTCACCATCATGGGTGTCATCAGCGTCGATTCTATTTAGCAGAGCAAGGCCATCTTCAACCAAAGCGGCCATGAGTGGAGACGGATGATCCTGTGGCTTTTGCTGTTTCGCCTTCTTCTTCTGCTCCTTGCACCTCTGCTCCTTCTTCTTTGGCAACTGGTGTGACTCTTGATGCTATCATGGTACAGCTTCAGAGGATGGATGCTTGTCTTGACTATCTCACAGATGAGATGTGTCAAATAAACATTCGAGTTAGTCTTATTGCCCGCAGACAGACTTGCATGGCTGGCTTTGCTCCTTCTCCCTCTCCTTTTCCAGAGACCTCGACTGATGAGGATGATGTTGCTGATGATGATGCTAGCTTTTCTAGTGATGATGAGATGATGACCTCTCAGTGACTTGCCCTTTGTCATTCGTGACAAAAAGGGGAATTAGTTTTGGTTTTAAGAGTAGTCTTGTACTTAGGGGGAGAGTTAGTATAGGACATTTTTAATAGGGGGAGTGTATGTAGATTTTAAGGGATGAGTGAGGTTTACATGTATTTTCTTTTCTTTCTTTTTAGTTACAGCCTCTTGTACACAGGTCTTGTGACAATTTATTGACATACATTGTACTTTATTTTCATATATATGCTGATGTATTTTTTTTTTTCTTCACCTACCTCTAAATGTGTTTTTTCTTTTCTTTCTTTATACGCATGTTTCTTTATGTATGCAATCTTTATTTCTATTTCACACATGATGCCTTGATGAGTTTTTGTTTAAGTGTTTCAGAAAGACAGGTTGTGAAAGTCTACCACGCCATGAACTCTCTTTTTGCAAAGTTTTTCAAAAGTTTATGTTAGGGTTAGATTTATTTTGTAATTCAACAAGTGGTTATGAGTTTAGTGATTTTATACTTCTCTCACGATTCATTTGTTTGTTGTGGTTTTGTCATGGATTGGCAAAGGGGCAGATTGTTAGGGACATATTTATGTAATTGGCTAATCCTTTGACACAACGCACTTTACTTGTAATTGGGTAGATCTATGATGGATTTAGTACTTCAAGAAACAAGTGTTCAAGTTAAGTATTGAAGCCATGCAAATCTGACCAAGAAATAAGTGAAGGAAGTGCTATTGTTTAATGCTCAACAACAATCTTGATAGAAAGACTTCTATTGAGATTTAATGTTGAAGCTTGACAGAAGCTCGACACAAGTTCTATCTGTCGAGAATTACGAATCAGATTTTCCAGATTTGATTACACGCATATTCCTATGTATTTGTGTAGGGTTTCTTTTCTCACAACCTTAGACATATATAAGGATTATTTTAAGGGTTGTTACAAGGTGATACAAGAAAAATACATGCATTGTGTGAGCGAAAGTAGAAATTGCTCTAGTTCATTATTCTCTCTGTAGAAGCTACTACGTCTTTACGCCAAGAGTTTTGTGACCAAGGAGTTTCTTGATTTTCATTGTTGATGAACTGATGAATTGAAGAACTTTACAGCCAACAATCTTCTTCAAGTTGGTGGAATTAGTCATGTACTAGGATCCGTGCATCATTGGTTAGTCAAGTACTGGAATTCGTGCATTGAACGGAGAGATTACCGCTACAATACAAGTCCAATTGGGTATTGGAGTAAAGGTTCAACTGTAGGTTGGTATTTCTCGATTCTCAAGAGTGGTGACCTTAAATTCATCCTGTGGGGTTTTGCCTCGGTGGTTTTCCCCATTCATAAACAAATCACCTATGTTAAATTTAATTTCTACTGCGTTTAGTTATTTGGTGATTTGTTTGTGCTACCATGCTATTGCATATAATTTTACTAATTAATTAACTTAGGTAATTAATTAATTTGCAAGGGGTCAATTCATTTTGACCCAATAAAGCCCACAGCACACTAGGTAACTCTTCGGCCCACCTCTCATTAGCACTCTCTAATCTCTTCTTCAGTCTGTTGACAATAGCCTTGTTTGTAACCATTACTCTGAGGATATGCTGGAGACAAATACTTGTTTTTTACTGCAATACTTCTGAAATGCCTTACTATCAAATTGTAATCTATTGTCCGAGATCAAGGCCTCTAGTATTTCGAGCCTAGTGACAATGTTCTTCCAAACAAATTTCTTTACATGTTTGCCAAAGCCTCGACTTCTACCCATTTGGTGAAATAATTAATTGCTATTATCACAAACCTTCTCTTCCCCATGACTCGAGGGAATAGGGCCACAATATCTAACCCCCACTGAGCGAAGGACCACAGACAAGAGACTGAATTGAAATTTCGCCTGGGCTGATGGATGTTTAGTGCATGCCTTTGGCATTGGTCATTCTTCTTAGTATATTCTATGGCATTTCTCTACATATTCAGCCACCAAAAACCTTATGCCATCACACGATGGGCTGACGACTGACCACCAGTGTGGCTCCCACAAATCCCTTCATGCAACTTGGCAAGGAGCCCTGTCACGACTTTTGGGTGCATACACAACAAGTAAGGCCCCCCAAAAGATTGTTGATATAGCCTTTTCTCTATTAATAACCAAAACCTGGCTGATTTCCTTTCGTACCTTCTCGACCTCCTTCTATTCACTAGGGAGTGTTCCATCAGAGATGAATGAGATAATAGAGTCCATCCAGCTTAAGGATGCAGTCAAGGTTATAGCTATACAATGTTGATGGTCTATGCTTAGGTGCTCCAACAACTCTATCAAGATAATCTGAGGTATACAGTCTCCCATGAATAAAGCTTGAGTAGCCAAGGAATCCACATGGTTATTATGCCTCCAAGAAATTTGGGATACCTTCACCGACCCAAAACTCACTCGTAGTGAGAGCACTAGCTTCAGGTACTCTGCCATTCTAGGATCCCACGCCTTAAAACTCCCTTCAACTTGGCTCATTACTAAACGTGAATCTAAATAAACCTCCAACTTCACAGCCCCCAACTTCATGGCTTGGAGTCCGGCCACCAATGCTTCGTATTCAACTTCATTGTTAAAGGCATAGAAACCCAGTCTAAGCGAATGTTCCAGCTTATACCTGTAGACACCGTATTTTGTCCACCCTCAATTTGTGTGCCGGATCTCGAAAATTCCAAAAATATTATATTTTCCCCATGGGGCCATGGAAACTTCTAGAGTGACGTGGCATAACCCATTCGGGCATCGGAGCAGTCGAAGTGCCATTTCAAGTCAAATTGACCAAAATGCCTCTAGTCAACCTTGGGTTGATTGAAAAATAAAGTTGGGTCAAAATCATCCCAAAATGATATTTTTCATGTTTCTACATCAAACCTGACCTACTCAGTGATTTTTGTCAACTTTGACCAAGTTTGACCCAAGGTTAACTCTTAAGGGAACCATAAACCCTAATTTTGTTTTGACCATTAGAACGTGTTGGGACTAGTGCCATTCCTTTCAAACGATTATTCATTGGTCGAAATTGGAATTAGAATGATCGAGATATCCAGAAAATCGTAAAAAGCTTCTCAAGGCCACAACTTTTGAGCTGACCATTGGATTTTCAATTTCTTTAGTGTTATAAAAACTAGACATCCATAGTTTTCTAGGGACACCAAGAACAGCTCAATCTGAGTCTGAGAAGGCCTTCAAATATGCATTCAAAATTAAACTGGTATAAGGCTAGAATTGCTGATGTCAGCAAGTTGGCCAACGGCCCTTGAAGGTGCGCTAACAGCTGAAGGGTCACTTTTTCAATATAAATGCCCCTAGAACCCTCATTTTACCCACAAAAAAAAAAAATTCTAGGCAGTTCTGGGCAGATTCTTTCACTTCTCTCTCTTATCTCTCCTAAACACATCCAAACACATCAAAACACCTTACAACACCAAAAATTCTCACTTTTTCTCTACAATCTTCAAGGTAGTGTTTATGCACCTAATCTTCCTCTCCTTGATTCCATACCTTGGATTTGAGGTTTAGGGGTGTGGATGTAGAATTTTAGATACAATCCACACCCCTTTCTCTTTATTGCTTTTCCTTGCTTCTTTTTTCTTATAAAATGCTTTATTTTCTTTTCCTAGCATGTTTTGGCTTCCTAGCATGTTTTATACCTTTCCTAGCATGTCTTCTTGCTTATTGCCATGATTTATCGCTTTGATGTTGTTGGCCTAGCCTTCTTGGGTTAGGATATGTCTACTTTTCATGTTTATGCTTAGATCCACATGTTTTTAGGCTCCTTTTCATTTTTATGCTTGAATCCATATGTTTTTAGGCTCTTTTTCATGTTTGTGCTTAGATCCACATGTTTTTAGGCTCCTTTTCATTTTTATGCTTGAATCCATATGTTTTTAGGCTCTTTTTCATGTTTGTGCTTAGATCCACATGTTTTTTAGGCTCATTGCCATGTTTATACTTAGATCTACATTCATATGCTTAGATCTACATGCATTTTGAGTTATTTGCCTTGTTTATGCTTAGATCTACATGTTAGTGTTTAGATCTATGTTCATATGGTTAGATCTATGTGTTTATGTACTCCGTGCCATGCTTGTGTGCTTGGATCTATGTTGGTTGCTATGTCATGTGCTACTTTAGCCCTTTTGTCCCTTGTTATCTCTCTTTCTTGCTTTTTGGCCCTTCCAATGGCGTGTAGATCTAGATCAGTGTTCTAGGTCTACATCAGTGCACCTAGGCCTATATTAAAAGGTTTGGATCTTTTCCTTGATGCGTATACGTGTTTGCTTGCTTGCTTCTATGCTTTATATTTATGTGTTAGCCTCTCTAGATCTAGGCTTTGCTATGTGCATCGTGCCCTTTGTGGGTTTGTGCTTAAGTTGCTATATCTATCCCTCTTAGGGTTTGTTTGGATGTGACCACCTGTGAGATACACCTCTGTGGTGTCGGTGTGCCAGATTCACATGTTTCTCCTCCCTATGCGATGTTGATATGCTTGCCTTGTGTGCTTTGTTCCACCCATTTGGCTTTCTTTGCTTCTATGCTTTCTTGTTGCACGCTTGCCTACATCTTCATGCATGAGTCTGTGTGTTGTCCATACTTCAATCCAATGAGTTATGGACACTCGATCCAAACCTACATTTTTCCTCCTAGGACACTACCTTTTTGTTTAATAACACGTTTGTTTGCCTCTTCGTGTGCTTCACATGTTTGTTTGCCCCATTTGGCATCTTTTCCTAGCTTTTCTTCAGCATGCTTTTCCTTTTGTTTGTTTCTTTGCTTGTCTGCTAGCTTGTTTCTTTTGTCTTTGCATGTACATGCATGAAGCAAGGATACTTAGAGCAAGGTGCGACCTCCTAGGTGAGAACAAGAAGGGCAAGGATACAAGCAAGAAGAAGCAAGCCAACAAAGGGCAATGTTTAGTAGATTAGGGGACCTAGCTCCCTCTAGAGCGGTTTTCTCTTTCCTTCTCTCTAAGCCTCTTCTCTAGAGCATGTATTAGGGTCCCCTTATATGTACCCTTGTACGTGCAAGTCAGATTTGAGCTTATTTATATAAGTGAAATAAGTTATTTAACAGTACATTTACATGAGAAAGCTCGAAAAGATGAAAGGTTTAACATGACACTCAAACAAGAAATAAAGAAAGCGATGGTAGGACATGAAAAAGACACATATTTAAACAAGAAGAAGAAGCTGATTAACAAAACAACATAGAATGTACATGGAAAACCCTAGAGAAGGGATAAAAAACCATGATTTGAGCAAGAACACAACATTCTTGCTTGGCTTAGCTTGTAAGTATGGGAAAGAGATCAGTTTACAATGAAGTTGCCTTTCTCTCCTACCAACTCTCTACTTTCATCTCAAAATATCTGGTTGGGTTCTTGCCCTAATAACATAGCTACATGTTCCTTTTATACTTTGAGGAATGGCTGAATACAAGGACAGGTGTCAAGTCATCATATTTCTTCATTCAGATCTTTTCACAACTATGATACTATCTGCTGACTAAAGGATAAGAATTGCGACAATGCGGCACTGGGACCCGTAGGTAGGTAGCTTTGCCATTGCTTGGGAGACAAGACTTGGACATTGAGAGGGACATCAGGAGTACTGTGATTGGTACACGTGTTCCTAAGGTGACTCATGGTGCACTAAACCAATAAGGGGTGTCCTCATAGCCTCTGACCTTAGAAAGTCACTATCTCCCTTTTTGTGAGTGCTTGAGTACCATGTTAGATGTAAATTTTACTTCCTTCCCAAGGCAGTCATGCCTTTAGCATGGACCAAGACAAGCTCTCTTATCAAACACCTATTCTCCCTTCCCTCACAGCTACACCATGTGTAAAGTCCGAATTCAACCACTTACGCATTCTCCCATGCCTTAGTGGTGTTATATACATTAGCCCCCTAATTGTCAATGGTATTTAATGGTAAAGGCCTTTGACAGTCACATTGGTTTAGGTATTAACACTCCAGTATTCATGCCCTGTGACATTCAAAATGGACACGTGGCTCAGAAGGGTGCTCCTAGCTGTTTTCGTGTCTCTTTGTTTCCTGCGTTTTGGCAGACAGACATAACTCCTCATAAATGTCATGTCTCTTCACTTAATTGTAGTTGAAGATTTAAATAGGGATTGTTTCTTCTTCAAACTTCATTCCTTTTGTATTTTTCTGATTTTTCTTCTAAAAAAAACCTTAACCTCCATGAAAAATGTCAAACTCTTCTTCTAATGGTTCTAACTCCCCATAGCACTCCTCAAGCTCCTTTGAGAGTGCTTCCATTGATCACACTCCTTCCCCACCACCAAGTCCTCTGCACCCTCCTCTCCCTTTTCCCATTCACCTTTTACCTCCTCAGGTTTCATTCCCGAGGAACTTCGGTTGAGAGTAGAAAAAGAAGCTGAGGAGGTAGCAACTACTGCATTCTTGAATGTTCCTGGTCGCCATAGGAGAAGGCAAAGGCATGGTTGGTCAAGCTCAGAGTCTAGTGCTTCAAGGCTTTCTGACTCCAAGGAGGCAGATTCTTCTGATAGCTCTTTTGAGGGCTCTTCTGATGGCTCTGACTCGGGGGATGACGAAGGCAAAGAAGAGGAGGAAGAAGAGGATGATGATGATGAAGGAGAGGATATGGAGTATCTGGCTCCAGATTATCCCTAAGAGGACTTTGGGGATGACACAGATGCCTATGTGCCATGGTCTTCTTAAGTTGCTCGTCGTTGAACTTGCTGCTGTTTCTTTTCTTTTTGTTGTTGTTGTTGTTGTTTTCTAATCATGTTTACTTATTTAGCCATCTTTTGGCATATGTTGTAAAGAAAACTTTATCTTTCTTATTTTTGGGTATAAATTTTGTGTTCTTTTTTTGTAATTAGAAAAGAGGTGATAGGCCATAAGGGCCAAATCATGTAAATCCCTCTTTTCTCTTTTGTAAGAAAAACTTTAAACACAAAAATATATGAAAGAAAGGAAAGTTATTTATTATATGTTTACTGTTTGTCTTTCATGTTATATTGTTTGTTTATTTTATCATGTACCAAATTCCTGCACAACACGTAAGGATAAACATGTCAGTTAATAAAATGTGAAATGCAACGAATTAAATCATTCCTGTTGGTGAAGGGTTGCACCTTTGCCCTTAGACTATAAAGGAGGTTTTCTTGATTTTAGCACCATCAACTGCCATTCTTTGTCAGAAATTCAGTTTCTTCCCTACGCTGACACGTGTCAATTTAGAAAAGATGTCTCCCTTTTTGAATCAATCTCTTTCGGAGGGAAAATACTAACTTCTCAAAGTATAAAAGGAAAAACAAATATTTCCTTCCTTATTTTTCTCATTTTTCCCTTATCTTCTTCTTCTCCTTCTTTAACCCGAAACCTAGAGTTCTTCTCATAGATTAAATCATGGGTGTAAAACACAGTCTACGATCCAACTCTGCTAAATTTGCAAAACCTTCTGCCTTAAAAGATAACAAACCCCTTCTAGGAGGTGATGAAAATCCTTCCATAGAAAAACAATGGATCATCCCTCCCTTCTTCAAAGATTACCTATTTGATAAAAGTCTCGATTGGGACTCTACTCCTTGCTCTGAAGACCCTTCCTACAAAGCATGTAGGGAACCTGATGATCTTTTGACTATAGATCTAGACTTTAAACACATTCCAAGACTCAACACTTGTAGGGGAGATTTTGCCCCTACCATAAATGTATATTTCAAATCTCACACTTCGGTTTCCAGTGGTTGGAGAAACTGGTGTCGAAGAGTATTGGCTCATCCTCCCTTCATGGAGATCCTGCAGAGAGTAAAGCTCGTGAAACCCATTCTTGTATTCCAATTTAGAGATTAGCAAGGACGGTGAGAGTTTACTTTCTCCTCTATACTACTGGAACTCCATTACTCACACATTCTTCACAGGTTGTCAAGAAATCTCTTTATCTCTAGAAGATGTCTACGAGATATTAAGACTTCTCCTATTCAAAGATGGTCAGGTAGTCAACATTTCTTTATCCCCTGATGAGTCTAAAGTTGTGAAGTTCCTTGAGGATGCAGTGAAGAAAATTTTGAAGAAGCCAATTATGAACGCGGCAAGGAAAGGAAAAGCCCCCAATGATAAAGTAACAAAAGATACCAATGTTGGTGGAGACAAAGGTTCTAGAGCCAACTTCTGGGGATGGAGCAGATATTTTTAGAGAGAATATCTACCATCACCCCAAGGTCTGCCACGCTCTTGGTGTAAGAACAAAATGGCAATATCTTTAAACAGTTTCCTTAGCAAAGTGTTAGATGACCCTATTGATTGGATAGCTAGACCTTACTCTGTGTTGGAGGGTGCACTTCCTCCACAATTCACTTCCCTAGAAAGAGTCTTTGTTTCTCATTACAGAGATACTCCTTGGTCTGAAGAAGAACTTTCTTTTGTTGCTTGTGCTATTCCTTCTCACCTTCAGGCATGCATTTAAGATGACTATGAAACTCAAAACCTACAATCCCCATAGGTTTGCCAACCAATTTGGTTATGACCAAGGCATACTGGGACACTTTTCTATTTTGGCTTTGCTTGCTGTAGTGGCCTTTCTAGCCTTTAAGAAGGAAAATCTCATCAAGACTTTAGTGTCAAGCCCTAAAATTCCCTTTACTTGCCCCACCAGAAATGGACTACCCTCACCCAGGTTCAAGTCATGGTGGTCCAACATTAGAGAGCGTGTTAGAAATTTCAGGGAAAGTGGTGCACAACGAGTGGATGTCCCACCTATCTTTCAGGGAGATTTGACTTTGAAGACCCTTCCAAAAAGCCAAACCTTCAAGCACTAAGAGAAAGAAGAATGCAAAAACCCATTCTATCAAGAAGCCCAAGGTACACTCTTTTCTCTATAGTGACTGTTTCTTGTAATCTCTTCTTTTATCCCTAGACTCAAGTAACTTTTCTTCTTTTTTCTATTTTTGACCTTTGACAGGTTACAAGCTTTGTTCCTCAAGCTTAACCCAAAGCAAGAGTCACTTCTTCAACCCCAGAGGTTTCTGTACAAGAAATGACTTCTAATGAAGAAATAGACTCTAACACTAAAAGAGGGGATTCAAATCGGGTGTATGCCGAAAATCCCCAAAAGAAAGAAGATTTAACAGAAGCTACTTCCAAGGAACAAGAGGATGAAAGCACCTTGACAGAGCCTAATCCATTGCTCTCATTGGTTTCTCCCAATTTGAGAGCAACTTGTTCTTTATTGCTCTCTAAACATCCCGAAACCATAAGGGACGCCAATAAGTGGACCTTGTCACTTAGGGGCTTTTTCTTACAGCAAATTGGGTCTATCATATCCCAGCTGCAGTCAAAGGATAAAGAGGATTGTCTAGCTCTCCCCCTTAATAATTTCCTTTCCACACTGAGTAAGGCTGAGAGCCTAAGTGTTAATGTCGGTTGGTTAAAAAGCCATGTCACTGCATTGAGGGACTTAAAGAAGGCAGGACCTTTTGTTCATACTTCCTCGTCCTCACTTTGTGAATTAAGAGCTAAGGAGAACTCGTGTATCAACAAAGTAAAGGAAGTAGAATCAGCCTTACAGGTGCAAGCCACTTCAATCACTTAGCTCCAGGAATCAATCAAAAGACTTCAGGTGGAGTTAACATCCTAGCAAGAAGCAAGTTCTACCCTTCAAACTCAACTAGGTGTCACCGCAGAACGTAACTCTTTGTGGAAAGAGATTGAGAAGTTGGAAGGCGAGTTAGGAGCTCTAAGTGATCCAAACTTCTCTCTTGAAAATGTTATTTTTCTCACAAACATTCTCCAATTTTCAAGTTGTAATATATATATATATATATATAGTTTTGAAAGGCCATGAGGTTGTACTATAACTTTACCATGCTTTATTTCATCAGACTATTTAAACTTTACATGCATATTGTGAACAACATCATATGAAATTACTACATATAAGTCTTTGTTTATAATAGTATGAGTTTCGTAAAACACAAAATCATTTTGACCTGATGGCCACAAAATATTTTTTACAAGGTTAAGCATGATATTTCTTAAGGTGAGCTCCGCTAATGGGGCTACATGCCTTTATACCTACTTGATCCTTTAGCCAATAATGTACTGTTACATATGCTTCCTTTACTATGTATGGTCCTTCCCATTTTGGGGAAAACTTATGCTTAACAGCTCCAGCAACTCCTCGTACATGCAGGGCAGCTTTCCAAACAAGTTCTCCCATTTGAAACTTTCTTTCTTTAACTTGGCCTTCATGCCTAGCCTTCATGTTAGCCTGGTAAAGGCAGTTATAAGAGGCAGCATTATCACGCATTTCCTCCATAATTTCCAAAGTATCTTCTCTAGTATTCCTGCAATCTCTGCCAGTTTCACCGCTGGCCTTACTAGATCTATTGGTATAACAACCTCTGTGCCATAGACTAGAGAAAAGGGTGAAGCTCCTATAGCTTGTGATTTGGCTGTTCTATGAGCCCACAGAGCTGTAGGAAGCTCCACCTTCCACCCCTTTCCATTTTCCTTAGTCATTTTCCCCAATATTTTCAATAATCTTTTGTTAGAGGCCTCAGCTTGGTCATTTTCTTTGGGATAATAAGGTGTCGATGTTGTGTGAGAAATGGAGTATCATTCTGTTAAATGGCGCACATTCTTGTTCAGAAATGGTGTGCCATAGTCAGAAATAATTTTGTTGTGTACTCCGAAATGATATATTATATTCTTTGTCAAGAAATTAGACATTGAGCTACCTATTACCTTCTTCATAGCCACAGCTTCTACCCACTTGGTAAATAGCTTAATGGCTACCAGTATCCATGTACATCCCTTAGAGGAGGGGTTTATAGGTCCTATAAAATCCAGCCCCCAGCTGTGGAATGGATATGGAGCCAAAGTTGGATGAAGACTTCAATGGCTAGTGTGTATCTCATCTCCCTGCCTTTACACTTCTTTGTAAAGTCTTAAGCCTCCTTTTGCATTGTGGGCCAATAATATCCCTGGTGCAAAACCATTTGCCATAACTTCCTCCCACTAGGGTGTACTGTTGATTCTCCCTTATGCAGGTCTGAAAGAATGCCATTGACTTCCTTAGCAGGGATGCATACCATTCATCTCCCTTGGAAACTTCCCTTGAACAATTTACCATATATAACTTTAAATCTGGTCACATAATTTTTTAGCTTTTCTCTTTGTACGCTATCAGCAAGCAAGACACCTTGCAAGAGGTATCTCAAATATGGTTCCTACCAATCTTCTCCTAGCAACTCACCATTAAGCACTACTGCTTGATCAGGAGGAATAATAGAACAAGTCTTGCAATTCTATTGTTCTTCCTTGGCATCATTGGCCATTTCTAGCAAGAAGATCACCAACCTTTGCAATCTTCTATAAAGGCTGACATCGAAATTTACACCACAAACATTATAGTGCAATCTGTGTAACATGGTCAACCCCTCTTACCTTGAGAGACAATTCATCAGCAAGCCTTCTAAGAAACAATTCTCCATCGATCCTGAGGAAGTGTTTTGTTGGGAAATTTAGACCCCGGTTGATAGAATTAACAAGTTTTAAACCCAAGTAGTTAATTAGATTTATTATCAATAAAACTTGTTAAAACAAACAAACATCAATATCATGTCAAAATAACATGCAGCGAAAAAGTAAATAAGACAAGATATGATGACCCAAGAAAACCAATGAAACCAACTAGTTTCACAGTAAAAAACTTAGGGGGAAACCTTCCCGAAAAGCAATCCACTATAGTAAAGAGAAGTTTTAGATCTAGTACAAAACCTTTGTCCCTAGACTCTACAATCCCCGTAGATGAACTCACAGCAGAAACCTTCTACCGCTTCAGAACCTCTGAACTCTTCAATATATGAACGCCACCCTTTTTGTTGATGCACGAATCCGAATACGTGACTAACCAATTGCGCGGATCCCAATACGCGACTTCAATCACCAACTAGAAGAAGATGTTGGCTACAAAGTTTTTCACTTCATCAAGAATGAAGATCAAGAAGCGCTTGGTTACAAAATCCTAAGGCGCAAAAGACGCAATAGCTTCTTTCAGAGAGAATGAGGCATCGGTCACCTTTTGCATATGTTCTCCTTGTATTCTCTTATGTGATGGCCTCTAAAATAAGCCTTATATAGGTCTAGGGTTGTGAGAAAAGAAACCCTAAACAAATACATAAGCCTGGCCCAAAAACAGAAATCTAAATTCCCGTAACCTTGACAGATAGCAACTATCGAGGAGCTGTCGAGAAGGTGTCGAGGGGACAGAAACTTTCTCGATCGATCGACCAACTATCGAGAAGCTATCGAGATTGCGATAAGAATCAATTGAAGAGCTCGACAGATAGCCAGGTGTCGAGGAGCTATCGAGATTTAATGATTTTGCACTTCAGCTTGTTTTTCTTGGACAGACTTGATGACTTCAACACTTGATCTTGAAATCTTGTTTCTTGAAGTATTAAAAACACCTAGAACTACCCAATTACAAGTAGAGTGCGTTTTGTCAAAGGATTAGCCAATTTACACATATGTTCTTAACATGTGAAGCACATATGTCCTAACATGTTTCATATTTGCTGGTAATTTTGACCCAACATACTTCCCTTGAGTCATTGCTTTTAGTAGGGGTTTCCACGAATCTTGAGGGAAACATAACTCATCTTGAACTAAACTAGGTTGCTTCTCAACTCGGATTGTCATATTTTCTTTCTTTAATACAGACTTAGTAGCTAAAGTAGCTAGCGAGTCAGCAATCTTATTTTCACCTCTGTTGACCATCTTGTACTCTATGAAAGTAAAGTGTTCCATAATCCTCTGCAATATAGCTCTATAAGTAACCAAGCTAGGATTCTTTACTCCATAAGTTCCCTCAACCTGTCTTATTACCAACTCAAAGTCACCAAATACCTTCAACCTTTTTATGCCTAACCTTCTAGTAGCTTTCAGCCCTACCAACAAGGCTTTATATTCTGCTTCATTGTTAGAGCAAGGGAAATGTAATTTATAGGAAAACGTATGCTCTTCACATGGTGACTTTAAGACTACTCCTATCCCTCCCCCTTGAAACGAAAATGACCCATTGAAATACATTGACCATTCTTGCTCCTCTGTTACCATAACTTCTTATAAGGGAGGTGAAAAATCACTTGTTCCAGGAAAGTTAGCCAGCTAATCAGCTACTACCTGACCTTTGATGGCGGTTGGCCGTATGCATTCAATATCAAGGCACGATGTCAGGATGGCTCATTGTGCCATTCTTCCTAATAACTGAGGACGTGTCAAGAGATAATTCACAGGATTACTCTTAGTCACCAGCTGCACACGATGTCCTAGAAAGTTATGATTGAACTTCTTCACAACAATAGCCAAAGACAAACATACTTTCTCGGCAATTGAGTATCTTAAATCTTGTCCCTTCATAAGCTTGCTAATATAATACACTGGTTTCTCTACCCTTTCTTGCTCCTGAGCTAACAATGCTCTCAAGGATTGCTCCATATTAACTATATACAATAGCAAGGGTATCCCAAGTACAGGGGCCACCATGGTATGAGGATCCGCCAATATCATCTGAATCTTCTTGAATGCCTTTTAGCATTGATCACACCATACAAAGGTTACTGCTTTCTCTATCTACTCCATGAGAGGCTTTAAGATCTCAACTAGGCCTAGAATGACTCTTCTTAAATAAGAAACTATTAGGACATATGTGATTTAATGTTAGGAACATATGTCCATATAGAATTGGCTAATCCTTTGACAAAATGCACTTTAATTGTATTTGGGTAGATCTAGGATGTGTTTAATAATTCAATGAATAAGGTTTCAAGATTAAGTTTTAAAGCCATGCAAGTCTATCCAAGAAATAAGTGAAGAAGTGCTAGATTTTAAAGCTCGACAGCTAGTATCTATCGAGGTTTAAAAAGCTGCTAAAGCCCGACCTTCGATAGCTAGCTCGACAGATAAGCTATCTATCAAGGCTTATGAAATTCAGTTTTTTAAAGCTGGTTTCAATCCAATCCGTGAATACGTGTTTGGGATTTCTTTTCTCACAACCCTAAACATATATAAGAATTGTTTTAAGGGCCATAAAAGGTTGCACAAGTGTGAAGCAAAGTTGTGTTCATGCAAATTGTGATAGGAGACAAAATTTGCCCTAGTTCATCTTTCTCTTGAAGAAGCTGCTGTGTTTGTACACCGTAGGGTTCTATAACCAAGAAGCTTCGTGATCTTTATCATGTGATGAAATGAAGAACTTTGCAGCCAACATCTTTCTCAAGTTGGTGAGTAAGCCGCATACTGGGATTCGTGCATCGAATTGGTTAGTCACATACTAGGAGCCGTGCATTGAAAGGAAAGATTATCACAACAGAACAAGTCCAATTGGGTAATGGAGTAAGGGTTCAACTGTAAGTTGGTGATAAGTGTAATTTTTACATGATTTTTATTATCCTCCTATTTATTAAAATTTTTAGTTTTCCTTTATTTCTTTTGATTTGATTTGATTTTTATTTATATTTATCTATTCATTTGTGCTTTGAAGGAATGAGAAGGTTTCAGATTAATCTACATCTTAAACTTTCAAACTAAAAGAAATGGTGCAAGTTCATATCTGAAGAAAGCAAATGCCCAGTAGCTGTGAAAACTGAAACAGAGGAGACATTGAAGACCGAAGCAATCCTAGTGTGTGGGTCTTTCCTTTATTCAGTAGCCTATTTATTTCATATGGAGCCCAACAATAGCTGCATGACCATTAGAAAGATTCGGCCTGGCCCACAAAAGCACATGAAAAGAAGCTTCCTATAGTCATGCCACACGTGAAGGAGCAAGGAAAAGAAAAAAAATAGAAGAACAGAAGAAGTAGTAATTTTCGCGGACCCCCAAATGGGCTTGGGCTTTTGTCTTACTCCACTGAACCACAAATAAGAGAGGCTCTAAGTCACTGGGGGTTTTGGCCTGAAAAGCTTGAGGTCGGCTGTATGTGGGCAAGGATATAAAGGAAGCAAAACAGAAAAAGGAGGTAGCTGGAAAAATCTGCACTGTTGTCGCTGCACTAGAGAACTTTTCTGTGAAGGGGGGCTGCCGCATTGAAGAATTTTGTTTTTGGGAGTCTTTCTGAAGAGGAGGATCTGAGGACAAAGGCGAGAGCTTCATGTTGATCAACCAGTTCAGACGAAAGACATAAGTTTTATTTGTTTTCTTTTCAATTTTATTATGAACTAAATTTTATTTTCTAGAGCGTTGATGTAGTCTAGCAATGAACACACAATTTATATTCTGAGTTATTTTATTTTTAATATTTCCATGATTGAGTGTTTAATTCTTATTCTTAATGCTTACTATTTTTTACGAATTATTTGTTTGATCAATTGAATTACAATGAGACCGAGAGGTGATTTGTTATTTTAGTTCTAGAATTAAACACCACTGGTTCAGCGAAAGTAGAGATGCTTTATCGCGACTAGTGTGATTTTTCAGAAAATTCAAAGTACGTAATGAGTCTTCAATTAATTAAATTCACATAGAGATAAGGAATTGTTATTTAAAGATATTTTTGATATTATTCGAGAGAAGATATTGAATACTTGAGGAATTTTTAATCATTAACGGGAAATTATTAGAATTTAATAATTAGGAAGAATAAATTGTGTGGGATTTGTTAGGTGAAATCAACTGCTCTAGATCCATTCTTATCATATTTTTACACTTTTAGATTTTTAGATTTTGTTAATTTTTTATTCGTAGATTTATTTTTATTAAATAGTTTAACTTAATTCAGATAGTAGAACGTCCCTTTTATTTTCGATTTTCCAAATAGTAATTAATTTAGTGAATTTCGGTATTCAATAACATAGTTAATTCCTGTGGGTTCGACATTCGTTTTCTAAAAACACTTTTCTACTTGTTACGATTATGTGTGCTTGCAGATTATTTTACGCGAACAAGTTTTTGGCGCCGTTGCCGAGGATTAATTATTTGTTATTGATATTGATACTAGCTAGATATTTACTACTTTGGATTTTATTTTATTTATTTAATAAAAAATTTTAATTATGTGCATCTAAGTTTGTTTTCTTTCTTTTCAATAAGTAGAAGTGCATGCCCCGATCTAAACCATTAGAGCATACATTCTTTGATCCTAAAATTGAAAGAACCTTACGTCAGCTCAAGAGAGAAAAGAAGAAAGAGGCCAACACATCTCTATCTAAGATGGCCGATCAAGAGCAAAAGGCGTTAAGGGATTATGCTATGCCCTCGGTAAATGGAGCTACATCGAGCATAAGGAGGCCAGCCATACAAGCCAATAATTTTGAGATCAAGCTGGCCATCATTCAGATGATACAACAGACTGTCCAGTTTGGGGGGCTGTCACAAGAGGATCCTAATGTCCATATTACAAATTTCTTGGAAATTTGTGATACTTTTAAACATAACAGAGTGATAGATGATGCGATTCGACTAAGGCTTTTTCCCTTCTCACTTAGGGATAAAGCAAAAGTTTGGTTGAATTCTTTGCCACCTGGCATCATTACTACATGGGAGGAGTTGGCACAAAAATTCTTAGCAAAATATTTCCCTCCCGCAAAGATAGCAAAGCTAAGGAATGATATCACCACGTTCATCCAATTTGAGGGTGAATCATTATATGAAGCATGGAAGAGGTACAAAGATTTATTGCGAAGGTGTCCTCATCATGACCTTCCAGCATGGCTTCAAGTGCAAACATTCTACAATGGTCTAGGAGCTACAAACAGGTCTTTGGTTGATGCAACAGCTGGTGGAGCTTTAATGAGTAAAACTCATGAGGCAGCCTATGAACTTCTGGAAGAATTGGCATCCAACAACTATCAATGGCCTACAGAAAGAGCAATGCCAAGAAAGACAGCTAGAGTTTTAGAACTTGATTCTATTACCTCATTGGCAACACAAATGGCAACTTTGTCTCAAAACCTAGGTAAAATGAATGTTAATGCTATTCAAACTAATGTTGTTTGTGATCATTGTGCAGGAAATCATTAAAGTGCCGACTGCCAAGTGGGAAATCATTTTGCCCAATCGAGTTATGGACAAGCAAATTACGTGTCAAATTTTCACCGTTAAAATAATCCATACTTGAACACATACAATCCTGGATGGAGGAACCATCCCAACTTATCATGGAGCAATAACCAAGGCAGGCTAAACCACCTCAGCAATTTCCACAGTAAGAGAAGAAGCCGACACTTGAGGACATGTTCATGCAATACATACAGAAGACAGACGTGGCGATCCAAAACAACTCAACTTTAATCCATAATCTTGAGGTGCAGATCAATCAGCTCTCAAGCATGCTCACAGAGAGGACCGCAGGAACTTTGCCAAGCAACACTGTCACCAATCTGAAAGAACATGTAAAGTCAATATCATTGAGAAGTGGAAGAACATATGAGGAGCCAAAAGTAACAAATGCCAAACAAGATGAAGCTGTGGATAATGAGTCAAAGATGAAGGAAGCCAAGTCAGAGATGAAAGAAGTGGAGCAAGCTAAGAAGACTAAGGAGAATGAAAGAGCTTCAAAATCCAAAAGATCCAGGGAAGTTACTTTTGAGACTTATTCTCCTTCAATCTATGATCCACCAATTCCTTTTCCACAAAGATTAAGAAAAAATAATGTGGATGATCAGTTTTCTAAATTTCTAAGTATATTTAAGCAATTGCATATTAATATTCCTCTCATTGAAGCTTTGGAACAAATGCCTAAATATGCTAAATTTTTGAAGGATATTATATCAAAGAAGCAGAAATTTGAGGAGCATGAAATAGTAATGCTGATAGAGGAGAGTAGTGCAATCTTACAAAAGAAGTTGCCACCTAAGCTGAAAGATCCGGGGAGGTTCACTATCCCTTGCACTATAGGAAATTCTTATTTTGATAGAGCTTTATGTGATTTAGGGGCAAGTATTAATCTAATGCCTCTCTCTGCTTTCAAGAAATTGGGTCTTGGAGAAGTAAAGCCGACCACTATCTCTTTAAAATTGGCAGATAGATCTATTAAATATCCAAGAGGAGTCATTGAGGATGTATTAGTAAAAGTTGACAAGTTCATCTTCCCGGCTGACTTCATTATCCTTGATATGGATAAGGACGAGGAGATTCCTTTGATATTGGGTCGACCTTTCCTTGCGACGGGGAGAACCTTAATTGATGTCCAGCAAGGAAAACTTGTTTTGAGGGTCGGAGAGGAGGAGGTCACTTTTGATGTATTTAAACCTATGAAATTTCCTTCCGAGACACATTCTTGTTTTCAAATAAGTGACCGAGACGTGATCATGGCCAATGAGACTTGTGCAATTGATTTTCTAAAGTTACCACTTGAGGTATGTCTTACTTGCTCTACACTTGTAAAATTCAATGATGAAGAGTTTAAAGAGTGTGAAAGATATTTGGAGCCTACACCACTCTTTCCTCCTTCAATGCAACCAAAAGTGGAAGACTTAAAATCATGTCAGCCAACATCTCCACTAGAGGAACCACCTAAACTTGAGCTCAAACTGCTTCCATTAAATTTAAGGTACGCTTTCTTAGGCCAAGACTCTACTTTTCCAGTTATTATTAACAGCTCTTTGAGTGATGTAGAGGAGGAAAAGTTGTTGAGAATCTTGCGGGAACACAAAATGGCTTTGGGTTGGACCATCTCTGACATCAAAGGAATTAGTCCTTCAATTTACACACACAAGATTTTAATGGAGGATAAATATAAGCATATTCTAAGAAGGGAATTCGAAGTTGGGCAAAAAGTTCTATTATTTAACTCAAGACTTCGACTCTTTCCAAGAAAGCTGCGCTCTAGGTGGTCAAGACCGTTTGTGGTAACCCAAGTTTTTCCCTATAGGGCGGTTGAAGTCCATCATGAAAAAAAAAGGGACATTTAAAGTAAATGGACAGAGATTAAAACCCTATATGGATGGAGACTTTAACTCAAAAAAATGCTCCATTGATCTCATTAGTAAAAAAAGGATGAGGGGATAACGTCTAGCTACAGACGTTAAATAAAGCGCTTTTGGGAGGCAACCCAAGTTTTTTATTTTTATGTTTATGTTTTTATTTTTTTTTTTCTTTATATTATTGTTTTTCTTTCATTTTGTAGGAATAAAGAGACCAAAGAAATCTTCAATGGATACACGGCTGGACCTTAAGGAAAAATATTCAATTAAAAATCAAGGGAGCATCTCTTCTCCTTTCTCATTCTTTTATTTAGTTTTTCTTCCTTTTTCCCATTGAGGACAATGTGAAATTTAAGTTTGGGGGAAGGGAATTTATTTTATTTCAAAAAAAAAAAATTTGCCTATGACTTATGGTTGAAATTTCTTATAATTTTTAGGAATCCTTCCCATTGCTTAAGTCCAGTTGCTAATTCTTTACTTGATCTTGTTTAATTTGATATGATCATTAATCATTGTGCATACCTAGAGAAATTTTATGTGAATTTTGTAAATTTGGATGGTCTCTACTTATTCTAGAACTTGTTGAATTACTCTCATAGAGAAATCTTATACAGAATATTACTTGGGAAGTGATTTAGGCATTCTTTGAATTGATTGAGCCTTTCAAGCTTACCTCTTTATTATCTTTGTCCCTAGTTACCCAATTGATCTATTCTTAAACTGGGTTAAAGAAAAGATAACGATATATGAGTGTTGAAAAAAAAAAAAAGAGGAAGAAGAAAATTGTACAAAGTTCCATTTACTCCAATGTTTTGAGTTGCTTAGTAACTAGGGGTATTCATTACCAATGTTTACTCTTACGTGAAACCGTAACTTGAAATATGAGTATGCAAAAGCACTTCAAGTTTGTGACTTGTTGAGTAATTGGGTGCATCCATCACAAATGTCTGCATTCACGTCAAAAGATAAGTGACGACTTGAAGTAAGAAAAGAAAGAAAAAAAAATTTGATGAAGAGAGGTATTTTGAGATATTCAAAGGGCTGAGAAAAATTTATATTTTAGAAGTAAGAGTGCTCTATTTGCTTGAACCTTATATTTTCTTTATAGCCCTTATCATAGCCACAAGCTTAATAAAGACCTATTGATCCTGGGTAACATTTTGTTTTATATTAGTGGAGAGTGATTTAAAAAGCAAGCTTATGGAGTTTTTAGAGATCTGTACTTATTTACTTGTTTGCATAAAACTATCCGGGAAGCTAATGATGAAGTGAGAATGATAAGGTGATGGAGTTGAGTTTTGAATTAACATTTGGACTTGATTAATTTGGAATGATTCCTTTGAATTATAAGCTTTATGCAAATCTTTGAGGCAAGACAAATTTTATTTATTTTTTTTTTCTTTTCTCTTTTTGCTCAAGGACTAGCAAAGTTTAAGTTTAGGGGAATTTGATAAGTGTAATTTTTACATGATTTTTATTATCCTCTTATTTATTAAAATTGTTAGTTTTCCTTTATTTCTTTTGACTTGATTTGATTTTTATTTGTATTTATCTATTCATTTGTGCTTTGAAGGAATGAGAAGGTTTCAGATTAATCTACATCTTAAACTTTAAAACTAAAAGAAATGGTGCAAGTTCATATCTGAAGAGAGCCAATGCCCAGCAGCTGTGAAGACCGAAACAGAGGAGACATTGAAGACCGAAGCAATCTTGGTGTGTGGGTCTTTCCTTTACTCAGTAGCCCATTTATTTCATATAGAGCCCAATAATAGCTGCATGACCATTAGCAAGATTCGGCCTGGCCCACAAAAGCACATGAAAGAGGCTTCCTATAGTCATGCCACACGTGAAGCAGCAAGGAAAAGAAAAAAATAGAAGAACAGAAGAACTAGTAATTTTCGTGGACCCACATATGGGCTTGGGCTTTTGTCTTACTCCACCAAACCACAAATAAGAGAGGCTCTAGGTCACTGGGGGTTTTGGCCTGAAAAGCTGAGGTCGGCTGTATCTGGGCAAGGATATAAAGGAAGCAAAACAGAAAAAGGAGGCGGCTGGAAAAATCTGCAATGTTGCTGCTGCACTAGAGAACTTTTCTGTGAAGGGGGGCTGCTGCATTGAAGAATTTTGTTTTTAGGAGTCTTTCTGAAGAGGAGGATCTGAGGACAAAGGCGAGAGCTTCATGTTGATCAACCAATTCAGATGAAAGACATAAGTTTTATCTGTTTTCTTTTCAATTTTATTATGAACTAAATTTTATTTTCTAGAGCGTTGATGTAGTCTAGCAATGAACATACAATTTATATTCTGAGTTATTTTATTTTTAATATTTCCACGATTGAGTGTTTAATTCTTATTCTTAATGCTTACTATTTTTTACGAATTATTGTTTGATCAATTGAATTACAATGAGACCAAGAGGTGATTTGTTATTTTAGTTCTAGAATTAAACACCACTAGTTCAGTGAAAGTAAAGATGCTTTACCGCGACTAGTGTGATTTTTCAGAAAATTCAAAGTACGTAATGAGTCTCCAATTAATTAAATTCACATAGAGATATGGAATTGTTATTTGAAGATATTTTTGATATTATTCGAGAGAAGATATTGAATACTTGAGGAATTTTTAATCATCAATGGGAAATTATTAGAATTTAATAATTAGGAAGAATAAATTGTGTGGGATTTGTTAGGTGAAATCAACTGCTCTAGATCCATTCTTATCATATTTTTACACTTTTAGATTTTTACGTTTTGTTAATTTTTATTCATAGATTTATTTTTATTAAATAGTTTAACTTAATTCAGATAGTAGAATGCCCCTTTTATTTTCGATTTTCCAAATAGTAATTAATTTAGTGAATTTCGGTATTCAATAACATAGTTAATCCCTGTGGGTTCGACATTCGTTTTCTAAAAACATTTTACTACTTGTTATGATTCTGTGCGCTTGCAGATTATTTTACGCGAACAGTTGGTATAAGGTATTGGGATTCCTTTACTTGTAACCGCTTGTTGTGATAATAGTGAATTCTTGAGAGTGGTGACCTTAAAATCACCTGGTGGGGTTTTTGCCATGTAGGTTTTCTCCATTTGTAAACAAATTACCATGTCAATTTATTTTTCGGCTGCATTTAGTAATTTGGTAATTTGTTTGTGTTACCATGCTTATTGTTTGCAAATTGAATTAATTAATTAACTTGGCTATTTAATTGGTTAATCCATTACAAGGGATCAATACATTCTTGGACTATCAAGTGGTATCAGAGCAGGCACACTCTAATTAGGTTTTAATCTTTGTTGTGTGATCCATTGACCCCTGCTTGTCATGGATAGAGGACAGTCTCTTATTATACCTCCATTATTTGATGACACTAACTACGCATACTGAAAAGTACGCATGAGAGCTTTCTTGCAGTCATTAGATGAGAAGGTGTGGCAAGTTGTGGAGATAAGCTGGACCAAGCTGAAGGAAGCACCGGCCGATTGTGATAATGCTAAGATCAAGGTGGCTAACTTCAACAGTAGGGCATTGAATGCTTTATTCAGTTCAGTAATGAATGAGGAGTTCAAGAAGATATCCTCTACTGAAACTGTAAAGGAAGCATGGACTATCCTCCAAACAAGCTATAAAGGAACCAAGGCTGTCAATGATTTAAAGCTTCAAAGGCTTACTACGAGTTTTGAAGAGATTAAGATGAACGAGGATGAGTCATTTGATGAGTTCTATGCCAAGCTCAAGGACATAGTGAACTCAGCCTTCAATCTTGGTTGATAGGCCAAGAATGTATTGACCCCTTGTGATGAATTTATTGATTCAATTACCCAAGTTTTTTAATTATTCAAATTAACATACAAGATGCGTGGTAGCACAAACAAATCACCAATTAACTAAAGTATTCAGTAGAAAATAAATTGACACGGTGATTTGTTTACGAATGGAGAAAACCTAAACAGCAAAAACCCCACCGGGTGAGGTCACCGCTCTCGAGAATCCACTATTATCAACACAAGCGGATACAGGTAAAGGAATCCCAATACCTTATACCAACCTACAGTTGAACCCTTACCCCAATACCCAATTGGACTTGTTCTGTAGTAACAATCTCTCATTTTCAATGTACGGCTCCAGTATATGACTAACCAATAGATGCACGAATCCCAGTACGCGACTTAATCACCAACTTGAGAAGGATGTTGGCTGCAAAGTTCTTCAGTTCATCCAAATGATGAAGATCAAGAAGCTCCTTGGTCACAAAACCCTACGGTGTACAAATACAGCACCGTCTTTAAGAGAAAGATGAACTAAGGCAAATTTTGCCTCCGATCACAATTTGCATGAACAAGATTTTGCACTACATTTATGCAACTGTGCAACCTTTGATAGCCCTCAAAATAATCCTTATATATGTTTAGGATTGTGAGAAAAGAAAGCCTAAACACATACTCACAGATTGGATGAAAATCAGCTCTGAAAAACTGAGTTTCATAAACCTCGATAAATAGCCATCTATTGAGCTAGCTGTTGAGCCACGAGCTTCAATAGCTTTTAAATCTCGATAGATGCTAGCTGTCGAGCTTTAAAATCCAACACTTTCTCACTTGATTCTTGGACAGATTTGCATGGCTTTAACACTTGAACTTGAAACCTTATTCCTTGAAGTATTAAACACATCCTAGATCTACCCAATTACAAGTAAAGTGCGTTTTGTCAAAGGATTAGCCAATTACATAAAATAATGACATACGTTCCTAACATTGAATTACATATGTCCTAACAATCTCCCCCCTTTGGCAATCCTTGACAAAACCACTACAAACAAATGAACATATAAGAGAAGTCATAAATCATTCAACTCATATTCACTTGTTAAATATAATAAAATCTATCCTAACACAAACTCTTGAAAACTTCGCAAAAAGAGAGTTTATGGCAAGTAGACTTTGACAACCTGTATTTCTGAAACACTTTAAACAAAACTCATCACGGCATCTTAGTGTGAAATAGAAATAATAGATTGCATACGATTATAAGAAACATGTGTATAAAGAGAGAAAAGAAACAACACATGGAGAGATAGGTGAAATAACGTACATCAAAAAAAAAATTATATATATATATATATAGACCAAATATAAGTACAATGTATGTCAAATGGTCACAAGACCAATGTACAAGAGATAATGTATCTAAAATAGAAAGAAAAGAAAAGATACAAAAAAATCCTCACTACATCCCTAAAATAAAAAAATAAAAAAACTCCCCCTATCTCCTATACTAACCTTCCCCTTATGAGTTTGACTACTCTCATCTCAAAACTACTCCCCTTTTTTGTCACAAGTGACAAAAGGCAAGTAAATCAAGTAGACATCTCATCATCACTAGGCGAGCCATCATCAACATCATCACTACCAGAGTCATCTTCACTCTTATCCTCAGACGCTGATGGAGATGGAGAAGAAGAAATTGTGAAACCACCCATAACAGCCTGTCGTCTTGCGATATGACCAACACGGGTGTTCACCTGACACAACTCATCACTGAGAGTGTCAAGGCGAGCATCCATGCGCACAAGCTGTGCCATGATGGCCTCAAGTGTCACTCCGCCCACTAAAGATGAAGGAGTGAAGGTGGATGGAGTGGTAGAAGCTGGAGGAGCAGCTGTCTCGGTCTGAGTCTTCCTAGAGCGAAGTTGTGCAACACTCCTCTTCACGGTAGCTACATCGATGGCACACATGAACATGAAGTGGGGAGACTCGGGATAGGAGACAAAAAAATGGCGAAGGAGCCGCGTGATATCAGAAGGAAAAATGAGCTTATCACGGATCGCCGTATCCTTATAGACATTTATAAAGGAGAGTATAAAGTGAGAAACGAAGTCAATAGAAAGATCCTTAATGAGGGATAACAAAAATCGAGCACGAGGCTCTGTGATGGTGTTATAGTGAGACAAAGGATGGAGAATGAATGTCATCACCATGTTTAGGATTCTTAGACCTTTAGCAAAGGCCAAGCAAGAGGTATTTTGACGGTTACCCCAAAAAGAAGGTGTCTTGCAAAATAGAGACGAGAGTTCATCTTTGGACACTGTCCTTAGACGCTCATAGCCAGGGTAGTCAGGATGCACTACCCTAGGAATGTGTAGTACCTCGGAAACAATCTCCAGAGTAACTACCATGCATATACCCCGAACGCGAGTGACAAACTAGGGTATAGAGTAATCAAATCCATGCATATTAGAGTAGAACTCCTATATAATCACGGAAGGGCACGTGACCGAAGTGCCACATAATGACTCCCAGCCCCTACTGTAGATGATAATGGGTAGGTCAATGTCAGAAAAATCTGACAAAATGACTTGGCATTCCGAATGAATGCCTCATCGTGAAATGTTCTCCAAGAAGTCCGATTTGGCCTTCTCATCACAGAATCGTACGTGAGATGGAGTGGGGTTAGAAGGAGAAGAAAAAGAAGATGCCCCGAAAAAAAAAGTGTTTCGGGACGAAGTGGATTAACGTTTAGGTGACATGAAGCAACTAACCTAAGAAAGAGAAAGAAAGGGAAAGAGAGAGACAATCAGAAAAGAACCAAACATATTTATTATCAAAAGATAAAAACAGTAAGATACGTATGCATGAAAATGCATGAACATGTGACATGCAAATTTAAATGCATCATGAGCTCAGCCCAATCCAAACCTACTAGCACACAACATAGCAACAAAGTAAATACATATCTAAAATGCATGAAACATTGTTATAATGCACATGTGATGTAATGCATGAAGTTTTAAACTCATTGAAGCAACACCTAACCCAAAATTTTTTACAAAATCTCATCAATTTTGAAAAACCCCCAAAAATTCTTCAAGAACCAAAATTTAGGTTAGAAAAGAATGAAATGCATGATTAATGAGTGAAAAAGTATCATACCATATGAAAAACACTTGATTTAGGCCAAAGATCAAGTGAGGAATGTGAGGGGTTTAAGTTTGAGGAGTTTGGGAGTGAGAGAAGAGAGAAACTATCGAGAGAGATCGAGGGAAATGAGTGAAAAATCGCGAAGCGCCTTTATATAGAAAAATCATAAAACTCAATCGATCGAGAGCTATTGAGAGCTATAGAGAGTTAAAAAGGCGTGTTTTAGCTATTGAGATAGCTATCAAGGAGCTCTCTAGAGGTTTCCTCAGCAATAAAGCTTGATGGATCAAGGTAGCTATCAATGTGACAGAAAGTTTCTCGATGGATCGAACTAGCTATCAAGAGCTATCGAGAATGCAATAAAAGAAAGCTAAAGGGTCTCAATAGATAGCCTAGCTGTCGAGAGCTATCGAGAAGCTATTGAGATTGCTTAAAAACAGTTTTTCAAGAAAGAGAAAAACACAGATATGAATGCAATCAAGCATGCTACTCAACTAAAGATCCAAACAACATTTTAAGCTCTCAAAATCATCTCTCAATAAAAAAAAATTTTAAGCACATAAATCCCAAACACACACACACTAAACAAGTCTAACCATTTTTTATATTTCAAAAACAAGTTAAGATAGTTTAGTGAGTATACATTAATACACATATTCCTTGTGATGGCCAAATCACATTGTACCTGTACATGTATCAAAAGTAGTAAAGAATATTGCGTGTTGTGTGTGAAAAACATTGCAATATTGCATAGGTGTCTACAAGTTATGACGATTTGAGATATGAGATAATCACTTTAACTCACACACAATCATAACTGTTTGATGGGGACTATCACCTTCAAGGTACATCCTATAACTTTCACATCTCCTAGAATACACGTTTGCAATCATTTATAAAGCATTTGATTCTTTTTGCTTTTATTTTTCTTTGCATATTTTTCTTTTAAGCAAACCATGCATGGACATATAAAAGATAAAAAATAAATACCCAATGATGTTAAGCATTTGACATTCCACTTTTGCTATGCCGAAGCATACAAATGTCATTTAATGATTGGCGGACAACAATGGTGAGATGGTTATTTATGTCTTTCTCTTAGGATTTTCTAGTCCTTCCCGTCAAAAAGAGTGATACGAGTGTTAAGTACAAGAGATTACTTAATCTTACTCATCACAAACACGAGCCATAAAGCTCACTTGCTTCGTTGTGAATAGAGATGCTCATCTAAGCTACAAAAGACACAAAGTTTAGAAAACTTTGTTTCAATGGCCATCCAAGGTACACAAGTGCCAATGTACACAAACACACTATTTTTGTATTTTTCTGATTTTTCAATTTTTTTTTTATATGAAAAAAAATAAAGCAAAACTAAAAAATAACTAAACAAAAACATGTTAAACAAAGCAATGCATAAAATTAGATGCAAATACATGAGGAAGAAGGAGGAGAAAGAAAGATCAATCCATGGAGATGACACCAATGTTTTGGCGAAGGAATTCAAACCGTTTGCTGTCAAAAGGTTTGGTAAAAAAATCAGCCTTCTGATCATCGGTGTGAATAGTAAGAGTACCATCTTCAACAAGCTCCTTAATGAAGTGATGTTGAATCTCTATGTGTTTAGTTAGAGAATGTTAAATCGGATTCTTAGAGATGTTGATGGCACTGGTATTGTCATAGTAGATGGTAAGATGCTCTTAACAAATACCGTAATCATGGAGAAGTTTTTGCATCCATAGAAGTTGGGTGCAACAGCTACCGGCAGCAATGTACTCAGTTTCTGCAGTGGATAATGAGATGGAATTCTGATTTTTGCTCATCTAGGAGACAAGATTATTACCCACATAGAAACAACGCCCCGATGTACTCTTTCTATCATCAGCATTCCCAGCCCAATTAGCGTCAGAATACCCAGCTAAGACATCATTTGTGTCCTTGCTGTACCACACACCAAAGTCAGCAGTGGTTTTGACATACTTTATGATTCTTTCAAAAGCAGTCATATGAGACTCTTTTGGATTAGCCTGATATCTAGCACACACTCCCATACTGTAACTAATGTCAGGTCTACTAGTAGTAAGGTAAAGAAGACTACCTATCATGCTTCTATAAAGAGATGAATCTACACTTTTACCTAACAAGTCAACAGTGAGTTTAACATTTGGGCTTATAGGGGTTCTAACAGAACTAGCAGATTCCAAACCAAACTTCTTCACAAGATTTTTAGCATATTTAGATTAAGATAGGAATATACCTGAATCTTGTTGATGAATCTACAATCCAAGGAAGTGAGTTAGCTTTCCAATCATACTCATCTCGAACTCGGCCTGCATGAGTTTTGAGAAGCTATGAGCAAGTTCATCCTTAGTTGACCCAAAGATGATATCATCAACATAGACTTGATCAACTGTCAACTCACCGTCTTCCCTTTTTATGAAGAGAGTTTGATATGCTTTTTCTCTTATGAACCCATGTGACACCAAGTATTATGTGAGTCGATCATACCAAGCTCTAAGGGCTTGCTTTAATCCATAAAGTGCCTTCTTGAGGTACAACACATGATCCAACAAATGTGCATCAATGAATCCTTTTGGTTGAGCTACATAGACATCCTCTTTAAGGAGCCCATTCAAGAAAGTAGTCTTCACGTCCATTTGATAGAGCTTAAATCTCAAGTGATATGCTAGGGCTAGGAGAATTCTAATGGACTCCATATGGGCTACCTGAGCAAATGTCTCATCATAGTCTACTCCTTCCATTTGTGAGTATCCTTGAGCTACAAGATAAGCCTTGTTGCAGATTACATTACCCTCCTCATCAGTTTTATTGCAGAATATCTACTTTGTGCCGATGATGTGCTCACCCTCCGGTCTAGGTACCAAATTCCAGACATCATTCCTCTGAAACTGAAGCAATTTATCATGTATAGCTTCCACCCAGCTTTCATCCTAAAAAGCTTTCTCAACTTTAGTGGGTTTAACCTACGACACGTAACAAGAATAAAACACAAAGTTGACAAAACATTTATCAACTGTACGCTTCCTTAGTGTAAGCTCATTCATGTTTCCCACAATAACTTCAGGAGGATAATTCAATTTAATCCTGGAGGAAGGTCCTTTCTCCTTTTGGGATTCAGAATCAGGTGAAGTAGATATGTCAGCTAAATCTTCTACAACACTTGGAGTATCGGGAGTACTTGGAGATGCAGGTTCTTGTTCAACAATTTCTTGAACTTCCTTGAGCTCAGGAGGAAGAATTTCTTTGGCGATTTCCTCACTAAATTTATCCAAACTAGATTCTGAGGATTCATCAATGACAACATTCACTATTTCCATTACCTTCATGGTTCCTTTATTGTATACCCGATAAGCCTTGCTTGTAGAGGAGTATCCCAGAAATATTCCTTCATCACTTCGGGAGTCAAATTTTCCCACATTTTCTCTATTCTTGAGAATGAAACAAGTACTTCCAAAGATTCTGAAATACTTAACATTTGGCTTTCTTCCCTTCCATAACTCATATGGAGTCTTCTTGGTACTGGGTCTAAAATACACCCTATTAATTGTATGACAAGCAGTGTTAACGGCTTCTCCCCACAAGTTTCTAGCCACATCCTTGTTGTGCAACATGGCTCTAGCCATCTCTTGAATAACCCTGTTTTTCCTTTCTACTACACCATTCTGCTGAGGAGTAATAGGAGCAGAGAATTCTTGAGATACACCTGATCTTGTACAAAAGGACTCCATATATGAGTTCTCGAATTCTTTACCATGATCACTTCGAATTCGATCAATCTTCAGGCTCTTCTTATTTTGCAATCTTGTGCATAAAACTTCAATGTGCTTAGGAGCATCAGACTTAGATCGTAGGAGTATAACCCAAATGTACCTAGTGAAGTCGTCTACCACAACCATAATGTATCTCTTTCCAATAAGAGACTCGGTTCTAGTTGGACCCATAAGATCCAGATGTGGTAGCTTTGACAGTCTAGATGTAGCAGATGTCTGATTGTCTAGATGTTTAGCTTTTGTCTGTTGCCCAAGCCGACATGGTCCACACACCACATTGCTCACTCTACTGAGTTTTGGTATCCCAAACATTGACTCATGCTTAGATACAATTGAAAAATGTTTGTAACTAGCATGTCCCATCCTTTGGTGCCATAGTTCTTCATTTGGTAAACGAATGCTATTGCACACAATATCAGCATTAAGAACCAAGCCATAACAATTGTCTAGAGTGCGAACACCACTTATGAGCTTCTTTCTAGACACATCCATGACAAGGCATTTTCCCTCTAAGAATAGTACCATGAAGTCTTGATCATATATTTGACTTATGCTCAACAGGTTCACTCTCAGACCTTCTACATATAGAACATTTGCAATGTCTGGCAGTCTAGGTAGAGAGATGATTCCCTTTCCTTTAATCTGTGATTTGCTCCCATCACCAAAAGTGACATTACCACCCTTTTTAGACTCGAAAACCTTGAAGAGAGATCGGTCTCCAGCCGTATGTCTTGAGCAGCCGTTGTCAAGGAACCACAAGCACGTGTCCATAACCTTAAATTTGGACTTCATCATGAAGCACACTTCGTGCTTAGATGACAGATCAATAGGAATGGTATTTTCTCTCATCTGCCTTTTATGAACTAAACCTTTAACTTTTACTCTTCTCAGACGAACTCTTTTGCACATTTTCATTCTGAGACAGTCTAGTTTCTTCTTTTTCAAGCTGAGATCTTTTCCAATAGTCATCATAATAGAATTCAAATAAGTTTTATACTTGCATTTTCTGGTACACTCAAAAAAGTAAAGGTTAGAAAAACAAGATGTATTTGAAAACAAAGATCACTTCAAGCCAGTTGAAGCCATGACAACAGGGGTCACTGGATCACACAACAAAGATTGAAACCTAATCAGAGTGTGCTTACTCTAATACCACTTGATAGGCTAAGAATGTATTGACCCCTTGTGATGAATTAATTGATTAATTACTCAAGTTTATTAATTAATCAAATTAACATGCAAGATGCATAGTAGCACAAATAAATCATTAATTAACTAAAGTATGCAACAGAAAATAAATTGACATGGTGATTTGTTTACAAATGGGGAAAACCTACATGGCAAAAACCCCATCGGGTGATTTTAAGGTTACCACTCCTTAGAATCCACTATTATCAAAACAAGCAGTTATAAGTAAAGGAATCTCAGTACCTTATACCAACCTACAATTGAACCCTTACCCTAATACCCAATTGGACTTGTTCTGTAGTGACAATCTCTCCTTCTCAATGCATGGCTTCTAGTACGTGACTAACCAATAGATGTGTAGATCCTAGTACGTGACTTAATCACCAACTTGAGAAGGATGTTGGCTGCAAAGTTCTTCAGTTCATCCAAACGATGAAGATCATGAAGCTCTTTGGTCACAAAACCCTACGGTGTACAAACACAGCAGCTTCTTTAAGAGAAAGATGAACTAAGGCAAATTCTGTCTCCGGTCACAATTTGCATGAACAAGACTTTGCTCCACACTTGTGCAACTGTGCAACCTTTGACGGCCCTCAAAATAATCCTTATATATGTTTAAGGTTGTGAGAAAAGAAAGCCTAAACACATACTCACGGATTAGATGAAAATCAGCTTTGAAAAATTAAGTTTCATAAACCTCGATTAATAGCCATCTATCAAGCTAGTTGTCGAGCCACGAGCTTCAGCAGCTTTTAAACCTCGATAGATGCTAGCTGTTGAGATTTAAAATCCAGCACTTTCTCACTTGAAACCTTGTTCCTTAAAGTAATAAACACATCCTAGATCTACCCAATTATAAGTAAAGTGCATTTTGTCAAAGGATTAGCCAATTACATAAAATAGTGACATATGTTCCTAACATTGAATCACATATGTCCTAACTTTGGGGAAACCATTCTCGAACCCAAGATTGTTAGAAAGGTGTTCAGATCTCGACCTGAGAGATTTCATGCCAAGATCATTGCAATTAAGGAATCAAAGGATATTGACAAAATTTCTTTAACAGAGCTGGTTGGCAATCTGGAGACCTATGAGTTAGGTTTGTCTAGGATCGAGAAATCAAACAAGAGCAAGAACATGGCATTGAAGGCCAAGAACAGTGACACTGATGAGTCTTCAAACGATGAAGATTCTAAGATGAAATCCTATATCACTTGGTAATTCAAAAAGTTTATGAAGAATGCCAATGCTAAAGGATTTGACAAAGACCGCAAGCATTCTAGCTCGTCTCAGTTCAAGAACCGGGATAAAGGAAAGAAGGATGCTAGGGATGGCGGTCAGTACACTGTTCCCTCAAGACCAAAATGCTTTGGATGTCAAGGTTTCAAACACATGAAACAAGAGTACCCTACATATCTCAAGACCATTAGGAAAAGCAAGGCACTTATTGCTACCTTAAGCGACAATGAGCCTGAAAATGATTCCGACAATAAGGATGATGAAATCTTAAATGCATTCACTACCACTGTAAATCCTACTGAAAGGATTGTTGAAGATATGGATGAAAAAGAGGAATTGGTGGAGTCTAAGTTTGAAAAGATGGATGAGCAAGATGACATCCACACAGCCTATGAAAAGTTATACAAGGTCTCAGAAAAGAATGAGAAATTGTATAGGTTGGCCACCAAGAAGCTCAATGATGTGGAGCTTGAACGGGAAGAAATCTCCACGAAGTTTGATGAAGCCAATTAGACTATTAAAGCACTGAGATTTGAGAATAATTTCTTGGCTGAAAAGACCAAGAAGCTTGAGGTAGAACTGTTCCAAGTTAAAGCCCAGTTGGGAAGGACTTCAAGTGCAAAGCTTGATGAGATGCTCAATCTTCAGAAATTCGCTTTCGATCAAACCGGTTTAGGGTATGATTTCTCTTCTCCTAGTATTGATTTTGCTAGTAATACTATTTTTGTTCCGCCTAGTAATAATGCTAAATTTGAAAACAATGATGTGCAAAATGTGTTAGCTAGTGAGAATATAGACAAAGGTAAATCTATCTTAGGAGGACCCCCTAAGCAGGATAAGAAAGAGATCAAAAACCCTAGGATTAAGAAGGGAAACACTCAAAAGCCTAAACAGAAGAAGCAGCATCTCTATCATCATTGTAGAGCAACTGGACATACCCGACTTAATTGCTACAAGTGGTTAGCCACTCAACAGAGCAACAGTATGATCTCATCGGGAAACTAAAATCAGTTTCCATCCTCCTTTACTCCTCTTGGAGATCTTCTTAAAGCCCTCATGTTCCTTTCGAACTTGAATGGTTTCAATTCTTCCCCCTCATTGCCAAATCAAGGGTTTTCAAAATGGAAAAGTTCTTCCAAGGTGTGGAAGGAAAAAGGCTCTAAGTGATTCAGTCACTTTTTCTCTCTCTCCCCTTCTTGTTTTTGTTTTTGCATTACTTGTGTGTGTGTGTGTGTGTGTGTGTGTGTGTGTGTGTTTTTTTTTTTTTTTTTTCAGTTTTGTTTTATCTTGCTTTTCATAAAAATAAAAATAAAATTGAAAAATCAGAAAAATACAAAAATAGTGTGTGTTTGTGTCTTTGGTACTTGTGTACCTTGGATGGCCATTAAAACAAAGTTTTCTAAACTTTGTATCTTTTGTAGCTTAGATGAAAATCTTTATGCACAACTAAGAAAGTGAGCTTTGTGGCTCATGTTTATGATGAGCAAGATAAGTAATCTCTTGTACTTAACACTCGTATCACTATTTTTTACGGGAAGAACTAGAAAATCCTAAGAGAAAGGTATAAATTGATGGATACATACATGTTTGTATCACATACAAAACATACGCATTGGAAAATTAACGGATCTACTTCATTCATAATCAATAATATGTACTATGTAAATTTCAAAATATAGGAACAAGAGAGTGTACCTTGGTATGGTGAATTTTACTCCAATTCCACTAACGCCCAAGAAGTGTGGTTTTTCAATCAGTTATATTAGTTTGTTCTTGAAAGAATGAGAGAGTGTCCAATACTCACATTCATACCATTTCATGAACTTATTGTTCTTCTTTTTTTAATTATGTATGTTTTTCTCAATATAATTGATTATCTAATTGGGCCAGTCTTTTGGGCCTTTCCAATTGGACTTTAATATATGGCTTGGAGTGGGACCAAAATGGAACAAATAAGACACTAGCTCCAATGGGCCTTGGGCTTTTCTATCAACTCTTGACAAGTCCAGAGTTACCATTTTGGGCCTTTCCAATTGGGTTTTAATATGTGGCTTGGAGTGGGACCAAAACGGAACAAATAAGACACTAGCTCCAATGGGCCTTAGCTTTTCTATCAACTCTTGACAAGTCCAGAGTTACCATTAATTATATTTAATACCACTATATAAATATAATTGCACTCTAGGCCTTATTAATAAATTATATCCCAAGACTTTATTGTACATGCAACCCCTTCATAAAATATTCATAGTAACACAAAGTCATGAATAAAGACTGTCACTTCATGAATTACTACATCTTAATCTTTGAGTACCCTGTTTAATCCTTTAAGTTATTCATTATATATTTATGAAATCCAATTTCATAAATATATACTTTAGTAACTATTTACTAAAGTAGTTAGGTCTAACATTCTGAATAACAAACCCATTAAACTTACCTCAAGGGAATATTTTGTATCTCCGTTAAGAGACTATGAATTTCATCTTGAGAATATATGTTCTATCAACACTAAATGTGACTGCCCAACATACTGAGGTTTTAACCGTTACTTTAGATCTCACTCCTGATATATCAAAGTAACCAACACTTCATGATCAGGTCCATTATTCTCTCAGGATTAAGAGTTCATGTAAATATAAGTCGTGAGATTTATTATTCAATTGACAGTCGTTAGGTGAATAATAAATCTCACAGCGGTCATGTTCAATATGTTTTAACTCTTAAAACATATCAACATATAAACTAGAAGACACCACTTCCATGATCAAGACAAATCATTTTAGTTAATATGTTATAGTCTTCGCAGATGAAACGCCCAATTTCATTCCCGACTACGAACTAAATTCTGAGTTTAGAAAGAACTTGTGATTTATATCTTTTGTGACTTTTCACATAAATCACATACTATGCATCTCATGGACTATATGATAATGTCTAAATATTCATGTTACCATTATTTCAGATAATAATAAAACAACTTTATTAATTACAATATTAAGTCATACATCATGTCATACATAATGTTATACGTAATATAATACATAATATCATACAATAGGATTTAAGGACACTAATCCTAACAATCTCCCACTTGCCCTAAAGACTATTGTGCACTAATCTAACTCCCATTCCCTCCAAATATGACTCGAAGGTCCTTTGAGGCAAGGCTTTGATAAAGGGATCTGCTACATTATTTTCACTTTCAATCTTTGCCACCACCACATCTCCACGAGCAATAATATCTCTAATGATGTGGTACTTTCTCTCAATGTACTTTCCTTTCTTATGATTCCTTAGATCTTTTGATTGTGCAACTGCACCACTATTGTCGCAAAATAATGTGATGGGAACTTATTCCATTCTCATTACACCAAGGTCAGAAAGGAATTTCTTGAGCCAGACAGCTTCTTTTGCTGCTTCACAAGCAGCAACATATTTTGCTTCCATGGTAGAGTCCGCAATACAAAATTGCTTCACACTCCTCCAAGTTATGGCTCCACCTCCTAAGGTGAAAACACATCCTGATGTGGACTTTCTAAAATCTAGATCCGATTGAAAGTCTAAATCTGTATAGCCAATGGGAATCAAACCCTCACTATGGTAAACAAGCATATACTCTCTCGTTCTCTGTAGATACTTGAGAATATGCTTTACAGCTTGCCAATGATGTGGTCCTCGATTTGATTATTATCGGCTAACCATGCCAATTGAATAACAAATATATGGTCTAGTACAAAGCATTGCATACATGAGACTTCCCACTACAGAAGCATAAGGAACTTGTCTCATCATATCTACTTCCTCTTGAGTCTTAGGCCTTTGGTCATCAGACAGAGGAACTCCATGTCTGAAAGGAAGTAAACCTTTCTTGGATTTTTGCATGCTAAACCGTTCTAGAACCTTATCTATATATCCAGCTTATGATAAGCCTAGCATCTTATTCTTGCGATCTCGCCAAAGCTTGATCCCTAGAATAAAATTAGTCTCAGCCAAGTCCTTCATATCAAATTAGCTTGACAACCAAACCTTTATTGATGACTTTACTGTTGGAAAATCTGGTTTTGTATTTCATACAAAACACACAGCGAAGCAACAAACACGGATCCACTTCAATCATGAAAGATAAACATGTAACCATGAGTTCTAGAATAAAGAATAGAAAGCGTACCTTGGTGTGGTGAAATTCAAAATCGAAGATCAAATGTTCTTGGGAAGACTTTTAATCTTCACTTCAATTCCACTTGATGCCCAAGATGTGTGGTCTCTCAATCAGTAACAAAGGGATGATTAGAGAGTGACAAAAACTCACATATATACCATTTCACAACGATGTTACTCTCTTAAAATATTCTGAACGTTTTCCCCTTTTGTATCTAACCAATTATCTAATTGGGTTGGCCTTTTGGGTCTTTCCAATTGGGCTTAAGTGTGTGGCTTGGAGTGGGACCAAAAGGGACCAATAAGACACTAGCTCCAATGGGCCTTGGGCTTTTCTGTCAACTCTTGACAAGTCCAAAGTTAGCATTAACTATATTTAATACCACTATATAAATATAGTTGCACTCTAGGCCTTATCAATAAATTATTTCCCGAGACTTTATTGTACATGCAATCTCTTCATTAAAATATTCGTAGTAATACAAAGTCATGAAATGTTGACTGCCACTTTGTAGATTACTACATCTTAATCCTTGAGTACCCGGTTTAATCCTTTATATTATTCATAATATATTTATGAAATCCAATTCCATAAATATATACTTTAGTAACTCCTTACTAAAGTGGTTGGGCCCAACACTCTGAATAACAAAACCCATTAAACTTATCTCAAGTGAATATTTTATATCTCCGTTAAGAGATTATGAATTCCATTTTGAGAATATATGTTCCATCAACACTAAATGTGGTTGCCCAACATACTGAGGTTTTGACCGTAACTAATAGATCTCACTCCTGATATATCAAAGCAACCTACATCTCATGATCAGGTTCATTATTCTCTCAGGATTTAGAGTTGATGTAAATAGAAGTCGTGAGATTTATTATTCATTTGATAGTCGTTTGGAGAACAATAAATCTCACAGCAGTCCAGTTCAATATGTCTTAACTCTTAAAACATATCAACATACCAACTAGAAGTCTCTACTTCTATGATCAAGACAAATTATCGTAGTTGATATGTTATAGTCTTCGTAGATGAAATGCCCAATTTCATCACCGACTACGAACTATAATTCTGAGTTTATAAAGAACTTGTGATTTATATCTTTCTGTGACTTTTCACATAAATCACATACTATGCATCTCATGGACTAAGATAATATCCCATTAGTTCATAAATAGATAGTCTCATATAATTAAACAATTTAATTATTTATGACATGCCAATAAATTGGATTTCAGGGCATAAATCCCAACATTTATACCTACATCATCATTTCCAATGAGTTGAATATCATCAACATAAAGCACTAGGAACATTACTACTTTATCTTGATGTCTTTTGTACATACATGGTTCATCAAGATTTTGTTCAAAACCAAATGACCTGATTACTTGATCAAATCCGATGTTCCATGACCTAGATGCTTGTTTAAGTCCATAAATGAACCTTTTCAACTTGCATACCATATGCTCTTGGTTTTTTGCTATGAAACCTTCCAATTGCATCATATAAATTTCCTTTTCAAGATTGCCATTGAGAAATGCAGTCTTGACATCCATTTGCCAAATCTCATAATCATAATGAGCAGAAATGGATAAGAGAATTATAATAGATTTAAGCATTGCTACTGGTGAAAAGGTTTCTTCATAATCAATACCTTCTTTTCGTGTATACCCTTTCGTCACTAGCCTTGCTTTAAAGGTTTCAACCTTTCCATCTATCCATCTCTTCCTCTTGTAAACCCATTTGCAACCAATAGGTTTAATGCCATTAGGCGCCTCTACAAGATCTCAAACTTGATTGGAATACATGGAATCTAATTCAGATTTCATAGCTTTGACCCAATGATGTGCATCTATATCATTCATTGCCTCTTCACAAGTGTAGGGATCCGATTCAGCCTCTTCTGAGATAGCTTCATAAGTTTCTTCCAAACCTATGAATCTTATAGGAGGTTGAACAATTCTCTCACTACGGCGAGGCACCTGTGTACTAGACATCTCATGAGTAGTATCTTGTAATGTATCTAATACATCCACATCATCCCTAGTTTCATCCATTGGTTGTTCTATTACAAGTTCATTCATTTCAGCCAACACAACTCTACTTCTAGGAGTATAATTATTGATATAGTCATTTTCCAAGAATTTAGCATTTGTGCTAACAAACACTTTGTTATCTTTATGACTATAGAATAAACCTCCAACAATTCCTTTTGGATACCCTACAAAGAAAACAACTTCTGTTTTAGGCTGTAACTTGTTAGACTTTCCTTTCAACACATGTGTTGGATAACCCCAAATATGGAGATGTCTCATACTAGGCTTACGCCCATTCCACAACTCAACAGGTGTTTTAGAAACAGACTTTGAAGGTACTAAATTCAGAAGATACATTACAATATTTAAGGCATATCCCCAAAAAGAAATTGGTAAGGTTGAATAACTCATCATGGACCTAACTATATCTAAAAGAGTCCTATTCCTTCTTTCCGCTACACCATTTTGTTGTGGAGTTCCAGATGCAATCAATTAGGATACAATCCCATTTTCAATTAAGTAATCCTTAAAATCCCCAAGAACCACGATCAGATTGAATGGCCTTTATGCATTTGCCTAATTGATTCTCAACTTTAGCCCTAAACTCTTTGAACTTTTCAAAGGCTTCGGACTTCCGTTTCATTAGGTACACATAACCAAATCTAGAGTAATCATCAGTGAAAGTAATGAAATACTCATAGCAACCTCTTGCCTAGATTGACATAGGACCACATACATCTGAATGTATTAGTTCTAGCAAATCTTGGGCTTTTCTACCTTTTGCATTAAAAGGTCGTTTGGTCATTTTTCCTTCCAAACAAGATTCACAAACTGGAAATTCATCAAAGTCCATAGGCTGTAAGAGACCATCTTTGATCAATCTTTGAATCCTATTTGAATTAATATGACCTAAATGCAAGTGCCAAAGATATGCATTACTAGTAGAAGGAAACTTTCTCTTTAATGATTTTACATGAGTGTCATTATCTAATTCATAATTATATAATTCATGCTTATCAGGAGTTAAAATATAAAGACCATTAACAATATTGCCAGAACAGATAAACATTTTACCCTTCTTTATTACAACATTGTCTTTAAGGGTAACACAATATCCATGTTTACCTAAATAAGTTGCAGAAATTAAATTCCTACGAACATTAGGTACATACAAACAGTCTTCCAATATTAAAACTATAGACTAAAAACATAAATTATAAACAGCTACAACTGGAATCCTACTCCCATCAGCCAAAGTAAGAAACAATTCCCCTTCATTGAGCCTTCTGGTCTCTTGGAACCCCTGTAAAGAATTGCAGATATGATTAGTACAACCCTGAATCCGCACACCAAGAATCTATGGAATTTTGTACTAAACATATTTCAAGGAGAAAAGAACTTTTTATGCCTTTATTATTGGCAGCCTTGAATTTTGGACAATTCCTTTTCCAATGTCCTTTCTCACCACAATGGAAACACTTTCCTTTGATCTTCTTTCCTTTATCAGCAACCCCTAAGGCAATTTGTTTACCCTCTTGCTTGGTGAAGTCCTTCTTCTTCTTCTTCTTCTTCTTCTTACCCTTGCCTTTCGATTTAGGTTGAGAAGTAGAAGCTTCAACCATATTAGCATCAACACTAAAAGTACCCAGAATTCCTTCTGCCGCTACCAACTCATTCATTAATTCAGACAATGTATAAATATTTTTGTTATTGTTATAATTGAGCCTGAATTCTTTGAATGATTTTGGTAGTGACTGGAGTGTCATATCCACTTGGGATTCTCCATCAATATCGGCACCTAAAACCTCCAATGTATTCAGATTAGAGATCATTGTAAGACAATGCTCCCTAACTGAACTGCCTTCTGCCATTTTGGTATTATAAATTTGCCTTATGGTTTCTTGCCTTGCAGAACGGCTTTGCTCACCAAACATCTCCTTCAAACTTAGCATAATGTCTGAAGTTAGTTCTACATCCTGCATTTGATGCTGTAGAACATTTGAGACAGATGTTAGGATGTAGCACATGGCCATTTCATTAGATCTCTGCCAACGATCTTATTGTTTTTTTTCCTCAGGAGGAGCATCTAATGAAGGAAAGCTAGGACATGGTTGAGTAAGCACATATTTGTGCTCTTCAGCTGTAAGAACAATGTCCAAATTTCTTTTCCAGTCAACATAATTGGATCCAGAATATAGGAACAAAAGAGTGTACCTTGGTATGGTGAATTTCAAAACAAAGATTAGAAGTTCTTGGGAACACTTTTAATCTTCACTCCAATTCCATTAATGCCCAAGAAGTGTGGTCTCTCAATTAGTTATATGAGTTTGTTCTAAAGAGAATGAGAGAGTGTCCAATACTCACATTCTTACCATTTAATGAACTTATTATTCTTCTTTTTTAATTCTGTATGTTTCTCTCAATATAATTGATTATCTAATTGAGCCAGCCTTTTGGGCCTTTCCAATTGAGCTTTAATATGTGGCTTAGAGTGGGACTAAAAAGGAACAAATAAGACACTAGCTCCAATGGGCCTTGGGCTTTTCTATCAACTCTTGACAAGTTCAAAGTTACTATTAATTATATTTAATATCACTATATAAATATAATTGCACTCTAGGCCTTATTAATAAATTATATCCCAAGACTTTATTGTACATGCAACCCCTTCATAAAATATTCGTAGTAACACAAAGTCATGAATGAAGACTGCCACTTTGTGAATTACTACATCTTAATCCTTGAGTACCCGGTTTAATCCTTTAAGTTATTTATTATATATTTATGAAATCCAATTTCATAAATATATACTTTAGTAACTATTTACTAAAGTAGTTAGGCCTAACATTTTGAATAACAAACCCATTAAACTTATCTCAAGGGAATATTTTGTATCTCCATTAAGAGACTATGAATTCCATCTTGAGAATATATATTCCATCAATGCTAAATGTGACTGCCCAATATATTGAGGTTTTGGCCGTTACTTTAGATCTCACTCCTGATATATCAAAGCAACCTACACTTCATAAGCAGGTCCATTATTCTCTCAGGATTAAGAGTTCATGTAAATATAAGTCGTGAGATTTATTATTCAATTGACAATGGTTAGGTGAATAATAAATCTCACAGCGGTCCTGTTCAATATGTTTTAACTCTTAAAACATATCAACATATCAACATATCAACTAGAAGTCACCACTTCCGTGATTAAGATAAATCAACTTAGTTAATATGTTATAGTCTTCGTAGATGAAATGCCCAATTTCATCACCGACTACAAACTAAATTCTAAGTTTACAAAGAACTTATGATTTATATCTTCTGTGGCTTTTCACATAAATTACATACTATGCATCTCATGGACTATATGATAATGTCCAAATATTCATGTTACCATTATTTCAAATAATAATAAAACAACTTTATTAATTACAATATTAAGTCATACATCATGTCATACATAATGTCATACATAATATAATACATAGCATCATACAATAGGATTTAAGGGCACTAATCCTAACATAAATAGCCATCTCACCACTGTTGCCCGCCAATCATGAAATGACATGTGTATGCTTCAACATAGCAAAAGTGAAATGTCAAATGCATAACATCATTGGATATTTCTTTTCTATCTCTTATATGCCCATGCATGGTTTGCTTAAAAGAAAAATATGCAAAGAATAATAAAAAGCAAAAAGAATCAAACTGCTTTATATATATGATTGCAAGCGTGTATTCTAGAAGATGTGGGAGTTATAGGATATACTTGGAAGGTGATAGTCCCCATCAAACAGTTATGATTATGAGTGAGTTAAAGTGATTTTTCTCATATCTCAAATCGTCATAACATGTAGACATTTATGGAATCTTGCGATGTTTTTCACGCATAACATGCAATATTCTTTGCTACTTTTGATACATGTGCAGGTACAATGTGATTTGACCATCACAAGAAATACATGTGTTAATGTATACTCCCTAAACTATCTTGACTTATTTTTGAAACATAAAATTGGTTAGACTTGTTTAGTGTGTGGGTGTGTTTTGGATCTATGTGCTTGACATTTTTCTTGTTGAGAGATGATTTTGACATTTTTCTTGTTGAGAGATGATTTTGAGAGCTTAAAATGTTGTTTGGATCTTTGGTTGTATAGCATGCTTGATTGAATTCATTTATGTGTTTTTCCTTTCTTGAAAAACTATTTTTAAGCAATCTCGACAGCTGCTGGACACCTCTTAACAGCTAGGTTATCTATCAAGCCCCTTCAGCTTCTTTTTATCGCATTCTCAGTAGCTTCTCAATAGCTGCTTGATCCATCGAGAAACTTTCAAGATGCTTGATAGATTCTTGATAGCTTCTCGACACCTCTTAACACCTCTCAACACCTCTCGATCTGTCAACCTTTATGATTTTCTATATACACCTTTCAGCGCAATTTTCTCTCATTCTCCCCAATCTCTTTTGACAAAATAGTGTCTTTCCCTCTCCCAAAATACTTCTCTTCACACTTTTCATCTTCCTCACTCATTCTTCGGTCTGATCCTTGCATTTTTACTCTGGTATGATCTTCTTTCTATCTTTTTATCATACATTTCATGCATTCTAACCAAACTTTTGGGGTTATTGAAAATTTTTGGGATTTTTCAAAATTGATGAAGTTTTTGTGAAATTTTTGGGATGGTTTTTGCTTAAATGAGTTTAAATCATCATGCATTGCATCACATTTGCATTATAACAATGTTTCATGCATTTTAGATGTGTGTTTACTTTGTTGCAATGATGTGTGCTGGTAGGTTTGGATTGGGCCAAGCCCATGATGTTTTTAAGTTTGCATGTCACATGTTCTTGCATTTTCATGCATACATACCTTCAATTCTTTATATTTTTTATATTGATTTGTTTGGTGCTTTTCTGCATGTCTCTCTCTCTCCCTCTCCCTTTCTCTCTCTCTCTTTCTTGCATTATTCCACTCTATGGCACCTAAATGTAAATCCACTCCGTCCTAGAACTCTCTTCGTTCTGGGGCATCCACTTCTTTTGGCCCTACTCCTTCTCACGTACGATTCCATGATGATAAAGCCCAGAAGGACTTTTTGAAGAACTTTTCTCGATGAGGCATTCATTCGAAATGCCAAGTAATCCTATTGGATTTTTCTGATACTAACCTTCCCACTGTCATCTACAGTTAGGGTTGGGAGTCATTGAGTGGCAGCCCGGTCACCTGTCCCTCCGTGATCATATAGGAGTTTTACTCCAATATGCACAGATTCGATACTTCTGTACCTCATTTTGTCACTCATGTTTGAGGTACGAGTATCGTAATTACTCCGAATATTGTATCCGAGGAACTACACATTCCTAGGGTAGCGTATCTTGACTACCCTGGCTATGATCGTCTAAGGATTGTGTCCAAAGATGAACTCTTGTTTCTATTTTGTGAGACACCTTCATCATGGGGTGACCATCAAATCACCCCTTGCTCGGGCTTTGCAAAAGGTCTAAGATTCCTTAACATGGTGATGACATTCATTCTTCATCCTTTGTCTAACTCTATTACAGAGCCTTGTGCTCGATTTTTTTTATCCCTCTTAGAGGACATTTCTATTAACATCCCTTCTCATTTTATTCTATCCCTCATAGATGTCTATAGGGATACGACGAGTCGTGATAAGCTCATCTTTCCTTCTGCTATCACAAGGCTTCTTTACCATTTTTCTGTCTCCTTTCCCAAGTCTCCTCATTTCACGGTTATGAGTGCCATAGATGCTGCTACCGTTAAACGAAGCGAGGCACAGCTTAGACCAAGGTAGCCCCCGACCGAGACGGTGACTCCTCCAGCTTCTACTACTCCATCCACCTCTGCTTCTTTGTCTTCTGCAGGTGGAGTGACTCTTGAGGCCATCATGGCATAGCTTGTGCGCATGGATACTCGCCTTGACACACTCAATGATTAGTTGTGTTAGGTGAACACCCGTGTTAGTCGTATCGCACAACGATAAGCTGTCATGGGTGGTTTCGCTGCCTATACCTCTACATCTCCACTGGCTTCAGAGGATGAGAGTAATGATGGCTCCGACAGTGATCATGCTAATAAAGACGGTGATGCTAGCTCGCCCAGCGATGATGAAATGTCTACTGAATGTACTTACCCTTTGTCACTCGTGATAAAAAGGGGAAGTAGTTTTGATATGAAAGTAGTCATATACATAGGGGGAGAGTTAGCATAGGAGATTTTTGTTATAGGGGGAGTGTCTATGAGGGATGTAGTGAGGTTTTTATGTATTTTCTTTTCTTTCTTTTACATTTACCTCATGTATCCTGGTCTTTGACCATTTGATATACATTGTACTTATATTTGGTTTATATCTACTGATGTATGTTATTCATCTATCTTTACATGTATTGTTTCTTTTCTCTCTTTATGCACATGGTTCTTATATATTGTATGCAATCTATTATTTCTATTTCACACTAAGATGCCGTGATGAGTTTTGTTTAAAGTATTTCAGAAATACAGGTTGTCAAAGTCTTCTTGACATAAACTCTCTTCTTGCAAAGTTTTTCAAGAGTTTGTGTTAGGATAGATTTTATTGTATTCAACAAGTGAGTTTGAGTTGAGTGATTTATGACTCTCTCATATATTCATTTGTTTCTTGTGGTTTTGTCACAAATTGCCAAAGAGGGAGATTGTTAGGACATATGTGATTTAATATTAGGAACATATGTCGATATAGAATTGGCTAATCTTTTGACAAAACGCACTTTACTTGTAATTTGGTAGATCTAGAATATGTTTAATGCTTCAAGGAACAAGGTTTCAAGATTAAGTGTTAAAGCCTTACAAGTCTGTCTAAGAAACAAGTGAAGAAGTGCTGGATTTTAAAGCTCGACAGCTAGTATCTATCGAGGTTTAAAAAGCTGCTAAAGCCCGATGCTCAACAGCTAGCTCAACAGACAAGCTATCTATCAAGGTTTATGAAATTCAGTTTTTCAAAGCTGATTTCAATCCAATCCGTGAATTCATGTTTTGGCTTTCTTTTCTCACAACCTTAAACATATATAAGGATTGTTTTAAAGGTTGTAAAAGGTTACGCAAGTGTGAAGCAAAGTTGTGCTCATACAAATTGTGATCGGAGATAGAATTTGCCCTAGTTCATCTTTCTCTTGAAGAAGCTGTTGTGTTTGTACACTGTAGGGTTCTGTAACCAAGGAGCTTCATGATCTTCATCATGTGATGAACTGAAGAACTTTGTAGCCAACATCTTTCTCAAGTTGGTGAGTAAGCCGTATACTGGGATCCGTGCATCAAATTGATTAGTCACGTACTGGGAGCCGTGCATTGAAAGCAAAGATTGTCACTACAAAATAAATCCAATTGAATATTAGGATAAGGGTTTAACTGTAGGTTGGTATAAGGTACTAGGATTCCTTTTCTTGTAACCGCTTGTTGTGATAATAGTGAATTCTCGGGAGTGGTGACCTTAAAATCACCCGATGATGTTTTTGCCGTGCAGGTTTTCCCCATCTGTAAACAAATCACCGTGTCAATTTATTTTTCCACTATATAATGTTATTTGGTGATTTGTTTGTGCTACCACGCTTACTACTTGCAAATTGAATTAATTAATTAACTTGACTAATTAATTGGTTAATTCATCACAAGGGGTTAATACATTCTTGGTCTATCAGAAACCTTTCCCACAAAGCTTCTTAACTCCTTTAGAGTTGTAGGCAGACTGAGAGTAGCTATTACTTTAGCCTTTGTGGGGTCCAAATCAATCCCCCTATAATGAACAAGAAATCCTAAGAGCTTCCCTGAAGATACTCCAAAGGCACACTTGGAGGGATTCATCCTCAAGTTGTGTTCCCTGCATCTTTCAAAGATCTGTCTCAGATGCACCAAGTGCTTAACAGGATTCTTTGCCTTCACCACAAGATCATCAACGTAATCCTCCACCTACTTATGAAGCATATCACCAAAGATTAAAGTCATAGTTCTTTGGTATGTTGTACCCGCATTCTTCAATCCAAAAGGCATCACCCTATAGAAATAATTTCCAAAAGGTGTCCTGAAAGCAGTTTTCAGAGCATCTACTAGGTCCCTAAGAATCTGATTATACCCACTATAACCATCCATAAAAGAGAAACGCTCATGACCAGCCACTGCATCTACCAAGATATCAACATTAGGAAGTGGGACCTCATCCTTTGGACAGGCTTTATTGAGATCTCGAAAATCCACACAGATCCTTATATGACCATTTTTCTTCTTTACTGGAACTATGTTAGCTAACCAACTTAGGCATTCAATCTCTTTAATGAATCCTGCCTTCAAAAGCTTCTGCACCTTAAGCTTTATTTTTTCTTCCACATCCAAACGATATTTCCTTGGCAGCTGCTTCATAGATTTGGCATTAGGATCCCCCTTTAACTTGTGCATTACCAAGCTTGGACTCAAACTTGGCATTTATTGATAACTCCAAGCAAAAACATCCTTGTATTCTTTCAGCAAAGCTACCAACTCTCCTCTCTCTTTTTCTGATAGATTCTTGCTGATCTTCACCGTTTTTTCACCTTCTTCTTCATCACCCAAATTGACCTCAACAAGTTCTTCCTGGACATTCTTGAATGTTCAATATGGGTATGAAACACCCTTGAACGTTTAGACCCCAATTAACAAATTATCAATTCAAGCTTATTATCAAACAATTAATGTGCGGAACATGAACATAAGCCAAATACAAAATTGATAAACAATCTAAGCCAAATATAAACACATCCACAGCAGTAAATATAAGGCAGAGATAAAGGAAGGAAGATGTAAATACACAGACAACACACGATGTGTTATCGAAGAGGAAACCGAAGCCCTTAGCGTAAAACCTCTCTGCCGCCCTCCAAGCGGTAAATAATCCACTAAGGAATGTAGTTGGGATACATGAATAGCAGAAGACCCTCCAAGCCTAATCTACCCAAGTACCTAAGCCCTCCAAGCTTCTTGCTCCAACGAGGTTATGCCGAACCTATTTCTTCTTTAGCTTCCCGAATTCCGGTACTAGACCATAGCATCAACCAATGTTGGTTCCTCCTTAACTGCTTCCCAATAGCACCAAACAAACCTTCTTACAGATATGGGTATGGTGAGAACAGGATTTGGCTAAAGACCTCTCAAGAATGTAACAATGGAGAGGAAGAGAGTAGAGGAATGTGAAGAGTCTCTAAGGTAAAGATTGTGGATGAATTAATCTTGTTTTTCTCTAGGGTTTCTCTCACAAAATTCTCTCTAAAAGCTCTCTACATTTGGTGGGTATAAGGGTCTATATATAATGGAGTGAGAAAGGAATGCGAAAAGTCAGTTTTTCCCAAACAGGGTTGATTGGCAACTTGGCCTTGCGAATGGTCTGAGTCACAAGTTCAAGCCACGAGATAACAGCCTAGCCAACCTGGGACTTTTGTCCTGTAGTGCAACAGCTGGTGCGACCCTTCAGTTCCCCTGTGTGCATCTCACGTGCCAACAGTTGGCGGCTTGCCAATCGCGAGTCAACCGCGAATCTCTACCTTCTTGCACACACTTGAGCTTTTCTTCACATCTTCTCACACACTACCCTTACAATAATCCCACCTAAATACAGGGTTACTAAGTGCTTAAATTACAAGCAAATTGGCACAAAATAAAGCCAACAAGATGGTTGATTAAATTCAACCTTACAATCTCCCCCTTTGGCTATTCCGTGTCAAAACCCTACAACAGACTCTAGACTTAACGCGTGAGTTGAGAACAGTTGAACAAAACTCACTCACACCTAACTTTAGATTCTGAAAAGCTCTTGAACATATGAACAAGTAACTCCTGAAACACAACAACACAATAATATCATTGTATGCAAAAAACTTGAAATGCATATGGAGCAATAAAAGCATGATCAAGCAAAAATGAACTTAAGCAATAAAGCAATAAATCATGGCTTAACCAAGCAAGCAATCACTATACAAAAGTGATCACTATGCTCATTCACACAAGGAATGAATATCCAGACATGCAAGCTAATAAGCTTATATGCAAAGTATCATTTACATGTTCAACACTCAACCAATGCATACAAATATATATGCATCTAAGAACAATCCTACAAGGGCATAAGAGTGTTCATCACTCAACCAATGCATAGAACGTATATGCATTTAGGAACAATCCTACAAGGGCACAAGAGTGATGTACTTAAGAGAATGCAAAGCATTAACAAGTACTAAAACAAAAAGCATAAAGGCTGCATAAGCAAAGTGTTGCAAATACATGGTACAAACCATAAAAGCCTACAAAATGCAATGAAACAAACCCTTAAAAGCTTACAAAAGCAATATGGGTACAGACTAAAAACATAACACAATAAACTAAATAAACATCATAATATAAAAGGTATTAAAAACCTTCAAGAGTTATGAGTATATAACCCAATACCACAGTGTATCAAACCAATAAAAACAACAATTATCCAAACCATAGTAACAAAACTATAGACAAAAACAGCAAAGATTATGAGTCTCCCCCTCAAATAAGCACTCCCCCTTAAGTGCTGGCCAACAAAAATCTCCCCCCTTTTTTACCGAAATGGCCAAAGGGTCACTGCTCCTAGTTGGTGTGAATGCTGTCAAACTTGGCTAAAAGTACATCCAGTTGATCTTCTTTCAGTATGCTAAATTTGAACCTCTCTGAGTCCATCAAGCCTTTCCAGGATGATCTGAAATGCATCAAGAGGTGCAGCAGATGAAGTAGAAGCCCTACTCCTCTTGACTCTTCTTCTTGTTATGGAAGATGGTCCTGCAGCCTCTACTTCAGTCTCCATTGGATCACCTTCTCCTTGGTCACCCTCCTCTTCATCACCTGGAAGACAACTTTGTATCCTTGTGATGGTTAGTTTGTTGATTACTGAAAGTGGAGTCATAGGACTGATATCTTGAGGAATTTTAACACCCTTTGCTCTGAAGATTCTCATAAGAAGTCTAAGAAAGACCAACTTGGGCCTAGAAGTGGTTCTAGTCTCGTCCATAACAGTATCAAATATGTGTGAGCTGATGTCAATGATGACTTTCTCCTTAAGCTCCATGAGGAATATAGCTCTGGAATTAGTAAGAGTAGTCATCTTTCTTATAGGATACAAATTGAACATCATTATGGTGGTTAAACACCTTATGTCAGCAGGAAAGGCATTAGTATTGAGACATCTCCCTTCTTTAACACCACCAATCCGAGCCTGGACAGTATCTAAGGACAACATCTTGTCTTTGTAGTTGATGAACTCATATTCCTTTAAACCCTCAAGACCAAGTACCTCATCAATGCCATGTGCATCTAAGGTGAACTCATGTCCCCTAATCCAGCAGTTCATCTCCTCCTCCCTTACGATCACATTTGCATAGAATTCCCTTATTAAGGGCTCACACACTGTAGGTAGGTCACTAAGTAGTTTATCCCATCCTCTGCCTTCAAAGCATTCTAGAATGAAGGTATCCTTCAGGTCATTTAAGTCCACAAACCTCTCCTGGATAATGGTACCCTTCATGAAGGAATCTCTGTATCTCTCAAAGTGCTTGACAGACCTAAACAGGTTGTTGTCCATTTTCATCCTTTTATCAGCCTTCTTAGCGGGAGCCTTCTTAGCGGGAGTCTTCTTCTTTGAAGGTGTGGGAGGCATCTGCAAACACGCAGAAAAGGCCACAACAAGAGCAAACACCATATGTAGAAATGAACTCATATTAGTAACATGTTAGTTACAAAGAGAGTAATAGAGTGTCAAGACAGGATATAAACCCAGCACAGATAATAACTAAAGGTGGTAGGATCAAATCAGATCTACCTCAAGTTAAACAAGATCAATCAGTATGAAACAAATATATAAGGACAATGTTAAACCACAGTTAAACAGACAGAGCAAATGCCAATGAGACATGTCTGAATGAGTCTGAGATGTGCAAGATAAACCTTTAACACAGAACCCCACATAAGATGTGATAAATAGGCAAAAACACAACATTGTGAGTCGAACAAAATCACAATCTCAGATAAACTGAAACAACTAGACATATATTTAGAGAAAACCCAAAACCCATATACTCAAAGGGTATAGAAACTCTCAATCATGAAAGGCTCCGACCAAATACAAGAACAATGATGCAAAAACATGATAACAAATGTATTTAGGAGCAAAAACTACCAACCCCAATCAAACAAACCTAACATTTTAAGCAAACCCATGCTCGAACCCTTCAAAACACATACCATCATCACAACACGCAGATTCAAGGAAATATTATCAAAATCATGAAGTATGAAGTGAAGACAAGAAAACCCATACCTTTTTCTTGAAGATTTGAGAAGACAATATGCAGAAATTGTGGATTTTTGAAGATAGACACAGAGTGTTTAAGAGTGAGAATTGGGGAAGACAATGAACAGTCACAAAAGTACGAGGGAAAACTGAAAAGTTTTTGAAAACTGATCTTAAAACGCAAAACACACGATTTTCGCAACTTGATCAAGTCGCCAGTAAGTCGCTAGGGTAAGCCACGAAACACTTTAAAACCAAAAGTATTGAAAAATTTTCTAAGTGTTTTTTACGACTGGAAGGTCTACCCGTGAGATAGTTGCAAGCTGAGCCGCAAAAATCTCTGTGTACCCCTCGCGACTGGACCTTTCACCCGCGAACAAGTTGCCACACTAAGCCGCGAAAAATATAAAAACTCAAATTTTGAAAAATTTTCTAAGTCCTTTTCGCGACTAGGGCATTAACTTGCCAATAAGCCGCGAAAAATCTCTAAGTGGGCTCGCGACTGGGACATGCGACTGGGCTAACCCGTGACTTAGTCGCCAAAACAGGGGAAACGGTTTTTGAAAATTTTGATATTTTTGTAAAAACAAAATACTTTCCAAAAACAACTAAAAACACTCAAAAATATTTTTGTGTTTGATCAAACAAAGATTGAGCATGTGAAAACACATTTAATCAAGTACAATCACACAAATAAATATGGCATTCATTGAACATAGACTTGTGTGATGTGTGTGGATATCAAACATGAGATAGTCCTTAGTCCAATGTGAAGCTTCAATGATTAATTCAATCAAGACATACACAACTAGCACTAGATAATGTGACCTATCTCAATTATAGAAACATGCATATATGACCTCCCACATGAACTTGATTACATTCTTTGAAGCTTTTCATTTGGCTCCATATACATTATATCATTTGAACTTTTTGAATCAAAATCTCATTGTGAGATTGATGCCTGAAATTTTTGATATTTCAATTGATGAGTTAGCCTTTGGCTTTTTGGGCATCGTACATTTTTATTTTAGTCGCTTTCCCTTTTCCCTAGTCAAATACTAGTATGTGCGACAGGCTTTTACAGCTCTATATCTCTTTTCATTTGGAGATTTACATTTAGAGAGCTCTTTTAAGCAAAAACAAAAAAATAAAGAGTGGAAAGATATATAGGCATGAGTCTATGCATGTCTCAAGATCAACAAAACCATTCACTAATCATTCATGACAAGGTTGAAGATCTATTTACAACAGTCACATAGATTTCAGAATTTCTCCCACAATGATATGAGTGCATAAAAAACAAACTAAGCTCGTGGATGCACAAAGCCATTAGTACAAAGGTATGAGGCAAAACATGATTTGAGACAAAACTCAACAAAGTCGATCAAACTTTTTGGATTTTCTACTTTTTATGCGTTTTTTTTTTTTTTTTTTTTTTTTTTTTTTGGATTTTTTTACACAAAAACAGTAAAGAATGATAAAAAAAAAAACACCAAAATTTTTTTTTTAAAAAAAAAACACACAAACAAAATTTTCAACTTAAACTTGCAAGAAGCATATAACCAAGCATATACACAAAATATGGGAAGTATTAATGCATGGAGATGTTATAATACTTATGCATGAGTACCCTTTGTCACCCACACGTCATGTGTGTTTGGGGTGATATCCTTAATGGATTGGGTACGGGAGTTAGGACTTTCAAACCTTCGAGTGAAGCTTTCCAAGAAATTTGTAAAGGCACCAATCATCTTCATTACGTCCATTATTCCGGAATCACTGTTCTGACTTCTCGGTTGTTCACCACCCCAAGTCCTCTTGTCATTTCTTCTTCCTCGTAACTGAGGAGCACTTGTATTATTCAATGCTCTCAACTTTTGGCAGTTGGGTCTGGTATGTCCTTGCAATCCCCAATAGTGACAGGCATAGTTCATTCCATGACCCCGTTGTGGTCTTGGAAGAGATCTTCCTCTAGCTTCAACTCTGCCTTCTGATTTATTACGAAACTTATTAAACACCCGTTGATCAGCCACCTTCTTTTTCTGTTCACCCTTAAATTTCTCAGGAATAGGCTCTTATACAATCGTCTCTTTGGCCTTTACAAATTTCACTTCTTTGGTGACATTGGCAGATGAGCTACTCCCTCCGGTATAACCCAACCCGAACTTATCTGAGAAGTGTTTTTGAGATGAAATAACATCCTCTTCTTGGAGGAGACCCTTTCTATCTTGGCCTATGCTTGCACTAATTCTTGCTCAAGAAATCTTACTTTCGTATAAGCTTCAGATAGCTCGCCATTTAGTGTCTCAATCTCACACTTAGACTCTTTATATCTGACCAGAAGACTTTTGTAGTCCTCTTCAGTCCTTTTCATCTTCTTCACAGCCGCCTTTGCAACCCTTGCATACTCACCCGATTTCTCAAGGAGTAAGGCGTAATTCTCTTGAAGACTCGATGTATCTTCATCCTCTTCAGCCTCCGATTCTTCAGCAATCCCAATAGACTCCAAATCAGAATGCCCACCAAGCTCCTTCGCAAGTGTATCCAAATCATCTAAGGATTCCATATGAGAAATGGTCATGAATCCATAGAAATTTCCTTCTCCATCACGGCTCTCTTCTGAGTCAAAATTTGATGAATTCGAGTCACTCAGAGTAGTGGCATAGACCTTTCCTTTGGACTTCAAATAGTTGGGACATTCCTTTTTGAAGTGTCTATGTCCATTACACTCGAAGCATGTAATTCCTTGTGAAGAATGAGAATATCTACCATCTTTTCTTCGGAATTCTTTCTTCTCATTCTCAAAACTTTGAAATTTTCCCTTGTTACCAAATTTTCCACTGTTCTTAAGTTTTAGGAATTTCTGAAAGTTTTTTACAAGGTAAGCCACATCTTTATCTACTGCATCTTCTTCTGGAGAATCATGAGAGACTACTCTCTCATCAATTGTTTTAAGAGCAAGGGATTTGCTCTTCTTCTGTGAGGGCAGGGACAACTCATATGTCTGCAGAGAATCAACCAACTCTTGAACCTTAATGTCATCAAGATCTTTGCTCTCTTCAATGGCTGTAAATTTGGCTCGGAAATTCTCTGGTAGAGACCAAAAGATCTTCCTTACCATTTTCAAGTCCTTCGTCTTTTCTCCCAAATTAAATTTGCCAACAACAACCTCGTTCAATTTACTGTAAAACGAATCAAAAGACTCATCCTCACTCATCTTTAGCTCCTTAAAGCGAGTCGTCAACATCTAAATTTTTGTGTCCTTTGCTTTCTTAGTCCCTTCATAGGTTATCTCCAGAATTTCGCATGCTTCCTTAGCAATTGTGATATGTGAAATCCGGTAAAATTCTTCTGGAGAGACACCACAGAAAATAGCATTCAATGCCTTGCTATTTGCATTGGCCGCCGCAAGAGCAGCCTTATCCCAAGTAGACTTGGCAGCCTCTGGCCTTGTCCATCCTACTTCAACTGCATCCCATACTGCATCATCGATAGAGCAAAGGAACGCCCTCATTCTGACATTCCAAAAAGCATAGTTATTACCATAAAAAAATGGTGGTACATTAAGAGATTGTGACCTATCCATCTCAAAGGGGGTTAGGGATCATACTTAGGTAATTAAACCACAACAAGTGTACCCGCTCTGATACCAAATGAATGTTCAATATGGGTATGAAACACCCTTGAACGTTTAGACCACAATTAACAAATTATCAATTCAAGCTTATTATCAAACAATTAATGTGCGGAACATGAATATAAGCCAAATACAGAATTGATAAACAATCTAAGCCAAATATAAACACATCCACAGCAGTAAATATAAGGCAGAGATAAAGGAAGGAAGATGCAAACACACGGACAACACATGATGTGTTATCAAAGAGGAAACCGAAGCCCTTGGCGTAAAACCACTTCGCCGACCTCCAAGCAATAAATAATCCACTAAAGAATGTAGTTGGGATACATGAACAGCAGAAGACCCTCCAAGCCTAATCTACCCAAGTACCTAAGCCCTCCAAGCTTCTTGTTCCAACGAGGTTACGCCGAACCTATTTCTTCTTTAGCTTCCCGGATTCTGCTACTAGACCAGAGCATCAACCAGTGTGAATTGGTTCCTTCTTAACTGCTTCCCAACAGTACCAAATAAACCTTCTCATGGATATGGGTATGGTGAGAAAAGGATTTGGCTAAAGACCTCTCAAGAATGTAACAATGGAGAGGAAGAGAGTAGAGGAATGTGAAGAGTCTCTAAGGTAAAGATTGTGGATGAATCAATCTTGTTTTTCTCTAGGGTTTCTCTCACAAAATTATCTCTAGAAGCTCTCTACATTTGGTGGGTATAAGGGTCTATATATAGTGGGGTGAGAAAGGAATGCGAAGAGTCAGTTTTTCCCAAACAGGGCTGATTGGCGACTTGGGCTCGCGACTGGTCTGAGTCGCGAGTTCAAGCCGTGAGATAACGGCCTGGCCAGCCTGGGAATTTGTCCTATAGTGCGACAGCTAACGCGACCCTTCAGTTCCCCTATGTGCATCTCACGTGCCTGCAGTTGGTGGCTTGTCAGTCACGAGTCAGCTGTGAGTCCTAGCCGCGAATCTCTACCTTCTTGCACACACTTGAGCTTTTCTTCACATCTTCTCACACACTACCCTTACAATAATCCCACCTAAATATAGGGTTACTAAGTGCTTCAATTACAAGCAAATTGGCATGGAATAAAGCCAAAAAGATGGTTGATTAAATTTAACCTTACAATTCTTAACAGCGTCATTCATGCACTCAGGAGCTTCTTTCATAAACTCCTAATCTACATGAATTTCTTTTGACTGTTGATCGTATTAAGGGAATTAGGCTCACCATCCTCCTTATCCCCTTCCATTAACTGTCAGAACTCATATATCACCCGGCCATCAGGCCCGGTAAGTCTTCTTATCTTGGAAGGCCTTTATGGTTCTACTACTTCGTCGTCATCTTCTTCTTTTGCTTACAAAGCAATGGGATTGAAAGGAAGAATTCTATTCTCACCTTCAAGTTCGTATACTTGATATAAAGTTGCCTCAACAAAATGAAGTTCTGCTCTATCAAAAGGCATCTTGGTGTCCTTAATTACTACCTGCTTGTTCCTCTAAATGGTCTTCACACACTGGTGATATGTGGAAGCCACTGCTTTATACGCCTTTAGCCATGGACGACCTAAGATGATATGATAAGATGTATTGCCTTCCATCACATGCATGAGAGTAGGTGCTGAATTGGCCCAACCCTAAAGTCCAAAGACACATGCCCAAAAGTATTTTGTTGCAAGGCACCTATTCCTGCCACCTGCATTGGCTCAGGAATAATTCTTTCCCTCTAAATCCCCAAGACATCAAAAGTTGGGAGAGGTAGAATATTAGTGGATACACCAGTGTCTACCAATGCTCTTTTAATTCGATATGCTCCCAAAAAGGAAGTAACATATAAATGTCTATCACCATCAACAACTTGATTGACTAGATCTTTATTAGAAAAGGTGATTGAATCCTTTGCTTCCTAGTATGCTACTTGCAATAAGCTTCCTTCAACAATGGCCACTTCATGATTATTTTCCATCACCCTGGCCAAGGCTTGGGCTGCTTCTCTTCTAGCCATTGGTCTAAGACCTATTCCTTCAAGAAAGGAATGTATTTTATCCTTCTACTGGATTCTCATCACCATTTCTTCATCTACCAACGGTGGCGGTGCTGAGCTATTGTTAGCCATGTTTTTAGCTTCATCTTCCATAGGATCCTCATGACCTATGAAGAAAGTCATTGCCACCTCTAGTCTACGCATCCTTAGATCAGCTCTCTTCCCAGCTTTGATAATCAAATCTCCCTTAGCTACCCTATCATGAAAAATATTCCTCAAAGCATAGCAATCCATAGTATGGTGATCACATCTCCTGCGATACCTACAATAAAGTGGATTTTGCTTTTCCTCTGCTGTAGGTTCATGCTTACATTTTGGCATCGTCACTGCACCATCTTTCACCCAACCTTCTAGGATGCTATACAACTCTTCAGTGGACACAGTAAAAGGAAGGGGGATACCACCTCTTTCCCTCTTCTTTCCTTTAGCCACCTTCTTAGGCTCTTCGGTCACAACAACCTCCACCTTCTTGTTTTCTCTTCTCCACAGTTGTCTAAAAGCACTCACGGTTTGTGGACTTGAACCTTTTGAAAGTTTCCTTATGAACATACTTGTTCTTCTTGCAACTTCTACAAGTCTTGTAAAACTAGAGATCTAAAGATTCTCTAAGTAAGGCCGATATTTATACCGCATACCCATGATACAATCATCCACCAGCCTTTCTTCCTCCATAGGGTCACAACATAGCAGAGATAGATCTCGAAATCTGTGAATATACTATAGGAATCCTTCAGACACCCTTTTACTTTTTGTGTTGTAGATCTAACAACATAAGCTTTTCCTCCAAAGCAAAGAACTTTTTCATGAATTGCGTTGGAAAATCATTCCAACTTAGAACTGACCCTAATGCAAGATTGGTTTATCAAGTAAAAGCTCAGCCTTCTAAGGACTTGGAGAACTCTCTAAGCCTCAGCTCATGGTCATGAGAGTGAGCTGTTAGCATGTCTACATACTGCCTAATAAACTCTCTAGTGTTCCCTATTATGCCATCATACTTAGGGAATATAAGAGGTGTATAGTTAGCAAGGTAAGGTTTCCCAGCTATTTCTTCAGGATGAGGAGGCCTGGTATCACCATAAACAACACTTTCCATCTTCTTAGCTTCAAACAGAATAGCATGTATATCTTCCCTAGTCAGATAAGGAGACCCTTGAGGACCTTGAGGAACCTGAGGTACAATTGTCCCTTGAAATAAAGACTAAAACTCTACCCATATGATAGCCTAAGAACGTTGAGGATCTTCAATGGTAACCATGATCCCCCTAGTTTCACGACGACCACTCTCTCCCAAGGATTCTGTGCCTTTAGAATGCATGGACACATGATCTATACTTGGTTCTGACCGATGGTTCTCACCCACACCCGCCAGTATCCTAGTAACCACCTTCTTTCTCGGAGGCATGGAGAAATTAACTACAAACAAAGGTGTACAACTCAACAAAACACCCTTAAAGAGGAAAATAACCAAAGATCCCCAACGGAGTCGTCAAAAATGTACGTGCAAGTTAGATTTGAGCTTATTTATATGAGTGAAATAAGTTAACTAACAATACATTTACAAGAGAAAGCTCCAAAAGATGCAAGCTTTGTCATGACACTCAAACAAGAAATAAAGAAAACGATGGTTGAACATGAAAAAGACGCACATTTAAACATAAAGAAGAAGCTGATTAACAAAACAACACAAGATTTTTGTGGAAAACCCTAGAGAAGGGACAAAAAACCATGATTTGAGCAAGAACACAACATTCTTGCTTGGCTCAGTTTGTATCATGTATGGGAAAGAGATCAGTTTATAATGAAGTTGCCTTTCTCTCCTACCAACTCTTTGCTTTCATCTCAAAATATCTGGTTAGGTTCTTGCCCTAATAACATAGCTACATGTTCCTTTTATACACTAAGGAATATAGCTGAATACAAGGACAAGTGTCAAGTCATTATATTCTTTCCTTTAGATCTTTTCACAGCTATGATACTATCTACTAATTAAGGGATAAGAACTGCGCCAACGTGGCACTTTGACCCGTAGGTAGGTAGCTTTACCACTGTTTGGGAGACAAGTCTTGGACATTGAGAGGAACATTAAGAGTACTGATTGGTACACATGTTCCTAAGGTGACTCATGGTGCACTCAATCAATAAGGGGTGTCCTCAAAGCCTTTGACCTTAAAAAGTCACTATCTCCCTTTTTGTGAGTGCTTGAGTACCATGTCAAATGTAAATCTTACTTCCTTCCCAAGACAATCACGCCTTTAGCATGGACCAAGACAAGCTCTCTTAGCCAACACCTATTCTCCCTTCCCTCACAGCTGCTCCACGTGTAGAGTCCAGATTCAACAACTTACGCATTCTCTCATGCCTTAGTGGTGTTATGTACAACCCCCTTTTATTTTCCTGCTCCTTGCTTAGGCTACGTTCTTTGGGTATGGCAATGTCTATTTTACGTTACCTGTACCTTGCTGGGTCATATCCTTGGAACGTTGGAAATGTTTGGTTTACTTTCCCGCTTTGTGTGATAGCATTGTACATGATGTATGTATGTATATATATATATATATATATATGCCTGTGTGGGTGTGGGTGGTTGTACACTTTGTATGATGGACTCTCGTGGCTATGTGAGCAACCCTCTCCAGTCATAAGAGCTCTTGACCTTGTAGTATGGGTATGTGCTCAAGGAGATCCGTAGGTGCATATTCATGCTATATATTGTGCATGATCATTATGATGTGATTGTCTCAATCCATATCACCAAGAAACATTGGTTTCCCCGTGTATGCGACACGTATCAACATGTTTAACACTTTAGAGGGCTTCAACTCGTCACAGTGCGAGCATGTCGATGTGTGCTATATACACAAATGCAAAACCCTGCCAGTGCGCCATAGCACACCAAACTCAAAACTCTACCGGATTTTCACCGTGAAAATAGGGCATCCTTATTGCCATATTCTCACATCGAAAGCTTGGTAAGAATAATGTTTTGAGTGCTATGACACATATGAGGTGAAGCGATGCCGAATTTCCGCCACAAAAATAAGGCAAAATGCTGTGGATTTTTGCCTTGGAAATTTGGTAACGACTTCAAACACACTTGGAAAGCATCGATTGGGACCACACCCATTCTGAAACCAACCCTAAAAGCCCAACACAATTAAAGCCTTGAAAGCTAATGCCAATAGCTTGTTTTCAACTGCCAATGTCCGAAAATTATGATTTTACCGAAATAAAGGATTGTCTACGGACAGGTGTTGTGGGGTACCTAACACCTTCCCCACACATAACCAGACTTCCAAACTCAAGAATCAAGATTTTTTTCCCATCCATATTATATTAGGAAAAATGCCATTTTTCTTAACCTAGGATCGGTAATAAAATCAAATAGAGTCAGGTGACCAATCACACCTTAGAAAAAACCCAATGATTGGTGGTGACTTCACTTACCCTTAGTAATTCTCATAAAATTGACTCACATTCTAGTCACACACCCAAGGTATGACACACCTCCTCCACATATGCACGTGAGCGTTGCCACGATAGGTGGTCGAAGTAGAAAGTCGCAAGGCGAGGCATCGACAATAACCTCTAGAGATTCCAACACGATTCCTATCCCAGCTTCACGGGCATTGGATGCCCCGTCCACATACATCTTCCATGGCTAAATTAAAACATGGCATACCCTATGCACATCACCAATTGGTAGGGTGAATTCTGCTATAAAGTCTGCCTTCTTCCCCTTGATAGCATCCCTTGCCCTATACCTAACATCAAAATATCCCAGCCTTGTCCCCCACTTAGCTATTCTCTCCGTGAAATTTGATCTCCTTAAAAAAAAACTATAAGGAATGCTCAGTAAGAACATACACCGTGTGGGCCTGGAAGTAGTGCGGTAGCTTCCTAGTAGTGTGCACTAGGGCCAATGCCATCTTTTTCGAGTCCACCAAAGTCTTGCTGACATAATACACTAGCCTTTGCACTCCATCTTGGATTCTTATTAACACGACACATACCGCATGCTTGGACACTGCTAGTACATATACAGGTCTTCTATGGGCTCTGGATTGGATAGGATAGGTGGATGAGCCAGGTAGAGTTTCAAACTTTGGAAAGCTTCATCACATTCCTCGGTCCACTAGAACCCTTTCCATTTCTTGAGTAACTGAAAGAAAGGCTTGCATCTGTCAGCTCTAATTTAGACACAAATCGGTTCAAGGTTTCTATCATCCTCATGAGTTTCTGCACTTCCTTAGGATTGCTCAACTAGACCTTACCCCAAATGCACACTTAGCAGCGTTAAGGCACAACTTGTGGTGCCTCAATATCTTAAATACTTCAGCTAGGTTTGGGATGTAGTCTTTAGGCTTCTTACTCTTATCTACCATGTTGTCAATATATATCTCTATAATTTTACCGATCTGTTCTCCAAACATCCAAGTAACCATTCGCTAATAAGTCACTCTAGCATTCTTCAAACCAAAGGATATAACTGTATAATGGTAGTTGCCTTCAGGAGAGATGAAATATGTTTTCTTTTAGTCTTCTGGGGCTAGGGTAATCTGGTGATATCCCTGGAAGGCATCCAGAAAGCTCATCCTCAGATTGTCATAAGTGGCATCCACCAACTAGTATATATTTAGGACAGGAAAAGGGTCCTTAGGGCACGCTTGATTAAGGTAGTAAATTCAACGCAGACACTCCGTTTCCTATTTTTCTTCACCACTACAGTATTAGCCAACCAATCCGAAAAGAACACTTCTTTGATAGCCCCAGCTTGCTTCAACTTCTCCATTTCTTCTTTCACGACTTCCACGTGGTGCTTGGCGGATCATCCTGACTTTTGATTCTTTGGTGGAAATAGGGGATCCACGTTCAATCTATGCACTATAAGCTCTAAATCTACGCCAGGCACTTCATATGGGCTCCATGCAAAAATATCCAAATTTTGGACTAGTGATAACAACATTTTCACACGATCCTCGATCGAGAGGCTTTTCCCTATTCGGAAATACCTATCCTCATAAGACAAAATACGGACCTCGATTAACTCCTCGGCACTGTTAGCCCCATTAGAATCCTCGAGGCACTATGATTGCTATAACGAGTCCAACTCTGCTTACTCCTTATGTTTGATCTCATGGTTGATCGCAACCACCAAGCACTACCGAGCTGCTTTTTCGTTAACCCTCACCACCACAATTCCTTACTCTGTAGGTAATTTCACCTTCTTACGCAGTGTGGACGGTATAGCTCTTGTGGCATGGATCCATGGTCATGCCAAGATTGTCATGTACAGTGATAATGCATTCACAACTATAAAATTCATCATCACTTCTTATCCCTCTGTTACCATCGAGAGCTTAATCTGCCCCTTTAGCATCACCATCTTTTTGTCGAACCCCACAAGTGGAATGTCGTATTTTGTGAGATCCTCAGCTTTCAAACCCAAACCCTTGAATAGATCTAGGTACATTATCTCAGCCCTACTCCCCTAATCAATCATTACCCTTTTCATAAGGAAACCCACAATCCTAAGGGTCATAACCAATGCGTCGTCATATGGCTAGGTGATTCCCTTAAAATCGTTGTCATCAAAAGCTATTTTCTCTTTAGCCAACCTGGGCTTCTTCCTGGGACAATCTACCACCTCCAGCTCCTATTGAGGGGTGATGCTTAGAATTCCCCTCCAATGACTGGCACTCACTCTGATGGATGCTGCATGTATAACCTCAATGATCCCAAGGGGAGGAGGCAGTGTACCTCCTCGGCTTCCTGACGTTTGTCTCGTTATGCCTCCCCCCTAGCCAACCATGTACTCCCTCAGGTGCCCAACTCTAATGAGATACTCTAGGTAGTCCTTGAATGTCCTGCACTATTCGATGGTATACCCCTTGTCTTGATGATACGTGCAATACAGACTCTAGTTCTTTCTAGTTGAATCCCTGCCCATCTTAACGGGCCAGCAAAAATATGGTTCATACTTTATCTTCTCTAGAATTTTATGTACTGGTTCTTTAAATGCCATATTCACTCCTTCAGTTCGGATATCAGGGTTCTGTCCCCTTGCTTCTCTTCGTGGCCTTTGTTGAAAGTCCCTAGGCCAGGGATCCTTTTGGTACTGTGAAGTAGCAGGGGCCTTCCCCTTACTTTGTAACTGACCATCCTCCAAACTCTTATGCTCTTCAATCCATCTCATTAACTGGTGCATGTTCTCAGGAGGCCTTATGGTCAAGGAATCTCTCAACTAGGATTCATGAGGGAGCCCTAGTCTGAAAGTACTTACGGCTACCTACTCATTGTCTTCCCCAATCACATTATACAACTCCCAATACTGGTTTACATATGATCGGAGAGTCTTCCCACTCCCCATCTTCAAAGATAGCAAGGTGTCGATAAGCTAAGGGACCTGGCTACAAGTAACAAAGTGTGCCCCGAACGCCTGAATTAACTCCTTGAAGTTGTGGATGGAACCCTTCCTTAAACCATTGAACCACCTCATTGCTATGGGTCTGAGGCTAGAAGGGAACACTTTACATAAAAGCCCATCATTCTGAGAGTAAAGTGCCATGAGCTGAGTGTAATGGCTTATGTGTTCCATTAGATCGGTCTTGCCATCATAGCAGGTAAATGGCAGGCGAGTAAAATGCCTTGGCATCTTGGTACACTCTATTTCTTTAAAGAACGACAACCGAGCCATTCTCCTGAGTGCTCGACTCATGGCATCCATGGCAACATTGGGATGTCCACATCTTTCACTCATTGGTGACATCAAATTGTGGTCTCTTGATTCATCTGACTTGTCCCTGACAGACAAGAATTGCCCTGGTGGGATGATCCCTCGATGTACTCACTCGTGGAGTCTTGCTCATGGAACTACCCCTCGTGGTTCCTTCTCTCCCGCCTGCCCCTTATCTCTAGCTCTAACTCCTTAATTTTCCTTTGCAAGCTCTCTATCTCGCGATCTTAGTCACTGTGGTATGAAGCCTCAGGTGTGTAAGATATAATTTTCTCTCCTCTAGACGACGCTACATGTGAGTCCACTTGAGTTTCATGCTTGTCTTGGTCACGGTGCTCTTTTCTACGCTCTCATTCCACCGACCAAAGGGCCTGAGATGAGCCCCTTAACCGATTTCCCTCAGACCCTACTAACTCCTCAGTTGGATGAGGATTCTCCATCTGATAGTCTTTCACCAACTCTAGGCTTTCAGCAAAGTAGGAATTCCCACAGACGGCGCCAATTGTGGTGGCCTAGCCCAATAACACTTGGCTCTTGGGGCTAGGCCTCGAATTTATTTGTATACTGGGTAGGGATTTTCCCACAATGGGAGACCTAGTAGATGGCCCTAATTGCTACCGATGAAACTTCTTGTGTTCCCACAGACGACGCCAATTGTGGTGGCCTAGCCCAATAACACTTGGCTCTTGGGGCTAGACCCTTAATTTATTTGTATATTGGGTAGGGATTATCCCATAGTGGGAGGCCTAGGAGATGGCCCTAATTACTACTGATGAAACCTCTAGTGTTGAGTTAAGGCCCACACTTTATTTTCCTTGACCCCCAAGAAAGTTCAAGCTCAGCCGAGCAAGACTCCTTGACCCTTAAGCTGTGTTTCTCCTTATTTCCCTCGTGTCTCCCCCTACCTCAAATTTTACCAACGCCTCATTCACACCCTCCTTAGTCCTTCCCCCTTTTATAACCTTCCTTTAGCGGGTCTCCCTCTGCGCCATATTCTTGACTAGATGAGACTCACTGCACACTCCTAAAATGACCTCCTTGGAACTTGCACCAGAAGCCAAGTAATGCTCGGTAGGCGGATTCCCCCAAGGCACTATCTCTTGTCCAAGGCTCAATGGGTGATCGGTTTATTCTCGGTATTGTTTGGTTTAGTGCCAGGACATGTAAGGCTAGTTTTAGAGAGCAGGCTGTGATTTTGGGCTGGGCCTTTGTTCATGGTTCGTACATACGTGTATAATACAAAAATAACTATTTAAATTCTTGTTCTTTATGGAAATCACAACATCATGTCTTATTAATAAAAATAAATATTTTATTTTATTTTAGCATCTAATTAATACAAAATAGGAGATATAAATATTGTACGAAGCTAAAGGGAGACTCAGCACTGTCAAAAAAGTTTCACATTCCACAGCTCCTAGAATGATTTTTTTTTTTCCTAACATAAAAACATCCCGTAAATCTGATATTCAGTAACTTTGACCCTAATAAGACCATGATTATCTGATATTTTGACTGGCAATAAATGGTCCTTGCTTTTGGTTCAAAAAGAGATGGATTGCATTGGCTGATGATATGGCAGAGTCTCCTTTCTTGACAATTTTCCCCAGCTCTCCAACCTTCTCTGACAACAACCTGGCATTTGAGTTCGTGGACTGGACCAATTCGTTTGCAGTTTCCAGCGCAGAGCATAACTACCAAAAACAAAGTGGAAAGGGTAGCAACATGATCAGAACAAAGAAAACACCTCATCTCAAGTTAACAGCCTTGCGAAAACAAATTGAGGGTGCGGTCAAGACAATGTCTCTAGTTTTATGCAGAGCAAAATCCACAAAAACACACCCAAAAGAGAAGGGGAAAAAACCATCATAGCAAGTGTCCTACGACATCAATTTTTTTATTGGTAATGACACACATTACGTCTTAAACCCACAACTTCACCCTCCACCTTGTTCTTATAAGGAGAGGAGGTGCTTTTTGAGCTAGAGCTCATTGGCATCCTAGAACATCAATTGTAATATAACATTAAGAAATTATGAATAATTTATGGTGGATGAAGCAACCAGTGATGATGGGGATGCAAATTGTGTTCAATAATGTCCAAAGCACTAATCATTGATGTAGAGATGTTTTAGATATACTTATATATATCCTTCAATGCTGATCACTTTATCACCTTTAGAGTTAGAGCCGTCCAGGAGTGGTCCGTACCAGAAAGTGCCTCATTCAAGTGGTCGTAGTCTTCCTGAAGCAGGACCAATGAAATCAGACGCATTCTTCTGTAAAATATGTACATGCTGAAACATAGATTACATAACAATTGGGAACAATAGATACCTTCTTGTTGATTTGAAAGTGAAACTCTTATATTTCTAAACAGCATTTAGCAAGATTACATTACTTCAAAATCAACATGTACAAAGGAAATTATAGGATGAAATTTATAACACAAAGCAAAGTTTTTCTGTTCTTTTTTTTTTTTTTTGATAGATAATAAGAGTTTTATTGATGAAAAGGAACAATGTGTTTATGATTGTAAACTCACTGCCCTTGAAACAAATACAATCAAATCATAAGGAAAGTCTAACAGAAATAAGAAAATCAGACAAGGAACTACTTTGCGAAAGACCCCAAATACGGGACCACTCAAACAAAGTCCTAGCAAGCAAGTTCTTCAACATATCTATAGGTCTCTCAATGTCCTCAAAAGTTCGGGCATTGCGTTCCTTCCATACTAACCACATAAGGCATGCTGGTACCATATTCCAAACCTTTGAAGAGTAAGTTCCCAACCAATTCCTCCAAGCAAAAAGAAGAGAAACAATAGTATCCGGTATCACCCACTGAACCCCAAACATAATAAGGACCTCACTCCACAAAGCAAATGCAAACTTACAATGAAGCAAAAGGTGATCCACAGTTTCCTCAGCACACCTACATAGACAACACCAATTAACAAGGGGCAAGTCCTTCTTAACAAGGTTATCTATTGTAAGAATCCCACCCCTAGCAGCAGTCCATAAAAAGAAAGATACCCTTTTAGGTACCTTTACACACCAAATGCTCTACCAAGAGAAAGAAACAGAAGGGGCTTTCAATAGAGCAATATAAAAGGATCGCACATCAAAAACACCATTGCGATTCAACTGCCAAATCAAGATATCCTCACCCTCCCCACTAGGAATCCTGGCAAAGACATGCTCATAGAAAGAATAAAATCTCCGCAACTCCCATTCATTAAAATAGCGACGGAAAATGAAGTTCCAACTCCTACCGCCCCCGTCTGGTGCAGAAATAATCATATCAAAAATCAGAGCTTCCTGAACCACAGCACAGGCAAACAATTCCGGGTAGAATTCTTTCAAAGGACTAGGACCACTCCAAAGGTCGTGCCAAAACCGAATACGATTGCCCTCTCCCACTGCATACACCACATGACCGAAAAATTTGTCTGCACCTTTCCTAATATTCTTCCATAACCCACAACCATGAGTCCCTCTCACAACTCTAGTGCACCAACCTCCACTACCCTCTCCATATTTGGTGGCTATTACCTGACGCCATAAATGGGTGGCTTCCTTCCCATACCGCCAAAGCCACTTCCCAAGAAGAGCTTGATTAAAAAGTCCAATCTTCCAAATCCCCAAACCCCCTATCTCCACCGGCCAAACAACCTTATCCCAAGCAACTAGCGGATATCTGAAAACTTCATTAGAACTCCCCCAAAGGAAATTCCTCTGAATCCTCTCTAGTCTATCTGCTATGTGTTGCGGAATAGTAAACAACGATAGATAATAAGTTGGGAGACTCGACAAAATACTCTTCGATAAAGTAAGCCTACCTCCTTTTGACAAATATAACCGCTTCCAACCAGAGAGCTTTTTCTCCACCCTTTCTAAAATAGGATTCCAAATCAAAGCATCCTTAAAATGAGCCCCAAGAGGCATTCCCAAATAAGACATAGGCAAACAACCAACCTTACAACACAGAATACGAGCCAAAGCATCCACATTCCCAACCTCACTAACTGGCACAATTTCACTCTTGCCAATATTTACTTTTAAGCCTGTAATAGCTTCAAAAAAGATCAACACCATCCGTATATATAATAATTGTTCCCTAGATGCATCACAGAAAAATATAGTATCATCAGCAAACAGAAGATGAGAAATATGCAAACCTCCTCGCCCAATGGGGCTTGCCTAGAACCCCCTAAGAAAGTCACCCTCTTCTGTCCTCCTCAATAACCTACTTAGCACCTCCGTCACCAACAAGAACAAAAGTGGAGATAAAGGATCTCCTTGACGAAGACCACGCGAACTACCAAAAAAGCCAGCCGGGGACCCATTAATAAGCACTGAGAAACGAACTGTAGTGATACAGGCCTTCATCCACCTTCCCCACTTCTCCCCAAAACCCATCCTCTCCATAAGGTAAAACAAAGCATTCCAATTTACATAATCATAAGCCTTCTCTATGTCCAACTTAATAATCACACCTGGAACACCACTCTTCAATCTACTATCCAAACATTCATTTGCTATGAGAACAGAGTCAAGAATTTGTCTTCCCCCAACAAAGGCATTTTGGGAGTTGGATATAAGTTTGTCCAATACCATTCAAGACACTCCCATATATCACTTCTTTAAATACATAGCACTTCTCAAATTAGCATTTGACACCCAATACTTTGAGATGTAAGTAGCAACACTTCAGTAAATTTGTAGTCATCTAAAACCTATATTCTGAAGTAAGACATTTGTGACCCAATGGGAAAGCCACACTCCTAACATCATTTATCATCTCACAAGTCACGGTCAGTTCACTCATCTAAACTCATGACCTGTTAAGGGAAAATATGCGCAAAAATAGATTTTGAACTTTTGGTAGTAATGTTTGTTAGAGAGGTTTTTAAATAGGTCATAAAAGTACATGTGAATGGTTCTAGGAATCGCCACGTATAGGGTTCGAGGAGATTCATCCCAAATCAGTTTGGATGAAAACTTTTTCCTTGATAGAAATCTTCCTGAATGCCAGATGAAAATTTTCATTAAAGATGGATACGAAGAAAGATGAATGACCGCACCAATAAGGAGAGGTCAATAATATTTTACTTGAAGAACCACACCAATAGGGATAAGCGGAAGCTAGGAACAGTGAGTTGAGGTTATGATCACAATGCCCTACAAATAAACTAAAGATCCCCACAAAGAGCTGGTGGCAAAAAATGTCACCATATTAGACCAAAAGTTGGTGGAAAATAGTCATTAGCCTCTGTGGTTGCATACAGAATTTTTTAGAATCTAAGGAAATAAACCATCCAATTTGCTAAGTTTGACCAGTTACATAGACAGAATTTTAACAACTGAATAATTGTTAACAATAACAAGACTGACTTCTTGTCAAAGGCCAAAAGAAATGCTTTTCTTAACTGCATAGATTACCCTTAAGATTCATCAAGCATTGCACGAACTGACAAGCAATCACTAATAACTGAAGCCGAATCAACTACCTTACCAGTCCAATTTAGCTAAGCGCTTTAGAAGGCAAATGAAAGTGTATTCAAGTCAGACCCTATCACAGCTCCATGATAATGGTACATACAGCTTCCCCTAATATATAACAACTTTCTAAAGACTTCAGAATGAAATGAGCTTTTCACTCAATTTGAAGGCATCTCATATCAGGATAAGAGTGGTGAAGTTATAAAATGTTAAAAACAAGTTGTGACACAGAACAGAAATTCAATAAGGCTAGATATCGTTTTTGCTAAACATAAACCTTTAATCTATAAGAATTATGGAATCCACAAGAAGAAAAAAATAAATTAAATCAAACGCAATTTTATTAAGACTTCTTATTTTCGCTTTACAACTTAGGGGCTAATTTAAAGGCTTCAGTAAACTTATTTTCCAGGAAAAAATATTCTTTAAAAGACCATATAAGGAATCAATTTTGACTAGGAAATCCTTAAAAACAACTAAAATCAAGGAAATAAAATACTAACTTCTAACATTAAAATTTATTTGTCCTACATCAAGTTGCTAAAATGTCAAGCTATCCTTCAAAACTGGAGACCAATAGGACAATGATTCTGAACCAGTTCTTCTTGAATGCAACCAACTTGGCTTTTTTGTTTGTTTAAGAATACCACTTGAAAGTATTTGACCCAAAACTATGGTCATACCCTCAGAACGCTCCATTATAATTAAAGCCATTTTGTCAAATTTGCTAAATTGAATATTTGCAGGCTCCCAGTGGAGAGGAGCCCATATCAGCAATCATTCAAATACATACAGGAAAATTAGCAAAAATGTAAATGCAAAATCCACGTGGCCAAGCACATGATACCCAGAAAAACTAAGTGCAACCCTTTTCAGATCCATATCCGTTTAACCAATTTTCTGATCATGTGTCTAATTAACGTTAGTATACATATACGTACATTAGATAATTCAGATGGGTATGAACCAAAATGCGATTATGATATGTTTATAATGGGGAAATCGAAAAAGTTTTAAGGAAGAGTGATGGGAGATGAACCTGAAAGAACTTGGTTAGGTCCAAGGCTTGAGGGGTGTTAGTGGGGCTTGAAATTGAAGAGGGAGAAGATGAGAGAGGGGTTTCATGGTGGTGTGGAGTTGCAGTGCCATCCGATTCTCCAAGATCGCTGAGCAAATCACCTATGCATAGAAGCGGTCCTCCTATTCCTCTCATGTTTGGAGTTTTGATCACCAAGGCAAGATTCTCCACGTTTTTTCTTTCTAGTAAGTTTGTTTGTGGGATTTGGGTACCTTAACAAAGTTTCGCATCTTGCGACTTTGCAACTGAGGTTGTGTTCTATGTCCACAAGGCCTAGGTGTTGGGCTTGGCCTAGTGAGAGGAAGTCCTAAAAAATATATATTGGATATATGTAACTTTTTATTTTATTTTAGGATAATTATTCCATACTTACAATGAAAGTGATGGATTTAAATCTAAATGATTCCGATATTAGATTAAGTTATATGTTCTTTATATTTGTGCCAAATTTCATGTTAATTAGTTTTTTTTTTTTTTTTTTTTTGATGAAATGTTAATTAGATTTTATTTACTTCTACACATTTAAAGTTCAAAGACAGTTATTATCAAGGGTAAATTACATATTTGATCCTTATCCTTTATATCATATGTCAATTTAGTTCTTAACCTTTCAATTGTGTTAATTTGGTCTCTAATATTTTAGTGTCATGTTAATTTGGTTTCCACCATTATCCCATAGATGGAAAAGGATGATGCCATGTGGTTACAAAAGTCGAGAATTAATTGGTTTAGAGAGGGAGATCAAAATACCATGTACTTCCATTCCAAAGCTTCTGCTAGATATCAAAATAACTTAATAGATGGTATGGAGGACTCGAATGGTGTTTGGCAAGAGGATATTGACATGGTGGAGCGGATTATTGTTGATTATTATTCTACATTATTTTCATCCTCTAACCCAACTGACTTTATGGAGTTACTTGATGCTTTGGAGCCTAAAGTTATTGGTGCTATGAACCAAATGCTTCTTAGGGATTTCCAGGAATCTGAGGTGAAGACAGCCTTAAAACAGATGTATCCTCTGAAAGCGCCTGGTCCAAATGGTATGCCCCCTCTTTTCTTCCAACATTTTTGGCCTTTAATTGGAACCGTTGTCACAAAAACAGTACTTGATTTTCTTAATTTTGGAATTATACCTCCAAATTTTAATAAAACTCATATTGTTTTAATTCCTAAAATTAAAGAGCCAAAAAAAGTTACCGATTATCACCCAATTAGCTTGTGCAATGTTGTTTATAAACTAGCTTCAAAGGCGATTGCAAACAGATTGAAGAAAATTTTACCATCTATAATCAGTGATGCTCAAAATGCCTTTGTGCATGGAAGATTAATTACTGACAATGTTTTAGTGGCTTTTGAAACTATGCACCATATTAATATGAAAAAAGGAGGGAAGAAAGGAGAGATGGCACTTAAATTGGATATGAGTAAGGCCTATGATAGGGTGGAATGGGGCTACCTTGATAAAATTATGGAGAAATTGGGATTTGAGGGTAGATGGAGGAAGTTATTATTGACATGCATTTCCACTGTTACTTACTTTGTTCGAATTAATGGGAAGCCACATGGAAAAATAGTCCCTTCAAGGGAATTAAGATATGATGATCCATTATCTCCATATCTTTTCTTATTATGTGTTGAAGGCCTTTTTGCTTTGATTAAGAAAGGGGTTGGAGAAGGTCAGCTAGAGGGTATTTTTGTTTGTAGGAATGGACCCAAATTATCTTATTTATTTTTTGCAGATGACAATCTCATTTTTTGTACAGGAATGTGACTCTCTACAAAGGATTCTCCAGGTTTATGAGAATGCCTCTGGTCAGCAATTAAATAGAGCGAAGACTTCTCTTTTCTTTAGCTCTAATACAGATCATTCAATTCAAGAGGAAATTAAACGAAGATTTGGAGCTCAAGTTATTAAGCAACATGAGAAATATCTTAGCCTTCCTTCGCTGGTTGGAAGAAAAAAGTGAAGAACTTTCAATGACATCAAGGAAAAACTTGCAAAGAGGCTAGCTGGATGGAAGGAAAAATTGCTTTCTAAGGCAGGTAAGGAAATCTTAATTAAGGTGGTGGCTCAGGCAATACCAACTTATACTATGAGTTGTTTCAAACTTCCTGATACTCTCTGTGAGGAATTGACGAGTATGATTCGTAATTTTTGGTGGGGTCAAAAACCGGATGAAAGAAAACTGAATTGGATGAGTTGGGATAAACTGTGCATGCCTAAGGAAGATGGAGGAATGGGATTTAAGCAACTGAAACCTTTCAATTTGGCTTTATTAGCTAAGCAAGGGTGGAGACTATAAATGGGTCAGAACTCTCTTGTTTATCATGTCTTTAAAGCAAGATATTTTCCTAATTGTGATTTTGTAGAAGCTTCTCTTGGTGTTAACCTATCATATGTTTGGAGAAGTCTTATGGCTGCTCAAAAGCTTGTGTAAGATGGTTTACGATGGCAAATTGGAAATGAGTTCAAAGTGCAGGTGTGGAATGATAAATGGTTACCAAGTTCTTCAACTTATAAAGTGGTTTCTCCTAGGCTGAATGCTCCTATGGACCTCAGAGTTTCAGAGCTCATTGATATAGAGAACAGGTGCTGGAACCTTCACCTGTTGCAGCAACTATTCTTGCCGTTTGAAGTGGAGGAAATTCGTAACATCCCACTTAGTTACTCACTTCCATCAAATAAACAAATATGGATAGGGAATTCTAATGGCTTGTTCACAGTTAAAAGTGCATACAAATTGGCTATGGACAATTATAGTGTTTCCGAAGGTGCATCTTCTTCGAATGACAACAACCTTCACTGCTTTTGGAAGAAAGTTTGGCGGCTTCCAGTTCCGCATAAGGTAAAACATTTTTTATGGTGTGCTTGCCGTGATATTCTTCCAACTAAAGCAAATCTTTTGTGGAGAAAGGTCTTATTTGAGGATATTTGTGAGGAATGTATGCTAGAGGCCGAAACTTCTGGTCATTTCTTTTGGTCATGTCCGAGAGCTAAACAGGTCTGGCATTGTTCTGGGCTTCTCAATCCAAATTATGCAGGTCCAAATTTTGCAGGTTTCAACAGCTTCATGGAGTTAGCTTGGAAAATGTTGATGGTTGATCACTATCATGACAGTATGGTAGCTTTGATGGGAACGATTACCTGGAGGTTGTGGGGAAATAGAAATGAAGTTCGTCATGGAGGTAAGAGGCTTGGTGATTTGAAGTTATGTCATAAAGCCTCAATCTGGCTATTGCAATTCTAGGAAGCAGCTAAAACCACTATTGCTATGGAACTGATGCAGCCCAAACCAGTGTTTCAACATACATGGCTGCCTCCCTCAAATTAATTGTACAAGGTCAATGTGGATGGGGCCGTTTTCAAGGACAGAAATGAATCGGGGGTGGGAGTCATTATACGTGATGTTAATGGCCTGGTGGTGGCTGCAATGTGCAAAATATTACATGCGCCTTTGGGTCCATTAAAGGTGGAAGCCAAGGCATTTGAATCCGGTCTGCTCTTTACCAAAGATGTAGGACTACGAGAGTTTATTTTAGAAGGGGATTCTCTTAATGTGGTTCATGCCCTTCAAGGATTATCGCCTCCATCTGTTTCGGTCATGCCTATCATCTATGGGATCCAAAGCTCTTGTAATGATGTTCGGAAAGTGCTGTTTTCTCATGTATGTAGAAAAGGAAATAGACCTACCCATATCTTGGCAAAACATGCTATTGGTATTGTTGACTTTATGGTTTGGATGGAAGAGAATCCTTATTTTTTGGAACAAGCTCTCCATCATGATGTAATGTTTTCTTTTGTTTAATAAAAGTTTTCATGTTACCTATCAAAAAAAAAAAAAAAAAGTTTGGGAAAAATTCTAAAATCATTAAAACTCTCGTAGAAACAGATAATGGTCCATCCTAACCTGGGATGACATGGTGGAGGTTTTCAGTAGCAAATACTTTCATTGGGAAGAAACTGTAACGCTTGCAACTTTGCAAGGCACCAAGCAAAGAAGACCTAATGGAATACATCAAAAGGTTTAGAGACATAGCTCTTAACTGCTATGACCACTACGAGGAAATAACGTTGGTAAAGATGTGCATGGGAAATATGATTATGGAATACCGGGCTATCATTGAAAACTTTGAGATTTCTCAATTCGCTCAACTACTGCAAAAGGGTAGGAAGACAACCCAATTAGTTAGGCCCAATTCTGACAAGACCAAGGAGGTAAAGCCTACACCGCAGGCTATAAAGGTGTCCACAAGTGAGAAGAGGAAGAAATCAAGGGGAAGGGAATACAAAAGCCTTCCTCCCATACCATGCATGCCAAAAGAGCTGGACGCTCTTGGACAAATGGATTGCTAATGGAGTTTTCAAGTCCAACCATGTTTCCAGAGAACCCATTGAGGACGAATGGAGAGACACGTGTTTCTGTTGGCTACACAATTATGTGCAGCATGCTACCGCAGAATGCTGGGCACTTCGCAGACTAGTCCACCGCAAAATCAAGGAAGGGACTCTTAAGCTGACCCAACTAAAAGTTCAAAGAAACCCACTCCCTAACCACAAGGGGAAGGGAGTAGCAACAGTAGTTATTTGTGCAGATCTAGGCGAAGAGGAAGAAGAGAGGCCTTCATTGTCGGCTGGAGCCATTACCACTTTGCAGAAAAGCTCTCAATTTAAAAACTTGTTTGACTGGCTAAAGTTCATGGCCAACGAATGAAGAACGGCCACAGAAGCCTTGGTAAGCATTGCCTCAAAAGCAGGAATTGAATGCCTCACCGCAGAAACTCAATCTGACCGAGCATTTCTTGAAGGTACCAACAAGATTACCTTTAGTGATGAAGACATGGAGGTAGGATACCCAAACCATAGAAGAACACTCTACTTCGCAACTTCCAAAAATCAGATTCCCATCAAGCGAGCCTTAGTAGATGCAGGCGCCTTCGTGAACCTCATCCCACTTAGCACGTTGCAAGCAGTAGGAATTTTGGAAAACAAGATTCAAGGATACCCCATGGAGGTGACAAGATTCGAAGGAAAAGGCGAGTACACAACAGGGTACATACAGCTATGGCTGAAGGTAGCCTCCTTAGCTCATTTCCACATGGTGAAAACAGAGGTTTTGTACCATGTACTGTTGGGATGGCCATGGTTGCATAAGCACCGCCTTATCCATCAATGTACCACCAGTGCATAAATGGGAGACTCAATGCCAAGATGATACGGATCACAGCAAACCCATCCCCCTTCAAGCAGGCAGAAGCCTGTTGGTCGAAACCATGTTTTTTGATGAGTGGGCCCTGTCTAGAGAAAGTTTAATATCTAAGCTGTTGGGCACGTTTATTCCCAGATGGGAGGACGTAGAGAATGACTTAGAGCTCGACTTGAGGGAATTATTGTCACGTAAAAGGAAGAGAAGGGAGGCATCAGCTTCTAGTTTGGATAGTTTGCCGCACTGCGTCAGGGTCAAAACACCTGACCGTAGAATAATATAGAAGTTATAAAGGTGCGCAGGGCCCGCCTACAGTGTGTAAGCGGGTCCCGAAGGAGAGTCCCAGCATAGGACACTGATATGCTATGTAGCCTAAAAAGACTCGGGGAAGAAAGTGATATGGAGGATGAGGAGAATACTACGGCAGAAAAAGAAGTACAAGTGTCAGCTGAAGAAAAAATGAAAGAGATAGACCTGGGAACGGACCCACAAAAACTGAGACCAATTTCAATAAGTTCAAAGTTGTTAAAGGAAGAAAGGTCAAAGTTGATTTCATTGTTGAAAGAGTTTAAGGAAATTTTTGCAAGGGAGTACAGCAAGATGCCTAGGCTAGATCTAGGATTGGTGGTGCATATGCTCAATGTAGAGCATGGAGCCAAGTCGGTAGCCCAGCTAGCCAGAGTGTTCCATATCAACGTGGAGGAACAGATAGTAAAAAAGGTACAAAAGCTGTTGGTGGCAGGATTTATCAAGTCTATCCAGCACCCAAAATGGCTATCCAACATTGTACTCGTGAAGAAGAAAAACGGAAAATTATGGTGCTGCGTGGAATTCAGAAATCTAAACCGAGCCGCCCTAAAGATGAGTTCTCGCTGCCCAACATGGACTTGCAGATAGATTTTGTCGTGGGGAACGCCATGTTCTCCTTCATGGACGAGTTCAGCGGCTATAACCAGATTCGAATGGCGCCAAGAGATGTGGAAAAAACTGCCTTTAGAACACCCATAGGGAATTTTGATTACATAGTGATGCCTTTTGGGCTAAAAAATGCGGGCAGAACTTATCAGCGCACTATGACTACCATACTCCACAGCATGATGCACCACAAAATGGAGGACTATGTAGACGATATTGTGGTGAAGTCAAGAAAGAGAGAAGATCATGTCAAAGTATTGAGAACGGTGTTCGAAAGATGTAGACTTTTTAAGCTGAGAATGAATCTGTTAAAGTGCGCTTTTGGAGTATCTGCTAGGAAGTTTCTAGGATTCCTAGTCCACAGCAAAGGAATAGACGTAGACTCAACCAAAGAAATAGCAATAGTAACTATGAAGCCACCAGCCATGGTTAAAGAATTAAAAAGCTTTTTGGGCAAGGTCTCCTACATCAAGAGATTCATACCCGGCCTAGCATTAATCACTTTGGCTTTTACAAAGTTATTAAAGAAAGGACAGAGCTTTTTGTGGGGAAGCGCACAACAGAAAGCTTTTCAAAAGCTACAGTAGATTATGATGAACCTCCCCACAATGCAAGCCTCAGTTCGCAAAAAGCCATTGTTGCTTTACCTAGCATCAAGCCCATTTGCGATTAGGACCTTGATAGCCCAGGAAGATGGGGGCGGCATTGAACAGCCAATATACTATGTAAGCTGAGCCTTAAGAGATGCTGAAACACGTTACCCCCAGGCAGAGAAAGTGTGCTTGGCAATTGTCTATGCATCACAGAGGCTACGCCATTACTTCTTGGCCTATGAGTTGCATCTCATGACAAAATCCCATGTGATCAGGGTGCTTCTTTGGCAACCCATTTTGTCTGGCAGAATATCCCAGTGGCTGTTGCAGTTATTATAGTATGACTTGAAAGCGGGAACACCTAAAGCAGTAAAAAGCCAGGCCATAGCAGATTTGTTGGCCCAATTTCCTAGAGAAGAGGAATTCCAGTTAGACAATGAGGTGCCTAGAGAAGTAGCCACAATGAAAATAGCCAGAGAACAGTGGGTCATGAAATTTGATAGCTCCAATACAGCAAACTCAGGAGGCGCATGAGTGGTCCTTTATCATAGTGACGAAGAGGCCATAGCGCTATCATTCAAGTTGGAGTTCCCATGTTCAAATAATACAACAGAATGTGAGGCTCACCTGACGGGATTGGTGACGGCCCTTGAAATAAGGCTCAAACACCTGAGGGTGATAGTTGACTCTAATTTGGTAGTCTGCCAAGCCAAAGGGAACTTTTCCCTAAAAGAGCCAAGCTTGGCCCTGTACAGGACGCTAGCCCAAAGGATGGAGGAAAAATTTTGTACGTTTGAAATAGAGCATGCCCAGAGTAACAAGAATCGATACATAGATGCCTTAGATGCATTGGGCTTAAAAATAGCTTTTGAAGAAAGCAACGCTAGAATTGAGGTTAAGAAGCGAAGAGAATCTATAATTGAAGTGCTCAAGGAAAGTTCATAGAAAAAGAAGAATGCAAGGAAGATTTGAGGGATCCCATTGGGGAAGCCATATTAAAGGAAGAAGATGTGGCAGAATTGAAAACAATGAAGGATTATCCTGATGAAAGGAGAACTGTACTACAGAATGCCAGGAGGAATTTTATCGAGATGTGTGGGGCCCGAGAAGGCCTAGAGAAAGTTAGAAGAAGTGCACAGTAGGATTTGTGGGTTCTACAAGGATGTTAGCTTGTATAGAAGGTTGAAGAGAGCAGGCTTCTACTGGTCGAGCATGAGCAAGGACGCAGATCAAATTCAGACCCAGTGTGAAGCCTGCCATCTAGCCATAGATAGAGAAAAGAGCTACGCTGTGTTTGCCACGGAGGATTAGAGAATCCTTTTCATAGGATACTTGGCAGAGGGGATCCTACCACAGAAGCACAGAGAGAGGTATAAGCTCAGGAAATCTGCAACCTACTATTTTCTACATGAAGGATTTCTTTTCAAGAAAGGGTACGACGAAGACCCACTGTGGTGTTTAGGGCTAGAAGAAGCCAGCAAGATGTTGAAGGAAGTGCAAGCAGGAGAATGTGGAGAATACCCAGGAAGAAAGAAGTTATAGAGATACATCCTGCAAATGGGCTACTATTGGCCCACTATGAGAAAGGACATAGTAGAATTTATAAAGAAATACCACGACTGCCAAATGCAAGCCAATTTGATCCTTACCCACCCACACGGAGCTAGCAGAGCATGGTCACCTCATGGCCTTTCCAGACTTGGGGGCTTGACTTGGTGGGACCAATGAATTCGCCTTCCAATGGGTACATATGGATCCTTGTGGCCACAGAATATTTTACCAAGTGGGTGGGGGCCATACCACTTCGCAAAGCCACTAGCAGAGTAGTGGCAAACTTTATCAAACCGAACATAATTGTTCAGTTTGGGGTACCTCATAGAATCATAAGTGACAATGGTACGCCTTTTGTAAACAAAAAAGTGAGAAAGATGCTAAAATTCTACCAAGTGAAACATCACCGGTCATTGCCTTACTACCCACAGGGGAACGGATAGGCGAAAGCAACGAACAAAACCCTCATTAAGAACACCAGTAAGATAAGTCAAAAGTATAGTAGAGGCTGGGTAACACATCTACCAAACGCATTATGGGCTTATCGAAGTTCACCCAAATCTGCCACAAGATTCTCCCATTTCTCCTTAGTATATGGGACAGAAGTAGTGAGCCTAGCAAAAGAAATGATACCCTTCCTAAGGGTAATGCAGATGCAAGAGAAAGAAAAGGAAGAGAAAGTCTTTACAGTAGAAAGGTGCGAGGACTTAGAGGGATTGGATGAAAAGAAAGAAGAAGCCCAAGAGCGTACTTGCAAATATAGGCAAAGAATGACTGAAGCTTATGGCAGAACCATTAAAGAAAGATTGTTCATAGAAGGTTAACTCATGCTAAGAATAGTAGACCATGTCAGGCGAGGTTTCGCAGGAAGATCTAAATTCTTGCCAAAGTGGGAGGGACCCTTCGTGGTGAGGGAAGCCCATATAAGTAGGTATTACCACCTAGCCTAAATGGACGGAAAAGATTTAATGGACCCCATTAATGGCGGCAAGTGGCTAAAATGCTATTATGCACAGGAAAATATTATGTAATCGTTTCCTTTTCATTTTTTTTTTCCTTTCCTCCAAATGACCACCCTTGCAAGAGATATAGTGTCACAAGAAAGAAATGTAATTTGTTTTTACTTGTAATCATGTTTAACGGCAAAAAATAGAAAGTAATGAAGATCACGCATAAGGTATTAGTAGAAACATACTATCTTATAAAGTATAATAAGAACTGTTGCAGACATAGCATAGTAGATTACAAGCCAAAATGTATATCAAATAAGTCATAAGTGCTGAAGAAATAAAGTGTATCACGAAGGGAAAGAAGGAAAGAAATAAACACACGAAAAAAAAAAAAAAAAAAAAAAAAAAAAAAACAACAACAACAACAACAACAACAACAATAAAGTTACACCATAGTAACAAACGGCTGAGTAATCAATGGCTTGAGATGAGAGTCTGATCCTCAAAGTGACTAGGGCTAGTAATGCCAAAAAGGAGACACTCATGACGAGCCTCTAAGTCTGCCACTTCCTTCTTCAGACTCTCGAAGTGGGCATTAATGGCATCAACAGTAGGCTGTATACTTTGCATAAAGAAGGATCGAGCAATCTCACGTAGATGGTCTAGCAAAAATCCCACAGCAAAATCAACACGGATCAACTCTTGGACTGCGGCCTTCTACTGCAGGATCTTCTCGACAGAAACAATGTCGATGAAGTTATGCTTAATGTGATTCATCACGCGCCCCGGCAACTTGAGGAAGTGCTCCCTCGCAGAACGGCCAAGAGGTCCCTACATAAAATCCCCACAGTTGCTACAAATTTGCTCAAAGTGCATAATGCATTCCTCAGGAACCTGATACCCATGGAAGTCCACATAAGGAGACCCAGCACCCCATAAATCTGTCGAATCAAGGTCATTGGTCTCAACCTAATCAAAACGGACAAATAAGGCAGTGGCCTCACTCATGGGTTTTGGAACAGTGGCAGAACTACTCCTAACCTTAAACTTAGTGCTTGAATTTGCCTTGGCGAGCGATGGACCTGAAAGAAAGTTTAAGCATGGTATGAGCCTCTAGTAAGAAAACAACAACAACAACAACAACAACAACAACAAAAAAGGAGAAATAGGCACAACGGCAAAACTTTAATGGAAGAGGGTACAAGGGCAAGGAGGTTACCAGGGCCAATAGAAATGGGGGCTGTGGGTACCGTAGGAATGGGGGCTATGGGGACTTTTCAAGCATGTCCGTGACTGCGTGACAAGGATAACATGAAAAGTAAGTAAGGGAATGCACAAAGAAATGACAGGAAAAGATGAAAAAGAAGACATAGCAAGAATTGAGGATACATACCCATGGCCTCGACCGTCTGCTCATCATCAGAAACCTCATCAGAGTTAGAAACTTGTGTTCTCACAACTGGCTCATCATCAAAATCCTCAAAGGACCTCTTCAGACCCCTCGTCGGAGGACAAGTCTACATCAGGCCCCCAGGTGGCAGAGCTAGGAATAGAGGGTGGAGTGATGACTAGTGAAGACCCATTCTTCATGGCCTGTGAAAGGGCAGCAAAGGGTTACTGGTAGAAATAACAAGTGGAGGAGTAGCAGGAGAAGTACTCTCAGACTGGGTTGCCCCTACAAGAATTGCCCCCTTTTTAGGGAGTAGGGATCTCAATAGAAGCAAGGGAGACTCCCTAATGACAACTCCCTCAGCCGAGGTGCCTTCCTCGATGAGAACAGGCTCAAGTGGAGGAAATAGAGCCTTAGCAAGAACTCCTTAAGTAGCAACAATTGTGGCAGATGCCATGGCCTCAGCAACAGCATCTGCACCATCAAAGAAGCTGTCCATAGGCATATCAATAGTAACAAGAGCCTTCTCCCGCATAGGATGGTACACAAAAATAGGCTTAGGATCGAGCCAAAGGAAGGACATCAAAGTAAGAAAAATGGCGAACAAACATAAAAAATAGGGGATGCATGCACAAATAAGGAAATGTAAAAAAAGCAAAGGAATGTACCTCAGCCTCAGGCTCATCAAGTAGTATAGGGCAGGTGGCAGAAGTGTCCTCCTTATACTTAGACTGCCAAACAAAGGGAAAACACGTGCATAAGGTTAGTCGTAGGAAGGCCCAATAAATAACTAAAAATAAAGAAGAAGCAAAATTTAGAGATAACATACTATCCTCTCGACGGTGGCAAACGGGACTGAAGGAGATGTCTTCCTCTTGCTGCCACGAGTTCTACTGGAAGGAGGAGCATCCATAGATGGCTTCAGTATGGGAGGCCTAGACCTGGTTGCAGTAAAATGCCTAGTGGAACGGGTCCTAGTAGAAGAAGGGGGAAAGCTCTCAAGGACTATGTTACCAATAGGAGGAAGGTCTTCCTTGTATGGGACAATGTCAAAATAAGTCTCAAAGGAGTCATCACCCTTCTTGGTAGACTTAGGCTTGGTGATTTGAGACACCGAGCCTTTCTTTGATGGCGTAGGAAGGTTCATGACGTTCACCCTTTTTTCCTAACCAAGAGGGAACTAACCAGCATTCCAATACCAGTCATTCTCCTTCTCCTACCACTCAAATATGGCTGACCTACTTTGCTTCTTAGCATATGCGACCACGAACTTGGTGGGAAGCAATAGCTGTGGGTTCGTAGAGATAGTGGCATGTAGACCCTCAAAGGGAATGAAGGAGAGAACCCACGGCCAACCAATAACTCCTGGCTGAAAGAAATCATCATTGCCTACCAATACCCATGCATCTGGATAGCATAAAGACCCTCCCTCTAGAAACTCGGAATAGTGACTGCTGTAAAAGCTTGCTCTAAAAATCAAAAGTACTAGGTTGCAGGAAAGGGAAAACAGAAGTAGTAGTATCCAAGATTAGAGTGAAATCATCAAGTATGTCCTAATCGAGCACAAACTGCCTCTTCACGGTATAGGCAAAATAGTGTACATACCGGATTCCCTCATCAGCCAGGTAAGGCGACCACCTAGCATTGGTAGATGCCAAGTAAGTAATCCCCCTCTCATCAAAAGCTGTCAAAGGGGCAGTGGTCCTAGTAATGGCCATGAAAGGGCCCATCCCTTAATTAACATAAGTGTACCCACTACCCAGGTTCCTATAAGCCCTCTACAAAAAACCCACCCCTTTATCAAAAAACACCATAGCAAGATGCCCAAATGGCTTTAACCCAACCCAATGGTATGCCAAAGGAAACTCAATAACAAAGTAACTACAAAAATCAGTAATTACATTAGGGCAGGATAGGTACTTCTTCTTAGCATGGCAAACTGGCTTACACTTGGCCAAATGCCTGGCATAACGTTCCTAAAGAAAATGTTGCAATATGGTGCTGTGGGCAAAAAAAGTAACTATATGGCAAGAGCCTGCCTACCTCTTATCACTCTACAGGATGTCCAACTAGACATAAAGATAACCCAAGAATATAGGGGCCAACAATAGACTCACTCCATTAGAAATCTTCATGGCTAGTCGAAAATAAAGGGGATTTACAACATAGTGTGGGTGCAAACCAAAGATGAACTTACAAAGCCAAAACGTAATGAAAATGACACGACGAATAGTGGTGGAAGCCTCTAAGAAAGCCCTAAGCCAATAGGACAGCTTCATGTTCCCACTCACCCCCTTCTTCAACTTGACCTCCACGGCCTCATCCTCAGTAGAAAGCCCAATGTCATTAGGGTCTGTGTCACCAAGGATCGGTAGCAACAATTGATTGGCCACATCCTCTAAGGTTACGGTGATCTTGTTGTAAGAGAGAATGAAAGTGTAGGTAGCAATACACCACCACCAAATCAAATGGCGGAGATTGAACAAGTCGTGCTAGTTGGATAAACACCGGGAGGAAACTATAGCATTCAAGACACCAGCCTGCTGAAGCGTCTTCATAAAACCAAATAGATAGCTCCGTGTCTACCCACTCCTTCCAACCCAGTGATGTGCCTGACTCGAACTCAAAGAGAATGGGCATAGGTAAGGAGGTTCCTTGGCGAATGTCGAGGTCGAGAATAGAGGAAGCTAAAGGAGCCCAAGAAACTTCAAAATCACGACGACCAAGGGAAAGCCACACGTAGCCCGACGAAGGAGGCAAATAGTAACCGGACACCACCAGGAAAGGGATATGAGTGTCATACCACTGGTCGATGAGAGGACACTCACTACCCAAGTTACGACCCCCTCCTTCTCCTCAGAATGGTCCGATTCGAAATGAGGAGCCTTTCCAGCGACGGCCTCAATGGGTGGATCGTCAGTGGCAACCTCCTTTCCTTTACGATAGGAAGAACCCTCATCCTTTGCCAGTAACATGGTGGACGAGTTAAGTGATAAAAGTAATGGGTAAAGAGATTTGGGGAAGATGAGACAATAAGGAGGACATGAGAGAAAAGGAAGATTGTGAGAAAGTTAAGGAAAGCGTGAGAAAAAGGAAATGAAAAGGTGGAGACAAATAAAAATGCTATGAAGGGAAGCGACGGGCCAGCCACCAAAAGAAGCATCATATTAAATGAAACAGAGGTTGTGTTTTAGAATAACTACTAAACTAGGAAACTCGGAAAGACAAGCCCATTCATGGTAGAAAAGAGAGTTGGGGGGGGGGGGGGTTTACTATTTAAAAAGCCTGTGAAAGAAAAACTGCAAAAGTGTTCACATATGAATTACTGAAGCAATACATATGCTCAGGAGTTGTATGTTGATGGCCATTTTCTATGGGAGGCCCGATAATAGAAGAAGCACAACATTAAGGGAAATGAAAAAAAAAAAAAAAAAAAAAGAAGTAATAATGGCAAAAAAAGAGGTAGCAAGCCCAATGGGCCAGCATGGCAAGAATAACAGCTAGTAGGCCCATTGGAAGAATAAGAGGCAAAGATAAAGTAAGTAGGCTGAGGAAGCCCAAGAAAAAAGGTAACAAGCCTAATGGGCTAGCATGGCAAGAATAACAGCCAGCAGACCCATGGAAGGAATAAGAGGTAAAGAAGAAGTAAGCGAGCTGAGGAAGCCCAAGCAAAGAGGTAGCAAGCCCAACAGGCTAGTATGGCAGGAATAACAACCAATAGGCCCATGGGAAGAATAAGAGGTAAAGATGAGGCAAGCGAGCCAAGGAAGCCCAAGGAAAGAGCTAATAGGCCCAATGGGCCAACACAGCCAGCAAGCCCTTGGAATGGAAAAGGAATGGCAGGATTGGGTGCCCAATAAGCTGTACGAACATAGGCCCTTGTTTGGGCAATGCCTATTCCATAAAGGCTAATGCAAGCCTAAAACTCACGCATGCCTCACGCTATAGAAGAAAAACTTTACCCAGTATGCGTGGTAGAAGAATGCAGTGCAAGAACAGCAAGAATGGCCTGAGAGTGAAAGAAGACAAACTTAGATAGTAGTGGCACTTGCAAAAGGCTCGGGGCACCACCAACGTGTACCCAGCTAATACATTGGAGGTGGGTCCTCAATTAAGGGATTCAAGGGGTGCAGTTTGGCAATGGGGAGAAAAAGGGATAGGTATAGAAAGCCCCTAACCCTTATATGTCATGGGGAAGCAAGTGAACTAAAAAATAACAGGCCGGTGTGCAATCTGGGAAAGATACCAAGAGTGGTTGGTACGGTCTTAGAAACAAAAAAGAGAAATCCCATGAACTAAGGGAGGAGGAATGAGTGACAAGAGGTAGATAGAAAGAAAGAAAATAGAAACTTAAAGAAGAAAATAAGAAAACCAAGTGGTAATGAAGAGGGAGTAATGGTAGAAATAAGGGATGCATCAGTAGATCAACTTTTCTCTCCCTTTGACATTCCCGTTGTAGATACCATATTTTATCCGCCCTCAATTTGTGTGCTGAAACCCAAAAATTTCAAAAATTTTAACTATTCTCCAAGGGGCCACGGAAACATCCAGATTGACCTGGCACAACCTGTTTGGGCTTCAGAGCACTTAGAGCGCCTTTTCCAGTCAAATTGACCAAAATGCCCCTAGTTAAGCTTGAGTTGACCGAGAGTCAGACAAGGTAAAAATCCTCCTAAAACATCATTTTTCATGCTTTTACATCAAACCTGAGCCACTCAGAAATTTTTGTCAACTTTGACCAAGTTTAACCTGGAGTTGACTCCCGAGAGCCCCAAATTTTATTTTGACCATTCGAACAAGTTGAAATAAGCTTCATTGCAAAGAGCGTCAAATTACCTTTCGAATGACTGCTCATAGGTCGAAATCAGAGTTAAAACAATTGGGATATCTTAAAAACCATGTGTAGTGTATCAGCACACTTCCCAAGGCCATAACTTTTGATCCAACGATTGGATTTTCAATTTCTATAGTGTTCTGCAAACTAGACAACCAGAGCTTTCCAAGGAAAAAGACAAAATTGCTGACATTAGCCAGGTTGACTTGGCACATCTTATAAGGCTGCCGGCCTAACCTGGTGCACTGTGTGCCTCGAAAGGTGTGCTAAGGTCCATAAATTCCCCCAAACCCTTCATTTTGCAAAAAAAAAAAAAAAAAAAGATTTTGGGTAGTTTTTGGGCAAATTCTCTCTTTCCACTCTCTAATTTCTCTCCCAAACATATCCAAACACACCTAAACACCATCAAACATGCCTATATGTTCTTTGCCATGTTATGCTTAGATCTACGCCTCTATGCTTAGCCTCTATGCTTAGATCAATGGGTTTATGTGCTCCGTGCCACAGTTGTGTGCTTAGATTTATGTTGGTTGCTATGCCATGTGCTTCAATAGGAATTTTGTCCCTTGATATCTCTCTTTCTTGTGTTTTAGCCCTTATTAGTGGGGTGTAGATCTAGATCCTGTGGTCTAGGCCTACATCCGCACACCTAGGCCTATATCAAAAGGTTTGGATCATTTCCTTTATGCATGTCCATGTTTGCTTGTTTGCTTCTATGCTTTATCTCTATGTTAGCCTCTCTAGATCTAGGCTTTGCCATGCTTTGTGCCCTTTGTGAGCTTGTGCTTGTCAGTCCTTAGGGCAACTTGCTTTGTGTGGTTGTATTCGTCCCTCATACTACTTGTTTGGATGTAACCACTTGTGAGATACACTTCCGTGTTGTTAGTGTGCTTGATACACACTTTTCTCTGCTCCATGCAATGTTGATATGCTTGCCTTGCTTGCTTTATGCCATTTGTTCACCTTTATTTTCTTTTATGCATCTTTGCACGCTTGCCTACATGTTCATGCATGAGCCTTTGCTCGCTCGTGTCGTCCATACTCCAATATAATGTGATTATGTACACTTGATCCAAACCAACATTTGTCCTTCTAGGACACCCTCTTTTGTTTGATAACATGCTTGTTTGCCCCCTTCATATACTTAGCACGCTTTGTTTGCCCCGTTTGGCTCTCTTTGTTAGTGTGTTCTTGGCATGCTCTCCCTTTTCCCTTGTTTCTTCCTTTGCTTGTTTGCTAGCTTGTTCCTTTTTTCTTTACATGTACACGCATTAAGCATGGATACTTGGAGTACGAGTTCGACCTCCTAGGCACAAGCAAAAAGGGCAAGGATGCAAGCAAGAAGTTGCATGCCCACCAACGACAATGTTCAGTAGATTAGGGGGCCTAGCCCTTTTAGAGCGGTTTCCTCTTTCTCTCTATCTCTCTCTCTCTATACCTCTTCTCTAGAGCATGTATTAGGGTTCCCCCATTCCTTGTACCCATTTACTTTTCCTACTCTTTGCTTGGGCCGCGTTCCCTGGGTGTGGCAATGTTTGTTTTACATTTCTTATACCTTGCTACGCCATACCCTTGGAACATTGGCAATGTCTAATTTACTTTCCCGCTCTGTGTGGTTGCATTGTGCATGATGTATTTATATCTATATCTATTTGTATATGGGTGATTGTGCACTTTGTATGATGGGCTCTCGTGGCTACGTGGGTAGCCCTCTCTAGTCATGAGAGCTCTTGACCTTATATTGTGGGTATGCACTCAAGGCAATTGCCATATGTGCATATTCATGCTATATTGTGTGCACTATCATCGTAACGTGATCATCTTGATCCATGTCACCCAGTGACACTGGTTTCCCCATGTATGCGACATGCATCAACATGCTTGATACTTTAAGTGGCTTCTGCTCGTCTCAGTATGAGCATGTCCATACGCATTATATACATAGACGCGAAACCTTGCTAGTGCGCCATAGTGCACCAAACACAAAACTTTACCGATTTTTCACCGTGAAAATAGGGCATCCCCATTGCCGTATTCTCACGGTGAAAGCTTGGTGAGAATAGTGTTTTGTGTGCTATGACGCACCTGAGGCAATGCGCTGTCGAATTTCCGCCACGAAAATAACGTGGAATGTTGCCGAATTTTTGCCATGGAAATTTGGCAATGATTCCAAACGAATTGAGAAAGTATTGATAGGGACCATGCCCACTCCAAAATCAAACCTCAAAGCCCAACACGTTTAAAGCCCTATAAGCTAATGCCAATAGCTTGTTTTTACTTGCCAATGTGTAAGAATTATGATTTTACCAAAACAAAGGATTGTCCTTAGACATGCGCTATGGGTTGCCTAACACCTTCCCCACACATAACTAGACTTCTGAACTCAAGAATCAAGATCTTTTATCCATCCATATTAGATTTGGAAAAACAACATTTTTATTAACCTAGGACTGGTAATAAAATCAAATAAAGTTGGTGACTAGTCACACCTTAGAAAAACCCAATGATTGATGGTGACTTCACTTATCCTTGGTAATTTCCTTAAAATCGAATCATATTCCAGTCGCACATGTAATGTCCCAGTTAACTTAAAAAAAAAAAAAAAAAAAAAGGGTCAATATCAGATTTTTGTGTTCCCACGTGCCAAGCCCCACCTAACCCCACTACCCATTCCCTATTATCTCTTTGACCGGCTCCTTTCTTCTCATTTCCTTCTTTTTCTTCTTTTTCATTTCTCCGTCTGGTAGCTTCTCCTCACTCCCTCAAACTCTCTTGCCGACACCTCCATATCACCATTTCCACCATCATTTTTCCGGCAAGATCACCGGAAAATTTTTGTGAACCCATAAACATCTTCACATCCTTTTTTTGAGGTAAAAATTTCTCATCTTTTTGGTGGGTTTTACACTTTTTCTTGAGGTTATTTTTATCTAAGTTTTAATAATAATGCCCATGTGATTTATGAGCATTGAAAGTGATATTTATGTGTTTTATGTATGGGTTTTGTATTGGTGGAATTAATTGATGAGTGGGTATAAATTTTGTGCTATTGATGACTACTTAAGGTTTATGTATGATGGAAAAATTTAGGGGTTTTAAGTTATAACATGTGATGGTAGGTGAATTTAATTTTTCCATTGCCATTGGGTTTATTTGGAGTTAGTTGAAGTTCTAAATTTCTTGTCTTGGAGGATATTATGATTTTGCTTTCATGGGTCTCATAATGATGTAGTGTAAATTTTATGGAAGCTAGTCATAATGTTGGAGATGATATTACATGGGTTAACTCTATAATTTGGAGTTTATGCCTTGTGAATCGATTTGTTGAGGAACTATGGAAATAGAATATATTATTATTGATGAGGTTAAATACTAGGCTTGCCTAATTAAGTGATTACCTCGCAATTCCTAAATTGTGGCTAGATGCAATTTCAAGCTCTATACTGATTGTGATAAGTTGCTTGATATTGTTTAGCTTCTAGCTAATCTCCTTGGAGCTTGGAGAATTAGGATTTTGCAGTTGCAAGGTAAGTAGCTTTTTAATGGGATTTTTGAAAAATAACATGAATGTTGTTTTGGGTTAGACACGTTTTTAGAAATTACCTATGGAAATTATATTTTCCTAAAAACTAATGTGTCGTAACCTTAATATAATATATATATATATATATATATATATATGATTATATATGAAAATGCATCATATTTGGCATTGCATTTGGGAAATGTATTAATTGTTGATATGGAAAAATGAGCATTTTTTATTTAATCTTTGATAGGGAAATCATAGATTTTATGATATAGTAGAAAATTTAAAGATGCTTATCTTATCTTATTATGTGGGAAATTGATAGAAAATCTCTTGACAAGAATGATGTTGAAAACCTTACAAACTTTGTAGAAGTTAGATTATTTAAGGTTTTCTGAAACTACTTAGATATGAACTATGTGTTTCAAAGTAGTGTAACCTGTGAGTTTATGTTGTTGTAACATCATGCTATGTGTGATTTCCCGGTGATCACCCGATTTGGTTTTCGTGGTCTTTGTGACAATGAAATCAAGTTTAGGTCAATGCCCTTTTACTTTGGATGACGCGTACTTCCCTGCTGTCTATGGGGGGAAGAGGATTCCTTGATTGTGTGTGGGTGAGGCTGCTGCCCATGGGGCCAAGAGACCACATGCAAGAGAGGTCCTATTTGACGCGCTCTCTCTGCTGCCCATGGGGGGAGAGAAAAACCTTGAGAGTATGGGTGAGGCTGCTGTCCATGGGGCCAAGAGTCTACATACCAGAGAGGACAATATCATGTCAGTTGTGAATGGGTGGATCCCCTAACCGGTCTATGTGGTAGTATGGTATATTTGTGATAAATTACCGTATATTAGATTTTATGGTTTTGGAAACTATATTATTAGTGCTCACAGATTATACTATATAGTTTCAAGGTATTTTACTTTGAAAAACTTTGTGCTTCATTATTAAATCATTCTTGTCATATTATTATTATTGAAGATGAAACTTGCATTTCCCCCACCCCCATTAAATATGCTACTTACTGGGCTCTGTCTCATTCTATTATTTTATAATCTTTTCAGAGTAGGCAACAGTCTTTTAAGACAACTTTTTGGTGGCTAATAGTAGTTAGACTAACTACTGATGGAGGCTGAACTTTTGTAATGGATATATTAGATGGTGTAAATCTTAGAATAGGCTTGACTCATTCTTTTGTATAGTAAAGTGGTGGTGATATTTTCCCACTGATGGGACAAGCTGATGATATGTAATTAAAACTCAGACCTCTATTCTTTTGTGGCCAATGTTCCTTGTAACTAATGATTAGAGCTCTGACTTACTTCTAGAGTATATTCAATGGAATTATTATGATAACTCTTGACTTTGGTACTTGTTATGATTTTATGGATTGGTTTGTCAAAAAGGAAAGATCTACAGGTACTTTGAGACAACGTTCTCATGCTTTGGACCCTTTTGGGTTCGGGGTGTGACAGCACACCCGAGGTACGACACACCTCCATATAACTCTCACATTGAGAGAAGGCGCGCGAACCACAATGGGTGGTCAAGTAGCCGCGAGGCGTCGACAGACTGGTGACTCCACTAGGAATACTTAGAGAGTTTAGCCTTTAGAGCTTTTGATAAGATCCTAATCTTCGGATATTGACTTTCAAAAACATTGAAATTGGCATTAGTCTTCGGGGCTTTCCTTTTGAAAACTCCTTTTACTATATCCTAGTAAACTACTTTCAAAAGTCAAAAATGTTTTCCAAAAATGCTTTTTAAATGGTTTTCCAAAAATCCAGCTTTGAGGTGATTTTGTATGTGTGAGACTTTACTACTTTCCTAAATGATAGGCCAAGAATGTATTGACCCCTTGTGATATATTAATTGATTAATTAGCCAAGTTTATTAATTAATCAAATTAACATGCAAGCATGGTAGCATAAAAAAATCACCAATTAAATTAAGCATGCAACGGAAATAAAATTGACACGGTGATTTGTTTACGAATGGGGAAAATCTATACGGCAAAAACCCCACCAGGTGATTTTAAGGTCACCACTCCTGAAAATCCACTATTATCAAAACAAGCGGTTACAAGTAAAGGAATCCCAGTACCTTATACCAACCTATAGTTGAACCCCTACCCTAATACCCAATTGGACTTGTTCTGTAGTGACAATCTCTCCTTTTGTTTTGCACGGCTCCTAGTACGTGACTAACCAATTGCATGGATCCCAGTACGCAACTTGATCACTAACTTGAGAAACAATGTTGGCTGCAAAGTTCTTCAATTCATCACAAGATGAAGATCATGAAGTTGCTTGGTCACAAAACCCTACGGTGTAAAAACACAGCAGCTTCTTCAAAAGAAAGAAGAACTAGGGCAAACTAGATTTCCAGTCACATTATTCTTCACACTTGTGGAATTGTGTTCTTGTGCAACTGTGCGTAACCTTTTACGGCCCTCAAAATAATCCTTATATATGTTTAGGGTTGTGAGAAAAGAAAGCCCAAACATATACCCACTGATTGGATGAAAAACAGCTCTGAAAAACTAAGTTTCATAAATCTTAATAGATAGCCATCTATCAAGATAGCTGTCGAGTCACAGGCTTCAACAGCTTTTAAACCTCGATAGATGCTAGCTGTCAAGCTTTAAAATCCAGCACTTCATTACTTGATTCTTGGACAAACTTGCATGGCTTTAACACTTGAACTTGAAACCTTGTTTCTTGAAGCATTAAACACATCCTAGATCTACCCAATTACAAGTAAAGTGCGTTTTGTCGAAGGATTAGCCAATTACATAAAATGTTAACATATGTTCCTAACATTAAATCACATATGTCCTAACACTAAAGCATGCTTTATAGCTTTCCTTCAGATGTGCGAACCTAGGGTAGTAAGATTTAATTTCTGCTACACCTTTATTTGTGCTTATATCATTTGTGCTTGGAAAGTCTTTCCCCTTTCATTTCAAAATGCATGACATCACCCCTCATATTAGGTTGAACCCGAAATCAATGTTAAAGGCTAATACTGGATGCATATACCTTAGATAGTTACTAGATCCTGAATTGTAGGCTTTTCTTGGGTCTATGGGTGGACGAGATTATGCTGAAAAGGCCCCCTTGATCCGCTCTATCCTACAACTTCTATGAAGGGAAGGATTAGATGATCAAGGCCCCCCAAGAATAGGACCAAAACCGAGTGACCTTTTAAGCCTAGGGTAGGATATCCTTCATAGGATTGTTTTCAAAATGAGTTAAGGGGAAAGTGTCCAGTATTTGTTTGTAGGTTTTCCCTTTTGCTTGCATCAATGAGTGGTGCTCTACTCCAGGTTCTAATCGTCCTTTTTTCATAGCATCTATGATAACCCCTAGGGAAAAGCAACCACGTTGCTTGCACATTAGATCATACCCAGTCCCTAAGGGTTTCCAACCCTACAAGGGCATGCATGCATACACTAATGGCTTCGTCATGTAAATGTGTATAGATAAAATTCGTGGCAAGTAGCCGAGACTTCGCACCAAGGAGGACATTGCTAAGAGTTCAAGATCTTCTCCAAGAAGGCAAAGCCATCCAGAATGAAGCCTTTTCATTATAAATTTGAATTTCCTTGTATTGTAAATGGCCCACTATTGGAATATTGTCCAAGGATTGGTCTCTTTGTCTTTGTACCAAAATTGGTCTCTTTGTCCAAGGATCGTTGTGAATATTGTATCAGAAAAAGAGCTTTACATTTACTTTGATCGATGCAAAAAGCTTTGATATACAAATTGTGCCAAATTTTTCATAAAAAGGACAAGGTGTGGTACCTTCAAATTTTCATTGAGAAAAAAGGGATTCATCCCAAGATTTTTCAAAACCTTTGCAAATGTTCAGTTGCTTGCCACAAAGAGGTTGTATTAAAATCTGCATCACTTTAGAAACTCCTTCAATGCCAAGAAGTCTAAATTATGGAACTTCTCCCTGTTAATTGCAAATGGAAATAGGGGCATGCTTAAAGCATTTAGGCTTAAAACTAATAGGGGCTTTGGTTTTTTGTTTCCACCATGAAAATACCTTAATGGTAATCCTGACTCCTTGCTATCCCATTCTTTCTCAAGGTGTGAGATAGAATGTAGGAAGTTCAAGATCCTTGCATCTCCAAGCTTGTATAAAAGGATATGTGGCAAGATTAAAGAATGAGTCAAACACTAAATTGAAGTAATGGACTATTTCAATTAAAAGCCAACATACTTTGAGGAATTGCAAAATGGGAACCGGTTTCTATCATCTAGTTGCAAACTGAGGTCTTGGATTTACATATGGCTCTTCAAGACGATCTAGTCGAACCCGCTACCACATGGCATTTGAAACCTAAAAAGAATAAGCATAAATTTCCATAGAATGCTCATACCATCATTGTCTCGACATTATGGTAGCTCCTTGACATTCCATTTGATAGAGAACGTGATGAGAATCAACAAGCATTAAAGGATCCATTGCATGTTCCAATTGGTCCTATTACTAGAGCAAGATCCAAGAAGATCAAAGAAGCACTTAATGGGCTGATTCAAGAGATTTGGGCTGATTCTAACTCAGGACATTCCAAGCTTGGCCCAAAGGAAGATGAAGGCGTAATAAATTTAATCCAAGCTATTGAGGGCTAGTCTGGCTTAATTGGGCGTGATTTATTGTGTGGATTAATGGTTGATTGACTTTCCAGCTCCATACCAATTAATAGATATTTTTCCTATTCTGGAATTGTTAATTTCAAACCAAATCCACCTTAATTTTAGGCTTCTATTATTTACAACGTTTTTTTTAGCTATTTTCCTATTTTGGAGTTGCTAATTTCAAACCAAATATACTTTAATTTAGGCTTTTATTATTTTGTACGCTTTTTTATATTTTCCTATTTTCAATCATTTCTTATAAATAGCATGCACTCGTTGTAATGAAGGATTATTGAATGAAAATAAAAAAGATGTGAGGTTTTGCTTCTTCTTTTGGTTCTTCAAGAACTGTGAACTCATCAAGGATTTTTCCTTGTGGCGTTCAAATTTTATATCTTCAATTCGTGATTTAATTATAATCATTGGGTCAAGGTCTGTTACTTATACCTTTGGTTTGCATTTCAATTATAAACGTTGGGTCAAGGTTTCTATCAAAATCTAAATTTTAGCTTTCTTGGGCAAACATTCCAATATTATTTGTTGATCTCAAAGCGTGTCAATTGAGGTTTGCATCAAAATGGAAGAAGAGAATGGGGAAACTTTCAAAGGAAGTACTCAAAGATGAAAAAAAGAAAGGGGCACCCAAGTGCGTTCTTTGAAACTTGAAAATGAGATGATCAAGGTATTCTCAAAAATATCTAAGGCTTTACAAGAAGATCAACAAGATCCAAGTCAATGGCTTTTGCTAGTCTCATAACCCTAGGGGAATGAACCAAAGATGGTCTGAAGAACAAGAAGCTTCTAGAGATGTACTCATTTGTGTCACACTTTAAGTAATAGACTGAAAAGGCTGGTACTACTAAAAAGACCCTTGATTTGTCTTTCGTAATCCAAGCCAATTGATTTACATGATCAAGATTGATGTTAGCAAAGTCTATGGAAATAATTCTTATGAAATGGCTATCAATGGCAAAAACTCCTATGGGTGCCCAACCTTCCCACCGCTTATTAAGATGATTTCATGTCTAGTTTGGATTTGACTATTCTTAACATTGAAGAAAGGACTTTCAGAATTGGCCCTCTTGGGCACGCACACCATCACTCACAAAGTCTGAACCAAGAGGTCACATTGAACCTAAGGTGGTAGAAGATAGATAAGTCAGGTTTGGCACACCCCTATACCGAGGCAGTTTTTGTTAGGCTTCATGCCTTGTATGGTGAAATTTGTCAAGTCTTGCTAATCACAAGTTGAAGAGAAATGATAGGAAAAGATCTAGGTTATTTCTCTTCAACTTGTGATTAGCAAAACTTGACAAATTTCAAAGGGATTTCCTTTTCAGTACTATTTCAAGAAAAACTGTGGAACTTCCTTAATACTACTTCCAAGTGTGGGAATTAAGACCCAATGATGGGCTCTTAAGATCAAGCTGATATGCAGTAGATTTCACTCCCAAGATCTAGTTGATGTTGTCAACCAGTTGAATGAAATTTTCAAGAAAACCTTGAGAATAGGAAGGATGCTAAAGCTTGTCCCAATCTAAAGAGTTTTGTGGGATCAAGATCTCCTTTAGAGGATATGTATTGCCAGTGCTAGGCTTAGAAAGACCAAGCAAGTCTTGGCCCATTTCCATTAAGAATCTTCAAGAGGCCGTTTAGACGGTCGAAGAACCGAAAAACTGCCATATTGGGGCGGAATTTTTCTCGATTCTTCTCCTGTGTAAAAAGGGATGAAGCCAATGGCCACAAGAGCATCATGAATTCCTGTGCAAATCCCATGTGGGACTATCTCCACGAGACTGATGGGTCATCCATGTTCAATTAGAGTCATGACGAAAACTTGTAGAACCATTTCTGAATACACGGGCCATGTTAACTCATTCAAGAATCCACTCCAAGGATTTGAAGATTGCAATAAACCTACTTTGGGTTACCTTGTGGATGCAACATTTCAATCAATCAGAATGAGACACCTATATTGAACATGAGAATGGACAATTAAAAGGATACATGAGGCCACTCTATTGGAGGAGGGCCTAGGTATTTCCAGCTTTGTCGAATATTTTCAGGGCCAAGATTCCCTACTAACCTCGGTTCTTTTGAATTCCCTTTTCAAGAACTGGCTTTGGCTTATCAAATATCAAGCAAGAGAAGCACAACCTAAGTTGTCTACTCCAATAATGTCTACTAATTTCCTTCATGGAAGCCACCGAGGGTCCTAGATTCCCTATCTCAAACATGAGTAGCACTCAATTCGATTGAGGATTTAAAAGAGCGATTGGTGAGATCAATGATCCACAAGACCTCCATATGGACCAAAAGAAGGCTGAGCCTATAGGTGCTCACAATATGATACTGGGGTGGATTTTTAGTGGTCTCATTCCTATACGACCACTAAAAATCCATTGTGCAGCCCCCACATTACCCATGAGGGCTAGCTATTGCAAGTCTAGGAGTAGAATTCAACTAGAAGTCTAAGTCAATCTATACAGTTTGCAAGCTTTTCTGTCAAAGCATCTTAAAAGGGTAAAAAGAACCCAACATCCGTCTAACAAGATCAGCCAACTTGAACTTGGTTTTCTTCAGCTTGACTCAGTGTTTCCTTCAATGTCTTAATCAAGAAAGTTTTCTTTCACCTTCAGGTAGTCTAAATGGTTCCTTCTGGTTTCCCTCAAAAAACAATCCTCTCTTTCCCCAAGTATCCTGGGATGTCTTTGGGCTTCTTGATATGTGAATCCACATACCCTTCAGTTAAAAATCTCACCAAGCTATGAAAGTGATTGAGAGATATGAGAGACCAAAAAAACTGGGGTGCTCTCATTAAGTTGAATGAATTACAATTTGATAAAATGAAATATACATGGCTTTATTTCCAAGATTACAATCTAAAAAAAAAAGCAAAAGATAACGTACTTTCCTACGAACCAAAATCTAGATTCGGGGGTTAGGTTACAGAATGGGAAGGTGTTAGGCACCCGTTCTGCCTAGATGGAGTTTGGTCTTCTAAACTCTAAGTGACCATTTATATACTCATTTGAATGATGCATTATATTGAAATTCCCAAATTTAAGATTAATTCATTCTTTAAGAATTCAAAATCTACAATTTTTTATTTAAAAAGAAACACAAAAATTGGTGATATTGAAGAAAATATTTTTTGTTATAAAAAAAAGTTTAGATCTGTATTTTAGTGAAAAATATAGATCAATTTCTATATGCAGAAAAATTCAAAATCCGTATTTAATGAAAATATAGATCAGTTTTTTTATTTGCAAAAAAATTCTAGATCTGTATTTAATGAAAATAAATATTAGTTTTTATTTGTAGAAAGATTTTAGATCTATATTTAATGAGAATACAAATCAGTTTTGCATGTAGAAAAAAATTTTAAATCTATATTTAATGAAAATACAAATCAGTTTTGTATGTAGAAAAAATTTCAGATCTATATCTAATGAAAATACAGAATAGTTTTATACGCAAAAAATATTTTAGATCTATATTTAATGAAAATACAGATCGGTTTTTATATTGCTGTTCTTTTTTCTTTTAAAAATTGTTTTTAGTAGTTTATTGCGAATCTCAAAATTTAAAGAAGAATCAAATCTTAAACTTAGACATGTTAATCAACTATTGAAAATCGAATTAAGCATATGAACATGGCAGAAAAAATTATGAACAAGATTTTATGGACAATGAGTAAAATCAAACATACATCCATGAAAACATGGATGAACAAAACATATATATCAAATAGGAAAGAAAAGAATAAACAAAAGGGTGAAATTAAAGATAAACTTGCATGAATGTACCCTTCAATGAAAGAATATTTTAGAAATCAAAGAAGTTCAACCTCTTTGAGATCTAAATATGTTCACTTACGGAAAACAAACTCTTAAAGCCAAGGCTTCCAAAACGTCTTTAACGTAAGGGGAGTAAAGAAGTCAGAAAAAGAAGGGCCTTGATTTTTGATGTTTTCTCCCTATTTATAGAGGTTGGATGCTTGAAAAATAAATTGAATGGGATTAGATACAAATTAGGTTACATCATTATCCCTAAAAATTCAAAATAGATGTGTTTTGACTTAATCAGAGCGTTTTTGGGCCGGGCCTCGGAGTTGTGCCAACCGGCACTTGGGAAGTGCCAATTGGCCCTCTCAAGTGCCGAGCCCCACTTCCAATTTTGGTTCAATTTGGACTCTTTTTTAGGAATTATCTAAGTCGGGAATTGCACCTGGAGGTATTTTAAACTCATATTCTAAAATTAATCCATTTTTCTTTGATAATTAGGTATTTAGAATAATAATTATTTGATAGATAAATATTCTAAAAAGACTTAATTATCAACAATTCCCTTGTTATCTGATTATCTATTTTATTCCCATGCAAGCAGGCTTATTTTTTATAAGAACCAACAACTAATCACAAAATTATTTAATCAATTTTAATGGTTTAACCAATTAGAATTAATTCCAATTAATCACATGTGATCAGTTTCACCTCTATATAATGCATGCAAATTGTGAACATTTGATCTCATGATATCTTTCAATCCAACGGTCCAATTCAGAAATCGGGCATATTGTCACGACCATTAGAATCTCAAGATCATTTTTATGATATGCAATGAATGATTTAATGTATGTAATGCAACTAAGATTTTGGGGTATTTGAAATGTTCATTTTAGTCATCTTCTAAAATTAAATTATGGGTGCAAAATCGAGTGTCTACAGAATGCCCCTCATTGATAGAGCTTGCAAAGCAAATGTCAATGTAAAACAAAGACACTGATTTTAGCAACATGATTTAATCGAGGTTGATTTTTCAAAGATTTCCTAGCCCTAGAACCTAGAACCTTTGGGAGTAGAACTAGTGTTTTATTGTTTTTAAAAGTGAAAACTAGGGATATCTAATCTACTTGATCATTGATGAACCTAGATAAAATCTTAAATGTTGATGAGGCAATCGAGAACTATATTTGCTCGACTTGGAATGAGATCACCAAGAACTGCATTTGCCCGATCTAAAAGTAGACTGAGAACTATATTCAACTCAATCTAAATTAAGGTAACCAGGAACTGTATTCCCTCGATTTGGAAGTAGACTAAGAACTATATTTGGCTCAATCTAAAATTCTGAAGGCAACTGAGAACTATATTCAACTCAGTCTGGAATTCTGGAGGCGATTGAGAACTATATTCAACTCTGTCTAAAATTCTAAAGGCGACTGAGAACTATATTCAACTCGGTTTGGAATTCTAGGGGCGACTGAGAACTATATTTGGCTCAATTTGAAATTCTGAAGGCAATTGAGAACTATATTCGACTCAGTCTAGAATTTTGGAGGTGACTGAAAACTATATTCGACTTAATCTGGAATTCTAAAGGCGACTAAGAATTATATTCGGCTCAGTCTAAAATTCTGAAAGCGACTACGAACTATATTCAGCTCGATCTAGAATTCTAGAGGAGACTAAGTACTATATTCAGCTCGATTTGGAATTCTGAAGGCAATTGAGAACTATATTCGGCTCAGTTTGGAATTTTGGAGGCAACTAAGAAATATATTCGACTTAATCTGGAATTCTAAAGGCGACTAAGAATTATATTCGGCTCGGTCTAAAATTCTGAAAGCGACTACGAACTATATTCAGCTCGATCTAGAATTCTAGAGGCGACTAAGTACTATATTCAACTCGATTTGGAATTTTGAAGGCAATTGAGAACTATATTCGACTCGGTCTGGAATTTTGGAGGCAACTGAGAACTATATTTAGCTCGATCTGAAATTCTGAAGGTGAATGAGAACTATATTCGACTCAATTTGAAGACCTGGTCTTTGCCTGCAAAAGACCAAAGTCTCGCGTTAGAATTTGAATGATTGGTGCTTTATTGCTCCACTATTTCAGATGCGCAAATTTTTTCTTCTTCTTCTTTTTTTCTTTAAGATTTGAATTTCTCTTTAAAGGGAAGAACCATTAATTTTTTTCGGGGTTCTTTGAAAATTTTTCTTTACTTTCTTTTGAAATTTGAATTTTTTTTTTTGAAATTGGAACCCTTTTGTTTTTTGGAAATCCTTGAAATTTTTTTCATTTTTCTTCATTCAAAATTTGAAAATTTCTTGAAATTGAAACCATGTACTTTTGGAAATCCTTGAATTTTTTTTTTCATTTCATTTTGTTTTCAAAATTTGAAATTTTCTTGAAATTGAAACCATCTATTTTTGAAAATTCTTGAAAGGTTTTTTTTTTTTTTTTAATAATCTTTAATCATAAAAAAAAAAAATGAACTGAACCCTTTTTTTTTTTTTTGGTGAGTTGACTGAGTCAACTCGGTCAAACATGAGTTAACCCAGCAACTCACTAGACACTCAAAGAGAAGGGGCGGCTAAAATTTTGGCCCCCCTTTTGTTGTCTTCACCTTTTTTTTTTTTTTTTTTTTTTGCTTCTTCTTCTTCACTCTCTCTTCTTCCTCCATTATCACTATTCACAAGCTTCTTCCTTTTGCATTTTCTTCATTTCCACACCATTTCTTGCTTGGAAAATCACTTTTCTAGGCTTTTAAACTTGATTTCTACCATCCCTTAAAATATCTCTTCAGGTCCTTAAGTTTTTTAGCATCCTTGCAAACCCCCCTCCCCCTTTTTTTAAACCCATTTTCAAACCTTCATCTTTGCATCTCCATGGCTTCTCCTCATGGACAAACTTACTTTCTTACTTTCAATGGGAAGAAGTATCATCCACCCCTAGAATGGAATGATGAAGAAGGGCTCCTTCAAGACCCAAACCACCATGCTCTAGACTCATCCAAGAAAGATTTCAGGGTGAGCTCATTTTTTTTTTTTTTGCTTTCTTGTTGGTAAATTTGTTAATTTCATCTTTTGTTAAGAACTTTATGGTGGGGCATTGTCATGTTGCTGTTGTTTGCCCTTGTGAGAATTTTGGACATTTTATGATTTGGTGGAAAATCATTATGTAGTCATGTTGATTTTTATTTTGGGGCATTTTTGAATTGTTAAGTTGTTAGATATTGTGAGGTTTGGATAATGTTGATGGTTTATGAAGCTTTGCATTGAATGTAGCTTTAGGTATTGTTGGATGAATTTTGACTTTATTTTTTTTAATGGGTATGAAATTATGAAAATTTGATGTGTAGGCATGATTGAGTAAACCCAATTTTGATGAGTGCAGAAATTTTGTTGGTATGTGTGGGCATTATTTCATGGATATGGAAGTTTTTGTGGGTATTATTTTCATGGGTATGGAAATTTTTGTGGGTTGGACATATGTTTGAGTCATTGTTGAATGCATTTAGGGAGATAAAGGATTTTCGGGTTGATTGGAATACTATTAGGATGTCGTGGAATTTGAATTTGTGAAATGGCATTTGGGGGTTCGATTAATTTTTTTGAGGGGCATTATTTTATTGGTTGGGATTTTGGGGTGAGTATTTTTGGAACAGGGCATTTTTGTGAATATCACAATGATTGGCTAAACTTTGTTTTGTAGAATCTCAAGAGTCGAGGTAGTCTTCAATTGTTGAAGTATAGGTGGGTGGCATTGTCCCCAGACATTAAAAATGTCATTAATGAAGCTGGCGTTCAAACCTTTTTTCAAGCTCTGTTGGATCACAACACTAATGAGTATAAGGACCTTTAAGTACTTCTCGCATTGTCAGAGTAATTCCGGGATACCACTTGTACTTTTCATTTTTCGAGTATTGGTGAGGTGATGCTGACACCCTATGACTTCTCAGCCATTACTGGCTTGAAATTAGGTAGTGAGAGAATTGAATTTCCATCTCATCAATGGAAATTAACGGTCTTTTGGGTGTGATGCCTCCACGAGTCAAGAGTAAGAATGTACCCTCGATGTGGCTGTATTCCAACATTGACAAGTGTAAGATTATAGTAACTAGCACTCACATGTTCATGCTTCTCTTCATTGGAACTCTCTTATGTCCAAACTTGGGGAGCACTATGAGTTTACGTTACTTATGGAGTTTGAAGGATATTAATCAAATAAAAAATTATGATTGGGTCGGCATGGCTTATGCAACCCTTTTGCACTTCATGACTTAGCTTTCTAGGCATAGTATTTCTAGTTTAGGAGGTGCGCCATTTGTTTGGCAAGTAAGATTCAAATTCTTGGTTAGACATATTTTGTAAGGGTTATTTTGTATTATTGTGCTGCTGTTGATGTGTGCTGATTTTTTCAGGTCTGGATGTATGAATATTTTGGGGTTAGTTCGCAACTTTTGGAAGATGTTGATGATATGTTTCCATGGTTTCTTCGCTGGCTACCTAAGTATCATCTATTAGCACCTCCCAAGTGTTCTTTGTAGGCTTGGCATATGATAATTGATGGCTTTTTTTTTTTTTTTAATGGGTACGGTTTCTTTTCATTCTAGGCTCTTTCTGATTTTCAGATGTCCTTAAATCCTTGGCTTGGATGTGAGGAGCATGTGGAGTGTGAATGGGCTCAAGAATTGAATGGTCATCAGTGTTGTTTGAATGTGGCCATGGGAGATATTGGTATCTTGGTGACTGAGTACCAGCTTAAGTTCAACAAATGTACCCTCTTGAAACGATTCCTGCCCATCCTTGTCTTTCCATCCGGTTGGCAGACCTTCTGGCTAATGAAGAAATTGCTCTTGCTTGGGTTGGCCACACTATTCTTGGGACACTAGGAGACTATCTTGAATTTTTCCAAGCTCAATTGCAAGGTTGCTTAGTTGACATCTCTAGAACATTAGTAGGTTTCTTTCTTTCCCAATTCAACTTGTATCATGGCTCGCATCCGTATCTTTTATTTCCTTTGTTTTTCCTTTTATGAAGATATATGCATGTCACATTTTTAGGCTTCATGTTCTGAAGAGGAAAGTCCTCCTCCTAGCAATGCTGGAGTCTTTTCTAGTTCCTTCATGGAGACATATCCTCATTTCCCAACATGGCAATATGAAGTAATGAACCTTAATGGATCTTTCAACTTTGTGAATCTAGACTGGCCAGAGTATACCCCAAATGTCCCTTAAACTAACCCGATATACTCTCAAATCCTTTAGTCCTCTATCCTTATTTTTGTTCATTGAGTCATCTCTGAACTTGTGGGTTTGTGCTTCAGGTTGGTGTTAATCTTATGGAAGAAAGCATGCATATGATTGGAGGTTTGCAACTAAAGGCATGCATTCAGTCTTCTCAATATGTGCTTAATGAAATGAATTGGGTAAAAGATGATACTTCCTTCAATGATTTTTGCTTAAAAATCATGGTAATGAATTTAACACCTGTCTCTAGCGATTTTTTAGAACAATCGAATGGCAACTGCTGAGGCCAACACAAGATCCTTGGACAAGAAAATTAGAAATCTTGAATTTGAGAACCAGCAATAAAAATCTCGATTTATGCAAGTCAAGGAGGAGACACAGAAGGTGGCTCTTCTAAGGGTGGGTCTAGAAGGTCTTCCTACAGGTAGGCTTGAAGTCCAAATGACACTTGACTTGTATTTTAATTTTCCTGCAAAGAAAAAAATATTCTTTAGTTAGCCAATTTCTACTAACTTCCACTTTTAGCCCTTTGTCCTTGGATTGCTTTTAGCCTGAAACTTAGATGAGACAAGTTTAGAATTCACCTAATGAAGCTTTGTAGTACACAATTTGAATTTATTTGACCAACTCTGATGTGATTTGTACTCACCTGAATGAAGCACGGCCGAATGCCCCTCGTCAGAAGACTTACGCATGATAGTCTTTTATTTTGAAGAAAGGTTTCTCTCCTTTTTTTAGAAAAGAGGTGATTGACTTGATTTATTTCAAAGAAGGGGGATAAGGTATAGCCGAATGCCCCTATTTTAGAAAATAAATGCATGATTTCGAATAATCTTAATTTGGTGAAATTTATTCTTCTCACTTTTTGAAACAAAGGATGCAGATGATGATTTTTGAAATATGGACAAAAGATGGGCAAATGCCCCAGTTTGACAATCAATCGACACTCCTAGAGTGCAGATTGGCATACCCAATTTTGCCCCGACTCCTCACATTTGTTTGAGGCGTTTTCTGTTTTTTTGAGTTTTTTGAAAAACATTTTCTCCGTTCAGGACTATGAAACACTTTCCCAGTCAGCTTTAAACTCTTTAAACTTATTTATACATGGTTAAAGACTAGGATAGACTCTCTTAGCGTTAAACTTGCAAACAAATCTCTGCATCAAAGCTATCAAGAAACAACAATCAAATACAAGAATTATTCATGGCTAACAATCAAAATTTCCCTCATTTAATCACACATGATATCAATAGATGGGTTTGTAGCTTTGATTTTGTCACCAAGACCAATTCACTGCCTACAAGCTAAAGGCAATTAAGGCTCTAAAGAATGTCAAGATCAAGTGGGATTTTCTCTGTGCCACTGTGAATTTCTGGGATACTGAAGACCATGTGTTTTGATTTGACACTGCTGAACTTTGTCCCATAATCGAAGAATTTTCTGCTATTCTAGGTTATGAGCTTGGCAAAAAATTTGTAACAGTTTCTTGTGATCCCAAATATAGGGAAATCTTATCTGATGCCCTAGGGCTTTCTACTTCAATTACCAGTAGCAAGATTGAAGGCCACATGGTGAATCTTCATGCAATTGTTACAATACTCATTGATAAACGTACTTATGGTCTGTTTGAAAATATGCATAAAAATTTTGGCTTAGCTCTTTGCTTCATGGGAGAATTCTTGCTTTGCTTTGGAAGACCTAGCTTTATGGATACTCGAGCCATAGGTATTGTGAGTTAAGTTAAGGATGGTGACAATCCTGCTTTTTTGATCTTGGCAGAATCTCTTTTAGGGTTGGACTCTATATTTCTTGGTGAATAATTGCAAAAATTTCTTGGGAGTCCCATGACTTTGTAGATATGGTTGATGGAAAGACTGGACATGATCGCTATACCCACTATTGCCAATTATGGTCCTAGTAATTTCCTTAGCAGGGCTGTCCTCAAGACCAATTGTTACATTGAAAGTAACTGGGTGAAATTTCTGAACAAGAAATCCAGTATCTCAATTTGATGGGATTGTTATTGGTGGAAGTGCCCCCTCTTTTGTTGTAGTCTTCGAGATCGAATCACATCTTCTTAGTTGGCTTAAGAAGGGCAACTTTCTATAAGGCTGATAGACTCTTCAGACAATTTCAATCTAAGCAGGGAATGCCTGGTGGTAGAGGAAGAAAATCTTTTACTCTTGTGGACCCAACTTCTACTTCTTTAAGGAACATGTTGTTAGGCTTGGACATGGTTGACCGAGTGGATCAATCTTTTGTTAAGGTTCACTTTCACAGGATGGCCGTGGAATACTCTAACTGGCTAGTGAACTAGATTATGGATAAAGAGACTGACACGGCTTCTATGGGAAAACAATTTCTTAAAGATAACCAAGACAAGCACAGGGATAACAACTATGAGTTAAAAGGAGAGACAAAGATGACAAAGTACCTACAACAGAGGGAACTAACGAAAAAACAAAGAAAAGACTGGAGAAAAAATTATTCTCTTATTTCTATCTTCGAACTATTGGGATTTGTGCCCTAGAATCCTATTATATGATGCTATGTATTATATTATGTATGACATGATGTATGACTTAATATTGCAATTAATAAAGTTGTTTTATTATTATCAAAAATAATGGTAACATGAATATTTGGACATTATCATATAGTCCATGAGATGCATAGTATGTGATTTATGTGATTTAGTCACAGAAGATATAAGTCACAAGTTCTTTGTAAACTCAAAATTTTAGTTCGTAGTCGATGATGAAATTGGGCATTTCATCTGCGAAGAATATAACATATTAACTAAGATGATTTTTCTTAATCATGGAAGTGGAGACTTCTAGTTGATATGTTGATATGTTTTAAGAGTTAAGACATATTGAACTGGACCACTGTAAGATTTATTATTCTCCTAAAGACCGTCAATAGAATAATAAATCTCACGACTTATATTTACATGAACTCTTAATCTTAAGAGAATAATGGACCTGATCATAAAGTGTAGGTTGTTTTAATATATCAAGAGTGAGATCTAAAGTAACGGACAAAACCTCAGTATGTTGGGCAACCACATTTAGTGTTGATGGAACATATATTCTCAGGATGGAATTCATAGTCTCTTAATGGAGATACAAAATATTACTTGGAGATACAAAATATTCTCCTGAGATAAGTTTAATGGGTTTGTTATTCAGAGAGTTAGGCCTAACCACTTTAGTAAGACTAAAGTATATATTTATGAAATTGGATTTCATAAATATATGATGAATAACATTAAAAGGATTAAACCAGGTACTCAAGGATTAAGATGTAGTAATCTACAAAGTAGCAGTCTTCATTCATGACTTTGTATTACTACGAATATTTTATGAAGGGGTTGCATGTACAATAAAGTCTTGGAATATAATTTATTAATAAGGCCTAGAGTGCAATTATATTTATATAGTGGTATTAAATATAATTAATGGTAACTTTGGACTTGTCAAGAGTTGATAGAAAGGCCCAAGGCCCATTGGAGCTAGTGTCTTATTTGTTCCCTTTTTGGTCCCACTCCAAACCACATACTAAAACCCAATTGGAAAAGCCCAAAAGGCTAGCCCAATTAGATAATCAGTTATAAGGAGAGAAACATATAGAATTTAAAAGATATGAATTGGTATGTATGTAAAAGTCAGACACTCTTTGATTCTCTCTAGAAACATACACATATAACTGATTGAGAGACCACACATCTTGGGCATCAAGTGGAATCGAAGTGACGATTAAAAGTTTTCCTAAGTGCTTTTGATTTTCAGTTTTGAATTTCACCATACCAAGGTACACTCTTTTGATCATATATTCTAAAATTTACATAGCAAATGTTGTCAATTGCGAATGAAGTAGATCCGTTAAATTTTTCCGCTGCACATGTTATTTTCCATCAAATGGTATCAGAGCAGTCTTCATTTCGAATATGTATAACATGATTTGTAAGTTTTGGAATTAGAAATAATAGTTTCATGTTGTTAGAAGATTATATATGCTTTTAGTTTTTTGCATGGATGATGAAACTATAGTTTGATGAAAACTGATATTGATGTTATGATGTTGTTTAAATTTGAATTTAAGGATGTTAAATTGAACTTTAAGGCTATAGCATCAATGGAATTCAGTTTTGACATCAATTTCCATTTGCTATGTTCATATGATGTTTTATTGTTTATGAAAAACCGTTGAAAACTTTTTATATCTGAACTTGAAAAACTGAAAACACGAGTTTTTTGCTGGTAAGCTTCTCGCGAAGCTACTCGCGAAAAATGCCACTGATGCACAAAAAATTTTCGAGGTTAAGCTTTACTCGTGAAATAGTCACGAGACAGTAGCGAAAGTTTCTGTGTGAATTTTTGTGTTTTCAAATTTTGCTTAACTCGTTTTCGCAGGATGCAATTAATCACGAGATACCCGCGAAGGAAGCGATTAGTCGCGAGATACCCGCGAGACAATAGCGAAAGTTTCTGTCTAAATTTTTTTTGGAAAATTGGAAATTCAAAGTTTTTCAAGATGTTTTCAATTGTATAAAGTGCAATGCTATGTGTGATTAGTTTACACATGTTTACAAAATAAAAACCTTTAATTTAAAACATCTAGTGGGAGAAAGATATAAAGGTTGGATCTCATGGCCTCCATTGTCGGTTTATAGTAGTGTGATTAAATACCTCGCCTTGGCGTATATGCTTTGCTCCCTTCAAAGGGTGTTTAATTCATGAAACTGCAGATTAAACTTCTTAATGATGACGTTTTTACATTAAGAACGACCATGCTTCCGTGGAGTTACTTAGTGACTCACATTGATTCTAGGCAATGGTGTACATTAGACTAAGTATAATGTTAACCTCCCTTCGGAGCTATGTCATTATTACTTAGAGGCTAAAGGAAAAACAGCAAATTATTTTTGTTTGGTAAGAGTTAACATGATAGCATTAATAATGAGAATAATTCTCACTTAATCATAGTGATTGGTATGACCTCGCTTCCGAGGAATATTAATTGCGGGATTGAGTTGTCGTTGCATATATTTCATTATGGTTTTATTAAGGTTCCATACTATATGTTTATATGCTAAATAAATAATGTCCAGTTTACTTATTATATTCATATTTATTGTTTTCAGATTTGAACATGGCATCATTTAGCCCACTTGTTACCATTCTTAATCAAAACAAACCGACTGGATCCAATTATGTTGACTAGAAAAGAAATTTGGACATAGTTCTCACTACTGAAGAGCACAAATATGTGCTTACTAAACCATGTCCTAGCTTTCCTTCATTAGATGCTCCTCTTGAGGAAAAACAACGATATGATCGTCAGCAGAAATCTAATGAGATGGCCAAGTGCTACATCCTAGCATCTATCTCAAATATTCTACAGCATCAAATGCAGGATGTAGAACTGGCTTCGAACATTATGTTAAGTCTGAAGGGGATGTTTGGTGAGCAAGGCCGTTCTGCAAGGCAAGAAACCATGAGACAAATTTATAATACCAAAATGGTTGAAGGTAGTTCAATGAGGGAGTATTGTCTTACAATGATTTCCAATCTGAATACATTGGAAGTTTTAGGTGCCGATATTGATGGAGAATCCCAAGTAGATATGATACTCTAGTCACTACCGGAATCATTCAAGGAATTCAGACTCAATTATAATATGAACAAAAAGATTTACTCTTTGTCTGAATTAATGAATGAATTGGTAGCAGCGGAAGGTATTTTTGGTACTTCTAATGTTGAAGCCAATGTGGGTGAAGCTTCTACTTCTCAACCTAAGTCGAAAGGCAAGGGTAAGAAGAAGAAGAAGAAGGACTTCACCAAGCAAGAAGGTCAACAAATTATCTTAGGGGTTGCTGACAAAGGAAAGAAACTAAAAGGAAAATGTTTCCATTGTGGTGAGAAAGGACATTGGAAGAGGGATTGTCCAAAAATCAAGGCTGCCAATAATAAGGGTATGAATAGTTCTTTCCTCCTTGAAATATGTTTGGTACAAAATCCCACAGATTCCTGGTGTGTGGATTCAGGTTGTACTAATCATATCTGCAATTCTTTGCAGGGGTTCCAGGAGATCAAAAAACTTAAAGAAGGAGAATTGTTTCTTACTTTGGCTGATGGAAGCAGGATTCCGGTTGTAGCTGTTGGTGTTTATAATTTATGTTTTGAGTCTAGAGTTTTAATATTAGAAGACTGTCTGTACGTACCTAATGTTCATAGGAATTTAATTTCTGTAACTTATTTGGGTAAACATGGATATTGTGTTATCCTTAAAGACAATGTTGTAATAAACAAGGGTAAAATGTTTATCTGTTCTGACAATATTGTGGATGGTCTTTATATTTTAACTTCTGATAAGCATGAATTATATAATTATGAATTAGATAATGACTCATGTAAAATCATTAAAGAGAAAGTTTCCTTCTACTAATGATGCATATCTTTGGCACTTGCATTTGGGTCATATTAATTCAAACAGAATTCAAAGACTGATCAAAGATAGACTCTTAAAGCCTATGGACTTTGATGAATTTCCAGTTTGTGAATCTTGTTTGGAAGGCAAAATGACCAAATGACCCTTTAATGCAAAAGGTAGAAGAGCCCAAGAATTGCTTGAATTAGTTCATACGGATGTGTGTGGTCCTATGTCAACCCAAGCAAAATGGAGTTATGAGTACTTCATCACTTTTACCGATGATTACTCAAGATATGGTTATGTGTACCTAATGAAACAGAAGTCCGAAGCCTTTGAAAAGTTCAAAGAGTTTAGGGCTGAAGTCGAGAATCAATTGGGTAAACTCATAAAAGCCATTCTATCTGATCGTGGTGGCGAATACCTTCTTGGGGATTTCAAGGATTACTTAACACAAAATGGGATTGTATCCCAATTGACTACACCTGGAACTCACCAACAGAATGGTGTAGCCGAAAGAAGGAATAAGACTCTTTTAGAAATGGTTAGGTCCATGATGAGTTACTCAACTTTTCCAATCTATTTTTGGGGTTATGCCATAAATACAGTAATACATCTTTTGAATTTAGTTCCATTAAAATCTGTTCCCAAAACACCCATGGAATTGTGGAGTGGGCATAAGCCTAGCAAGAAATATCTCCACATTTGGGGTTGTCCAGCACATGTGTTAAAAGAGAAGCCTGATAAATTGAAACCAAAATCAAAAGTATATTTGCTTGTAGGTTATCCAAAAGAAACTAGGGGTTATTTATTCTATAGTCGTAAGGATAATAAAGTTTTTGTTAGTACAAATGCTAAATTCTTGGAAAATGACTAATTGAATAATTTTACTCCTAGAAGTAGAGTTGTGTTGGCTAAAATGAATGAACCTGTAAAAGAATAACCAATGAATGAAACTAGGGATGATTTGGCTGTATTAGATACACCACAAGATACTACTTATGAGATGTCTAGTACACAGGTGCCTCATCGTAGTGGGAGAATTGTTTGGCCTCCTATAAGATTCATAGGTTTGGGAGAAACTTGTAAAGCTATCTCAGAAGAGGCTGAATCGGATCCCTACACTTATGAAGAGGCAATGAATGATATAGATGCACATCATTGGGTCAAAGCTATGAAATCTGAATTAAATTCCATGTATTCCAAGTTTGGGATCTTGTAGAGGTGCCTAACGGCATTAAACCTGTTGGTTGCAAATGGGTTTACAAGAGGAAGAGTGTTGGTTAAATCTAGTTTTGTATCTCATAAAAAACACATAGCGGAAGCAACAAACAAAAATCTATTTCATTCATGATCGATAACTTGCACTATATAAATTTCAGAATTTAAGAACAAGATAGCGTACCTTGATGCGGTGAAATTCAAAACAAAAGATTAGAAGTACTTGGGAACACTTTTACTCTTCACTTCAATTCCACTTTACGCTCGAGAAGAGTGGTCTCTCAATCAGTTTCTAAGGGAGAATAATTAAGTGGTTTCACTCGCATATACACACCACTTCACAATGGTGTCTCACTTTTTCTCTAATCTCTAATAATTAAATTCTGTATGTTTCTCCCTTTATAACTAACTGATTATCTAATTGGGCTAGCCTATTGGGCCTTTCCAATTAGGCTTTAGTGTGTGGCTTGGAGTGGGACCAAAAGGGACTAATAAGACACTAGCTCCAATGGGCCTTGGCTTTTCTGTCAACTCTTGACAAGTCCAAAGTTACCATTAATTATATTTAATACCACTATATAAATATAATTGCACTCTAGGCCTTATTAATAAATTATATCCCAAGACTTTATTGTACATGTAACCCCTTCATAAAATATTCGTAGTAACACAAAGTCATGAATGTAGACTGCCACTTTGTAGATTACTACATCTTAATCCTTGAGTACCCGGTTTAATCCTTTTAAGTTATTCATCATATATTTATGAATTCCAATTTCATAAATATATACTTTAGTAATTTCTTACCAAAGTGGTTAGGCCTAACTCTCTGAATAACAAACCCATTAAACTTATCTCAAAGGAATATTTTGTATCTCCATTAAGAGACTATGAATTCCATCTTGAAAATATATGTTCCATCAACATTAAATGTGGTTGCCCAACATACTGAGGTTTTGACCGTTACTTTAGATCTCACTCCTGATATATCAAAGCAACCTACATTTCATGATCAGGTCCATTATTTTCTCAGGATTAAGAGTTCGTGCAAATATAAGTCGTGAGATTTATTATTCAATTGACAGTCGTTAGGAGAATAATAAATCTCACAGCGGTCCAGTTCAATATGTCTTAACTCTTAAAACATATCAACATATCAACTAGAAGTCACCACTTCCATGATCAAGACAAATCATCTTAGTTAATATGTTATAGTCTTCGCAGATGAAATGCCCAATTTCATCACCGACTACGAACCAAATTCTGAGTTTACAAAGAACTTGTGACTTATATCTTCTGTGACTAAATCACATACTATACATCTCATGGACTATATGATAATGTCCAAATATTCATGTTACCATTATTTCAGATAATAATAAAACAACTTTATTAATTTCAATATTAAGTTATACATCATGTCATACAAAATGTCATACATAATATAATACATAGCATCATACAATAGGATTCTAGGGCACAAATCCCAACAATCTCCCACTTGTCCTAAAGACTATTGTGCACTAATCTAACTCCCATTCCTTCTAAATGTGAATCGAAGGTCCTTTGAGGCAAGGCTTTGGTAAAGGGATCTACTAGATTATTTGCACTTTTAATCTTTGCTACCACCACATCTCCACGAGCAATAATATCTCTAATGATGTGATACTTTCTCTCGATGTGCTTTCCTTTCTTGTGGTTCCTTAGATCTTTTGATTGTGCAACTGCACCACTATTGTCGCAAAACAATGTGATGGGAACTTGTTCCATTCTCATTACACCAAGGTCAAAAAGGAATTTCTTGAGCCATACAGCTTCCTTTGTTGCTTCACAAGTAGCAACGTATTCTGCTTCCATGGTGGAGTTCGCAATACAAGATTGTTTGACACTCCTCCAAGTTATGGCTCCACCTCCCAAGGTGAAAACACATCCTGATGTGGATTTTCTAAAATCTAGATCCGATTGAAAGTCTGAATCTGTATAGCCAATGGGTATCAAATCCTCACTTCGGTAAACAAGCGTATAATCTCTCATTCTCTGTAGATACTTGAGAATATGTTTTACAGTTTGCCAATGTTTTGGTTCTGGATTTGATTGATATCGGCTGACCATGCCAACTGAATAACAGATATCTGGTCTAGTACAAAGCATGGCATACATGAGACTTCCTACTGCAGAAGCATAAGGAACTTGTCTCATCGTATTTTCTTCCTCTTGAGTCTTAGGCCTTTGGTCATCAGATAAAGGAACTCCATGTCTAAAAGGAAGCAATCCCTTCTTAGAGTTTTGCATGCTAAACCGTTCTAGAACCTTATCTATATATCCAGTTTGTGATAAACCTAACATCTTATTCTTGCGATCTCGCCAAAGCTTGATCCCTAGAATAAAGTTAGCTTCACCTAAGTCCTTCATATCAAATTGGCTTGACAACCAAACTTTTACTGATGACATTACACCTACATCATTTCCAATGAGTAGAATGTCATCAACATAAAGCACTAGGAACATTACTACTTTATCTCGATGTCTTTTGTACACACATGGTTCATCAAGATTTTGTTCAAAACCAAATGACTTAATTGCTTGATCAAATCTGATGTTCCATGACCTAGATGCTTGCTTAAGTCCATAAATGGACCTTTTCAACTTGCATACCATATGCTCTTGGTTCTTTGCTATGAAGCCTTCCGGTTGCATCATATAGATTTCTTCCTCAAGATTGCCATTAAGAAATGCAGTCTTGACATCCATTTGCCAAATCTCATAATCATAATGAGCAACAATGGATAAGAGAATTCTGATAGATTTAAGCATGGCTACTGGTGAAAAAGTTTCATCATAGTCAATACCTTCTTTTTGTGTATACCCTTTCGCCACTAGTCTTGCTTTAAAGGTTTCAACCTTTCCATCTATCCCTCTCTTTCTTTTGTAAACCCATTTGCAACCAACAAGTTTAATGCCGTTAGGCGCCTTTACAAGATACCAAACTTGGTTGGAATTCATAAAATCTAATTCAGATTTCATAGCTTTGACCCAATGATGTGCATCTATATCATTCATTGCCTCTTCATAAGTGTAGGGATCCGATTCAGCCTCTTCTGAGATAACTTCATAAGTTTCTCCTAAACCTATAAATCTTATAGGAGGCCGAATAATTCTCCCACTACGACGAGGCACCTGTGTACTAGTCATCTCATGAGTAATATCTTGTGGTGTATCTAATACAACCACATCATCCCTAGTTTCATCCATTGGTTGTTCATTTACAGGTTCATTCATTTCAGCCAAAACAACTTTATTTCTAGGATCAAAATTATTCATATAATCATCTTCCAAAAATTTGGCATGTGTGCTAACAAACACTTTGTTATCTTTATGATTATAGAATAAATAACCCTTTGTTTCCTTTGAATACCCTAAAAACATGCATACTTCGGTTTTAGCTTCCAACTTATTAAACTTCCTTTTCAACACATGTGCTGGATATCCCCAAATATGGAGATATTTCATACTAGGCTTACGCCTACTCCACAATTCCTTAGGTGTGTTGAGAACAGATTTTGATGGAACTAAATTCAAAATATGCATTGCAGTTTTTAGTGCATATCCCCAAAAAGAAACTGGTAAAGTTGAGTAACTCATCATGGACCTAACCATTTCCAAAAGAGTCCTATTCCTTCTTTCTGCTACACCATTCTGTTGGGGAGTTCCAAGTGCAGTCAATTGGGATATGATCCCATTTTGAGTTAAGTAATCCTTGAAATCCCCAAGAAGGTATTCACCACCATGATCAAATCGGATGGCTTTTATGTGTTTACCTAATTGATTCTCAACTTCAACCCTAAACTCTTTGAACTTTTCAAAGGCTTCGAACTTCCGTCTCATTAGGTATACATAACCATATCTTGAGTAATCATCGGTAAAAGTGATGAAGTACTCATAACCTCCTTTTGCTTGGGTTGACATAGGACCACATACATCTGTATGAACTAATTCAAGCAATTCTTGGGCTCTTCTACCTTTTGCATTAAAAGATCGTTTGGTCATTTTGCCTTCCAAACAAGATTCACAAACTGGAAATTCATCAAAGTCCAATGGCTCTAAGAGTCCATCTTTGATCAGTCTTTGAATTCTGTTTGGATTAATATGACCCAAACGCAAGTGCCAAAGATATGCTTCATTAGCAGAAGGAAACTTTCTCTTTAATGATTTTACATGAGAGTTATGATCTAATTCAGAATTATGTAATTCATGCTTATTAGGAGTTAAAATATAAAGACCATCCACAATATTGCCAAAACAGATAAACACTTTATCCTTCTTTATTACAACATTGTCTTTTACGATAACATAATATCCATGTTTACCTAAATAAGTTGCAGAAATTAAATTTCTATGAACATTAGGTACATACAAACAGTCTTCCAATATTAAAACTCTAGATTCAAAAAATAAATTAAACACTCCAATAGCTACAACTGGAATCCTGCTCCCATCAGCCAAGGTAAGAAACATTTCCCCTTCATTCAGTTTTCTGGTCTACTGAAACCCCTGCAAGGATTTGCAGATATGATTAGTACAACCTGAATCCACACACCAGGAATCTGTGGGATTCTGTACCAAACATGTTTCAAGAAGAAATGTACTTTTCATACCTTTATTCTTGGCAGCCTTAAATATTGGACAATTCCTCTTCCAATGTCCTTTCTCACCACAATGGAAACACTTTCCTTTGGTTTTTTTTTCCTTTGTTGGCAACTCCTAAGGCAACTTGTTTACCATCTTTCTTGGAGAAGTCTTTCTTCTTCTTCTTCTTACCCTTGCCTTTCGACTTAGGTTGAGAAGTAGAAGATTCAGCCATATTAGAATCAACACCAGAAGTACCAAGGATGCCTTCCGCCGCTACCAACTCATTCATCAATTCAGACAATGTATAGATCTTTTTGTTCATATTATAGTTAAGTCTGAATTCCTTGAATGATTCTCGTAGTGACTGGAGTATCATATCCACTTGGGATTCTCCATCAATATCGGCACCTAAAACTTCCAATGTATTCAGATTAGAGATCATCCTAAGACAATGCTCCCTTACTGAAGTACCTTCAGCCATTTTGGTATTATAAATCTGCCTCATAGTTTCTTACCTTGCAGAACGGCCTTGCTCACCAAACATCTCCTTCAGACTTAACATAATGTCCGAAGCTAGTTCTACATCCTGCATTTGATGCTGTAGAACATTTGAAATAGATGCTAGGATATAGCACTTAGCTAGGATAGAAGCTAGTTAATGAGTTTCAATAACTATACTTGAAACAATGTTGAACATCAAGAAACCGTTTTTCCTTTTATTCTAAAATCCAATCACATACTATACAATCATGATATGAAAACCTGGCTCTGATACCAATTATTGGTTAAATCTAGTTTTGTATCTCATACAAAACACATAGCGGAAGCAACAAACAAAGATCTATTTCATTCATGATCGATAACTTGCACTATATAAATTTCAGAATTTAAGAACAAGATAGCGTACCTTGATGCGGTGAAATTCAAAACAAAAAATTAGAAGTACTTGGGAACACTTTTAATCTTCACTCCAATTCCACTTTACGCCCGAGAAGAGTGGTCTCTCAATCAGTTTCTAAGGGAGAATAATTGACTGGTTTCACTCGCACATACACACCACTTCACAATGGTGTCTCACTTTTTCTCTAATCTCTAATAATTAAATTCTGTATGTTTCTCCCTTTATAACTAACTGATTATCTAATTAGGCTGCCTATTGGACCTTTCCAATTGGGCTTTAGTGTGTGGCTTAGAGTGGGACCAAAAGGGACCAATAAGACACTAGCTCCAATGGGCCTTGGGCTTTTCTGTCAACTCTTGACAAGTCCAAAGTTACCATTAATTATATTTAATACCACTATATAAATATAATTGCACTCTAGGCCTTATTAATAAATTATATCCCAAGACTTTATTGTACATGTAACCCCTTCATAAAATATTCATAATAACACAAAGTCATGAATGTAGACTGCCACTTTGTAGATTACTACATCTTAATCCTTGAGTACCCGGTTTAATCCTTTTAAGTTATTCATCATATATTTATGAAATTCAATTTCATAAATATATACTTTAGTAATTTCTTACCAAAGTGGTTAGGCCTAACTCTCTGAATAACAAACCCATTAAACTTATCTCAAGGGAATATTTTGTATCTCCATTAAGAGACTATGAATTCCATCTTGAAAATATATGTTCCATCAACATTAAATGTAGTTGCCCAACATACTGAGGTTTTGACCGTTACTTTAGATCTCACTCCTGATATATCAAAGCAACCTACATTTCATGATCAGGTCCATTATTTTCTCAGGATTAAGAGTTCGTGCAAATATAAGTCGTGAGATTTATTATTCAGTTGACAGTCGTTAGGAGAATAATAAATCTCACAGTGGTCCAGTTCAATATGTCTTAACTCTTAAAACATATCAACATATCAACTAGAAGTCACCACTTCCATAATCAAGACAAATCATCTTAGTTAATATGTTATAGTCTTCGCAGATGAAATGCCCAATTTCATCACCGACTACGAACCAAATTCTGAGTTTACAAAGAACTTGTGACTTATATCTTCTGTAATTAAATCACATAAATCACATACTATGCATCTCATGGACTATATGATAATGTCCAAATATTCATGTTACCATTATTTCAGATAATAATAAAACAACTTTATTAATTTCAATATTAAGTTATACATCATGTCATACATAATATAATACATAGCATCATACAATAGGATTCTAGGGCACAAATCTCAACAAAGAGAGGGATAGATGGAAATGTTGAAACCTTTAAAGCAAGGTTAGTGGCGAAAGGGTATACACAAAAAGAAGGTATTGATTATGAAGAAACCTTTTCACCAATATCAATGCAACCGGAAGGTTTCATAGCAAAGAACCAAAAGCATATGGTATGTAAGTTGAAAAGGTCCATTTATAGACTTAAACAAGCATCTAGATCATGGAACATCAGATTTGATCAAGCAATCAAGTCATTTGATTTTGAAAAAAAATCTTGATGAACCATGTGTGTACAAAAGGCATCAAGATAAAGTGGTAATGTTCCTAGTGCTTTATGTTGATGACATTCTACTCATTGGAAATGATGTAGGGGTAATGTCATCAGTAAAGGTTTAGTTGTCAAGCCAATTTGATATGAAGGACTTGGGTGAGGCTAATTTTATTCTAGGGATCAAGCTTTGGTGAGATCGCAAGAATAAGATGTTAGGCTTATCACAAGCTGGATATATAGATAGGGTTCTAAAATGGTTTAGCATGCAAAACTCCAAGAAAGGATTACTTCCTTTCAAACAAGGAGTTCCTCTGTCTGATGACCAAAGGCCTAAGACTCAAGAGGAAGTAGATATAATGAGACAAGTTCCTTATGCTTCTGCAGTAGGAAGTCTCATGTATGCCATACTTTGTACTAAACTAGATATTTGTTATTTAGTTAGCATGGTAAGCCGATATCAATCAAATCCAGGACCAAAACATTGGCAAGCTGTAAAGCATATTCTCAAGTATCTACGGAGAACGAGAGATTTTATGCTTGTTTACCAAAGCGAGGATTTGATACCCATTGGCTATACATATTTAGACTTTTAATCGGATCTAGATTTTAGAAAGTCCACATCATGATGTGCTTTCACCTTGGGAGGTGGAGGCATAACTTAGACGAGTGTCAAGCAATCTTATATTGTAGACTCCACCATGGAAGTAGAATACATTGTGGCTTGTGAAGCAGCAAAAGAAGCTGTATGGCTCAATAAATTCCTTTCTAACCTTGGTGTAATGAAAATGGAACAAGTTCCCATCACATTGTTTTGCGACAATAGTGATGCAATTGCACAATCAAAAGATCCAAGGAACCACAAAAAAGAAAAGCACATTGAGAGAAAGTATCACATCATTAGAGATATTATTACTCGTGGAGATACGGTGGTAGCAAAGATTGAAAGTGCAAATAATCTAGCAGATCCCTTTACCAAAACCTTGCCTCAAAGGACCTTCAAGTCACATTTAAAGGGAATGAGAGTTAGATTAGTGCACAATAGTCTTTAGGGCAAATGGGAGATTGTTGGGATTTGTGCCCTAGCATCCTATTGTATGATGTTATGTATTATATTATGTATGACATTATGTATGACATGATGTATGACTTAATATTGCAATTAATAAAGTTGTTTTATTATTATCTGAAATAATGGTAACATGAATATTTGGACATTATCATATAGTCCATGAGATGCATAGTATATGATTTATGTGATTTAGTCACAGAATATATAAGTCACAAGTTCTTTGTAAACATAGAATTTTAGTTCGTATTCGGTGATGAAATTGAGCTTTTCATCTACGAAAACTATAACATATTAACTAAGATGATTTGTCTTAATCATTTTAGTGGAGACTTCTAATTGATATATTGATATGTTTTAAGAGTTAAGACATATTGAACTGGACTTCTGTAAGATTTATTATTCTCCTAAAAACTGTCAATATAATAATAAATCTCACGACTTATATTTACATGAACTCTTAATCCTGAGAGAATAATGGACATGATCATGAAGTGTAGGTTGCTTTGATATATCAAGAGTGAAATCTAAAGTAACGGTCAAAATCTCAGTACGCTGGGGAGCCACATTTAGTGTTGATGGAACATATATTCTTAAGATAGAATTCATAGTCTCTTAATGGAGATACAAAATATTCCCTTGAGATAAGTTTAATGAGTTTCTTATTTAAAGAGTTAGGCTTAACCACTTTAGTAAGACTAAATTATATATTTATGAAATTGGATTTCATAAATATATGAGGAATAACATTAAAAGGATTAAATCGAGTACTTAAAGATTAAGATGTAGTAATCTACAAAGTGGCAATCTTCATTCATGACTTTGTATTACTACGAATATCTTATGAAGGGGTTGCATGTACAATAAAGTCTTGGGATATAATTTATTAATAAGGCCTAGAGTGCAATTATATTTATATAGTGGTATTAAATATAATTAATGGTAACTTTGGACTTGTCAAGAGTTGACAGAAAGGCCCAAGACCCATTGGAGCTAGTGTCTTATTTGTTCCCTTTTTGGTCCCACTCTAAGCCACTTACTAAAGCCCAATTGGAAAAGCCCAAAAGGCTAGCCCAATTAGATAATCAATTATAAGGAGAGAAACATATAGAATTTAAAATATATGAATTGGTATGTATGTAAAAGTTAGACACTCTTTGATTCTCTCTAGAAACATACACATATAACTGATTGAGAGACCATACATCTTGGGCAAAAAAGTGGAATTGGAGTGAAGATTAAAAGTATTCCCAAGTGCTTCTGATTTTCGGTTTTGAATTTCACCATACCAAGGTACACTCTCTTGATCATATATTCTGAAAGTTACATAACACATGTTATCAATTGCAAATGAAGTAGATCCGTTAAATTTTTCCGCTACGCATGTTATTTTCCATCACAAACATGTTTATTTTAAAAGTTAGTTTGAAACTTTTAGCTTTAGGAACTATTTTAGGACTTTCAGGTTTAGGGTTTGACTTCTTTAAGGTTTGGCTTTTTTAGGGTTTGGTTTTTTTGTTTAGAGTTTGGTTTAGGGTTTGGGTTTTAAAGTTTATGTAATGGCATGGTTTAATGAAATGATTAAATTTTGGCAAAAATTTTCACTTCTTTTGTGCTTAATGAGTAAATGGTGGGTTTGGGTAAGTTGTGACCAGACAAATATATGGTTGCCTACGTACCTCCTTGGCAAAAGGATTTGATCATCACATAGTTCATTTTATTTGCCTTAACTTTTCCTAAGCCGCCCTTTCGTGTTTTCAACCTAGTAGGCTCTCTCACATTTTTTTTTTTTTTTTTGAACTCTCCTTTTACGTAGATCGCCCTTTCAGATTTTTAACCTACCATTTTTGCCTAGGCTGTCCTTTTGGGTTTTCAACCTAGTAGGCCATTTTCTTCTTTTCTTTTCTTTTTTTTTTTTTTTATTATTATTATTTTTTTTTTTTTTTTGCCGAACCTAGGAAAAAGAATAACATAATTTACAACCACTTCAAATGTGGTATTTTCAAACTACCACCTCAGACATGGTATTTCTTCAGTTAATCCAAATTGGTCGGCTCAGTAAAAGGGTTTGCATTTAAGTCCATCAACCTTACTACTCCTTTAGAGTATATCTGTTTGATGATATATGAACCTGCCCAATTTTTCTTGAATTTCCCATTTGTTTCCTGAATCAAGGCTTGAATTTCCTTTAGCACTAAATCTCCTACGTTCAAATCTCTAGCTCTTACTTTCTTTTCAAATGTTTTTTTGAGTCTTCTTTGGTAAACTTGAATGTGATACAAGGCCTTAAGTTTTTTCTCATCCATCATGCATAATTGGTCATATGTACTTTGCAACCAATCTGCCTCAGGGATTTCACTCTCCAATACTGTTCTCAATGAACGAACACCCATTTCAATGGGAAGATCTACCTCCATCCCATACACCAACGAATAAGGAGTGGCTCATGTTGATGACCGAATCAATGTCATATACCCCCAAAGTACATAAGGTAATTGTAGATGCCAATCCTGGTAATTCTTCGTGCTTTTCTTCAAAATTTTCCCTATGTTCTTATTTGCAACCTCAACTGCTCCAATGGTCTGAGGACAGTATGATGAGGATTTATGGTGCTAAATATTAAATTGTCAAAGTAGCTTCTCCATTTCTCCCTTGAAATGCACCCCATTGTCTGAGATAGTTTCATGCAGTACCTCATATCTATAAATGATATTAGTCTGAATAAACTAAGCAACTTTCTTCGAGTTCAAAAGCAGCTTCCACCCATTTAATGATGTAATCAATAGCAACCAATATGAATTCATGGCCATTTAATGCCATTGGGTGAATCTTCCCAATAATATCTATCCCCTATGTTGAGAATGGCAAAGGTGAAGTCATGGTATGCAGTGGCATTGTCGGCATGTGCTTCAGATCTCCATGGACTTGGCATTGATGACATTTTTGAACATGAACTGCGTAGTCTGATTCCATAGTAGTCCAGTAATAACCCTGTCTCATTATCTTTTGTGACAGCATGTATGCATTCATATGTGGCCCATAACTTAACTCGTGGACCTTCTTAATTATTTGTTGTGCTTTCTTGGCAGTCACCAAAGGAGATGGATTCCAACATACGATTTTCTATACAGCCTTTCACCAAAAATAATGTAATTAGTGGACAACCTTCTACTAGCCAAATGGTCATTCTTGTCTATATTCTTTGAGCATGTCCCATCCTTGAGGTACTGTAAGATGTCTGAATACCATTCACCTTCCCCATTTATTTCCTCATCTCCTTCTACCGACATACAATAAGCCAACTCTTCTTTTTGTTCCACCACGATCGGCCGAGCTTTGTCTTACTTAGGCCCATCCATCATGGATGCCATTGTTGCTAAAGCATCTGTAATTTGATATTGCATTCTTGGCACATGCTGGTACTGAATCTTACCGAATTTCAATGCCAACTATTGAAGACATTCATGATAAGGCATTAGCTTTTCTTCCTTAATCTTTCATCTATTCTGAATCTGAGAAATTATCAAAGATGAATCACCACATAATTCCAACTCTTTCACTCCAAGACCTAAGGTTGCTTGTAACCCCATAACGCAAGCTTTATATTCAGTGGCATTATTAGTGACAGGAAAGTTAAGCCTGCCAGAGAATGGGATGTGTCCCTTTTGGAGAAATTAGGAGAACTCTAATGCCACTTCCATTCTGATTAGTTACTCCATCAAAATACATCTTCCATGGTTCTAACTCTATTCCCATGATATCTTCATTTGAAAAGTCCCCTTGGATTTCTTTGGCTTTTTTAGGTGAACAATGGGCTAAGTAGTCAGCAATTGCTCTTCCCTTTACAGACTTCTAAGTCACGTATTTGATATCAAATTCTGACAAAAGTAGAACCCATTTAGCTATCTTACCATCTTGCACCGGCTTCTCCATTTGATATTTCAAAGGATCCATTCTTGCAATCAACAAGACCTTGAAAGCAAGCATATAATGCCTGAGTTTTCGAGCTACCCATACAAGCGCTACACATGTCTTTTCAAGTGGTGAATACTTTTCTTCACAAGCCAACATCTTCTTGCTAATGTAATAAATTGCATTCTTTTTTCTAAACTCCTCTAGGTATTGAGCAAGCAAAGCCCACATTGCAGTATCCATTGTTGGGAGATATAGCAATAATGGCTTTTCAGGTACCGGTGGAACCAGTATTAGTGGCTTCATCAAATAACTTTTAATCTTCTCGAAGGCTTCTTGGCATTGTTCATTCCACACCCTGGGAACTTCTTTCTTAAGTAGTCGAAAAGGTGGCTCACATGTCATGGTGAGCTGGGCTATGAACCTGCTTATGTATTGTATCCTCCCTAAAAATCTCAAATCTCCTTCTCAGTCCTCGAAGGCTTGATCTCCACAGTTGCCTTAATCTTGTCAAGATCTACTTCAATTCCCCCCTGACTTACCATAAATCCTAACAGTTTTCCGGATGTCAAGCCAAAAGTGCACTTCTTCGGATTCAACCACAACTTATAAAATCAGATTCTCTCGAAGTACTTCAGTAAAGCCGGTATGTGCCCTTCATAGTCTTTAGACTTCACTATCATGTCATCCACATAAACTTCTACTTCCTTGTGTATCAAATCATGCAACAGAGTAGTGGCTACACGCTAGTAAGTGGCACCAGCATTCTTAAGGCCAAATAGCATGACCTTGTAACAATATGTCCCCCATGGAGTGATGAAGGATGTTTTCTTCATATCTTCAAGAGCCATTTTTATCTGATTGTATCTCGAAAGCCATCTGTGAATGACAACAAGGCATGTCTTGTTGTGTTATCAACCAAGATATCAATATAGGGCAAGGGAAAATCATCGTTCAGGCTAGCCTTATTACGGTCTCTGAAGTCTGGACACATTCTCACCTTCCCATCCTTCTTTAACACTAGAACCACATTAGCTAACCACTCTGGGTAGTTGACCACTCTCATGAATCTCACATTGTATTGCTTCTTAACTTCTTCTCTAATCTTGAGGGTCCATTCGAGTTTCATCCTTCTCAACTTTTGCTTGACTGGCTTCATGGCTGGATCTATTGGAATGCAATGTTGCACTTTATCTATATCAATCTTAGGCATGTCTTCGTATGACCATGCAAATACCTTTTTGAATTCCTTCAGTAGTGTGACTAATGCATCTTTCTCAGAGAAGGTTAAGGTGTCACCAATTTGGACCATTTTAGGTTCATCATCAGCTCCTAGGTTAACAAATTGGGTTTCTTCTTTTATAGGTTCTACATGCCCTTGTTTTAATTCCTCACTATTAAAAGTTTCTTTACCAAATTCTAAAATAAAAACATTCAATGCCAACAAATAAGTAGAATCAAATTATAAGGAGTAAAGTTCTTAACAAACTCAATAGAAATGGACTCTATAAAAATAGAAACATGGTCATAAATAGACTCAATAGGAGTGACAATACTAGCAGAAACAGACTCAATATGGATAGAGATAATGTTTTTGGCAAGAATGAGTGGTTCAATGGTCTTGATCTTCTCCAGAGTCTTCCATGGGGTGGGCAGCACCCTCCCATGCCTAGTTCTTCAATTCAGTCATGGCTTTAACGATGGCAGCTAGCTCCCAGAAGGTTCCTTCTTGCTTCAGCATCAATACTCTGGGGTTTTCATCCATATAATCTGTGCTTTCACCATCAACTTCCATATCTCCAGGCTTGTCAAATACATAGGCATCCAGGCGCTCTATGCTGTCCATCCATTCTCCAAATAGATCTTGCTTCCCTTTATTGCTTAGGCGGATTTTTTGGGGTAAGTATTCTGATTCGTTTCCTTTCATTCTCTTGACTTCACCTTCAAGATCTTCTAAAGTTAAGTTTCTAAAGCTGTGAAACATTAGTTTTCTGTCTAGGATTGCCAATCTAGCATCTATGTCATCTTCTTCTTTAGTGTATAGGGTCAGTGAGCCAAGTTCTGAATTAAGAAACAAGCCTAACTTAGGATTCTCTCTACCATGCTTGTCATATCAGAGGCCTGACTTTGAAATAGCATTGGTAATGCAACTCTGATCCGAAGGTCACCCATAGAGGTATTCATCATAATCTTGACCCTCAGCTTCTACATCATCTTTGTTAAGTTTTTAGACCCCTTAAAACCCAATTGGATTAACCTAGTAAATTAGTTAAGTGATTACTTAGTCCAAATTAAGAATTCTAGGTTATCACAATCAAACGATCATATCATGTATATAGCAGTGGAAATATAAATAACACAAAGATATGATGACCCAGGAAACCATACTGGTAAAAACCTGGGGAGGATTTAACCTAGCTATCCTCAAGGTAAACCTGAATCCATTATAAAAGAATCGAAGTTTGACAATTGCGACTTAGAATACTAACATCCTATTACTACCCACCAATAGAAACTTACTGACACAACCACGTGCAAGCTCCGAAATCACAGACTCCTTCTTTCTTGGATTCTCCAGCAAGTACAAGCACACCCACTTGTGTATCTTTAAGCTCTTATGGCAGCAACTGAATGATCATCAAGTTCTTAAAGAAATCTCCTCCTTGATAATCCTCAGCTTGTGTGAAGGAAAGCTCCTCACAGATCTCACAAGAGATTCACACAAACAGCAATATGAGCAAGGTCTAAAACATGGCTAGGGTTTGCTTTATATACTTAGGGCAAAACATAAAACCCTAAACATTTTAAATGAGCTAGGGCAGAGTTGGAATTCTGTAGAAAAACGCATTCTACCCGAGATTCAATTGATCAAGCCTAAGCTTCGATCGATCAAGCCAGGCCAAAATGCACTAATACTTCTGCAGCCACTTGATTCCAACTTTACATAAAAGACACAACTTTGAGCAAGTCTAAACAACATGTTTTGATCATGGTTTGCCAACAATACAAATTAGAGTTCTAAATACATTAATTCTAAGTCTTTAGAACCTAACAAACTCCTCCTTTGGCAATCCGTGACAAAACACAACCTAAAAGCTCAAAGTTTACAAATAAAAGCTGATGGAAATTTAGACCCCTTAAACCACAATTAGATTGCGTAGCCTAGATTAATTAGCCAAGTTGTTACTTAGTCAAATTAACAATTCTAGGTTAAAACAATCAAATAATCATATCATGCATGTAAAACATATAAAGTAGCGGAAATAATAAAGAACACACGATATGATCACCCAGGAAACCACACGGAAAAACCTGGGGAGGATTTTACCCACCGATCCTCAAGGCAAAATGGAATCCACTAAGAAAGAATTGAAGTTCTTACAAAAGGACTTACAAGCTCCCCGCTTGACTTCCTAATGCTACCCACCAGTAAAACTTCCTGACACGACCACGCGCAGGCTCCGAGTCCACGGACTACTTCTTTCTTTGTATTCCTTCAATCAGCTACAAGCTCCCAGCTTGTTTATCTTTAAACTTCAATGGCAGCAACCAAGTTGATCATCAAGATGTAGAAGAATCTCAATCTTGAAAACCCTAAGCTTTGTGTAAAGGAAAGCTCCTCTAGATCTCACAAGAGATTTACACAAAACCGCAATGTATGAGCAACAATACAACTTGGGCAACTCTAAAAACGTGGCTAGGGTTTTGCCTTATATACCTAGGGCAAAAACATAAAACCCTAAACGTTTAAAAGAGTTTGGGCTGAGCTGGAATTTCTGCAGAATCGCATCTGGGCCGATTTTCGATCGATCGAGAATTACCTTCGATCGATCGAGCCAGGCCGAGAAGCCCCAATGCTTCTGGAGTCACTCGATTCCAACTTTACAATATTTAACCAACTTTGAGCAAGCCTAAACTAGACTAAATACATTGTTTTGATCATGATTTGCCAACATTACAAATTTGAGTTCTAAATACACAAAATCCTAAGACCTTAGAACCTAACAAACTCCCCCTTTGGCAATTCGTTACAAAACACAAATTAAAGGCTCAAAGTTTACAATTGAAAAGCCCTTTACATAAATAATGCTCATAAACTCAAATTCAATCCTAACTACTATCCATCGGTTGCAAGTGTAGACAACAGTTTTGTTGAATCAACCTGTATATTCCTGAAATACTTAACAAACACATAAACGCATGTGTGGGAGAAAGTAGTATATAAACAGGTATAATATTCTTGTAAGATTCATACAACACACAATAAAGATATATATCAATGAATCAACTCATAAATATAAATCAATAAGCAGTGAATCATAAGACAACAAGAATCAAATAAACATGTATATCAATATATCAATGTTACTCCCCCTAACATGAATATCCCCAAAAATGATATACAAAGTGAAGCACCTAGATACAATCTAATAAACTCCACAAAACAATATCTCATGCTAAAAAAAATATCTCCCCCTAACTACAAAATCTCCTCAAAGAGTCAAAAACTCCTCTACAAGTCAAAAATATCCACTCCCCCTTTTTGTGACGGAATGCCAAAAGGCAATCAAGAGTCGCCATCAAAAGGTGGTGGTGAAGGTGAATGTAGACGCGCCAAATCTGCTCTCAACGCTCGAATCTCATCGAACAAGTCCATCAAAATCTGACCATGAGCCGCCTGAACAGTCATGACAGTCTCCAAAGTACGACGAACATCAAAGTCGGCCGAAGGAGGTGAAGGAACAGCAGCAGCAACAGCAGCATCAGCATCATCACCAACTGGATCAGGAATATCCTCACCAGCAGGACCTGTAGAAGACGAAGGAGGAGGAGGAGCGCTAGAAGATGGCTCAAACCTAGGGTGTTTAGAAGCAGCTCGAAGATAAACGGCCCTCTGTCTAAGAAAAGACGCACCTATAGGACCTATAACATGAACAGACTCAGATGAGGGGAAGTCACTAAGAGCAAGATACAGCAAAATCCTATGAATGAAAATAGGATGAACAAGGGCATGAGCAGTAGATGAACTCCTATAAACTTCGTTCAAAGAACGAAGAAAAAGATGGGGAAAACTAATAGGAGCATCTGTGACTAAAGCGTACAAAAATACACACCTCTCAAGAGGAATGGTGTAAACATGAGAGATGGGCTAGAGGGAATGACAGGCTATACTAAAGAAAAGATAATGCAACCCGGAGAGCTTAGCAGAAGTGATCCTTGGATCAGAACCCTACTGGACAGTAGTCCCAGTGATGTAAGACAAAACATCGCTCAACTCGGGAGACTCAGAATAAGGATAGACAGGCTCACGAACCAACGGTACCCCTAGAGCATCAGCCACTACCTGAGGAGTAATGGAGTACTCTACGCCTCGTATCCAACTCCTAACAAGAGTGTTGGAATCATAGACGCGGATAGAGATGTTCGAGTAGAACTCTCTAATCAAGGTAGCCGGAGGAGGAGGGTCAGACACATCTAACAGAGGCAACCATCCTCGACGCTCAAAGTTTGCCCTAATGGCAGGATCTAACTCATCTAGAATGACAGATCGCTCAGCCCAAATCTTCCTCTGAAGATTGAGCTTCTCATAGGTCTCTTGGTTTTTCTCACTCGGAAACCTCTCACGGTCAAAGGAAGGGGGGGAAGGAGAACGAGAGGGAATGGTCCTACGAGCTCTAGTCTTCCTAGGCATGGTGCTAAGGAAAGGACAAGGACACAAAGACACAATCAAGAGAACAAAAACAAAGAAAAACCAAGGGCAGACTACAAGTTAGCACAAAAACAAAACATAGAATAAAAATTTATATGATGCATGAACATTAACAATGTTATGATGCATGAACTAATGCAGTAATCAAGATCAAATTAAGTTTAATTTCACAAAATTGGCTTGAACATAGAGTTTCTTGACAAAAACCCTAAAAATTTGAAAACCACTTGAAAAATTTTGCAACAAATTGAAGAATCAATCATTACACACCATTGAAAACAGTTTATAATAACCAATTGCATCAATTACACAAGCCAATTTCATTAATTAACCTCAATTTCACAAAAAGCCCCAATTCGGATTAAACATAAACCCTAGAAATTTCAATTGTTCACAAACCCAAAATTGATCAAATTAAACTATTAAGAACATGTCTATAGGGTGTCCCCACCAAAACCCATTGATCAATTTCATGCAATTAGGTCAGAAACATCACAAATCCCAAATGGAGAAAGTTCCGAAAAACTCCCTTAAAATGCATGAAAAATGCATGTAAATGTGAAAATAAATTGAAATGGAAGGGCAAAACAGACATACCGGCTTGAGGAGAGAGATTCTTTGCAAAAAATTTCGGAGAAAACGACAAAAAATTGGATCTTTTGGGCTTGCCTCGTCGGAGAGAGAAAAGGAACTTTGAAAAAGTTTTGAATAACTTTGAAAAAGTTAGATTTCTTCCTTTTTTAAAAAGCTTCTCCACGATCTTCGATCGATCGAAAAATACATTCGATCGATCGAATGTTCCAGTCATTTTAGAACAATCCAGGCCACTTTTTCGATTGATCGAAAATCACACTGGATCGATCGAAATGGGCAGAGACTCACAAAAATTTTAGGAAAAATCACTGTTTTGAAAAAAATGCAAATCCAAGTTTAAAAACAACTCCTCAAAGCATTTGATCAATGAAAACAAAATGCATGAGTATGAAATGAAATGCTTTTTCAAAAACCCAAATTTTCAAACCCAATTTCATCAAAAACAAGATTCAATTTTCCTCCCATTTAATTTTCTCAAGCCAAATTATGTTGTGCACAAATCTCAAGATATTTTTCAAACTTGGTTGGTCAGACCAAAAACACACACACAAGCATGTACAATGTTTAACAAAGAGTAACTTGTGAAGTGTGTGAAACTAGCAAAAACTTGAGATACATGTGAGGTGATATGTGAATGGCAATCAACCACAAAGTCTACACAATTCATCACATAGAATTTAAAAGAGACTATCACTTAAAGAGTTACATCCTATAACTCCCACATCTCCTAGAACAAAAGCTTGCAATCATGTAAGTTTCTTGCATTTTTGCCTCTTATTTATATATGAATTGGCATTCAGCCTAATAGTACACACCGGTTTGAATTAAGTGAATTGGCATCAAGCCTAATAGTACACATCAGTTTTAATTTTAAATGAGGCTACACCTTATGTTCTTTTTGTGCATGTGCTACACTTTCTTGAGCACAAAATCTTATGATATGCACTAACGTGTTCATGATTGGCTAGTGAACAGTGGTGAGATGGTTATTTATGCCTTTCTCAAAAGGATCAAGTCCGACAGTCAAAGAACATGTGACTACATGATCAAGGCAAAGTGATTAAAAACCACACACATCTTTCCCACACAACATGCACTACAAAGTTTTAACTAGCAAAGTGCAATAAGTAAGCTCATCCAAGTTAAATAAGGTACACAGGACATGACAAGTGTAAAAAGATTGACCAACCTTGTTTTCAGAAATCAAGAAAATAGTGTCTAAACATAGTTTTTGCTTTCTCCTTTTTTTTTTTCTTTTTTTTTTTCTTTTTTATTAAAAGAGAAAACAATTAAATCCTAGAATGAAATGCATGAATGTAATGCAATGCAAGTCCTAGAACAAAAAGACACAAAAAACCAAAGAATAATAGTCACAAAGGATAGAGCAGTGAAGCACAAGGACCAAGGAAGTCAAAACAACTATTTTCTTTTCAACCAAATCCCTAATGAAATGATACCTAAGCTCAATGTGCTTGGTCTTGGAATGCTGAATCGGATTCTTAGATATATCAATAGCACTAGAGTTATCGCAATAGACAACCATGGTATCTTGAGGAATCCCATAATCACCCAAAAGTTTCTTCATCCAAAGGAGTTGAGAACAACAACTCCCGGCAGTAATATATTCTGCCTCAGTAGTGGATAGAGAAACAGAATTTTGCTTCTTACTCATCCAAGCCACAAGATTGGCTCCTACATAAAAACACCCTCCAGTGGTGCTTTTTCTGTCATCAGCATTCCCAGCCCAATCAGCATCAGAAAAACCAGCAAGAGACAAATTTGACTCCTTGCTATAAAATAAACCATAATCACAGGTTCCACTCACATATTTTATAATCCTCTTAACAGCATTTAAATGAGAAACCTTAGGATTAGACTGGAATCTAGAGCAAACACCAACACTAAAAGATATATCAGGACGACTAGCAGTCAGATACAAAAGACAGCCTATCATGCTTCTATACAAAGTAACATCAACAGACTCACCTAATGGATCAATTGTCAATTTTGCATTAGCCGCCGTCGGCGTTCTAGCATGAGCAGCCTTGTCCAATCCAAATCTTTTAACTAAATTCCTTGCATATTTAGCTTGATTGATGTAGACTCCTGTCTCTGTTTGCTTTACCTGCAATCCCAAAAAGTAAGTTAGTTCTCCAACCATGCTCATTTCAAACATTACCTTCATTTCATCTGCAAAAGAATGAGCAAGAGAATCATTAGTGGCACCAAAAACAATGTCATCAACATAAATTTGAGCTACAACAAAACCAGTCTTATCCTTTCTTATGAAGAGTGTTGTATCTGCAGATCCCCTTTTGAATCCATGCTCAGTGAGATATGCAGTCAGTCTGTCATACCAAGCCCAAGGAGCTTGCTTCAACCCATAGAGAGCTCTCTTCAATTTGTAGACGTCATCCGGTCTGTGAGGATCTACAAAGCCCTTAGGTTGTTCAACATAAACTTCTTCTTGTATCATTCCATTCAAGAAAGCATTCTTGACATCCATCTGATATAGCTTGAAGTTTAGGTGACTTGCTATGGCCAATAATATCCGGATGGATTCTAACCTTGCTACTGGTGCAAATGTTTCATCAAAGTCAATTCCTTCCACCTGTGTGTACCCTTGTGCAACAAGTCTTGATTTGTTTCTGATCACAGTACCATGTTCATCTGACTTGTTCTTAAAGATCCACTTAGTTCCAATCACATTTACGTTCTTTGGTCTAGGAACTAGTTCCCACACATCATTCCGAACGAATTGATGAAGTTCTTCATGCATGGAATTTACCCAATCAGCATCTTGAAGTGCTTCATCCACCTTCTTCGGTTCAAATTAGGACAGATAGCATGAGTGAGTGATCACATTCAATGCTTTTGATCTTAACCTCATGTTGTCATTCAGACTACCCAATATATTTGTGGAGGGATGGTTCAGTCTTACTCTAAAGGATGGACCTTTGACCAAAGAAGTGGAAGTACCTTTCTGTGCAGATGAGGGACTGAGTTGACTTTGTGCCTGTCGAATGTCACGAACTGGAGTGGATGGTTCTGAACTTAATGGTACTGAGACTGTATCATTTAACACCAACAATTCTTCCTCATTATGTTTCACAACATCCTCAGTAGGAGGAGAGTCATTTACTTCTAAAGACTTATCTTGAGCAGAAACAGTACTTTCTGAAGATGCTTCTGAACACACTTCATCATTTATCACAATATTTGAGGATTCCATGACTGTTTTGGTTCTCAGATTGTACACTCTATAGGCTCTACTGGTGGAAGAGTATCCTAGAAAGTATCCTTTCTCGCTCTTGGCATCAAATTTTTCTAGGTTCTCTCTATCACGAAGGATGTAACAGTCACTGCCAAATATCCTGAAATATTTGACAACAGGTTTCTTTCCTCTCCAGAGTTCATAGGGAGTCTTCTTGGAGTCAGGTCTAAAATACACCCGGTTGAGTGTATGGCAAGCAGTGTTGACTGCTTCTCCCCAGAAGGACTTTGGCAAATTTTTGTTGTGTAGCATGACTCGTGCCATCTCCTGAACAACCCTATTTTTCCTTTCCACAATCCCATTCTGTTGAGGAGTCTTGGGAGATGAGAACTCTTGGTGAGTGCCTTGCTCATTGCAAAAAGTAGCCAGCTTGGTATTCTCAAACTCTCTTCCATGATCACTTCTGATTCTGGCTATCACAATATCTTTCTCAACCTGTAATTTCTTGCACAGATGTATCATCTTCTCAGGAGCTTCAGCTTTATCCTTCAAAAGTACAACCCAAGTATATCTAGTGAAGTCATCCACAACAACTAGAATATACTTCTTTCCACCCAGACTTTGAACTTTGGCAGGACCCATTAGATCAATGTGTAGTAACTCTAAAGGTCTTGAAGTTTGAACACTAGTCACAGATGGATGCTTGGATTTTACTTGTTTACCTATCTGACATGGTCCACAAATGCACTTATTGATCTTCTCAAATCTAGGTAAACCAATAACTGCCTCACACTTGGAAATCTTTTCTAACTGCTTATGACTGGCATGGCCCAACCGTTGATGCCACAAATCAACTTGATCTATCTTTGCACTAAAGCACTTGTTGTTTACACTTGGTGTTATCCCATAACAGTTGTCAGCTGTCCTTACACCAACACACATACAGTCACCTCCTCCATCAAGTATCTCACATTCATACTTGGTGAAAAGAACATTTAAACCATTGTCGCAAATCTGACTGATGCTGAGTAAATTGGCCTTCAATCCATCAACATACCAAACATCTTCAAACACTGGCAATCCTGGAATATCCACAGTGCCAATGCCTCTGATCACAGATTTACTTCCATCTCCAAAGGTGACTGTCCCAATCTTTCCTTCAAAAAGTGTTTTGAATAAATCTTTATTTCCTGTCATGTGCCTGGAACAACCACTATCAAAATATCAAAGACAAGAATCATGTGCCTTTAAGGCGGTTAAAGCAGTATAACAAACATAATTCTTATCACAAGTGATTATGCCAAGATACTTAAGGAAGGATTTTACTAAGACAACAAATGGCAAAGACAGTAAGTAGATAAGTTGACTAACAAGCAAAAAGATTTTCCAAGAATCCATGACAACAGGGGTCAAGGATCAGCTCAGAGAAAAAAATCTCAAACAGAAGAGCAACCCGCTCTGATACCACTTGATGGAAATTTAGACCCCTTAAACCACAATTAGATTGCGTAGCCTAGATTAATTAGCCAAGTTGTTACTTAGTCAAATTAACAATTTTAGGTTAAAATAATCAAATAATCATATCATGCATGTAAAACATATAAAGTAGCGGAAATAATAAAGAACACACGATATGATCACCCAGGAAACCACACGGAAAAACCTGGGGAGGATTTTACCCAACGATCCTCAAGGCAAAACGGAATCCACTAAGAAAGAATTGAAGTTCTTACAAAAGGACTTACAAGCTCCCCGCTTGACTTCCTAATGCTACCTACCAGTAAAACTTCCTGACACGACCACACGCAGGCTCCGAGTCCACGGACTACTTCTTTCTTTGTATTCCTAAGCTTTGTGTAAAGAAAAGCTCCTCTAGATCTCACAAGAGATTTACATAAAACCGCAATGTATGAGCAACAATACAACTTGTGCAACTCTAAAAACGTGGCTAGGGTTTTGCCTTATATACCTAGGGCAAAAACATAAAACCCTAAACGTTTAAAAGAGTTTGGGCTGAGCTGGAATTTCTGCAGAATCGCATCTGGGCCGATTTTCGATCGATCGAGAATTACCTTCGATCGATCGAGCCAGGCCAAGAAGCCCCAATGCTTCTACAGTCACTCAATTCCAACTTTACAATATTTAACCAACTTTGAGCAAGCCTAAATTAGACTAAATACATTGTTTTGACCATGGTTTGCCAACATTACAAATTTGAGTTCTAAATACACAAAATCCTAAGACCTTAGAACCTAACAAAAGCCCTTTACAAAAAAATGCTCATTACAACAAATCCAATCCTAACTACTATCCATCAGTTGCAAGTGTAGACAACAGCAAAATTGAATCAACCTGTATATTTCCAGAAACACTAAACAAAATGCATAAACGCATATGTGAAAAAATATAAGTAAACAAAATAAAATCTTGATTTCACAAAAATACAAAAATAAAGACATATATCAATGAATAACATCATAAATATAAATCAATGAGCAATGAAACAAGAAACATATATAAATGTATCTCCCCCTAACATGAATAGCCCAACAACATACATCAAAAGCCAAAAAAAAAATGTAAATACAAAGTGCAGCTCCTAGATACAATCTAATCACCACAACCTCTCCAAGACAATCAAAACTCCCCCTATCAACAAAAACTCTACAAGATACTCAAAATGCTACTCCCCCTTTTTGTGACGAAATGCCAAAAGGCAATCAGAATCCATCATCAAAAGGATGTGGCGAAGGTGGTCGTAAAAAATGTGCCAACTCAGCTTGCAAAGCACGAACCTCATCGAGTAAGTCCACCAAAATCTGTCCATGAGCCGCTTGAACGATCAAGACATGATCCAACGTACGTCAAATGTCAGAATCATCAGAAGTAGTCGGCGGAGGAACATCAGCATTAGCAGTAGCAGCACCAAACGCCTCAACCTCTGCATCACTTGTAGAAGTGGGAGAAGGGGGTACAGCACCAAAAGGCTCAACTCTAGCTCACAGATGAGCAGCCCTCTGCCTAAGAAAAGAGGCACCTATGGGACTAGTAATATGTACGGGCTCAGATGCAGGGAAACCAGTCAAGCCTAAATGTAACAAAATCCTATGAATGAAAAAAAGGGTAAACAAGAGCGTGACCAACAGCGCTACTCCTATGAATCTCATTCAAAGAACGAAGAAACAAATGGGGGAAAGAGATAGAAGCACCAGAAACAAGCGCATACAAAAACACACATCGCTCAATAGGGATGGTGTGGAGATGAGAAATAGACCACAAGGAATGACACGCTATCCTAAGAAAGATAGGTAGTCTCAAGAAGCTCAACAGACGTGATCCGAGGATCAGAACCCCACTGGATAGAAAACCCAGTGATGTATGACATAACGTCATCAAGGGGTGGAGACTCCTCATAAGGATAGACGGGCTACCTAACGATCGGAACCCCAAGAGCCTCAGCCACTAGCCTAGGGGTAATGGTGAACTCAACACCTCGTATCCAACTCCTACCTAAGGTGTTGGAATCATAGACATGGCAAGAGAGATTCGAATAGAACTCTCTAATCAGGGCAGATGGGGGTGGATGATCTATCTCCAACAAGGACAGCCAGCCCCTACTCTTAAAATTTGCCCTAATGGCAAGATCCAACTCATCTAACACAACCTTCTACTCAGCCCAAATCTTTCTCTTAATGTTCAGCTTCTCATAGGCCTCTCTGCTTTTGTCACTCTGAAACAACTCACTCCTAGAGGGAGACTCAAAAGAAGTGAAGGGTGTCCTATGAGCTCTAGTCTTTCTAGACATGGTGCTAAGGAAAGGACAAAGACACAAAGCAGAACCAAAAAGAAAAAAGAAAAAAGAAAAACCAAGGGCAGACTGCAAGTTAGTACAAAAAAAATAAAACAAAAATCTATATGATGCATGAACAATTAAATGTCATGATGCATGCTCTAATGCAGTGAAACTAAGTTCAATTTAAGTTCAAATTCACAAAATTGGCTTGAGCATAGAGTTTCTAACAAAAACCCCAAAATTTGAAAAATCACTTGTTTGTTTTTATAAAAAATTGACCAATTGATCATCACACAAGATAGAATACAGTTTAGAATGATCAAATACATCAATCCAACAAGCCAATTTCATCAAGTAAACCCAATTTGAACAAAATCTCCAATTCGGGTTAATTACAAGCCCTAGAATTTTCAATTTCTCACAAAGCACAAAATTGATCAAATTAAACTATTAAAAACATGTTTATAACATCATAGGTACAAAACCCAATGATCAATTTCAAAAGATAATGCTTGATTCATCAAAAACCCAAAATATGCATAGGTCTGAAAATCCCAAAATAATGCATGAATTTATGCATGAAACATGAAAATAAATGCAAAAGGAAGGGTATAATGAACATACCGGCTTAGAGAGAGGAAAGCCTTGCGAAAAATTTGGAGAAAAACGACAAAAAGTTGAAGTGGAGCCTAGTCCAAATCGGAGAGAGAGAGAGAGAAAAGTTTGAAAACTTTTTGAAAAGGTATGAAGAACAAGTTAAACTCAATTTTTAAAAAACCTGATTCACGATTTTCGATTGATCGAAATATTAGGTTCGATCGATCGAAACAGACAAAAGCTCACTTCAATTTTTAATCGCAATTTCGATTGATCGAAAAACATGTTTGATCAATCGAAATTCTGGAAAAATCAAATTTTTGAAAAACAAAGAAATTTTGCACAAAAACTCCTCAAAGAATTGAATTTCCAAAATAAAATGCATGAGTATGAGATGAAATGCTTTTCAAAAACACAAGTTTTAAACCCAGATTTCCCAAAATTATGACTTTCAAACATTCTCTTAAATTCTCAAGCAACAATTATGTTTTGCATTAAAATCAAAGTATTTTCAAACTTGGTTGGTCAGACCAAAAACACACACAATAACATGTACAGTGTTTAGCAAAGAGTAATTTGTGTAGTGTGTGCAACTAGCAAAACCTTGAGATACATGTGAGGTGATATATGAATAGAAATCAAACACAAAGTCTACAAAATTCATCACATAGAATTTGAAAGAGATTATCATCAAAAGAGTTACATCATATAACTCTCACATCTCCTAGATCATAAGCTTGCAATCATGTAAGTTTCTTGATTTTGCCTTAAAATATATACACCAATTTTAATTATTCAGAAACTTATTAAATAGAACGTACACACCAATTTTATTTATTTGATTTAGCTTTAAGCCCAATAATGTACGCACCAATTTTAAGCAATTAAACCGAGGCTACACCTAATGTTCTTTTTGTGCATGTACTACACTTTCTCGAGCACAAAATCTTATGATATGCACTAAGGTGTTCATAATTGGCTAGTGAACAGTGGTGAGATGGTTATTTATGCCTTTCTCAAAAGGTTCAAGTCCAACAGTCAAAGACATGTGACTTCAAGATCAAGACAAAGTGATCAAAAACTATAAACATCTTTCCTACACAACATGCATTACAGAGCTCAAACTAGTAAAGTGCAATAAATAAGCTCATCAAAACTAAACAAGGTACAAAGACATATTATGTGAAAATAAATTGACCAAACTTGTTTTCAAAACCAAGAAAGTAAATACAAAACACAATTTGCTTCCCTTTTTCTTTTCTTTTTTCTTTTTTAATTTTTAAAAGAGGAAATAAAAGAAATCCTAGAATGAAATGCATGAATGTTATACAATACAAATCCTAGAAACAAAAAGAAAAACAAAAACCAAAGAACAATGGTCACAAAGGGTAGAGTAATGAAACACAAGGACCAAGAAAGGCAAGAATGATCAGGGAACAAGAATCACACCAATTACTTGACGAAGTGACTCAAACTTGATGCTAATATGAGTGTACGCAGCGGAAATAAAATTTATTAAACGAATATACTTCATTCACAATTGATGACATGTGCCATATAAGTTTCAGAATTAGAGAACAAGAGAGTGTACCTTAAAGCGGTGAAATTCAAAACCGAAGATCAGAAGTTCTTGAGAAGACTTTCAATCTTCACTCCAATTCCACTAGATGCCCAAGATGTGTGGTCTCTCAATCAGTTATATGTATATGTTTCTAGAGAGAATCTAAGAGTGTCCAACACTCAGATACCAATTCATGCAATTGTAATAATCTGTATGTTTCTCTCCTTATAACTGATTATCTAATTGGGCTAGCCTTTTGGGCTTTTCCAATTGGGCTTTAGTATGTGGCTTGGAGTGGGACCAAAAGGGAACAAATAAGACACTAGCTCCAATGGACCTTGGGCTTTTCTGTCAACTCTTGACAAGTCCAAAGTTACCATTAACTATATTTAATACCACTATATAAATATAGTTGCACTCTAGGCCTTATTAATAAGACACTAGCTCCAATGGACCTTGGGCCTTTCTGTCAACTCTTGACAAGTCCAAAGTTCCCATTAACTATATTTAATATCACTATATAAATATAGTTGCACTCTAAGCCTTATTAATAAATTATATCCCAAGACTTTATTGTACATGCAACCCCTTCATAAAATATTCGTAGTAACACAAAGTCATGAATGAAGACTGTCACTTTGTGAATTACTACATCTTAATCCTTGAGTACCCGGTTTAATCCTTTAATGTTATTCATCATATATTTATGAAATCCAATTTCATAAATATATACTTTAGTCTTACTAAAGTGGTTAGGCCTAACTCATTTGAATAACAAATCCATTAAACTTATCTCAAGGGAATATTTTGTATCTCCATTAAGAGACTATGAATTCCATCTTGAAAATATATGTATCATCAACACTAAATGTGGCTGCCCAACATACTGAGGTTTTGACCATTACTTTAGATCTCACTCCTGATATATCAAAGCAACCTACACTTCATGATCAGGTCCATTATTCTCTCAGAATTAAGAGTTTATGCAAATATAAGTCGTGAGATTTATTATTCAATTAACAGTCATTAGGAGAATAATAAATCTCACAGCGGTCCAGTTCAATATGTCTTAACTCTTAAAACATATCAACATATTAACTAGAAGTCACCACTTCCATGATCAAGACAAATCATCTTAGTTAATATGTTATAGTCTTCGCAGATGAAGTGCCCAATTTCATCACCGACTACGAACTAATATTCTGAGTTTACAAAGAACTTGTGATTTATATCTTCTATGACTTTACACATAAATCACATACTATGCATCTCATGGACTATATGATAATGTCCGAATATTCATGTTACCATTATTTCAGATAATAATAAAACAACTTTATTAATTACAATACTAAGTCATACATCATGTCAAACACAATGTCATACATCATATAATACATAGCATCATACAATAGGATTCTAGGGCATTAATCCCAACAAAACTTACTTCCATCAAGAGATTTGGTGAAAATGTCTACATTCTGACGTTCCATAGGAATATACTCAAGGGCCAAAATCTTTCTTTCAACCATATCCCTAATGAAGTGATACCTAATCTCTATGTGTTTAGTCTTAAAATGTTGAACAGGGTTCTTAAAGATATCAATAGCACTAGAATTATCACAATAAATAACCATGGTATCTTGTGATATTCCATAATCACTCAAAAGCTTTTTCATCCAAAGAAGTTGTGAACAACAACTTCCAGCAGCAATATATTATGCCTTTGCAGTAGACAAAGACACATAATTTTTCTTTTTACTCATCCAAGCAACAAGATTGGTTCCTACATAAAAACACCCACTAGTGGTGCTTTTTCTATCATCAGCATTACCAGCCCAATCAAAATTAGAAAATCTAGCAAGAGACAGATTTGACTCTTTGCTATAAAATAATCCATAATCACAAGTTCCACCTACATATTTTATGATTCTTTTAACAACATTCAAATGTGAAACCTTAGGATTAGATTGAAATCTAGAACAGACGCCAACACTAAAGGCAATATCAGGCCGACTAGCAGTCAAATACAAAAGATATCCAATCATGCTTCTATATAATGTGACCTCAATAGATTCACCTGATGGATCATTTGTTAATTTTGCATTTGCAGCCATTGGTGTTCTAGCATAGGCAGCCTTGTCCAATCCAAATCTCTTGACCAGATTTCTTGTATACTTTGCTTGGTTGATGTAGATTCCTGAGTCTGTTTGCTTCACCTGCAATCCCAAGAAATAAGTTAGTTCACCAACTATACTCATTTCAAACATCGCCTTCATTTCATCTGTAAAAGAATGAGCAAGAGAATCATTAGTAGCACCAAAAACAATATCATTAACATAAATTTGAGCTACAACAAAATCAATCTTATCCTTTCTTATGAAGAGAGTAGTATCTGCAAATCCCCTTTCGAATCCATGCTCAGTGAGATATGTAGTCAATCTATCATACCAAGCCCTAGGAGCTTGTTTCAAACCATAGAGGGCTCTCTTCAACTTGTAAACATCATCCGGTCTGTGAGGATCAACAAAATCCTTTGGTTGTTCAACATATACCTCTTCTTGCAGCATCCCATTCAAGAAAGCACTCTTGACATCCATTCAATACAACTTGAAATTCAAATGACATGCTATGGCCAAAAGTATCTTGATGGATTCTAATCTTGCTACCAGTGCAAAGGTCTCATCAAAATCAATCCCTTCCACTTGTGTGTAACCTTGAGCAACAAGTCTTGATTATTCCTGATAACAGTGCCATGTTCATATGACTTGTTCTTGAAGATCCACTTAGTTCCAATCACATTTACTCCCTTTAGTCTAGGAACTAATTCACACACATCATTTTAAACAAATTAATGAAGTTCTTCATGCATAAAATTAACCCAATCAACATCTTGAAGTACTTCATCTACCTTCTTCGGTTCAAATTGGGACAGATAGCATAAGTGAGTAATTACACTTAAGGCTTTAAACCTTAGTCTCATGTTATCATTCAAACTTCCCAATATATTTGTGGTAGGATGATTTAGCCTTACTCTAGAGGATGGACCTTTGACTAGAGATGTGGAGGTACCTTTTTGTTCTGATGAAGGACTAAACTCACGTTGTGCTTGTTGAGTCTCATGAACTAGTGTGGATGGTTCTGAACTTGATGGCACAGAGACTGCATCATTCAGCACCATCAACTCTTCATCACTATGCTTCTCCATATAATTAGCAGGAAATGAGTCATCAACTTCCATAGGTTTGTCTTGAACTAGAGCAGTATTTTCTGAGTGTGCCTCTGAACATACTTCATCATTGATCACAACATTTGAAGATTCCATGACTGTTTTGGTTCTCAGATTGTACACTCTATATGCTCTACTTGTAGATGAGTATCCCAGAAAGTATCCCTTGTCACTCTTTGCATCAAACTTTTCTAGGTTCTCTCTATCACGTAGAATGTAGCAATCACTACCAAATACCCTGAAATACTTGACAACAGGCTTTTTTCCTTTCTAGAGTTTATGGGGAGTTTTCTTGGAATTAGATCTGAAATACACCTGATTAAGCGTATGGCAGGCAGTGTTAACTGCTTCTCCCTAGAAGGATTTGGGCAAATTTTTATTGTGTAGCATGACACATGCCATCTCCTAAACAACCCTATTCTTCCTTTCAACTATTCCATTCTGTTGAGGTGTCTTGGGTGAAGAGAACTCTTGATTTGTGCCTTGATCATTGCAGAAGGTAGCCAACTTGGTATTCTCAAATTCTCTTTCATGATCACTTCTAATTCTAGCTATCACAGTATCCTTCTCAATCTGCAATTTCTTGCATAGATGTATCATCTTCTCAAGAGCCTCAGCTTTATCTTTCAAAAGTACAACCCAAGTATATCTAGTAAAGTCATCCATAACAACTAGAATATACTTCTTTCCACCTAAACTCTGAACTCTGGCAGGACCCATAAGATCAATGTGTAATAACTCTAGAGGTTTTGAAGTTTGAATACTAGCTACAAACGAATGCTTGGATTTCACTTGTTTACCTATTTGACATGGTCTTCAGATGTAGTTATCTATCTTCTCAAACTTAGGTAAACCAATAACTGCATCACACTTGGAAATCTTCTCTAATTTCTTATGACTTGCATGCCCCAACCGTTGATACCACAACTCAACTTGATCGATCTTTGCACTAAAACACTTGTTGTTTACACTTGGTATTATACCGTAATAGTTGTCAGCTGTCCTTACACCAACACACATACAATCACCTCCTCCATCAAGTATCTCACATTCATACTTAGTGAAGAGAACATTCAGCCCATTGTCACAAATCTGACTGATACTATGTAAGTTGGCCTTCAATCCATCAACATACCAAACATCTTCAAAGACTGGCAACCTTGGAATGTCCACAGTTCCAATGCCTCTGATCACAGATTTGCTTCAATCTCTAAAAGTGACTGTCCCAATCTTTCCTTCAAAGAGTGTCTTAAACAATCCTTTGTTACCTGTCATATGCCTGGAACAACCACTATCCAAATACCAAAGACAAGAATCACGTGCCTTTAAGGCAGTTAAGGCAATATAACATAAATAATTATTATCACATATGGACAAGTTGACATATAAGCAAAAAGATTTTCCAAGAATCCATGACAACAGAGGTCAAGGATCAGCTCAGAGATCAAAAGATCTACAACAAGAGAGCAACTGGCTTTGATACCACTTGTTAAGTTTTTAGACCCCTTAAAACCCAATTGGATTAACCTAATAAATTAGCCAAGTGATTACTTAGTCCAAATTAAGAATTCTAGGTTATCACAATCAAACAATCATATCATGTATATAGCAGCAAAAATATAAATAACACAAAGATATGATGACCTAGGAAACCATACCGGTAAAAACCTAGAGAGGATTTAACCTAGCTATCCTCAAGGTAAACTTGAATCCACTATGAAAGAATCGGAGTTTGACAATAGCTACTTAGACCACTAACATCCTATTACTTCCCACTAGTAGAAACTTACTGACATAACCACATGCAAGCTTCGAGACCACGGACTCTTTCTTTCTTGGATTCTCTAGCAAATACAAGCACACCCGCTTGTGTATCATTAAACTCTTATGGCAGCAACTGAATGATCATTAAGTTCTTAAAGAAATCTCCTCCTTGATAATCCTAAGCTCGTGTGAAGGAAAGCTCCTCACAGATCTCACAAGAGATTCACACAAACAGCAATATGAGCAACGTCTAAAATGTGGCTAGGGTTTGGCTTATATACCTAGGGCAAAACATAAAACCCTAAACGTTTTAAATGAGCTAGGGCTGAGTTGGAATTCTGCAGAAAAACGCATTCTGCCCGAGATTCGATTGATCAAGCCTAAGCTTCGATCGATTGAGCCAGGCCGAAATGCACTAATACTTCTGCAGCCACTTCATTCTAACTTTACATAAAAGACACAACTTTGAGCAAGTCTAAACAACATGTTTTGATCATGGTTTGCCAACAATACAAATTAGAGTTCTAAATACATTAATTCTAACTCTTAAGAACCTAACAATCTTCTATGTCTTCGACCTCAACTTTTGCATCGTCCTCTATGTCTCCACCTTTAGCTTCTGTATCATCCTCTATGTCTCCACCTTTAGCTTCTGCCTCATCCTCTATGTCTCCATCATAGAAGTCCACATCATCGTCAAAATGGTCTTTATAGAAACATCCCACATCTTCATCCTTTCTATCACTAGAGGGTTTTCCCCTATCATTGCCACTATCTTAGCTATCATAGTCTTCGCTACTGCTCTTTTCACTATCACTATCATTGCGGTTATTGTCCCCACTGTCTCCGCTATCATTACTGCTGCTGTCGCCACTATTATCACTCTCACTGTTACTACCTTCATCATCATTACTAAGGGCTTCTCCCCCCACCATCATTTTCATCATCTGTTCTTACTTCATATGGGTTTTTCAATTCATGTTGGCAAGCCTACCAGTATTCTTCTTCTTCTATATTGCAGATAGTATCTCCCAAAAGCACTGTCATTGCATCAGGATCCATGTAATTAGCCCAATTAGTCGGGGCATAGTTTGTATTTTCCTTCTTCAACTTTGGAAGCTTACTATCATAATTAAAGAATAACTCAAATCCAGGCACCATTGTTTTTTACTCAGGATCATATCTCTATTCAGGGAATCCCCAATAGCGCTGACTATCTCCAACTTTGACAAACTTCCCGTTCAATGTGGGAGTGTAAGGCTTTAAGGGTTCTAAGGGACAAGGAAGCCCCTTTGCTTTGGCCTTTGCATGGGCTATTATCCTTACTTCCATCTCTAATAAGTCATCATCTGTAGGTTTATAACCTAGCCCAAAAGGTGGTGTGGCATAGGAATTGTCAGAACTTGAATGACTGCCTTTTTCACAGTCTTCCCTAGGTTCATCCTTGGAAAATAACTCATTTTTCTCATCATTGCTACCACATAGTTATTGATGTAGGGATTGAAGTCTATAGGGATAATCTCTTCTTCTCTTTTTTCAAAACCAGGCTTTTCAATCTCAAAGCCATCCAGAGTTAATGGCTCCTTCTCAGAATTAATACCGAAAATGGGCTTTGGTATGGTTAAAGTATTTCCATATATGGTAACTATGGCTCCTTCATGCGAAAACCGAACCTTTTGGTATAGGGATGAAGGTACAGCCTCTGTATCATGGATCCACAGTCGCCCAAGGAGTATGTTGAAGCACGAAGCTATGTTCAGTACTTGGAATTCTACTTTCTTGATCATTGGCCCTATGGTGAGCTCCAATGTCCCATTTCCAAAACCTCCCTTCTACTATTGTCATACGCTCTCATATGCTGATCTGACAGCACAAAATTTTCAATGCTCAAGCCTAGGCAACTTGCGGTCTTTAAAGGACACACATTCAAGGCACTTCCGTAATTAATTAGGACCATTGGTATCTTCTTGCCTTTGGCATCTACAATAATGTGCAATGGGTCATTGTGGCGCTTTCCCCTTCTTCGTCAAATCTTTGTCTGACTAGGAAATAGTAAGTGTTGTTAAGGTTTATGTCCTAAAATCTAATTTATTGGCATGTCATAAATAATTAAATTGTTTAATTATATGATACTATTTATAAATTAATTAATGGAACATTATCTTAGTCCATGAGATGCATAGTATGTGATTTATGTGATTTAGTCATGGAAGAAATAACTCACAAGTTCTTTGTAAAATCAGAATTTTAGTTTGTAGTCGGTGATGAAATTGGACATTTCATCTGTCAAGACTATAACATATCAACTAAGATTATTTGTCTTGATCATGGAAGTGGAGACTTCTAGTTAATATGTTGATATGTTTTAAGAGTTAAGTCATATTGAACTGGACCGCTGTGAGATTTATTATTCTCCTAACGACTGTCAAATGAATAATAAATCTCACGACTTCTATTTACATCAACTCTAAATCCTGAGAGAATAATGAACTTGATCATGAGGTGTAGGTTGCTTTGATATATCAAGAGTGAGATCTAAAGTCACGATCAAAACCTCAGTATGCAGGGCAGCCGCATTTAATGTTGATGGAAAATATATTCTCAAGATGGAATTCATAATCTCTTAACGAAGATATAAAATATTCTCTTGAGATAAGTCTAATGGGTTTGCTTATTCAGAGTGTTGGGCTCAACCACTTTAGTAAGGAGTTACTAAAGTATATATTTATGAAATTGGATTTCATAAATATATGATGAATAACTTAAAGGATTAAACCAAATACTCAAGAATTAAGATGTAGTAATCTTCAAAGTGGCAGTTAACATTCATGACTTTGTATTACTACGAATATTTTAATGAAGTGGTTGCATGTATAATAAAGTCTTGGGATATAATTTATTATATTATATTCATATAGTGGTATTGAATATAATTAATGGTAACTTTGGACTTGTCAAGAGTTGAAAGAAAAGCCCAAGACCCATTAGAGCTAGAAACTTATTTGTTCCCTTTTGGTCCCACTCTAAGCCACATACTAAAGCCCAATTGGAATGGCCCAAAAGGCTAGCCCAATTAGATAATCAATAAAATATAAGGAGAGAAACATACAGAATTTCATAGGAGTTTTTTAATAAGAGAATTCTATTAAGAGTTTTCATAAGGAATGAAATGGTGTGTATGTGAGTCACTTATACAACATCATAACATGTATAAGGAATGAAATTCTGTTTTTATAAAACAGTAATATCAGTAGTAATTGAATGAAATTTCTTATACAAAACATGTATAAGGAATGAAATTACTATCTTTAACATGTTTTGTGAGTTTTGGAATTAAAGATAGTAATTTCAAAAAGTTAGAAGATTCTACATTCAATTTTCTGCATGGTTGTTGATATTACTGTTTTATAAAAACTGATATTGATGTTATGATGTTGTTTAAGTTTGATATTAAGTATTTTAAATTGAACTTTAAGGCTATAACATCAATGGAATTTAGTTTTGATCTCAATCTCTTTCTGATGTGATCAAGAAACTATGTTTTGTTTAAGTGAAACGTCAAAAACGGTTACCAGAAACTTTGAAAGATTCAGTTTTCATGAGTTTCGATCAATCGAATGTTCCTTTCAATCGATTGAGTAGCGATTAAGAATCAATCAAGTCAACCCGAGACTTTGTGAGGAATTTTTCAATTTTTCGATCAATCGAGATTTCCTTTCGATCGATCGAATAGGAATCGGGTACCGATCGAGTCATCCAGAGACTTGGAAATTTTTTTTGATGAAGATTCCGATCGATCGAGAAATAGATTCAACCGATCGAAATGAACTATTTTTGAAATTTTACTAACTATTAAAACATAGATGAAGTGTAAGGTTATGTGTGATGAGATTACACATTGTTCTATATAAAATGATTAATTTATGGTCCTTAAAAGTTAGGGACATTTATTAATCATTATCTAAATAAAAGACCTAATGAGATCAAAGATGTTAGTTAAATAGAACTCTTAGTCGTAAATTGTTTAGGACCTCTCTTTTAAGAAACATTCTAATGAGATTGGAATCGTTGTATGATTGAAAGTCCTTAATTTATTTTAATTAAAAGTTTTAATGAGATTAAAGCTTAATTAAATGGTATATAATTTCTAATGAGATTAGAATTCTTAATCAAATAAGTTAAGGATAGAGTTCTATATAACTAATTTTTGATTCATTAGTGTTTAAGGAATCCTAAACTGTTTAGGACTTCTATTTTAGTTTGTGATTCTAATGAGATTAGAGTCTTCAACAAGTGCAAGGTTATTAGTTGTGATTGGATCACAATTATTTAAAGAAAAACCCAAATAACGAGTGGGAGTGCTAAAATAACCTTTTTGTTAAGTTTATTGTAATGTGAATAGATACCTTGTCTTGGCCTCGAGCCTTGCATTCCATACGGAGGATATTTACTTCACGGATTACAAGGTTAAACTTCTTTATGATTAAGCAAATGTTCGTTATGCTATTGTGACGTGACTTAGTCAGATCACATCAAATTTAAACAATTAAACACATCTAATGTGTGGGGTTAAAATTGTGATGAGATCACAATGATTTCAAGACAATCCACTTGTTCTAAAATTTTTATTGGGAGAGAGATACAATGGTTGGATCTCACGGCCTCCAATGTCGGTTCATAGTGGTGTGGGGTAAACATCTCATCTTGGCCTCGAGCCTTGCGTTCCATGCGGAGGGTGTTTATTTCATGGTACTACAAGGTTGAACTCCCCGGTTTATAGTGGTGTGGGCAAGCACCTCGTCTTGGCTTCGAGCCTTGCGTTCCATGCAGAGGGTGTTTTGCATCGTACTACAAGATTAAACCTTACAAAGGTAGAGTTGTGTGGCTACACAAGGGTCTAGGCAATGGTGTACACTAGACTAAGTTTGATAGTATCTTCTATGCTAAGTTCTTGCTATTATTACTTAGAGGCTAAAGGAAGAGTGGAAAATTATTTTTGTTTGGTAAGAGTTACCACGATAGCATTAATAATGAGAATAGTTCTCGCCTAATCATAGTGGTTAGTATTCACTCTATGTTGAGGAATATTAATTGCGGGATTAGGTTAACGTTGCACCTAGTATAGTATGGTTTTCGGGCTCCATATTATATGGTTATGGATGCAAAATATAATGTAATTATGTTCATAGTCTCAAAATAAAGTTGTCATAAATTTTGTTCTCTAGCTACTATTTTAATTGAATTACATTAACTAAGAAATAATTTTGGACATGATGCTTAAAGGAGCTAAAGTACATAAATATGTTTCGATTCAGCATTGTCATAATTTCCTATGCATAATGCATTGATGGAAGATAGTTTATGATATAATCATAGTCTTCGTTGAAATGCTAAAATGTTACATTGGCTTCTATCTCAATTGTGCTGCACCATGAGATGCAAGAGTTAGTACTAGACATAAACTTAATATTAAGTCTAAATGAGATGTTTGGTATGAATCATATTGAGTGCTAAGAAAGGCTTAAGGAGTTCCAATTCTATACCATTTTATAAAAATATTTTATTTTTTAAATGAATTGGAATTCTTGGATGTAGAGATTAAATGTTAATCTCATATGGATATGATCCATAAGTTTTTGTTAGAATCATTTGATCAATTCAGATTGTTTTAAAAATAAGTAAATTCTTTTGATATCATCTGAATTGATGAGTGAGTTCTACGCAATGGAAGACATCCTAAAAGCTAAGGCTAGGATCAATATGATTTAATTCAAATTCTTAGCCTAGACCGAAAGGTAAGGGTGGTAAGGAGAGGAATTATATTACAATACTAAATAGTTGGACAAGCTAGTTACCCTAGTAGTTGCCAAAAGGAAATTAGACTCAAAAGTATGACCAAAAGGAAAGTGTTTCTGTTTTGATAAAGCTAAGCATTCTCCACGATTGTTTTCTAGATGGAAATTTACATGTTTTACTTTTTAAAAAGAAAATTTCCATCCTTTGATATTTTATGTTTTGGCATTTATGTTTAGATCTTATTAATTTAAATGGTATTCAAGATTGGTGAAAGAAGAACTTTTAGAACCATTATTTTGTTATATTCCCAATCCATTTAGAGGATAATATGATCTAGGGCTCCTTTTGTGAAGAAATATAGTTTCAATGACTTCTTTAAGTCAATGCATACATGAAGGAGGAATAAGACTCTTTTAGAAATAGTAAAGTACATGATAAATATTTCCATTTGCTTATTTCTCTTGGAGATATACTCTAATTATTACTATACATTTTCTAAAATTGATTTCAAAAGTTTATTCCTAGGACATTTGTCAAATTGTGGACTGGGTGATAACCTAGTATATGATACTTCCATTTTTGGAGATGTCCAGCACATGTGCTAGAAAGGAAGTTTGACAAATTGTTATCAAAAGGTAAAAAAAAAATGTGAGTTTATGTTGGGTAGCCAAAAGTAATTGCAGAAGATTATTTTGGTAGTCATAAAGAAGACAAGATGTTTGTAAAGTACAAATACAAAGTTTCTTGATGAATAACCTTAAAGCTAAACGTAGAATTGTTCAAGTAAAAAAATGTCAAAATTTGTTGTAAGACAACTATAAAATACATTTAGAAATGAGATAGTTGTATTAGATACACCACAAGGTATTATTCTATATATATAGCTAGTACACCGGTACAATATTGTAGTGGGACGATTATTAATTACCATATAAATTAATATTTTTGGGATAAAATTTTGAAGTCATTCCATGAAGGTATGAATTTGATCCTCGCTCCTATGTAAAGGCAATAGATGATATGAATATGGACTACTGGATCAAGGTTATGTGAATAGAATTAGATTTTATTTAAAGTCTAAAACTTGTAAAGGCGCCTAGTGGCATTAACTCTATTGTTTTCAAATAGGTCTACAAGAAAATGAAATTAAAATATTTGAAGGTGCAAACCTTCAAAGTCAAGACTAGTGGTGAAAAGATTTATTCAGAAAGAAATATTTCGACAATGAAAAGATTTTTTCACCAATAGTCAAGTTTGACTCTATCTAGATTCTTTTATTCATTATATTTCATTTGGATAAAATATGGCAATGGATATCAAGAAAGCTTCTTTTAGTAGCAATCTTGAGGAAGACATCTATATGATGTAACTAGACTTATACATAGCAAAGAACCAGTAGTGTTTTAGTATGCAAGTTGCTTAAATTCTATTTATGGACTTGTTGGAAATTTAGACCCCTTAAACCACAATTAGATTGCGTAGCCTAGTTAATTAGCCAAGTTGTTACTTAGTCAAATTAAGCAATTCTAGGTTAAAGCAATCAAACAATCATATCAAGAATATATATAGCAGCGGAAGAATAAATAACACAAGATATGATCACCCAGGAAAACCAAACCGGTAAAAAACCTGGGGAGGATTTTACCCACCGATCCTCAAGGCAAAACGGAATCCACTAAGAAAGAATTGAAGTTGTTACAAAAGGACTTACAAGCTCCCCGCTTGACTTCCTAATGCTACCCACCAGTAGTAACTTCCTGACACGACCACGCGCAGGCTCCGAATCCACGGACTACTTCTTTCTTTGTCTTCCTTCAATCAGGTACAAGCTCCTCGCTTGTTTATCTTTAAGTTCCAATGGCAGCAACCTTGTTGATCATCAAGATGTAGATAATATCTCTACCTTGAAAACCCTAAGTTTATGTGAAGGAAAGCTCCTCAAAGATCTCACAAGAGATTCACATAAACAGCAAATATGAGCAACAAAGACTTAGAGAGGTTTAGGTACAAAACCCTAAAAATAAAAGGAGGCACAAGAGGCACTCTAATCTCTCTCTACAAAAGTCTCAAAAACGTTCTAGGGTTTCCCTTATATATATAAGAGTTTTACTTGAACCCCAAGACGTTTAAATAGAGTTTGGGCTGAACTGGAACTCTGCAGAAAAATAAATCTGTACGTGGTTCGATCGATCGAGTCTAATTTTCGATCGATCGAGTCTTACAGATTTAGTCCAATAAATCTGCAATCACTCGATTCCAGTTTTACAAATAAACATACTTTGAGCAAGCCTAAACCTAGACTAAATGTTTTGATCATGGTTTGCCAACAAAATACAAATTGAAGTTCTAATACATTAATTCCTAATTTCTTAGAACCCAACAATCTCCCCCTTTGGCAATCCGTGACAAAACACATCACAAACATGAAATGCTCAAAGTTACAAATAGCCCAATACAAAAATAATGCTCATAACAACAAATTCAACCTAACTACTATCCATCAGTTGCAAGTATAGACAGCAGCTCAATTGAATCAACCTGTATATTCCTGAAACACTTAACAAACGCATAAACGCATGTGTGACAGAAAAACAGTAAATCAACAAATAAATTCTTGACTTCACAAAACACAAAACAAAGACATATATAATGAATAACTCATAAATATAAATCAATGAGCAGTGAATCAAGAAACAGAAATAAAAACAGAAGTAAACTAACTCTCCCCCTAAGTTAGATACAACAATAAGTTTTTATTTTCTTCTCTTTCAAAAATAATTTCAACTCCCCCTAAACAAGACAAACATGATTCCCATAAATCAATAATTTCTCCCCCTTTTTGTCACGTATTGACAAAGACAACTCATACAAAGAGTAAACAGTCAACATACGCAATAAAGGATAAGAGAAAACAGAGAATCAAGGGGAACACAAAACAATTCAACTCTATAGAAAATAGAGACAGCTCCCCCTATGAACAACACAGGTTAAAAAAACTTTTTCTCCCCCTATAAAAATAGGAAAAACAAAACAAGTTTTGGGAAAAACAGTTTTGGGGAAAAATAAAGGGGGTGGGAAAAACAGCAGCAGCAGCAGCACCAATAGGATCAGGAACATCCTCACCAACAGGACCAAACAGGACCAAAGTTAAAAACACACAAAGCAAAGTTAAAAACTAAGGTGAGGATACACATGAAAAAAAAATATTCTCTCTTTCAATAAAATGCAAACATGGCATTATGTGACCCATAAACAGTTGCATGAGTAAAGAAAATATTTGCACATTGATTATCCATCATATCTCTTAAGAAAAATATTTTCTACAATTCACACATAAAAAAAAGGCATATACTAGAAAGTACATCACTCAAAAATTAATCAATCAATTTTTGATCAAGTTGAGTACCCAATGTAGCAAAGTGTATGCATGCTATGTGTAAAAACAATGAGAGATATAACTGCAAAACTGCAAGATGGATACAGAAATCAATGCAATGCATGTGAATCCTAAACATAAAAGATGCAAGACAAAATATGTCATGATGCATGCTCTAATGCAGTAAAACTAAGTTCAATTGAGATTAAATTGACAAAATTGGCTCGAGTAGGGAACTTCTACCAAAAACCCCAAAAATTGAAAACCACTTGTTAAAATTTTTAAACAAATTGATGAATTGAGCATTACAAAACACAACTCACAGAGTATAATGCTTAATTACATACAAACAACAAGCCAATTTCATCAAATTCAACTCAATTTCACAAAAGCCCCAATTCGGATCAAGAACAAACCCTTTTTAAAAATGCTTCTCCACGATCTTCGATCGATCGAAAATTACATTCGATCGATCGAATGACACAGTCATTTTGAGACAATTGAGAGCACTTTTTCGATCGATCGAAAATCAGGTTGGATCAATCGAAATGGGCAGAGGCTCACTAAATTTTGAGAAAAAACACAGGTTTTGAAAATCACCAAGCACTTTTTGAAAACACTCCTCAAAGCATTGAAATAGAAGAAACAAATGCATGAGTATGAGATGGAATGAAATGCTTTTTCAAAAACCCTAATTTTCAAGCCCAGTTTCATCAAAAACAAGTTCCAATTATCCTCCATTGAATTTTCTTAAGCAACAAATATGCTGTGCACAAATCTCAAGATATTTTCAAAATTTTCAAACTTGAAACACATTTTGCATTAAAATCAAGGAACTTTTAATCTTGGATGGCCACAACAAAATCACACACAATATAATGTACCAAGTTTAACAAAGAGTAACTTGTGTAGTGTGTGCAACTAGCAAAAGCTTGAGATACATGTGAGGTGATATGTGAATAGAAATCAATCACAAAGTCTACAAAATTCATCACATAGAATTTAAAAGAGACTATCACCTAAAGAGTTACATCCTATAACTCTCACATCTCCTAGAACAAAAGCTTGCAATCATGTAAGTTTCTTGCATTTTTGCCTCTTATTTTGTGAATTGGCATTAAGCCTAATAGTACACACCGGTTTGAATTAAGTGAATTGGCATCAAGCCTAATAGTACACACCAGTTTTAATTTAATTGAGGCTACACCTTATGTTCTTTTTGTGCATGTGCTACACTTTCTCGAGCACAAAATCTTATGATATGCACTAAGGTGTTCATGATTGGCTAGTGAACAGTGGTGAGATGGTTATTTATGCCTTTCTCAAAAGGATCAAGTCCGACAGTCAAAAACATATGACTTCATGATTAAGGCAAAGTGATTAAAAACCACACACATCTTTCCCACACAACATGTACTACACAGCTCAAACTAGTAAAGTGCAATAAAATAAGCTCATCCAAGCTAAACAAGGTACATAAACATGTTATGTAAAAATAATATGGTCAATCCTTGATTATAAATCCAAGATCTATAATACAAAACAGAAAAAATTTTTTGGTTTTAACAAACGTTATAACCACTTGTTGAGATTTTGAAAAATAATTTATGACCAAAAACAAAAGACACACATTGTGCTAAATGAACAATGCAAATGCAATGCATGACAATGCTTAACTAAGCTATAGAGGGTACACAAACAAGAAATATCAATTTCTTAATTAACCCATGAGTACATGTACAAACTAGTACATAAAGTCAAAAATAGCTTAGCACATTTATAACACATGCTATTCAAGTTTCACCACACTGTCAAGCATGTTCTAAATCAAGAGAGATATTAAAACTCATGTAATCCTCAAGAAAAATAAAACAAGACACAAAATAAAATATTTTTGTCTTTTTGAAATTTTTCAATGTTTTTGGATTTTTTTTTTTAAATAAAAAAAACAACCTAGAAAAAACAAAACAACCAAAAACAAAAACAAAACATGTCCACAAACAATAGAAAGAATTAAAACAGGGACAAGTCAGCAACACTCACCTTAAAGAATCTTTTCTCACCCATCTAGCACAAGTCTTCGGCTTTGTAGGTGAAAATCCATGTGAAGCAGAGTGTATTTGAGGAATTACACCAATCTTCTGAGACAGACTAAAATCCTGCAAATTCCTTTCACAAGCCAACAAGCTCAAATTTTTCAAAAGCATATGAAACAATTTATATGGACTTATGGCAGGAGAAATATTGTCACATATCCTAGATTGACATACAGAATGCTTAAATTTCAATTTATGACAATTAGGACGAATGTGACCGGAGACACCACAAAAGTGACAAACAGGAACAAATTTAGGAACATCAGTATTCCTAACAGCAAGTCTAGTCTCAGATTTCAGTTTTTGCCTCAACAAATAACAATTTGGTCTAATATGACCAACAACACCACAATGGTGACAAGTAGGCACAAAAACAGATTTATTATGCTCTCTAGCAGTAGGTTTAGACTTAGGTTTAGAAACTTCAGCGTCAACATCAGAACTTTTTCCTTTGTCTAACCTAGCAAAATAAGCCTTTTCTTTATTATTCCTCTTGAAAGGAGGGATATAAACTTTCTCGGTTTTAGGCTTAAGAGAAACAGAAACACTTCTGCTATCAACAATAGGCTTGGTACTAGTCAAATTTTCAAGTTTAGCTTTAGACTCAGCTAACTCTTGTTCCAAGCTTTTCATCTTCTCATCTTGAGAGGAAATTTGATTTCTCAAAAAATCATTCTTTTTATTAGATTCAACTAATCTCACAATCAATTCCTCTTTTTCAAGATTAGCCAATTTTAACTCTTCTTTAAATCTCTTAGAAATTTTCAAAGATTTAGATAATTCCTTACGAAGAGTTTCAAAAGCATCAAAAAAATCAGCAGAAACAATAGTGTCCTTTTTATTCAAAACATCACAAGCATCAATAGAATCAGCAGAAGCATGAGTAGAAAGACACTTCAAATTATCCATGACAACAGGGGTCAAGGATCAGCTCTTAGATCAAAAGATCTATAACAAGAAGAGCAACCTGCTCTGATACCACTTGTTGGAAATTTAGACCCCTTAAACCACAATTAGATTGCGTAGCCTAGTTAATTAGCCAAGTTGTTACTTAGTCAAATTAAGCAATTCTAGGTTAAAGCAATCAAACAATCATATCAAGAATATATATAGCAGCGGAAGAATAAATAACACAAGATATGATCACCCAGGAAAACCAAACCGGTAAAAAACCTGGGGAGGATTTTTCCCACCGATCCTCAAGGCAAAACGGAATCCACTAAGAAAGAATTGAAGTTGTTACAAAAGGACTTACAAGCTCCCCGCTTGACTTCCTAATGCTACCCACCAGTAGTAACTTCCTGACACGACCACGCGCAGGCTCCGAATCCACGGACTACTTCTTTCTTTGTCTTCCTTCAATCAGGTACAAGCTCCTCGCTTGTTTATCTTTAAGTTCCAATGGCAGCAACCTTGTTGATCATCAAGATGTAGATAATATCTCTACCTTGAAAACCCTAAGTTTATGTGAAGGAAAGCTCCTCAAAGATCTCATAAGAGATTCACATAAACAGCAAATATGAGCAACAAAGACTTAGAGAGGTTTAGGTACAAAACCCTAAAAATAAAAGGAGGCACAAGAGGCACTCTAATCTCTCTCTACAAAAGTCTCAAAAACGTTCTAGGGTTTCCCTTATATATATAAGAGTTTTACTTGAACCCCAAGACATTTAAATAGAGTTTGGGCTGAACTGGAACTCTGCAGAAAAATAAATCTGTACGTGGTTCGATCGATCGAGTCTAATTTTCGATCGATCGAGTCTTACAGATTTAGTCCAATAAATCTGCAATCACTCGATTCCAGTTTTACAAATAAACATACTTTGAGCAAGCCTAAACCTAGACTAAATGTTTTGATCATGGTTTGCCAACAAAATACAAATTGAAGTTCTAATACATTAATTCCTAATTTCTTAGAACCCAACAGGACTAAAGCAAGCATCTGAATCATAAAATATCATTTTTGGTCAAGCAATCAAATTATTTGATTTTGATCAAGTATTAAAAGGCCTTATGTGTGCAAAAACTATATAAATTAATAAATTTCTTATTGTATGTTGATGACATTCTAATAATTTAGAATGATGCAGAGCTATTGTCATCAATAGAGTTTTTGTTGTCTAGTCCAATTTGATATAAAGTACTTAGGAAAGACTGGTCATATCTTAAGAATTAAACTTTGTTAAAATTCAGAAATTAGGATGTTGAGTCTATCTCAAACTGCTTAAATAAATTAGATTCTAGCCAAGTATAGCATGTAATACTTCAAGAAATGATTCTTTCCTTTTAAGTTTGAAGTTCCTTTATAAAGGACTATAGTCCTAAGACATATAAAAGGAAGAGCATATTAAGATGATTCCTTATACCAAATCAATAGGAAGTCTTTATGCTATGCTAAATACTAGGCTAAATATCTATTTTGCTGTGGGTATGGTAAGCAAATATCAATTGTGAATATTCAATTAGTGTGTAAAACACTTTGAATGTTTAGACCCCCAAATTACAAATTACTAATTCAAGCTTATTATCAAACAATGTATGTGCAGAATATGAAAATAAGCAAGAACAGAATTGATAAAACAATGTAACCAAATAAAATCACAACCACAGCATAAATTAAATGGCAAAGATTAAGGGAAGAGAGATGCAAACACAAAGACAACATAGCGATGTGTTATCGAAGAGGAAACCGAAGTCCTCGGTATAAAATCTCTCCACCGCGCTCCAAGCGGTCAATAGTCCACTAGAGAATAAAGTTAGGATACATGAACAGTAGAAGACCCTCCAAGCCTAATCTACCTAGTGTACCTAAGCCCTCCAAACTTCTTACTCCAACGAGGTTACGCTGAACCTTTGTCTTCTCTAACTTACTATATTCCGCTATAACCTATAGCATCAACCAATATCAATTGGTCCCTTCCTAACTGCTTCCCAAGCACCAAATAGCCTTCTCACAGATATAGGTATGGTGAGAAAAGGATTTAGCTAAATGTACCTCTCAAGGATGTATCAATTGAGAGGGTGAGAGTAGAGGAATTTGGAGAAACAAGGATGAAGATTGTGGATGAGTCAATCTTGTTTTTCTCTAGGGTTTCTCTTAAAATTGTCTCTGGAAGCTCCCTACAATATATGGGTATAAGGGGTATTTATATTGGTGTGTGTTTGGAATGTGAAAGGTCAGTTTTTCCCAATTAGAGTGAACTGGCGACTTGGCCTCGTGACTTGACTGAGTCGCGAGATAACGACTTGGCCAGCTGGAAGTTTTGTCTTATAATGCAACAGCTGGCTTGACTCTTCAACTCTTCTGCATGCTTCACACGTGTGCCTCCTTTGGCGACTTGCAAGCCGCGAGCCAGTCGCGAGATCCAGTCGCAAGGCCTTGCTGAGTTGCACACTCTTGAGTTTTTCTTCACACTCTCTCACACACTACCCTTACATGATTCCCACCTAAATACAGGGTTTCTAAATGTTGAATTACAATCAAATTGGCATGGAATAAAGCCAACAAAATGGTTGATTAAATTCAACCTTACAATCTCCCCCTTTGGCTATTCCGTAACAAAACCCTAAAACAAACTCTAGATTTAACATGTGAATTGGGAACAGTTGAACAAAACTTACTCACACCTAACTCTAGAATCTGTATAGCTCTTGAATCATAAGAACAAGTATCTCCTGAAAAAACAACACAATATGATCATTGTATGCAGAAAACTTGTAATGCATATGGAGCAAGCACAATGCGATCAAGCAATATAGATTAAAGCAATAAAGCAAGGCTTGACCAAAAATGAACAATCACTATAAATAATGACCACAATATTAAGGAAATATGAGTGTACGCAGCGGAAAAAATTTATTAAACGGATCTACTTCATTCACAATTGATAACATGTGCCATATAAGTTTCAAAATTAGAAAACAAGAGAGTGTACCTTGAAGCAGTGAAATTCAAAACCGAAGATCAGAAATTCTTGAGAAGACTTTCATTCTTCACTCCAATTCCACTAGATACCCAAGTTGTGTGGTCTCTCAATCAGTTATATGTATATGTTTCTAGAGAGAATCTAAGAGTGTCCAACACTCACATACCAATTCATGCAATTGTAATAATCACCAAAATTCTATATGTTTCTCTCCTATAACTGATTATCTAATTTGGGCCATCCTTTTTGGGCCTTTCCAATTGGGCTTTAATATGTGGCTTGGAGTAGGACCAAAAAGGAACAAATAAGACACTAGCTCTAATGGGCCTTAGGCCTTTCTGTCAACTTTTGACAAGTCCAAAGTTACCATTAACTATATTTAATACCACTATATAAATATAGTTGCACTCTAGGCCTTATTAATAAATTATATCCCAAGACTTTATTATACATACAACCCCTTCATTAAATATTCGTAGTAACACAAAGTCATGAATGAAGACTGTCACTTTGTGAATTACTACATCTTAATCTTTGAGTACCCAGTTTAATCGTTTAATGTTATTCATCATATATTTATGAAATCCAATTTCATAAATATATACTTTAGTCTTACTAAAGTGGTTAGGCCTAACTCATCTGAATAACAAATCCATTAAACTTATCTCAATAGAATATTTTGTATCTCCATTAACAGACTATGAATTCCATCTTGAAAACATATGTTCCATCAACACTAAATGTGGCTGCCTAACATACTGAGGTTTTGACCGTTACTTTAGATCTCACTCCTGATATATCAAAGCAACCTACACTTCATGATCAGGTCCATTATTCTCTCAGGATTAAGAGTTCATGCAAATATAAGTCGTGAGATTTATTATTCAATTGACAATCATTATGAGAATAATAAATCTCACAGCGGTCCAGTTCAATATGTCTTAACTCTTAAAACATATCAACATATTAACTAGAAGTCACCACTTCCATGATCAAGAGAAATCATCTTAGTTAATATATTATAGTCTTCGCAGATGAAATGCCCAATTTCATCACCGACTACGAACTAATATTATGAGTTTACAAAGAATTTGTGATTTATATCTTCTGTGACTTTACACAAATCACATACTATGCATCTCACGGACTATATGATAATGTCCGAATATTTATGTTACAATTATTTCAGATAATAATAAAACAACTTTATTAATTACAATACTAAGTTATACATCATGTCAAACACAATGTCATACATAATATAATACATAACATCATATAATAGGATTCTAAGGCATTAATCCCAACAATCTCCCACTTGCCCTAAAGACTATTGTGCACTAATCTAACTCCCATTCTCTCCAAATGTGACTCGAAAATCCTTTGAGGCAAGGCTTTGGTAAAGGGATTTGCTAGATTATTTGCGCTTTCAATCTTTGCCACCACCACATCTCCACGAGCAATGATGTCTCGAATGATGTGATATTTTCTCTCAATGTGCTTTCCTTTCTTGTGATTCCTTGGATCTTTTGATTGTGCAACTTCACCACTATTGTCGCAAAACAAAGTGATGGGAACTTGCTCCATTCTTACTACACCAAGGTCAGAAAGGAATTTCTTGAACCATACAGCTTCTTTTGCTGCTTCACAAGCAGCAACGTACTCAGCTTCCATGGTGGAGTCCGCAATACAAGATTGCTTGACACTCCTCCAAGCTATGGCTCCACCTCCCAAGGTGAAAACACATCCTGATGTGGATTTTCTGAAATCTAGATCTGATTGAAAATCTGAATCTGTATAGCCAATGGGTATCAAATCCTCACACCGGTAAACAAGCATATAATCTCTCGTTCTCCTAGATACTTGAGAAGATGCTTTACAGCTTGCCAATGTTTTGGTCCTAGATTTGATTGATATCGGCTGGCCATGCTAACTAAATAACAAATATCTGGTCTAGTACAAAGCATGGCATACATGAGACTTCCCACTGTAGAAGCATAAGGAACTTGTCTCATCATTTCAACTTCCTCTTGAGTCTTAGGCCTTTGGTCTTCAGACAGAGGAACTTCATGTCTGAAATGAAGCAATCCTTTCTTGGAGTTTTGCATACTAAACCATTCTAGAACCTTATCTATTTACCCAGCTTGTGATAAGCCTAACATCTTATTCTTTCGATCTCGCCAAAGCTTGATCCCTAGAATAAAATTAGCCTCACCCAAGTCCTTCATATCAAATTGGCTTGACAACCAAACCTTTACTGATGACATTACCCCTACATCATTTCCAATGAGTAGAATATCATCAACATAAAGCACTAGGAACATTACCACTTTATCTTGATGTCTTTTGTACACACATGGTTCATCAAGATTTTGTTCAAAACCAAATGATTTGATTGCTTGATCAAATCTGATGTTCCATGATCTAGATGCTTGCTTAAGTCCATAAATGGACCTGTTTAACTTGCATACCATATGCTCTTGGCTCTTTGCTATGAAACCTTCCGGTTGCATCATATAGATTTCCTCTTCAAGATTGCCATTAAGAAATACAGTCTTGACATCCATTTGCCAAATCTCATAATCATAATGAGCAGCAATGGATAAGAGAATTCTGATAGATTTAAGCATTACTACTGGTGAAAAGGTTTCTTCATAATCAATACCTTCTTTTTGTGTATACCCTTTCGCCACTAGCCTTGCTTTAGAGGTTTCAACCTTTCCATCTATCCCTCTCTTCCTCTTGTAAACCCATTTGCAACCAACAGGTTTAATGCTGTTAGGCGCCTTTACAAGATCCCAAACTTGATTGGAATACATGGAATCTAATTCAGATTTCATAGCTTTGACCCAATGATGTGCATCTATATCATTCATTGCCTCTTCATAAGTGTAGGGATCCGATTCAACCTCTTCTGAGATAGCTTCATAAGTTTCTCCCAAACCTATGAATCTTATAGGAGGCCGAACAATTCTCCCACTACGACGAGGTACTTGTGTACTAGACATCTCTTGAGTAGTATTTTGTGGTGTATCTAATACATCCATATCATCCTTAGTTTCATCCATTGGTTGTTTATTTACAGGTTCATTCATTTCAGTCAAAACAACTCTACTTCTAGGAGTATAATTATTCATATAGTCATTTTCTAAGAATTTTGCATTTGTGCTAACAAACACTTTATTATTTTTATGACTATAGAATAAACCTCCAATTGTTCCTTTTGGATACCCTACAAAGAAAACCACTTCTGTTTTAGACTGTAACTTGTCAGACTTTCCTTTCAACACATGTGCTGGACAACCCCATTTATAGAGATGTCTCGTACTAGGCTTACGCCCATTCCACAACTCCACAGGTGTTTTAGGAACAGACTTCGAAGGTACTAAATTCAAAAGATACATTGCAGTATTTAAAGCATATCCCTAAAAGGAAATTGGTAGAGTCGAATAACTCAACATGGACCTAACCATATCTAAAAGAGTCCTATTCCTTCTTTCCACTACACCATTTTGTTGTGGAGTTCCAAGTGCAGTCATTTGGGAGACAATCCCATTTTCAGTTAAGTAATCCTTAAAATCCCCAAGAAGGTATTCGCCACCTCGATCAGATCGAATGGCTTTTATGCGTTTGCCTAATTGATTCTCAACTTCAGCCCTAAACTCTTTGAACTTTTTAAAGGCTTCGGACTTCCGTTTCATTAGGTACACATAACCAAATCTAGAGTAATCATCATTGAAAGTAATGAAATACTCATAGCCACCTCTTGCCTGAATTGACATCGGACCACATACATCTGAATGTACTAGTTCTAGTAAATCTTGTGCTCTTCTACCTTTTACATTAAAAGGTCGTTTGGTCATTTTACCTTCCAAACAAGATTCACAAACTGGAAATTCATCAAAGTCCATGGGCTGTAAAAGACCATCTTTGATCAGTCTTTGAATTCTGTTGGAATTAATATGACCTAAACGCAAGTGCCAAAGATATGCATCACTAGTAGAAGGAAATTTTCTCTTTAATGATTTTACATGAGAGTTATTATCTAATTTAGAATTATATAATTCATGTTTATCAAGAGTTAAAATATAAAGACTATCAACAATATTGCCAGAACAGATAAACATTTTACCCTTCTTTATTACAACATTGTCTTTAAGGATAACACAATATCCATTTTTACCCAAATAAGTTGCAGAAATTAAATTCCTACGAACATTAGGTACATACAGACAGTCTTCTAATATTAAAACCCTAGACTCAAAATATAAATTATAAACTCCAACAACTACAACCGGAATCCTGCTCCCATCAGCCAAAGTAAGAAACAATTCCCCTTCTTTAAGTTTTCTGGTCTCCTGGAACCCCTGCAAAGAATTGCAGATATGATTAGTACAGCCTGAATCCACACATCAGGAATCTGTGGGATTTTGTACTAAACATATTTCAAGGAGGAAAGAACTATTCATACCCTTATTATTGGCAGCCTTGAATTTTAGACAATTCCTCTTCCAATGTCCTTTCTCACCACAATGGAAACATTTTCCTTTGAACTTCTTTCCTTTATCAGCAACCCCTAAGACAATTTGTTTACCCTCTTGCTTAGTGAAGTCCTTCTTCTTCTTCTTCTTACCCTTGCCTTTCAACTTAGGTTGAGAAGTAGAAGCTTCACCCACATTGGCTTCAACATTAGAAGTACCAAGAATGCCTTCAGCCGCTACCATTTCATTCATTAATTTAGACAAAGAGTAAATCTTTTTGTTCATATTATAATTGAGTCTGAATTCCTTGAATGATTCTGGTAGTGACTGGAGTATCATATCCACTTGGGATTCTCCATCAATATCTGCACCTAAAACTTCCGATGTATTCAAATTAGAGATCATTGTAAGACAATGCTCCCTCACTGAACCACCTTCAGCCATTTTGGTATTATAAATTTGCCTCATGGTTTCTTGCCTTGCAGATCGACCTTACTCACCAAACATCTCTTTCAGACTAAACATTATGTCCGAAGCTAGTTCTACATCTTGCATTTGATGCTGTAGAACATTTGAGATAGATGCTAGGATGTAGCACTTGGCCATCTCATTAGATTTCTGCCAACGATCATATCACTGTTTTTCCTCAAGAGAAGCATCTAATGAAGGAAAGCTAGGACATGGTTTAGTAAGCACATATTTGTGCTCTTCAGCAGTGAGAACTATGTCCAAATTTCTTTTCCAGTCAACATAATTGGATCCAGTCAGTTTGTTTTGATTAAGAATAGTAACAAGTGGGCTAAAATATGCCATGTTCAAATCTGAAAATAATAAACAGGAATATAATAAGTAAACTGGACATTATCAATTTAGCATATAAACATATAATATGGAACCTTAATAAAACCATAATATAATATATGCAATGACAACCCAATCCCATATTCAATATCCCTCAGCATAGAGTGAATATAAAATACTATGATTGATTGAGAACTATTCTCATCATTAGTGCTATCATGATAACTCTTATCAAACACTAATAATATGCCATTATACATTTGGCCTCTAAATAATGATAGTAAGAACTCAGCATAGATGATACTATAATATTTAGTCTAGTGTATACCATTGTCTAGAATCATGTGTAACCACATTTCATCCCCTTAACAGGCTTATTTTGTAGTACCATGATACAAAACACCCTCTGCATGGAATGCAAAGCTCGAGGCTAAGACAAGGTGTTTGATCAAACCATTATAAACCAAGAAATTCAATCTTGTAGGTCCATGAAATAAATACTCTTCACATGGAATGCTAAGCTCAAGGCAAAGACAAAGTATTTATTCCATACTACTATAAACCGACAATGGAGACCGTGAGATCCAACTCTTGTATCTCTCTCTCACTAGATGTTTTAAAAGAAAGGTTTTTAGTTTTAAAACATGCGTAATCTAATCTAACTACACATAGCCTTGCACTTTTTACGTATGAAAACACTTAGAAAAAGTCAAAAATTCCCTTCAGTGGCATTTTCGTGAGCATCTCGCAACTAAGCTCTTCTCGCGAAAAGGCGTAAGAAAAAATAGTGAAAACACAAAATTCAGATAGAAACTTTCGCTGCTGTCTCGCGAGTATCTCGCTGCTTAGCACTTCCCGCGAAACCAAGTTAAGCAAAAAAATGAAAACACAAAAATTTAGACAGAAACTTTCACTACTGTCTCGCGGGTATCTCGCGACTAAGTATACCCGCGAAAAACCCGTGTTTTCAGTTTTTTAAAGGGAAACTCTGAACAGTTTCAATGGTCTTCTATGAACAAACAAATTCCATATGAACATGACTGACAAAATTTGATATCAAAACTGAATTCCATTGATGTTATAGCCTAAAAGTTTAATTTAACATTCTTAAATTCAAATTTAAACAACATCATAACATCAATATCAGTTTTTATCAAATCATAGTTTCAACAACCATGCAGAAAATTAAATACATATATAATCTTCTAACATATTGAAACTATTATCTCTAATTCCAAAACTCATAAGACATGTTATACATATTGGAAATTGAAGACCACTCTGATACCATTTGAAGGAAATATAAGTGTACGCAGCGTAAAAAATTTATTAAACGAATCTACTTCATTCACAATTGATAACATGTGCCATATAAGTTTCAGAATTAGAAAACAAGATAGTGTACCTTGAAGCGGTGAAATTCAAAACCGAAGATTAGAAATTCTTGAGAAGACTTTCAATCTTCACTTCAATTCCACTAGATGCCCAAGATGTGTGGTCTCTCAATCAGTTATGTGTATATGTTTCTAGAGAGAATCTAAGAGTGTCCAACACTCACATACCAATTCATGCAATTGTAATAATCACCAAAATTCTGTATGTTTCTCTCCTATAACTAATTATCTAATTTGGGTCATCCTTTTTGGGTCTTTCCAATTGGGCTTTAATATGTGGCTTGGAGTGGGACCAAAAGGGAACAAATAAGATACTTGCTCCAATGGGCCTTGGGCCTTTCTGTCAACTCTTGACAAGTCCAATTTACCATTAACTATATTTAATACCACCATATAAATATAGTTGCACTCTAGACCTTATTAATAAATTATATCCCAAGACTTTATTGTACATGCAACCCCTTCATTAATTATTCGTAGTAACACAAAGTCATGAATGAAGACTGTCACTTTGTGAATTACTACATCTTAATCCTTGAGTACCCGGTTTAATCCTTTAATGTTATTCATCATATATTTATGAAATCCAATTTCATAAATATATACTTTAGTCTTACTAAATTGATTAGGCCTAACTCATCTGAATAAAAAAATCCATTAAACTTATCTCAAGCGAATATTTTGTATCTCCATTAAGAGACTATGAATTCTATCTTGAAAATATATGTTCCATCAACACTAAATGTGGCTGCCTAACATACTAAGGTTTTGACCGTTACTTTAGATCTCACTCCTGATATATCAAAGCAACCTACACTTCATGATCAGGTCCATTATTCTCTCAGGATTAAGAGTTGATGCAAATATAAGTCGTGAGATTTATTATTCAATTGATAGTTATTAGGAGAATAATAAATCTCACAGCGGTCCAGTTCAATATGTCTTAACTCTTAAAACATATCAACATATTAACTAGAAGTCACCACTTCCATGATCAAGACAAATCAGCTTAGTTAATATGTTATAGTCTTCGCAGATGAAATGCCCAATTTCATCTCACTGACTACGAACTAATATTCTGAGTTTACAAAGAACTTGTGATTTATATCTTCTGTGACTTTACACATAAATCACATACTTTGCATCTCATGGACTATATGATAATGTCCGAATATTCATGTTACCATTATTTCAGATAATAATAAAACAACTTTATTAATTACAATACTAAGTCATACATCATGTCAAACACAATGTCATACATAATATAATACATAGCATCATACAATAGGATTCTAGGGCATTAATCCCAACAAATACTCATTTACACAAGGAATGAACATCCGGACATGCAAGCTAATAAGTTCAATGCAAAGTATCATTTGCATGTCCAACACTCAACCAATACAACAACACAAGGTAATTGTATTAAGGATATAAAATCCAACAAGGGCACAAGAGTGATGTACTTAAAGAAAATGCATAACATTTGACAACAAGTACTAAGCTACAAAGCATGGGTAAAGCATGGGTACAAAATAATATTTTAAATAGCTAAGCATAATCATGAACTATGAGCAAAGCAAAAACATAATTAATATAACACAAAGCTCTTTCTCTCTTTCTCCCCCTATCATATCACTCCCCCTATCATGAATCATAAGAGCTATGATGAACTTGGAACATATATACCTATAACCTGAAACACTTGCACAAAACACATTAAACCCTCAAGGTAAAGCAAGTAATAAAAGGACAAGTATAATATAACAAGTAAATTGCGATCAAGTAAACATGATGTGAAACATGTGAGCAGCTTGATCATACACCCAAAAGAGTCATATAGAAATTACTACAATGATCACATAGTAAAGCAAATGATCATCCGAACATGCATTCAATGAAGCACAATAACATATGGATGTATGCATGTCCAACACACAAACACAATGCAATAAGAACAACAAAGCATAGATACTAAACATAACTCAAAGCACCATAAAGCAAACGAGAAAACAAACATAAAGAGAAACAAACAAAACAAATTTTTCTTATTAACTCAATGTCTTCTTCCTCTTGGTATATGCATCTATCTTATGGAATATCTCTCCCCCTACAAATTTGCATGAGAAATAAAATTTCTCCCCTTAAGAATGTGCACAAGACTCTCTAGAGTATACTCTCCCCCTTTTTGTCACGAATAGACAAAGGGTCAAGGAGAAATGACAGCAAGAAATGAAAGTATGAACAATGATAATAATGCATAAAAGGTGCGCAATTAATGAGAAAAAGAAGCTTAAACCTAAGACACAACAAAATGCTACAAAGCATAAGGTAAACATGACATGCTAGGATGAAGAAACAAGGTATAAACCAATGCATGACAAGGGTAGCAAAGGTGTGTGCAAGAGGTGGCTATGTGTAATGCATGACCAAAGCATTTAGTGAGGAAACATGAGAAACCCCAAAGTTTGGTACTCATCAGAGTCCAAACAGGTGAGAAAATGCCTAAGAGGCATTTTGTTAAACACCTAACGTGCACACTATGAACAACAATGTGAAACAATGCATGAACATGAAATCCACCTTTAATACATGTTCTTTTTGCCATAAGGGGCCAACATCCAAAGCAAATCATCAAAAGAAACCAATCCCATACAAAAATTTGACAAAAAAAAATAAGTTTTCCCAACCCGTATGATGAAAATCTCAACCAAGAGCACAAAACTCTCCAAAACATAATCTAAGGATCCAAAGCAATGAAAACAGTTTAAAATTACCTTAGAGATGTTAATGGAATGAAAAACCATTCAAATTGATTGGATTTTGATGTAAAAATATTGAAAAAGGGGTTTAAGAGGGGATGGGAGAGGTTTAAAACAAGTTTCCCACAAAAAAAAAAAAAAAAAACTCTTTAAAAAGCTATTTTTGGGCGTTTCACAACTGGGTGAGTCGCGAAGCGAGTCGCAAAAATTTTTGCGAGTCGCAAGATGAGTCGCGAAAGCTTCTAGATGAACTCATAACTAAGGTTTCATGACTGGTGAGTCGCGAGATAAGTCGTGAAAAATTTCGTGACTGGCAAGTCAGTCACGAGTGAGTCGTGAAAAACTCTAACACCTGTTTTTCAACACAAAATATGTTTAAACAATGAAAAACAAAGTAAGCACAAAACATGAACGCAAAGAGTGATAAAAATCACTTCCAAATACATATAAAATGATCAAAAATAATTTTGGATTGATCCATCTATAGTTAAGCACACACACATCACATTTAAACAAATACAATCGAACAAATGAATAAGGCATTCATTGAATATTAAGCATGTGTGTTGTGTGTGTATATCAAATGTGGTATAGTCCTTAGTCTAGTGTGAAGTTTCAATGATCAATTCAATCAAGTCATACACAATTGGTACTAAGTCAAGTGGTCTATCTCAATTATAGAAATATGCATATATAACCTCCCACAAAACTTTATTACATAATTTTGTAGCTTTTCATTTGGCTTCATACATAATTCATAACATTTGATCATTTTTTATCTTTACATCTCTTTTTGAGATCGATACCTGAAATTTTTGATATTTCAATTTGATGAACAAGCCTTTGGCTTTTGGGCATCATACATTTTTCATAAAAGTTGCTTTCTCTTTTTCCTAGTCAAATACTAGTATGTGCGACAGTTTTTGCAGCTCATTATCTCTTTTCATTTTGAGATTACATTTGTTGAGCTCTTTAAGCAAAAAAATATAAAAGAGTGGGAATATATATGGGCACAAGTCTACGCATGTATCAAAACCAACATGACTATTGACTAATCATTCATGACAAGCTTAAAGATCAATTTACAACAATCGTACATAGATGTCAAGATTTTTCCCACAAAGATATAAATGCATAAAGAACAAGCTAAGCTCGTAAATACACAAAGCCATTTGTATGAAGGTATAAGGAAAAACTCACATGTGATATGTGCTCAACATATACGATCAAAATTTTTGAATTTTTCACTTTTTATGTGGTTTTAGATTTTTACTCACACAAAACTAAAACATAAAAGTAAGATCAAAACAGAAACAATGCATATAAACAAATGCAAGATGCATAAAATGCATGACAATGAAGCATCTAATACATGAAGGGTCCTACAAAGATCAAAAGAATTAGATCGATGACCAAAAGAGTAAAAGCTCAACTATAGGAACCCTTCCCCATCCAAACAGAACGATTGTTTGGAACGAGTGTCTCGTGAGAATTGAGACGAGGGTCGGAAGAATGAGAACCAAAGATGCACATAGATAAAAAGTTAAGAGCATTAAATACTTTCTTTAACAACATGCTATTTTCACTCAAATCGAGTTTACCCTTTTTAGCACAACTTCCAAGAAGTTCAAGTTTCTCTTTTCTTTTGATTCTTTTAAAAACATGAAACTTAGAGCATTGAGATCTTAGATAACCAAACAATGTGTTTAGGTCTACTAAGCTTTTTGGGAAGGGATCTAGCAACATGGTTTTGTTCTCTCTTCAACTTGGAACATTGAGGTCTTATGTGACCAATCACACCGCAATAGTGGCAAGTTGGAACAAACTTAGATCCATTCAAAACCTTAGATTGAGGCCTAAACGGAGGCTTTGACTTAACAGCCTTTCTCTCCACCTTTTGATTTCTTTTATGTGGAGGAATGTACACTGATTTTTCATTTGAGGTAGAACACACAAAAGGCACAAAATCCGGTACCAAAACATGATTGCAACATATATTTTCATCCTTTTTAGCAATAGGTTCAGCAATCAAACACTTGGCATGCATCTTAAGAGATTCATTTTCACATTTTAGCTCATCAACAAGTTTGTTAGACAAAACAAGTTTAGCATCCAAGTCCATATTCAAACATTCAAACTCTTTTAGCTTTTCAAGAGAATTTTCAGCAAGTTTCTTATATTTCTCAACCAATTTGTTGGATTCATTGAACTTAGCAATCAAATCATCTTTTTCATAAAATAACTTCCTCAAATTCTTTTGAAACTTCTTAGCATTTTTCTTGAAAAGTTTTTCATTTGGAATATCAACAACACCCAATGATTCAAGTAACATGTCATCACAATCATGAGGATAAATACTCATGGAGGCATTTTCACAAACACATGGCATGCTACAATCATCAACAACCAAGGAAGCATACAAATCACTATCTATGGCAAATCAACACAAAGGGTCAAGGATCACACTTAGGTATTTAAACCACAACAAGTGTACCTACTCTGATACCAAATGAATGTTCAATTAATGTGTAAAACACTTTGAACGTTTAAACCCCCAAATTATAAATTACCAATTCAAGCTTATTATCAAACAATGTATGTGCGGAATATGAAAATAAGCAAGAACTGAATTGATAAAATAATCTAAACTAAATAAAATCACAATCACAGCAGAAATTGGCAAAGATTAAGGGAAGAGAGATGCAAACAAAAAGACAACACAGCGATGTGTTATCGAAGAGGAAATCGAAGTCCTCGACGTAAAACCTCTCTATCGCCCTCCAAGCTGTAAATAATCCACTAGAGAATGAAGTTGGAATACATGAACAGCAGAAAACCCTCCAAGCCTAATCTACCCAGTGTACCTAAGCCCTTCAAGCTTCTTGCTCCAACGAGGTTACGCCGAACCTTTGTCTTCTCTAACTTACCAAATTCCGCTATAGCCCATAGCATCAACCAATATCAATTGGTCCCTTCCTAACTGCTTCCCTAGTACCAAATAGCCTTCTCACAGATATGGGTATGGTGAGAAAAGGATTTAACTAAATGTACCTCTCAAGGATGTATCAATGGAGAGGGTAAGAGTAGAGAAATTTGAAGAAACAAAGATAAAGATTGTGGATGAATCAATCTTGTTTTTCTTCAGGGTTTTTCTCAAAATTTTCTCTGGAAGCTCTCTACAATACGTGGGTATAAGGGATATTTATACTAGTGTGTGTTTGGAATGCGAAAAGTCAGTTTTTCCCAAACAGAGTGAACTGGCGACTTGGCCTTACGACATGAATAGCAGAAGACCCTCCAAGCCTAATCTGTAGGAAAACAACATGTGCAACAGAAAAATTTAACAGATCTACTTCATTCGCAATTGTTAACATGTGCCATATAAGTTTCAGAATTAAAGAATAAGAGAGTGTACCTTGGTATGGTGAAATTCAAAACCGAAAATCAAAAGCACATGGAAATACTTTTAATCTTCACTCCAATTCCACTTGATGCCCAAGATGTGTGGTCTCTCAATCAATTATGTGTGTATGTTCTAGAGAGAATCAAAGAGAGTGTCTCTTCCTCACATAAATTCCATTTCATTCATTGTACATAAAATACTGTATATTTCTCTCTACATAACTGATTATCTAATTGGACTAGCCTTTTGCGCCTTTCCAATTGGGCTTTAGTGTGTGGCTTAGAGTGGGACCAAAAGGGAACAAATAAGACTCTAGCTCCAATGGGCGATGGGCTTTTCTGTCAACTCTTGACAAGTCCAAAGTTACCATTAACTATATTTAATATCACTATATAAATATAGTTGCACTCTAGGCCTTATTAATAAATTATATCCCAAGACTTTATTGTACACGCAACTCCTTCATAAAACATTCGTAGTAACACAAAGTCATGAATGAAGACTGTCACTTTGTGAATTACTACATTTTAATTTTTGAATACTCGGTTTAATCCTTTAATGTTATTCATCAAATATTTATGAAATCTAATTTCATAAATATATATTTTAGTCTTACTAAAGTGGTTAGGCCTAACTCTCTAAATAACAAATCCATTAAACTTATCTCAAATGAATATTTCATATCTCCGTTAAGAGACTATGAATTCCATCTTGAGAATATATATTCCATCAACACTAAATGTGGCTGCCCAACATACTGAGGTTTTGACCATTATTTTAAATCTCACTCTTGATATATCAAAGCAACTTACACTTCATGATCAAGTCCATTATTCTCTCAAGATTAAGAGTTTATGCAAATATAAGTCGTGAGATTATTATTCTATTGACAGTCTTTAGGAGAATAATAAATCTCATAGCGGTCATGTTCAATATGTTTTAACTCTTAAAACATATCAATATATCAACTAGAAGTCACCACTTCCATGATCAAGACAAATCATCTTAGTTGATATGTTATAGTCTTCACAGATGAAATGCCTAATTTCATCACCGACTACGAACCAAATTCTGAGTTTACAAAAATCTTGTGACTTATATCTTATGTGACTAAATCACATAAATCACATACTATACATTTCATGGACTATATGATAATGTCTAAATATTCATGTTACCATTATTTTAGATGATAATAAAACAACTTTATTAATCACAATATTAAGTCATACATCATGTCATACATAATGTCATAAATAATATAATACATAGCATCATACAATAGAATTCTAGGGCACAAATCCCAACATAATCTACCTAGTGTACCTAAGCCTTCCAAGCTTCTTGCTCCAACGAGGTTACGCCGAACCTTTGTCTTCTCTAACTTACCGAATTTCGCTATAGCCCATAGCATCAACCAATATCAATTGGTCCCTTCCTAACTGCTTCCCAAGCACCAAATAGCCTTCTCACAGATATGGGTATAGTGAGAAAAGGATTTGGCTAAATGTACCTCTCAAGGATGTATTAATGGAGAGGGTAAGAGTAGAGGAATTTGGAGAAACAAGGATGAAGATTATAGATGAGTCAATCTTGTTTTTTTCTAGGGTTTCTTTCAAAATTCTCTCTAGAAGCTCTCTACAATACGTGGGAATAAGGGGTATTTATACTGGTGTTTGTTTGGAATGCGAAAGGTCAGTTTTTCCTAAACAGAGTGAACTGGCGACTTGGCCTCGCGACTTGACTGAGTCACGAGTCTGAGTCGCAAGATAACAGCCTGGCCAACTGAAAGTTTTATCCTGTAGTACAAGTTGGCGTGACTCTTCAGCTCCTCTGCATGCTTCACACATGTGCCTCCTTTTGCGACTTGCAAGCCACGAGCCAGTCATGAGATCCAGTCACAAGGCCTTGTTGAGTTGCACACTCTTGAACTTTTCTTCATACTCTCTCACACACTACCCTTACATGATTCCTACCTAAATACAGGGTTTCTAAATGCTGAATTACAAGCAAATTGGCATGGAATAAAGCCAATAAAATGGTTAATTAAATTCAACCTTACAAATTGAATCAAAGATCACTTAATTTAGTGAGAGTAAAGCATATACTCAAATTGATAGGCCAAAAACGTATTGACTCATTGTGATTAAATCAATTGATTAATTAGCCAAGTTATTAATTAATCAAATTAATCATGCAAATGCGTGGCAGCACAAACAAATCACCAATAAACTAATTATGCAGCGGAAAATAAATAACACAGTGATTTGTTTACTAATGGGAAAAACCTAACGGCAAAAACCCCACCGAATGATTTTTAGGTCACCACTCCCGAAACTCTACTATTATCACAACAAGCAGTTACAAGTAAAGGAATCACAGTACCTTATACTAACCTACAGTTGAACCCTTACCCCAATACCTAATTGGACTTGTTCTGTAGTGACAGTTCCCCCTTTTGATGCACGGCTCCCAAGTACATGACTAACCAATTACGAAATCCCAATACGTGACTTCAATCACCAACTAGAGAAGATGGTTGGCTGTAAAGTTCTTCAGTTCATCCATATGATAAAGATCAAGAAGATTCTTGGTCAAAAAACCTAAAGGTGCACAAACACAGCAACTTCTTCAGAAGAGATGAACTAGGGCAAAACTTTGTCTCCGGTCACAATTTGCTTGAACAAAGTTTGTTCAATGCTTGTGCAAAGTTTGTTCAATGCTTGTGCAACTTATGAACTCTTTGACGGCCCTTAAAACAATCATTTTATATGTCTAGGATTAGGAGAAAAGAAGGCCCAAAGACATATTCACGGATCCCAAGAAAACAGAACAGAAAATCTGTTTTTATTAAACCTCAACAGATGGGAGGTGTCGAGCAGGTGTCGAGCACACGAACTTGAGCAACTTCTTAAACTTCGACACATGCTAGCTGTCGAGCTTTAATGAACTTGCACTTCTTCAACTTGTTTCTTGGACAGACTTGATGACTTCAACACTTGATCTTGAAACTTTGTTTCTTGAAGTATTAAAAACACCTAGAACTACCCAATTACAAGTAAAATGCATTTTGTCAAAAGATTAGCCAATTACATAAAAAGAATGACATATGTTCTTAACAAGTGAACCACATATGTCCTAACAATCTCCCCCTTTGGCAATCCGTGACAAAACCACAACAAAGAAATGAACATATGAGAAAAGTCATAAATCACTCAACTCATACTCACTTGTTACATGCAATAAAATCTATCGTAACATAAACTCTTGAAAAACTTTGCAAGAAGAGAGTTTATGGCAAGTAGACTTTGACAATCTGTATTTCTGAAACACTTTAAACAAAACTCATCAAGGCATCTTTGTGTGAAACAAAAATAATAGATTGCATACACTCATAAGAAGCATGTGTATAAAGAGAGAAAAGAAACAACACATGAAAGAGGTAGGTGAAAGAACATACATCCACATATAGAAAGAAATAAGTACAATGTATGTCAATAAATGGTCACAAGACCTAATATACATGAACAATGTATCTAAAGAAGAAAGAAAAGAAAAAATACATGATAATCCTCACTACATCCCTCAAAATATCAACACTCCCCCTAACAAAAATGTCCTATACTAATTCTCCTCCTAAGAATGACTACTCTCACATCCCAAAACTACTCTCCCTTTTTGTCATGAGTAACAAAAGGTAAAGTGTCAAGTAGACATCTCATCGGTAGAGCTAGCATCTCCATCATCATCAGAAGCATCATCGTCATCACCATCATCAGCATCATCCTCAACATCAGAATCAGAAGCCACTAACGGAGGTGGTGGAGGAGAAGCCTCAGAAGCATGGCCACCCATAGCCGCTTGCCGTCATGCAATACGACCAACACGAACGTTCACCTGATACAGCTCAGTGGATAGTGTATCAAGACGAGCATCCATACACTGCAGCTTCGCCATGATGTCTCCAAGTGACACATCGCTCGTAGAAGAGGAAGGAGTGGATGTGGATCGAGCAGATCAAGATGGAGTTGAACGGGAGGGAGGAGTGGAATCCAGCTGTCGCGACCAAAACTGCACCTCACTACGTTTTACGGTAGCGACATCTATGGCACAAATGTGTGTGAAATGGTCAAACACAGGAAAAGGAACAGAAAAGTGGCGTAAGATCCTCGTGATAGCAGAAGGAAATATGAGCTTATCACGGGTCGCCGCATCCAAATGAACATCTATAATAGATAGAATGAAATGACATAGGAAGTCTATAGTAAGATGCTTAAGAAAAGATAACAAAAACCGAGCACAAGGCTTTGTGATAGAGTTATAATGAGAGAGAGAATGGAGTACAAAAGTCATTACCATGTTTAAGAATCTAGGACCTTTAGCAAAAGGCTGACATGATGTAAACTGACGCTCACCCACTCAGAAGGGTACTCACAGAAAGCAGATATAAGCTTATCCTTGGACACAGTCCTCAACCGCTCACACCCAGGATAGTCAGGAAACTCTACCCTAGGAACCCGAAGCACATTCGCAACAAGCTGCAATGTGACAGGAATCCGTGTACCTCGAACGCGAGTGAAGAGAAGAGGTACTGAACGATCAATCTCGTGCATGTTGGAGTAAAACTCCTAGATAAGCACGAGAGGACAAGTGACCAAGACGTCACACAGTGACTCCCATCCCCAACTGTGAATGACATTAGGAAGGTCAGTGTCGGCGAAGTCCGCCAAAATGACTTGGCGTTCCAAATGAACACCTCGCAGAGAAAAGTTCTCCGAGAAAGCTTTACGGGCATCCTCATCACAGAACCGAATGTTAGAAGGAGTAGGATCAGAAGATGATTCCCCGAAACAAAGAGGGTTCCGAGACGGAGCAGATTTACGCTTAGATGCCATAAACACGACTAACGTAAACAAAATAAGAGGGGGGGAGAGAGAGAGAGACAATCAAAAAAGCTCCAAAACAATTCAAATATAACAAGTATATTGAAAAGAGAGTACGTATGCATGGAAAATGCATGAACATGTGACATGCAAAGTAAATTCATTAAAAACAATCAAATTTGCACACATCTAAATGCATGATAATACAGTTATAATGCAAATGTGAAGCAATGCATGAGATTTTAAACTTATTTCAGTGAAAACCCATCCCAAAATTTCAACAATACCTCATCAATTTGAAAAACCCCAAAATTCTTCAAAAACCCCAAAACCTAGGTTTCAAATCATGAAATGCATGAAGTTTAAGAGATTAGAAGCTTACCAAGTGAATAAAAACTTGAAAAATCTTGAAGAAACCTTGAGGAACAATATTGGAGTGAGATGAAAGTGTTTGGGAGGTGAAAAGATAGAGGTATCGAGAGAGAGATCGAGAGAAATGAGGATCGGATCGCACGAAGAAGCTAATATAGAACCTCAGTAAATCCCTATAGATAAGGTGTCGAGAGGTGTTGAGCCCTCTGTTGAGATAGGTGTCGAGAAGATGTTCTTTGACAGATGCAGGTGTCGAGAAGGTATCGAGGAACAAACACCAGAAACAAGAACAGAAGCTCGATTGATCGACCCAGCTATCGAGGAGGTAGGAGAATTCTCGATCGATCCACCAGGTGTTGAGGAGCTGTCGAGATTGCGATAGGAAAAAGCTTGTGAAGCTCAACAGATAGACAGGTATCAAAGAAGTGTCAAGGAGGTGTCGAGCTTGCTTTTAAAAACAATTTTTTGAGAAGTGAAAAACACAGACATGAATGCAATCCAACGTGCAACTCAGCCAATAATCCAAACAACATAAAATGCTCTCAAAATCATCTCTTAACAAAATTTTAAGCACATGGATCCCAAAAAACACACACACACACACTAAACAAGTCTAACCAATTTTATATTTCAAAAACAAGTCAAGACAGTTTAGTGAGCATACATAAACACATGTAAACCTAGTGATGGCCAAATCACATTGTACCTGCACATGTATCAACAGTAGCAAAGAATATTGCGTGCTATGTGTGGAAAATATCGCAAGATTGCATAAATGTATACATGTTATAACGATTTGAGATTTGAGATATGAGAAAATCACTTTAACTCACACACAATCATAACTGTTTGATGGGGACTATCACCTTTAAGGTACATCCTATAACTCCTACATCTCCTAGAATACACGCTTGCAATCATATTTAAAGCAATTTTTGATATTTTTGCCTTTTTATTTTTCTTTGCATATTTTTTTTTAAAGCATATCATGCATGAGCATATAAGAGATAGAAAAGAAATACCCAATGATATTTGACATTCCAATTTTGCTATGCCGAAACACGCAAATGTCATTGACACTGCACTTTTGCTATGCCGAAGCATACAGGTGTCATATTATGATTGACAGGTAACAGTGGTGAGATAGTTATTTATGCCTTTCTTTTAGGATTTTCTAGTCCTACCTGTCAAAAAGAGTGATACAAATGTTAAGTACAAAAGATCACTTAGTCTTACTCATCATAAATAAGAGCCACAAAGTTCACTTGCTTAGTTGTGTGTAGAGATGTTTATCTAAGCTACAAATAATACAAAGTTTAGAAAACTTTGTTTCAATGATCATCCAAGGTACACAAGTACCAATGTACACAAAACACACACTGTTTTTGTATTTTTCTGATTTTTCAATTTTTTTTTTTATTTTTATATGAAAAACAAAAATAAGCAAAACTGAAAATAAACATACAAAAACATGTTAAGCAAAGCAAAGCATAAAACTAGACTGACTCATTATAAAAGTAAAACACACAAGTAATGCAACAAACAAAAACAAGAAGATAGAAGAAAGTGATAGAATCACTTGGAACCCTTTTCCTTCCACACCTTGAAAGAAACTTTCCTCTAATTAAACCCTTGAACCGGCGGTGAGGGGGGAGAATTAAAACCGTTCAAGTTCGAAAGGAACATGAGGGCTTTGAGAAGATCTCCAAGAGGAGCAAGAGAGGATTGAAGTTGATTTTGGCTTCCAAATGCTATCATGCCGTTACTCTATTAAGTGGCTAACCACTTATAGCAATTTGGTTGAGTATGACTGGCAACACCACAATGATGACAGAGATGCTGCTTCTTTTGTTTAGGCTTTTGAGAGTTAGCATTCTTAGCCCTAGGATTTTTAACATCTTTCTTATCTTACTTAGGGGGTGCTCCTAAGATACATTTACCCTTGTCTAAGTTCTCACTAGCTAATTTAGTTTTAACATCATTGTTCTTAATTTTAGTATTATTAGCAGGTGGAATGAAAACAGTAGTACTAGTAGAAGCAATATTAGAGGAAGAAAGACCATACCCTAAACCTGTTCGATCTGAAGTAAATTTCTGAATGCTGAGCATCTCATCAAGCTTTGTACTTGAAGTCCTCTCCAATTGAGCTCAAACTTGAAACAGCTTCGCTTCAAGCTTCTTGGTCTTCTTAACCAAGAAATTGTTCTCGAACCTCAATGCTCCAATAGTCTAATTTGCCTCACAAACTTTGTGGACAACTCTTCACAATCAAGTTCCACATAACTGAGCTTCTTGGTGGCCAACCTATAGAGTTTCTCATACTTCTGAGAAAGCTTGTACAGTTTCTCATAGGCTGGGCAAGTCCTAGTGACAGTTGGTGGAGCTGAAAGTGAAAGAGAGGATTTCGAAGCCGAGTTTCGTAAGGTGCCTACGCGGCAGGTAATCAGTTGGTGTCAGAGACTTTCTCTAACTAAATAGCTCAAAGCAGCGTACCTCGCACGCAAGAAGACATGGCAAACTGAACCTTTCCAAAAGAGTGCTCCGCCGGGTAGTTACTGTCCCTATTTGGCTTCAAAGAAAGGCAAAATGATGTTTTTTAATTTTTAGAATTTTTTTGCTATTTTTTTGGAAATGCTCTAACCCGGGTCTTTACGAACCGAATGGAACGAATTTTTTTCTTTCTTTCTCTTTTTCAGCCTTTCCTGGCCCGATTTGACTTGAAATAAAGCCAGAATGATGTTTTTCTATTATAGGAATTTTTTTGCTATTTTTTTGGAAATGCGCTAGCCCGAGTTGGTAGGAACCGATCAGAATGAAATTTTTTTTTCTTTCTCTTTCTCGGCCTTTCCCGACCCTATTTGGCTTGAAATAAAGCTAGAATGAAGTTTTTTAATTTTTGGAATTTCTTTACTATTTTTTTGGAAATGCTCTAGCCCAGGTCAATAGGAATCGATCGGAACGAAATTTTTTTTCTTTCTCTTTCTCGCCTTTTCCCATCCCAATTTGGCTTGAAATAAACCTAGAATGGTATTTTTTTAATTTTTGGAAATTTTTTGCTATTTTTTTGGAAATGCTCTAGCCTAGGTCGATAGGAATCGATCGGAACGATATTTTTTTTTCTTTCTCTTTCTCAGCCTTTCCCGACCTGATTTGGCTTGAAATAAATTGAGAATGATGTTTTTTAAATTTTGAAATTTTTTTGCTATTTTTTTGGAAATGCTCTAGCCTGGGTCGGTAGCAACCGATCGGAACAAATTTTTTTTTTTTCTTTCTCTTTCTCAGCCCTTCCCGACCCTATTTGGTTTGAAATAAAGCCAAAATGATGTGTTTTTATTTTTGCTATTTTTTTGCTATTTTTTTGGAAATGCTCTAGCCTGGGTCGGTAGGAACCGATCGAAACGATTTTTTTTTTCTTTCTCTTTCTTGGCCTTTCCTGACCCAATTTGAATTGAAATAAAGCGGGAATGATGTTTTTTAATTTTTGGAATTTTTTTACTATTTTTTTGGAAATGCTCTAGCCTGGGTCGGTAGCAACCGATCGGAATGAAATTTTTTTTTTCTTTCTCTTTCTAGGCCTTTTCCGACCCGATTTGGCTTGAAATAAACCCAGAATGATGTTTTTTAATTTTTAGAATTTTTTTGCAATTTTTTTGGAAATGCTTTCCTTGCACGGGTCAGTAGGAACCGATTGGAACGAATTTTTTTTTTTCTTTCTCGTTCTCTGCCTTTCCCGACCTGATTTGGCTTGAAATAAAGCTGGAATGATGCTTTTTAATTTTTGTATTTTCTTGCTTTTTTTTTTTTTGGAAATGCTTTATAGCCCGGGTCGGTAGGAACGAATCGGAACAAAATTTTTTTTCTTTCTCTTTCTCAGCCTTTCCCGACCTGATTTGACTTCAAAGAAAGGCAGAATGATGTTTTTTTATTGTAGGAATTTTTTTTGCTATTTTTTTGGAAATGCTCTAACCCGGGTTTGTACAAACCGATCGGAATGATTTTTTTTTTCTTTCTCTTTCTCAGCCTTTCCCGACCTGATTTGGCTTGAAAAAAAGCCAGAATGATGTTTTTCTAATTTTTGGAATTTTTTTGGAAATGCTCTAGTCTGTATCGGTAAGAACCGATCGAAACGATTTTTTTTTCTTTCTTTTTCTCAGCCTTTCCCGACCCTATTTGGCTTGAAATAAAGTGAGAATGATGTTTTTTAATTTTTAGAATTTTTTTGCTATTTTTTTTTAAATGTGCTAGCCCGGGTTAGTAGGAACCGATCGGAAGGAAATTTTTTTTTCTTTCTCTTTCTCGGCCTTTCCCGACCCTATTTGGCTTGAAATAAAGCAAGAATGATGTTTTTTAATTTTTGAAATTTTTTTGCTATTTTTTTGGAAATGCTCTAGCCTGGTCGGTAGCAACCGATCGAAACGAATTTTTTTTTCTTTCTCTTTCTCGGCCATTCCCAACCCTATTTGGCTTGTAATAAAGCCAGAATGATGTTTTTTAATTTTTGAAATTTTTTTGCTATTTTTTCGGAAATGCTCCAGCCTGGGTCGATAGGAACCGATTGGAACGATTTTTTTTTTTCTTTCTCTTTCTTGGCCTTTCCCAACCCAATTTGGCTTGAAATAAAGCCAGAATGATATTTTTTAATTTTTATAATTTTTTTGCTATTTTTTTGGAAATGCTCCCCTTACCGTCTGTTGGAACCGATTGGTACGAATATTTTTTTCTTTCGTGTTCTCTGCCTTTTACCGACCCGATTTGGCTTGAAATAAAGCCGGAATGATGCTTTTTGATTTTTGCTTTTTTTTTTTTTTTTTGAAATGCTTTATAGCCCGGGTCGGTAGGAATGAATCGAAACGAAATTTTTTTTTATTTCCCTTTCTCGGTCTTTATTGTCCCTATTTGGCTTCAAAGAAAGGCAGAATGATGTTTTTTAATTTTTAGAATTTTCTTGCTATTTTTTTGGAAATGCTCTAACCCAGGTCTTTACGAACCGAATGGAACGAATTTTTTTTTTTCTTTCTCTTTCTCAGCCTTTCCCAATCCGATTTGACTTGAAATAAAGCCAGAATGATGTTTTTTTATTATAGAAATTTTTTTGCTATTTTTTTGGAAATGCGCTAGCCCGGGTTGGTAGGAACCGATTAGAATGAAAATTTTTTTTTTCTCTCTCTTTCTCGGCCTTTCTCGACCCTATTTGGCTTGAAATAAAACTAGAATGATGTTTATTAATTTTTGGAATTTCTTTGCTATTTTTTTGGAAATGCTCTAGCCCAGGTCGATAGGAATCGATCGGAACGAAATTTTTTTTCTTTCTCTTTCTCGGCTTTTCCCGTCCCAATTTGGCTTGAAATAAACCTAGAATGATGTTTTTTTAATTTTTTGAATTTTTTTCTATTTTTTTGGAAATGTTCTAGCCTAGGTCGATAGGAATCGATCGGAACGATTTTTTTTTTCTTTCTCTTTCTCAGCCTTTCCCGACCCTATTTGGCTTGAAATAAATTGAGAATGATGTGTTTTTATTTTTGCAATTTTTTTGCTATTTTTTTGGAAATGCTCTAACCTGGGTCGGTAGCAACCAATCGGAACAATTTTTTTTTTCTTTCTCTTTCTCAGCCCTTCCCGACCCTATTTGGCTTGAAATAAAGCCAGAATGATGTGTTTTTATTTTTGCAATTTTTTTGCTATTTTTTTGGAAATGCTCTAGCCTGGGTCGGCAGGAACCGATCGGAATGAAATTTTTTTTTCTTTCTCTTTCTTGGCTTTCCCGACCCAATTTGAATTGAAATAAAGCGGGAATGATGTTTTTTAATTTTTGGAATTTTTTTACTATTTTTTTGGAAATGCTCTAGCTTGGGTCGGGTAGCAACTGATCGGAACGAAATTTGTTTTTTCTTTCTCTTTCTAGGCCTTTTCCGACTCAATTTGGCTTGAAATAAAGCTAGAATGATGTTTTTTAATTTTTAGAATTTTTTTGCAATTTTTTTGGAAATGCTTTCCTTGCACGGGTCTGCAGGAACCGATTGGAACGAATTTTTTTTTCTTTCTCATTCTCTGCCTTTCCCGACCAGATTTGGCTTGAAATAAAGCTGGAATGATGCTTTTTAATTTTTGCATTTTCTTGCTATTTTTTTTTTGGAAATGCTTTATAGCCCAGGTCGGTAGGAACGAATCGGAACAAAAAAAAAAATTTCTTTCTCTTTCTCAGCCTTTACTGTCCCTATTTGGCTTTAAAGAAAGGCAGAATGATGTTTTTTAATTTTTGGAATTTTTTTGCTATTTTTTTGGAAATGCTCTAACCCGAGTCTGTACGAACCGAACGGAATGAAAATTTTTTTTATTTCTCTTTCTTGGACTTCCCCGTCCCGATTTGGCTTGAAACAAAGTGAGAATAATGTTTTTTAGTTTTATGAATTTTTTTTGCTATTTTTTTGGAAATGCTCTAGCCAGGGCCAGTGGGAAACGATCGGAACTATATTTTTTTCTCTTTCTCTTTCTCAGCCTTTTCCAACACGATTTGGCTTCAAATATGGCCTGAATGATATTTTTTAGTTTTTTGAATTTTTTTCCTATTTTTTGGAAATGCTCTAACCCGGGTTGGTTGGAACCGATTGGGACGAATTTTTTTTTTTCCCTTTCTCCTTCTCGGCCTTTCTCGCCCCAATTTGGCACGAAATAAAGCCCAAACAGTGTTTTTTATTTTTTGGAATTTCTTTGCTATTTTATTGAAATGCTCTAGCCTGAGTCGATAGGAACATATCGGAACGAAATTTTATTTTCTTTCACTTTCTCGACGTTTTCCATCCCAATTTGGATTGATATAAAGCCAGAATGGTGTTTTTTAGCATTTGGAATTTTTTTGCTAATTTTTTGGAAATGCTAGGGTCCGGGTTGATTGGAACCGATTGGAACGAAATTTTTTTTTTCCTTCTCTTTCTCGGACTTCCCCATCTGATTTGGCTTGAAATAAAGCGAGATTGATGTTTTTTAGTTTTATGAATTTTTTTGCAATTTTTTTGTAAATGCTCTGGCCGGGGTAGGTGGGAACCGATTGGAACTTATTTTTTCTCTTTTGCTTTCTCAGCCTTTTCCAACACAATTTGGCTTGAAATATGGCCTGAATGATATTTTTCAGTTTTTTGAATTTTTTTCCTATTTTTTGGAAATGCTCTAGCCTGGGTCGGTTGGAACCGATTGGGACGAATTTTTTTTTTCTTTCTCCTTCCCGGACTTTCTCATCCCAATTTGGCACGAAATAAAGCCAGAGCAGTGTTTTTTATTTTTTGGAATTTCTTTGCTATTTTATTGAAATGCTCTAGCCCAGGTCGATAGGAACATATCGGAACGAAATTTTATTTTCTTTCTCTCTCCTGACCTTCCCATCCCGATTTGGATTGATAATAAAGCCAGAATGGTGTTTTTTAGTTTTTGGAATTTTTTTTGGAAATGCTCTAGCCCGGATCGATTGGAACCGATCGGAACGAAAAAAAATTTTCCTTCTCTTTCTCAGACTTTCCCGTCCCGATTTGGCTTGAAATAAAGTGAGATTGATGTTTTTTAGTTTTATGAATTTTTTGGCTATTTTTTTGTAAATGCTCTAGCCGGGGTAGATGGGAACCGATCGGAACAATTTTTTTTTTTTCTCTTTCTCTTTCTCAGCCTTTCCCAACCCGATTTGGCTTTAAATTTGGCCAGAATGATATTTTTTAGTTTTTTGAATTTTTTTTCTATTTTTTGGAAATGCTCTAGCCCGGGTCAGTCGGAACCGATTGGAACGAAATTTTCTTTTTCTTTCTCCTTCTCGGCCTTTCCCATCCCAATTTGGCTCAAAATAAAGCCAGAATAGTGTTTTTTAATTTTTGGAATTTTTTTGCTATTTTTTTCAAATGCTCTAGCCCGGGTCGATAGGAACATATCGGAACAAAATTTTATTTTCTTTCTATTTCTAGACCTTTCCCATCCCGATTTGGCTTGAAATAAAGGGAGAATTGTGTTTTTTAATTTTTAAAAATTTTTTGCTATTTTTTTGGAAATGCTCTAGCCCAGGTCCATAGGAATCGATCGGAACAAAAAAAATTTTCTTTCACTTTCTTGGCTTTTCCCATCCCGATTTGGCTTCAAATAAACCCAGAATGGAGTTTTTTAATTTTTGGAATTTTCTTGTTATGTTTTTGGAAATGCTCTATCCCAGGTCGATACGAATCGATCAAAAAGAAATTTTTTTTCCTTCTTTTTCTCGGCCTTATCCAACCCGATTTGGCTTGAAATAAAGCGAGAATGATGTTTTTTAATTTTTAAAATTTTTTTGCTATTTTTTTGGAAATGCTCTAGCTTGGGTCAGCAGCAACCGATCGGTACAAAATTTTTTTTTCTTTCTCTTTCTTGGCCTTTCCCGTCCCAATTTGGCCTGAGATAAAGCCAGAATGGAGGTTTTTAATTTTATGAATTTTTTTGCTATTTTTTGGTTAATGCTCTAGCCAGGGTCGGTGGGAACCGATCGGAACTATATTTTTTTTCTCTTTCTCTTTCTCAGCCTTTCCCAACACGATTTGGCTTGAAATTTGGCATGAATGATATTTTTTAGCTTTTTGAATTTTTTTCCTATTTTTTGGAAATGCTCTAGCCCGGGTCGGTTGGAACCGATTGGGACGAATTTTTTTTTTCTTTCTCCTTCTCGTCGTTTCCCATCCCAATTTGGCACAAAATATGATGGAGACCAAGGCACCGCTTCGAAGGATCTCGTTCAAGTACCCATTGGGCCGGTTACGAGAGCACAAGCAAAGAAGTTCAAGGATGTACTCAACGGACTCATCCAAGAGTTTTGGGCTCAAGCAAATTCGTGGAGGCCCATTGAGCATGATCCACGTGGGCAGCAAAGAATCGTCACCTTGATTCAAGTTCTAGAAGGATCCGGTCAAGGCTAAGAATTGACAATAAATATTTTGGGCCTATTCTAGAAGGATCATGATGCACGACACAATTTACTATTTAATTATTGCAATTTATTATTTTTGGTATTTTTATGTTAAAAAACGTTATTTTAGGTTTAGGTGATTTATTTCCTTGTTTTTAGGTGCATTTAATACTTTTTAGGTCAAATTTGATTCCTGATATGGTTAGGTATCAATTAGGAGTTTTTTTAGAATATATTTTCTTGTCTGCCAAGTTTTAGAGAGCCCTTAAATAGGCTCCTAAGTCTGTAAACGTTTTTTGGATGACATTTTGAATATTCATAAAACTTGTGAGGTTTATTCTCTTTGGTTCTTTGAAGAACTATTCGAACTTATCGGGATTTCCCGTGGCGTTCATCTTGACTTATCAAACGGAGTTTCCACCACCGTTTGTGGCGTCTTCCTTATACCAAGGTTCTTGTTTGTCATAAACAACATGTCGAGGTCTTCCATTCGAATCTGTCCATAGAACGATCTTGGGTTCCCTTTCATTGTTGGGTCTCGTTATTCTTGACGGGGTTCACAACAAAATAAAGCCAGAACAGTGTTTTTTATTTTTTGGAATTTCTTTGCTATTTTATTGAAATGCTCTAGCCCGGGTCGACAGGAACATATCGGAACGAAATTTTATTTTCTTTCTCTTTCTTGACCCTTCCCATCCCGATTTGGATTGATAATAAAGCCAGAATGGTGTTTCTTAGTTTTTGGAATTTTTTTGCTATTTTTTTGGAAATGCTCTAGCCCGGGTTGATTAGAACCGATCGGTTTTTTTTCATTCTCTTTCTTGGACTTTCCAATCTCGATTTGGCTTGAAATAAAGCGAGATTGATGTTTTTTAGTTTTGTGAATTTTTTGGCTATTTTTTTGTAAAAGCTCTAGTTGGGTAGTGGGAACCGATTGGAACAATTTTTTTTTTCTCTTTCTCTTTCTCAGCCTTTCCCCACCCGATTTGGCTTTAAATTTGGCCAGAATGATATTTTTTAGTTTTTTGAATTTTTTTGCTATTTTTTGGAAATGCTCCAGCCCGGGTCAGTCAGAACCGATTGGAACGAAATTTTTTTTTTCTTTCTCCTTCTCGGCCTTTCCCATCCCAATTTGGCTCGAAATAAAGCCAGCCATCTCTTCTTTTTTTTCACTCTTTTTTTTCTATTTCTTTCTGAAATCTCTTCTTCTTTTTTTCTTTTCTTTTTTTTTTTTTCACTTTTTTTTTTCTTTTTTTTTTTTCGGAGATTGGTGCACAATTTTAACCTAGTGCACGTCACAAAATAAGAACGAGGAATAAAGAACACAAAAGGAACAAGACAGGATGATAACAGGAAACAAAGGATAAAGGGATAGAAAATTGATTTTAGAACCTGTGCTCTGATACCAAATGATGCGAACCTCAATCGACACGCTTTGAGACCCAACAAAAATTTTGGAATACTTGCCCAAGAAAGCTAAAATTCATATTTTTGATAGAACCCTGACCCAACGTTTATAATCGAAAAGCGAACCAAAGGTATAAGTATAACACCTTGACCCAATGATTATAATTGAATCACGAACCAAAAGTATAAAGTATAACACCTTGACCCAATGATTATAATTGAATCATGAACCAAAAGTATAAAGTTTGAACGCCACAAAGAAGAATCCTTGATAAGTTCACAGTTCTTGAAGAACCAAAAGAAGAACAAAACCGCACCTTTTCTAATTTTTATTTAATAAATTCTTAAAAACGTTTACAGACTTAGGAGCCTATTTAAGGGCTCCATAAAACTTAACAAACAAGAAAATATATTCTAAAATAACTCCTAATTAATACCTAACCATATCAGGAATCAAATTTGACCTAAAAAGTATTAAATGTACCTAAAAATAAGGAAATAAATCACCTAAACCTAAAATAACGTTTTTTACATAAAAATACCAAAAATAATAAATTACAATAATTAAATAGTAAATTGTGTCGTTCATCAGACCCCTCCACTTGAATCAAACTCGTCCTCGAGTTCATCTTTGAAATCTGAAATCTTCCGCTCCAAATAAACAAATACTTCGAATGCTTTAATAACTTGATCCGGTTCTGTAACTTGAATCCTTCATAAAGTGCAGTGTAAAATTTCTTCTCATCTACTTTCAATTTATTTGCAATATCAATCAACAAAGGGTTGATAATAAAATTAAAATTTTCTACTCCAACAAAATCAACATATTGTATAGTCATCTTCAACAAATCAACTGAGACTTAAGGATTGTGAGTTATGGACTCATCCTTATATTTGACCTCAATTGAATCTTCCACAATATTTTCAATAATTACCATCTCTTTTTTTTTTTTTTCACTTTTTTTTTTGGTAGCTGGGTGCACAATTTTAACCTAGTGCACGTCACAAAATAATAATAAGGAATAAAGAACACAAAAGAAACAAGACAGGATGATAACAGGAAACAAAAGATAAAGGGAAATAAAACTGATTTTAGAACCTGTGCTCTGATACCAAATGATGCGAACCTCAATCGACACGCTTTGAGACCCAACAAAAATATTGGAATACTTGCCCAAGAAAGTTAAAATTCAGACTTTTGATAGAAACCCTAACCCAACGTTTATAATCGAAACGCAAACCCAAGGTATAAGTAATAGACCATGACCCAATGATTATAATGAATCACAAACCAAAGGTATAAAGTTTGAACACCACAAGGAAGAATCCCTGATAAGTTCACAGTTCTTGAAGAACCAAAAGAAGAGCAAAGCCTCACCTTTTCTGATTTTTATTCACTAATATCTAAAAAACGTTTACAGACTTAGGAGCCTATATAAGGGCTCCATAAAACTTGACAGACAAAAAAATATATTCTAAAATAACTCCTAATTGATGCCTAACCATATCAGGAATCAAATTTGACCTAAAAAACATTAAATGCACCTAAAAATAAGGAAATAAATCACCTAAACCTAAAATAACGTTTTTTACATAAAAATACCAAAAATAATAAATTACAATAATTAAATAGTAAATTGTGTCGCATATCAGACCCTTCCACTTGAATCAAACTTGTCCTCGAGTTCATCTTTAAAATCTGAAATCTTCTGCTCCAAATAAACAAATACTTCGAATGCTTTAATAACTTGATCCGGTTTTGAAACTTGAATCCTTCATAAAGTGTAGCATAATATTTCTTCTCATCTACTTTCAATTTATTTGCAACATCAATCAACAAAGGGTTGATAATAAAATTAAAATTTTCTAAACAAGAAAATCAACATATTGTATAGTCATCTTCAACAAATCAACTGAGACTTGAGGATTGTGAGTTGTGGGCTCATCCTTATATTTGACCTCAATTGAATCTTTCACAATGTTTTCAATAATTACCATCTCTTCTTTTTTTTCACTTTTTTTTTTTTCTATTTCTTTTTGAAATCTCTTTTTCTTTTTTTTCTTTTTTTCTTTTTTCACGTTTTTTTTTTTTCGAAGATTTGTGCACAATTTTAATCTAGTGCACGTCACAAAATAAGAACGAGGAATAAAGAACACAAAAGAAACAAGACAGAATGATAATAGGAAACAAAGGATAAAGGGATAGAAAATTGATTTTAGAACCTGTGCTCTGATACCAAATGATGCGAACCTTAATCGACATGCTTTGAGACCCAACAAAAATATTGGAATACTTGCCCCAGAAAGCTAAAATATAGATTTTTGATAGAAACCCTGACCCAACGTTTATAATCGAAACACGAACCAAAGGTATAAGTATAACACCTTGACCCAATGATTATAATTGAATCACGAACCAAAGGAATAAAGTTTGAACGCCACAAGGAAGAATCCTTGATAAGTTCACAGTTCTTGAAGAACCAAAAGAAGAGCAAAGCCTCACCTTTTCTGATTTTTATTCAATAAATTCTTAAAAACGTTTACAGACTTATGAGCCTATTTAAGTGCTCCATAAAACTTGACAGACAAGAAAATATATTCTAAAATAACTCTTAATTAATACCTAACCATATCAGGAATCAAATTTGGCCTAAAAAGTATTAAATGCACCTAAAAATAAGGAAATAAATCACCTAAACCTAAAATAACGTTTTTTACATAAAAATACCAAAAATAATAAATTACAATAATTAAATAGTAAATTGTGTCGTTCATCAATTGATATAAACTGAGAATGGTGTTTTTTAATTTTTGGAATTTTTTTGCAATTTTTTTGGAAATGCTCTAGCCCCAGGTCGATTGGAACCCATCGGAACGATTTTTTTTTTTCCTTCTCTTTCTCAGCCTTTCCCATCTCGATTTGGTTTGAAATTAAGCTAGAATGTTGTTTTTTTAATTTTTTTAATTTTTTTAGGAAATGCTCTAGCCCGGGTTGGTCGGAACCGATCGGAAGGAAATTTTTTTTTCATTCTCTTTCTCAGCCTTTCTCGACCCTATTTGGCTTGAAATAAAGCTAGAATGATGTTTTTTAATTTTTGGAATTTTCTTGCTATTTTTTTGGAAATGCTCTGGCCCGGGTGCATAGGAATCGATCGGAACGAAATTTTTTTCCTTTCTCTTTCTTGGCTTTTCTCGTCCCGATTTGGCTTGAAATAAACCCAGATTGGTGTTTTTCAATTTTTGGAATTTTTTTGTTATTTTTTGGGAAATGCTCTAGCCCAGGTCGAAAAGAATCGATCCGAACGAAATTTTTTTTCCTTCTTTTTCTTGGCCTTATCCAACCCGATTTGGCTTGAAATAAAGCGAGAATGATGTTTTTTAATTTTTAAAATTTTTTGGCTATTTTTTTGGCAATGCTCTAGCCTGGGTCAATAGCAACCGATCAGAACAATTTTTTTTTTCCTTCTCCTTCTCGGCCTTTCCCATCCCGATTTGGCTTGAGAAAAAGCCAGCATGGTGGTTTTTAATTTTATGAATTTTTTGCTATTTTTTTGTAAATGTACTAGCCAGGGTCGATGGGAACCGATCGGAACTATTTTTTTTTCTCTTTCTCTTTCTCAGCCTTTCCCAACACGATTTGGCCTGAAATATGGCCTGAATGATATTTTTTAGTTTTTTGAATTTTTTTTCCTATTTTTTGGAAATGCTCTTGCGCGGGTCAGTTGGAACCGATTGGAACGATTTTATCGAAATGCTCTAACGCAGGTCGGTAGGAACATGTCGGAACGAATTTTATTTTCTTTCTCTTTCTCAACCTTTCCCATCCCGACATGGATTGATATAAAGCGAGAATAGTGTTTTTTAATTTTTGGAATTTTTTAGCTATTTTTTTGGAAATGCTCTAGCCCAGGTCGATTGGAACCGATCGGAATGAAATTTTTTTTTCCTTCCCTTTCTCGGCCTTTCCCGTCCCGATTTGGCTTGAAATAAAGCAAGAATGATGTTTTTTAGTTTTATGAATTTTTTTGCTATTTTATTTGAAATACTCTAGCCCAGGTCGATAGGAACATATCGGAATGAAATTTTATTTTCTTTCTCTTTCTCGACCTTTTCCATCCCGACATGGATTGATATCAAGCGAGAATGGTGTTTTTTTATTTTTGGAATTTTTTTGCTATTTTTTTGGAAATGCTCTGGCCCGGGTTGATTGGAACCGATCGAAAAGAAATTTATTTTTCCTTCACTTTCTCAGCCTTTCCCATTCCAATTTTGTTTGAAATTAAGCTAGAATGATGTTTTTTAATATTTGTAAATTTTTTGCTATTCTTTTGTAAATGCTCTTGCCAGTGTCGGTGGGAACCGATCGGAACTATTTTTTTTTTTTTTTCTCTTTCTCTTTCTCAGCCTTTCCCAACCAGATTTTGCTTGAAATTTGGCCAGAATGATATTTTTTAGTTTTTTTAATTTTTTTGCTGTTTTTTGGAAATGCTCTAGCCCAGGTCGATTGGAACCGATTGGAACGAAATTTTTTTTTCTTTCTTCTTCTCGGCCTCTCCCGTCCCAATTTGGCTCGAAATAAAGCCAGAACAGTGTGTTTTAATTTTTGGAATTTCTTTATAATTTTTTTAGGAAATGCTCTAGCCCGGGTTGGTCGGAACCGACCGAAAGGAAATTTTTTTCATTCCCTTTCTCGGCCTTTCTAGAACCTTTTTGGCTGGAAATAAAGCTAAAATGATGTTTTTTAATTTTTGGAGTTTTCTTGCTTTTTTTTGGAAATGCTCTGGCCCGGGTGCATTGGAATCGTTCGGAACGAAATTTTTTTTCTTTCTCTTTCTTAGCTTTTCTCATCCCGATTTGGCTTGAAATAAACCCAGAATGGTGTTTTTTAATTTTTGGAATTTTTTTGTTATTTTTTTGAAAATGCTCTAGCCCAGGTCGAAAAGAATCGATCCGAACGAAATTTTTTATCCTTCTTTTTCTCGGCCTTATCCAACCCAATTTGGCTTGAAATAAAGCGAGAATGATGTTTTTTAATTTTTAAAATTTTTTGGCTATTTTTTTTGTAATGCTCTAGCCTGGGTCAATAGCAACCGATAGGAACAATTTTTTTTTTTTTTCTTTCTGCTTCTTGGCCTTTCCCATCCCGATTTGGCTTAAGAAAAAGCCAGCATGGTGGTTTTTAATTTTATGAATTTTTTTGCTATTTTTTTTTGTAAATGTACTAGCCAGGGTTGGTGGGAACCGATCCGAACTTTTTTTTTTTTTTTTCTCTTTCTCTTTCTCGGCCTTTCCCAACACGATTTGGTTTGAAATATGGCCTGAATTATATTTTTTAGTTTTTTTAATTTTTTTCCTATTTTTTTGGAAATGCTCTTGCGCAGGTCGGTTGGAGCCGATTGGATCGAAATTTTTTTTTTCTTTCTCCTTCTCGGCCTTTCCCGTCCCAATTTGGCACGAAATATAGCTGGAACGATGTTTTTTGAATTTTGGAATTTCTTTGCCATTTTTTTGAAATGCTCTAGCCAGGGTCGATAGGAACATATCGGAACAAAATTTTATTTTCTTTCTCTTTCTCGAACTTTCCCATTCCAATTTGGATTGATACAAAGCCAGAATGGTGTTTTTTAATTTTTGGAATTTTTTTGCTATTTTTTTGGAAATGCTCTAGCCCGGGTTGATTGGAACCAATCGGAACGAAATTTTTTTTACTTCTCTTTCTCAGCCTTTCCCATCCCGATTTGGCTTGAAATTAAGCTAGAATGACGTATTTTAATTTTTGTAATTTTTTAAGGAATGCTCTAACCCGGGTTGGTCGGAACCGATCGGAAGGAAATTTTTTTTCTTTCTCTTTCTCGGCCTTTCTTGGCCCTATTTGGCTTGAAATAAAGCTAGAATAATGTTTTTTAATTTTTGAAATTTTTTTACTATTTTTTTGGAAATGCTCTAGCCCGGGTGCATAGGAATCAATCGGAACGAATTTTTTTTTCTTTCTCTTTCTTGGCTTTTCCCGTCCCGATTTGGCTTGAAATAAACTCAGAATGGCATTTTTTAATTTTTTTTAATTTTTTTGGAAATGCTCTAGCCCAGGTCGATAATAATCGATCCGAATAAAATTTTTTTTCCTTCTTTTTCTCGGCCTTATCCAAACCAATTTGGCTTGAAATAAAGAGAGAATGATGTTTTTTAATTTTTATAATTTTTTGGCTATTTTTTTTTTGAAATGCTCTAGCCTGGGTCAATAGCAACCGATCGGATCAATTTTTTTTTTTCTTTCTCCTTCATGGCCTTTCCCATCCCAATTTGGCCAGAGATAAAGCTAGAATGGTGGTTTTTAATTTTCTGAATTTTTTTGTAAATGCTCTAGCCAAGGTCGGTGGGAACCGATCGGAACTATTTTTTTTTCTCTTTCTCTTTCTCAGCCTTTCCCAACACGATTTGGCTTGAAATATGGCCTGAATGATATTTTTTAGTTTTTTGAATTTTTTTCCTATTTTTTAGAAATGCCCTAGCGCGGGTCTGTTGGAACCGATTGGAACGAAATTTTTTTTTCTTTCTCTTTCTCGGCCTTTCCCGTCCCAATTTGGCACAAAATAAAACCAGAATGGCGTTTTTTTAATTTTTGGAATTTCTTTGCTATTTTTTTGAAACACTCTAGCCCGGGTCGATAGGAACATATCGGAACGAAATTTTTTTTTCTTCTTTTTCACGGCCTTATCCAACCCGGTTTGGATTGATATAAAGCCAGAATGGTGTTTTTTAATTTTTGAAATTTTTCTGCTATTTTTTTGGAAATACTCTAGCCCAGGTCAATTGGAACGATTTTTTTTTTTTTCCTTCTCTTTCTTGGCCTTTCTCGTCCCGATTTGGCTTGAAATAAGGCGAGAATGATGTTTTTTAGTTTTAAGAATTTTTTTGCTATTTTTTTTGTAAATGCTCTAGTCAGGGTCAGTGGGAACCGATCGGAACTATTTTTTTTTTTTTTTTTCTCTTTTTCTTTCTCAGCCTTTCCCAACCAGATTTGGCTCGAGATATGGCAAGAATGATATTTTTTAGTTTTTTGAATTTTTTTGCTATTTTTTGGAAATGCTCTAGCCCGGGTCAGTTGGAATCGATTGGAACGAAATTTTTTTTTCTTTCTCCCTCTCAGCATTTTCCGTCCAAATTTGGCTCAAAATAAAGTCAGAATGGTGGTTTTTAATTTTTGGAATTTCTTTGATATTTTTTTGGAAATGCTCTAGCCCGGGTTGATTAGAACCGATTGGAACAAAATTTTTTTTTCCTTCTCTTTCTCACCCTTTCCCTTCCCGATTTGGCCTGAAATTAAGGTAGAATGATATTTTTTAATTTTTGTAAATTTTTTGCTATTTCCCATCCCAATTTGGCTCAAAATAAAGACAGAACGGTGCTTTTCAATTTTTGGAATTTCTTGGCTATTTTTTTTGAAATGCTCTAGCTCGAGTTGATAGGAACATATCGGAATGAAATTTTATTTTCTTTCTCTTTCTCGACCTTTCCCATCCCGACCTGGATTGATATAAAGCGAGAATGGTGTTTTTTAATTTTTGAAATTTTTTTGCTATTTTTTTGGAAATGCTCTAGCCTGGGTCAATAGCAACCGATCGGAACAATTTTTTTTTTCTTTCTCCTTCTCGGCCTTTCCCATACCGATTTAGCTTGAGATAAAGCCAGAATGGTGGTTTTTAATTTTACGAATTTTTTTGCTATTTTTTTGTAAATGCTCTAGCCAGGGTCGGTGGGAACCAATCGGAACTATTTCTTTTTTCTCTTTCTCTTTCTCAGCCTTTCCCAACATGATTTGGCTCGAAATATGGCAAGAACGATATTTTTTAGTTTTTTGAATTTTTTTTGCTATTTTTTGGTAATGCTCTAGCCCGGGTCGGTTGGAATCGATTGGAACGAAATTTTTTTTTTCTTTCTACTTCTACACCTTTCCCGTCCCAATTCGGCACGAAATAAAGCGAGAACGGTGTTTTTTAATTTTTGTAATTTCTTTGCTATTTTTTTTGGAAATGCTCTAGCCCGCGAAGATTAGAACCGATCGGCACAAAATTTTTTTTTCCTTCTCTATCTCACCCTTTCCCATCCCGATTTGGCTTGAAATTAAGCTAGAATGATGTTTTTTAATTTTTGTAAATTTTTTGCTATTTTTTTGCGAATGCTCTAGCCAGGGTCAGTGGGAACCGATCGGAACTATTTTTTTTTTTTCTCTTTCTCTTTCACCGCCTTTCCCAACCAGATTTGGCTTGAAATTTGGCCAGAATGACATTTTTTAGTTTTTTGAATTTTTTCCCTATTTTATGGAAATGCTCTAGCCCAGGTCAGTTCGAACCGATTGGAACGAATTTTTTTTTTTCTTTCTCCTTCTCAGCCTTTCCCGCCCGAATTTGGCTCAAACTAAAGCCAGAATGGAGCTTTTCAAAATTTGGAATTTCTTTGCTATTTTTTTTTAAATGCTCTAGCCTGGGTCGATAGGAACATATCGGAACGAAATTTTATTTTCTTTCTCTTTCTGGACCTTTCGCATCCCGACTTGGATTGATATAAAGCGAGAATGGTGTTTTTTAATTTTTGGAATTTTTTTGCTATTTTTTTTGAAATGCTCTAGCCTGGGTTGATTGGAACCAATCGGAACAATTTTTTTTTTCCTTCTCTTTCTGAGCCTTTCCGTTCCGATTTGGCTTGAAATTAAGATAGAATGATGTTTTTTAATTTTTGTAATTTTTTTAGGAAATGCTCTAGCCCGGGTTGGTCGGAACCGATTTGAAGGAAATTTTTTTTCTTTCTCTTTCTCGGCTTTTCTCGGTCCTATTTGGCTTGAAATAAAGCTAGAATGATGTATTTTAATTTTTGGAATCCTTTTGCTATTTTTTTTGGAAATGCTCTAGCCCGGGTGCATAGGAATCGATCGGAACGAAATTTTTTTTCTTTCTCTTTCTTGGCTTTTCCCGTCCCGATTTGGCTTGAACTAAACACAGAATGGTGTTTCTTACTTTTTGGAATTTTTTTGTTATTTTTTTGGAAATGCTCTAGCCCAGGTCGATAAGAATCGATCCGAACAAAATTTTTTTTTCTTCGTTTTCTTGGCCTTATCCAACCTGATTTGGCTTGAAATAAAGCGAGAATAATGTTTGTTAATTTTTAAAATTTTTTGGCTATTTTTTTGGAAATGCTCTGGCCAGGGTCAATAGCAACCGATCGGAACAATTTTTCTTTTCTTTCTCCTTCTCGGCCTTTCCCATCCCGATTTGGCTTGAGATAAAGCCAGAATGGTGGTTTTTAATTTTATGAATTTTTTTTTGCTATTGCTTTGTAAATGCGAGCCAGGGTCGGTGGGAACCGATCGGAACTATTTTTTTTCACTTTCTCTTTCTGAGCCTTTCCCAACACGATTTGGCTTGAAATATGGCCTGAATGATATTTTTTAGTTTCTTTTAAATTTTTTCCTAATTTCTGGAAATGCTCTAGCGAGGGTCGGTTGGAACCGATTGGAACGAATTTTTTTATTTCTTTCTCCTTCTCCGCCTTTTCCCGTCCCAATTTGGCACAAAATAAAGTGAGAACGGTGTTTTTTTAATTTTTGGAATTTCTTTGCAATTATTTTGAAATGCTCTAGCTCGGGTCGATAGGAACATATCGGAACAAAATTTTATTTTCTTTCTCTTTCTCAAACTTTCCCACCCAGATTTGGATTGATATATAGCCAGAATGGTGTTTTTTAATTTTTGAAATTTTTTTGCTATTTTTTTGGAAATGCCCTAGCCCAGGCTGATTGGAACCGATCGGAACGAAATTTTTTTTTTCCTTCTGTTTCTCGGTGTTTCCCGTCCCAATTTGGCTTGAAATAAAGCGAGAATGATGTTTTTTAGTTTTATGAATTTTAGTGCTATTTTTTTGTAAATGATCTAGCCAGGGTCGGTGGGAGCCGATCAGAACTATTTTTATTTCTCTTTCTCTATCTCAGCCTTTCCCATCCAGATCTGGCTTGAAATATGGCCAGAATAATATTTTTTAGTTTTTTGAATTTTTTTGCTATTTTTTGGAAATGCTCTAGCCCGGGTCGGTTGGAATCGATTGGAACCAAATTTTTTGTTCTTTCTCCTTCTTGGCCTTTCCCATCCCAATTTCACTCCAAATAAAGCCAGAACGGTTTTTTTTTTTTAATTTTTGGAATTTCTTTGCTATTTTTTTTTGAAATGCTCTAGCCAGGGTCGATAGGAACATATCGCAACGAAATTTTATTTTCTTCCTCTTTCTCAACCTTTCCCATCCCGACTTGGATTGATATAGAGCGAGAATGGTGTTTTTTAATTTATGAAATTTTTTTGCTATTTTTTTGGAATTGCTCTAGCCCGGGTTGATAGGAACCAATCGGAACGAAATTTTTTTTACTTCTCTTTCTCAGCCTTTCCCGTCCCGATTTGGCTTGAAATTAAGCTAGAATGACGATTTTTAATTTTTGTATTTTTTTAGGAAATGCTCTAGCCCGGGTTGGTCTGAACCGATCGGAAGGAAATTTTTTTTCTTTCTCTTTCTCGACCTCCCTCGACCCTATTTGGCTTGAAATAAAGCTAGAATATTGTTTTTTAATTTTTGAAATTTTTTTACTATTTTTCTGGAAATGCTCTAGCCCGGGTGCATAGGAATCGATCGAACGAATTTTTTTCTCTTTCTCTTTCTTGGCTTTTCCCGTCCCGATTTGGCTTGAAATAAACTCAGAATGGTGTTTTTTAATTTTTCGAATTTTTTTGTTATTTTTTTGGAAATGCTCTAGCCCAGGTCGATAAGAATCGATCTGAACAAAAATTTTTTTCCTTCCTTTTCTCGGCCTTATCCAAACCGATTTGGCTTGAAATAAAACGAAAATGATGTTTTTTAATTTTTAGAATTTTTTGGCTATTTTTTTTTAAATGCTCTAGCCTGGGTCAATAGAAACCGATCGGATCAATTTTTTTTTTCTTTCTCCTTCACGGCCTTTCCCGTCCCAATTTGGCCTGAGATAAAGCCAGAGTGGGGGTTTTTAATTTTCTGAATTTTTTTGCTATTTTTTTGTAAATGCTCTAGCCAGGGTCGGTGGGAACCGATTGGAACTATTTTTTTTGTTTTTTTCTCTTTCTCTTTCTCAGCCTTTCCCAACACTATTTGGCTTGAAATATGGCCCGAATGATATTTTTTAGTTTTACGAATTTTTTTCCTATTTTTTAGAAATGCCCTAGCGCGGGTTTGTTAGAACCGATTGGAACGAAATTTTTTTTTCTTTCTCTTTCTACCTTTCCCGTCCCAATTTGGCACAAAATAAAGCCAGTACGGCATTTTTTAATTTTTGGAATTTCTTTGCTATTTTTTTTAAATGCTCTAGCCCGGGTCGGTAAGACCATATCAGAACGAAATTTTTTTTTTCTTCTTTTTCTCCACCTTATCCAACCCGATTTGGATTGATATAAAGCCAGAATGGTGTTTTTTAATTTTTGAAATTTTTTTGCTATTTTTTTGGAAATGCTCTAGCCCAAGTCGATTGGAACCGATTGGAAAGAATTTTTTTTTTTTCTTCCTTCTCTTTCTCAGCCTTTCCCATCCCTATTTGGCTTGAAATAAAGCAGAATGATGTTTTTTAGTTTTATGAGTTTTTTTGCTATTTTTTTTGTAAATACTCTAGTCAGGGTCGGTGGGAACCAATCGGAACTATTTTTTTTTCCTCTTTCTCTTTCTCAGCCTTTCCCAACCAGATTTGGCTCGAAATATGGCAAGAATGATATTTTTTAGTTTTTTGAATTTTTTTGCTATTTTTTGGGAATGCTCTAGCCCGGGTCGGTTGGAATCGATTGGAACGAAATTTTTTTTTTCTTTCTCCTTCTCAGCCTTTCCCGTTCGAATTTGGCTCGAAATAAAGTCAGAACGGTGTTTTTTAATTTTTGGAATTTCCTTGCTATTTTTTTGGAAATGCTCTAGCCCGGGTTGACTAGAACCGATCGGAACAAAATTTTTTTTTCCTTCTCTTTCTCACCCTTTCCAGTCCTGTTTTGGCTTGAAATTAAGCTAGAATGATGTTTTATAATTTTTGTAAATTTTTTGCTATTTTTTTTGTAAATGCTCTACCCAGGTTCGGTGGGAACTGATCAGAACTATTTTTTTTTTCTCTTTCTCTTTCTCAGCCTTTCCCAACCTGATTTGGCTTGAAATTTGGCAAGAATGATATCTTTTAGTTTTTTGAATTTTTTTCCTATTTTTTGGAAATGCTCTAGCCTGGGTTGATTGGAACGAATTTTTTTTTTTTTTTTTTCCTCATTCTCAGCCTTTCCTATCCCAATTTGGCTCAAAAGAAAGCCAGAATGGTGCTTTTCAATTTTTGGAATTTCTTTGCTATTTTTTTGAAATGCTCTAGCCCGAGTCGATAGGAACATATCGGAATGAAATTTTATTTTCTTTCTCTTTCTCGACCGTTCCTATCCTGACCTGGATTGATATAAAGCGAGAATGGTGTTTTTTAATTTTTGGAATTTTTTTGCTATTTTTTTGGAAATGCTCTAGCCCGGGTTGATTGGAACCAATCGGAACAAAATTTTTTTTTCCTTCTCTTTCTGAGCCTTTCCCATTCGGATTTGGCTTGAAATTAAGATAGAATGATGTTTTTTAATTTTTGTAATTTTTTTAGGAAATGCTCTAGCCCGGGTTGATCGGAACCAATCGGAAGGAAATTTTTTTTCTTTCTCTTTCTGGGCCTTTCTCGACCCCATTTGGCTTGAAATAAAGCAAGAATGATGTCTTTTAATTTTAGGAATTCTTTTTCTATTTTTTTCGAAATGCTCTAGCCCGGGTGCATAGGAATCGATCGGAACGAAATTTTTTTTGTTTCTCTTTCTTGGCTTTTGCCATCCCGATTTGGCTTGAAATAAACCCAGAATGGCGTTTTTTAATTTTTGGAATTTTTTTGTTATTCTTTTTGAAAATGCTCTAGCCCAGGTTTATAAGAATTGATCCGAATGAAAAAAAATTTTCTTCATTTTCTCGGCCTTGTCCAACCCGATTTGGCTTGAAATAAAGCAAGAATAATGTTTTTAAATTTTTAAAAATTTTTGGCTATTTTTTTTGGAAATGCCCAAGCCTGGGTCAATAGCAACCGATCGGAACAATTTTTTTTTTTCTTTCTCCTTCTCGGCCTTTCCCATCCCGATTTGGCTTGAGATAAAGCCAGAATGGTGGTTTTTAATTTTACGAATTTTTTTACAATAATTTTGTAAATGCTCTAGCCAGGGTCGATGCTGACGCGAACCTCAATCGACACGCTTTGAGACCCAACAAAAATATTGGAATTGATGCGAACCTCAATCGACATGCTTTGAGACCCAACAAAAATATTGGAATACTTGCCCAAGAAAGCTAAAATTCAGATTTTTGATAGAAACCTTGACCCAACGTTTATAATCGAAACGCGAACCAAAGATATAAGTAATAGACCTTGACCCAATGATTATAATAAATCACGAACCAAAGGTATAAAGTTTGAACGCCACAAGAAAGAATCCCTGATAAGTTCACAGTTCTTGAAGAACCAAAAGAAGAGCAGAGCCTCACCTTTTCTGATTTTTATTCAATAATATATGAAAAACGTTTACAGACTTAGGAACCTATTTAAGGGCTCCATAAAACTTGATAGACAAGAAAATGTATTCTAAAATAACTCCTAATTGATACCTAACCATATTATGAATCAAATTTGACTTAAAAAGCATTAAATGCACCTAAAAATAAGGAAATAAATCACCTAAACCTAAAATAACGTTTTTTACATAAAAATACCAAAATAATAAATTATAATAATTAAATAGTAAATTGTGTCGCACATCAGGTGGGAACCGATCGGAACTATTTTTTTTTTTTCTCTTTCTCTTTCTCAGCCTTTCCCAACATGATTTAGCTCGAAATATGGCAAGAACGATATTTTTCAGTTTTTTGAATTTTTTTGCTATTTTTCGGAAATGCTCTAGCCCGGGTCGGTTGGAATTGATTGGAACGAAATTTTTTTTTCTTTCTCCTTCTCGGCCTTTCCCATCCCAATTTGGCTCGAAATAAAGTCAGAACGGTGTTTTTTAATTTTTGGAATTTCTTTGCTATTTTTTTGGAAATGCTCTAGCCCGGGATGATTAGAACCGATCGGAACAAAATTTTTTTTTCCTTCTCCTTCTCACCCTTTCCCATCCCGATTTGGCACCAAATTAAGCTAGAATGATGTTTTTTAATTTTTGTAAATTTTTTGCTATTTTTTTGTGAATGCTCTAGCAGGGTCACTGGGAACCGATTAGAACTATTTTTTTTCTCCTTCTCTTTCTCAGCCTTTTCCAACCAGATTTGGCTTGAAATTTGGCCAGAATGATAATTTTTAGTTTTTGAATTTTTCCTATTTTTTAGAAATTCTCTAGCCCGGGTCGGTTCGAACCGATTGGAACGAATTTTTTTTTTTCTTTCTCCTTCTCGGCCTTTCCCGTCCAAATTTGGCTCAAACTAAAGCGACTTGGATTGATATAAAGCGAGAATGGTGTTTTTTAATTTTTGAAAATTTTTTGCTACTTTTTTGGAAATGCTCTAGCCTGGGTTGATTGGAACCAATCGGAACAAAATTTTTTTTTCCTTCTCTTTCTCAGCCTTTCCCATTCCAATTTGGCTTGAAATTAAGATAGAATGATGTTTTTTAATTTTTGTAATTTCTTTAGGAAATGCTCTAGCCCGGGTTGGTCAGAACCGATTTGAAGGAAAATTTTTTTTCTTTCTCTTTCTCGGCCTTTCTCGCCCCTATTTGGCTTGAAATAAAGCTAGAATGATGTTTTTTAATTTTTGGAATCTTTTTGCTATTTTTTTGGAAATGCTCTAGCCCGGGTGCATAGGAATCGATCGGAAGGAAATTTTTTTTCTTTCTCTTTCTTAGCTTTTCCCGTCCCAACTTGGCTTGAAATAAACACAGAATGGGGTTTTTTAATTTTTGGAATTTTTTTGTTATTTTTTTGGAAATGCTCTACCCCAGGTCGATAAGAATCGATCCGAATGAAATTTTTTTTTCTTCGTTTTCTCTGCCTTATCCAACCCGATTTGGCTTGAAATGAAGCAAGAATAATGTTTGTTAATTTTAAAATTTTTTGGCTATTTTTTTGCAAATGCTCTAGCCTGGGTCAATAGCAACCGATCGGAACAATTTTTTTTTTCTTTCTCCTTCTCGGCCTTTCCCATCCCGATTTGGCTTGAGATAAAGCCAGAATGGTGGTTTTTAATTTTATGAATTTTTTTGCTATTTCTTTGTAAATGCTCTAGCCAGGGTCGATGGGAACTGATCGGAACTATTTTTTTTTTTCTCTTTCACTTTCTCAGCCTTTCCCAACACGATTTGGCTTGAAATATGGTCTGAATGATATTATTTAGTTTCTTTTAAATTTTTTCCTATTTTCTGGAAATGCTGTAGCGCGGCTCAGTTGGAACCGATTGGAACGAAATTTTTTTTTTCTTTCTCCTTCTCTGCCTTTCCCGTCCCAATTTGGCACGAAATAAAGCCGGAACGGTGTTTTTTAATTTTTGAAATTTCTTTGCTATTATTTTGAAATGCTCTAGCCCGGGTCGACAGGAACATATCGGAACAAAATTTTATTTTCTTTCCCTTTCTCAAACTTTCCTATCCAGATTTGGATTGATATAAAGCCGGAATGGTGTTTTTTAATTTTTGGAATTTTTTTGCTATTTTTTTGGAAATACCCTAGCCCAGGCCGATTGGAACCGATAAGAACGAAATTTTTTTTTTTTCCTTCTATTTCTCGGCCTTTCCTGTCCCGATTTGGCTTGAAATAAAGCGAAAATGATGTTTTTTAGTTTTATGAATTTGTTTGCTATTTTTTTGTAAATGATCTAGCCAGGGTCAGTGAGAACTTGATGCGAACCTCAATCGACACGCTTTGGGACCCAACAAAAATATTGGAATACTTGCCCAAGAAAGCTAAAATTCAGATTTTTGATAGAAACCTTGACCCAACGTTTATAATCGAAACGCGAACCAAAGGTATAAGTAATAGACCTTGACCCAATGATTATAATAAATCACGAACCAAAGGTATAAAGTTTGAACGCCACAAGGAAGAATCCCTGATAAGTTCACAGTTCTTGAAGAACCAAAAGAAGAGCAAAGTCTCACCTTTTCTGATTTTTATTCAATAATAAATGAAAAACGTTTACAGACTTAGGGGACTTGATAGACAAGAAAATATATTCTAAAATAACTCCTAATTGATACCTAACTATATTAGGAATCAAATTTGACCTAAAAAGCATTAAATGCACCTAAAAACAAGGAAATAAATCACCTAAACCTAAAATAACGTTTTTTACATAAAAGTACCAAAATAATAAATTACAATAATTAAATAGTAAATTGTGTCGCACATCAGACCCTTCCACTTGAATCAAACTCGGCCTCGAGTTCATCTTTGAAATCTGAAATCTTCCGCTCCAAATAAACAAATACTTCGAATGCTTTAATAACTTGATCCGATTCTGAAACTTGAATCCTTCATAAAGTGTAGCATAAAATTTCTTCTCATCTACTTTCAATTTATTTGCAACATCAATCAACAAAGGGTTGATAATAAAATTAAAATTTTCTACTCCAAGAAAATCAACATATTGTATAGTCATCTTCAACAAATCAACTGAGACTTGAAGATTGTGAGTTGTGGACTCATCCTTATATTTGACCTCAATTGAATCTTCCACAATGTTTTCAATAATTACCATCTCTTCTTTTTTTTTCACTTTTTTTTTTTTTTTTTTTTGGGAGCTTGGTGCACGATTTTAACCTAGTGCACGTCACAAAAGAAGAATGAGGAATAAAGAACACAAAAGGAATAAGATAGGATGATAACAGGAAACAAATGATAAAGGTATAGTAAAACTGATTTTAGAATCTGTGCTCTGATACCAAATGATGCGAACCTCAATCGACACGCTTTGAGACCCAACAAAAATATTGGAATACTTGCCCAAGAAAGCTAAAATTCAGATTTTTGATAGAAACCTTGACCCAACGTTTATAATCGAAACGCGAACCAAAGGTATAAGTAATAGACCTTAACCCAATGATTATAATAAATCACGAACCAAAGGTATAAAGTTTGAACGCCACAAGGAAGAATCCCTGATAAGTTCACAGTTCTTGAAGAACCAAAAGAAGAGCAAAGCCTCACCTTTTCTGATTTTTATTCAATAATATATGAAAAACGTTTACAGACTTAGGGGCCTATTTAAGGGCTCCATAAAACTTGATAGACAAGAAAATATATTCTAAAATAACTCCTAATTGATACCTAACCATATTAGGAATCAAATTTGACCTAAAAAGCATTAAATGCACCTAAAAACAAGGAAATAAATCACCTAAACCTAAAATAACGTTTTTTACATAAAAATACTAAAATAATAAATTACAATAATTAAATAGTAAATTGTGTCGCACATCAGAACTGATCGGAACTATTTTTATTTCTCTTGCTCTATCTCAGCCTTTCCCATCCAGATTTGGCTTGAAATATGGCCAGAATAATATTTTTTAGTTTTTTGAATTTTTTTGCTATTTTTTGGAAATGCTCTAGCCCGAGTAGGTTGGAACCGATTGGAACGAAATTTTTTTTTTCTTTCTCCTTCTCGGCCTTTCCCATCCCAATTTGGCTCGAAATTAAGCCAGAACAGCGTTTTTTAATTTTTGGAATTTCTTTGCTATTTTTTTTGAAATGCTGTAGCCCAGGTCGATAGGAACATATCAGAACGAAATTTTATTTTCTTCCTTTTTCCCGACCTTTCCCATCCCGACCTGGATTGATATAAAGCCAGAATGGTGTTTTTTTAATTTTTGGAATTTTTTTGCTATTTTTTTGGAAATGCTCTAGCCCGGGTTAATTGGAACCGATCGGAACGAAATTTTTTTTCCTTCCCTTTCTCAGCTTTTCCCGTCCCGATTTGGCTTGAAATAAAGCGAGAATGATGTTTTTTAGTTTTATGAATTTTTTTTGCTATTTTTTTTGTAAATGCTCTAGTCAGGGTCGGTGGGAACCGATCGGAACTATTTTTTTTTTCTCTCTCTCTTTCTCAGCCTTTCCCAACCAGATTTGGCTCGAAATATGGCAAGAATGATATTTTTTAGTTTCTTGAATTTTTTTGCTATTTTTTGGAAATACTCTAGCCCGGGTCGGTTGGAATTGATTAGAACGAAATTTTTTTCTTTCTTTCTCCTTCTCAGCCTTTCCCTCCCAAATTTGGCTCGATATAAAGGCAGAACAGTGTTTTTTAATTTTTGGAATTTCTTTGCTATTTTTTTGGAAATGCTCTAGCCCGGGCTGATTAGAACTGATCGGAACAAAAAAAAAATTTCCTTCTCTTTCTCTCCCTTTCCCGTCCCGATTTGGCTTGAAATTAAGCTAGAATGATATTTTTTAATTTTTGTAAATTTTTTGCTATGTTTTTGTAAATGCTCTAGCCAGGGTCGGTGGGAACCGATCGGAACTATTTTTTTATCTCTTTCTCTTTCTCAGCCTTTCCCAACCAGATTTGGCTTGAAATTTGGCCAGAATGATATTTTTTAGTTTTTTGAATTTTTCTCCTATTTTTTGGAAATGCTCTAGCCCGGGTCGGTTGGAACCGATTGGAACGAAATTTTTTTTTTGTTTCTCCTCCTCGGCCTTTGCCGTCCCAATTTGGCTCAAAATAAAGCCAGAACGGTGCTTTTCAAGTTTTGGAATTTCTTTGCTATTTTTTTTGAAATGCTCTTGCCCGGGCCGATAGGAACATGTCGGAACGAAATTTTATTTTCTTTCTCTTTCTCGACCGTTCCCATCCCTACTTGGTTTGAAATAAAGCAAGAATGATGTTTTTTAGTTTGATGAATTTTTTTGCTATTTTTTTGTAAATGCCCTAGCCAAGGTCGGTTGGAACCGATCGGAATGAAATTTTTTTTTCTTTCTCTATCTTGGCCTTTGCCGTCCCTATTTGGCTTGAAAGAAAGAGAGAATAATGTTTTTTAATTTCTTGAATTATTTTTGCTATTTTTTTGAAAATTCTCTAGCCCGGTTCGGTAGGATTCAACCGGAACGATTTTTTTTTTTTTTTCGGTCACAGTCCTGGCCTTTCCTGACCTGATTCGGCTGAAAATAAAGCCAGAATGTTGTTTTTAAATTTTTGGAATTTTTTTACAAATTTTTTTTAAATGCGCTATGCCAGGTCGGTAGGAACCGATAGGAACCAGTTTTTTTTTTTTATTTTTTTTTATTTCTCTTTTTTGGCCATTCCCAACCTCATTTGGCTTGAAATATGACCAGAATGATGTTTTTTTATTTTTGAATTTTTTTTGCTATTATTTTGTAAATGCTCTAGCCAGGGTCGGTTCGAACCGATCGGAACTAAATTTTTTTTCTTTCTCTTTCCTGGCCTTTGCTGTCCCTATTTGGCTTCAAAGAAAGAGAGAATAATGTTTTTTAATATTTGGAATTATTTTTGCTATGTTATTGAAAATGCTCTAGCCCGGTTTGGTAGGATCCGATTGGAACGAAATTCTTTTTTTCTTTCACAGTCTTCGCCTTTCTTGACCTGATTTGGCTGAAAATAAAGCCAGAATGTTATTTTTTAATTTTTGAAATTTTTTTACAATTTTTTTTTAAATGCGTTATCCCGGTTTGGTAGGAACCGATAGGAACCAATTTTTTCTCTATTTCTCTTTCTGCCTTCCCGATCTGATTTGGCTTGAAATACGGCCAGAATGATGTTTTTTAATTTTTGAAATTTTTTTCCAATTTTTTGGAAATGCTCTAGCCTGGGTCGATAGGAATAGATGGGAACGAATTTTTTTTTCTCTTTCACTTTCTCGGGCTTTCCTGTCTGAATTTGGATTGAAATCAAGACAGAACAGTGGTTTTTAAATTTTTGAATTTTTTTGCTATTTTTTTGTAAATGCTCTAGCCTGGGTCGTTGAGAACTGATAGGAACTAATTTTTTTTTTCTCTCTCTCTTTCTCGGCCTTTCCCAACCTGATTTGGCCAGAAATATGGCCAGAATGAAATTTTTTAATTTTTGAAATTTTTTTGCTATTTTTTGGAAATGCTCTAGCCCGGGTCGATAGGGACCGATTGGAACGAATTTTTTTTCTCGGCCTTTCCTGTCCTGATTTGGCTTGAAATAAAGCCACAATGGTGGTTTTTAAATTGATGAATTTTTTTGCAATTTTTTTGTAAATACTCTAGCTTGTGTCGTTGAGAACCGATAGGAACCAATTTTTTTTTCTATTTCTCTTTCTTGGCCATTCCAAACCTCATTTGGCTTGAAATATGGCCAGAATGATGTTTTTCTTATTTTTGAATTTTTTTTGCTATTTTTTTTGGAAATGCTCTACCCGAGTCGGTTGGAACCGATCGGAACGAAATTATTTCTTTCTTTCTCTTTCTCGGCCTTTCCCGACCCGATTTGGCTGGAAATTAAGCCAGATGATGTTTTTTAATTTTTGCAATTTTTTTGGGAAATGCTCTAGCCCGGGTCTGTAGGAATCAATTGGAACGAAATTTCTTTTTCTTTCTCTTTCTCGACCTTTCCCGACCCTATTTGGCTTCAAATAAAGCCAGAATGTTATTTTTTAATTTTTGGAATTTTTTTTGGAAATGCTCTATACCGGGTAGGTGGGAACTGAATTTTTTTTTCTCTTTCTGTTTCTCGGCCTTTCACATCCCACTTTGGCTTCAAAGAAAGAGAGAATGATGTTTTTTAATTTTTGGAATTTTTTTTGCCATTTTTTTTGAAAATGCTCTAGTCAGAGTTGGTAGGAACCGATCATAATGAAAATTTTTTTTCTTTCACATTTTCGGCCTTTCCGGACTTGATTTGGCTCAAAATACAGCCAGAATGTTATTTTTTAATTTTTGGAATTTTTTTACAATTTTTTTTAAATGAGCTATCTCGGGTCGGTAGGAACCGATTGGAACCAATTTTTTTTTCTATTTCTATTTCTCAGCCATTCCCGACCTGATCTGTGATGTGAACCCCATCAAGAATAACGAGACCCAACAACTAAAGGGAACCCAAGATCGTTCTATGGACAGATTCGAATGGAAGACCTCGACCCGTTATTTATGACAAACAAGAACCTCGGTATAAGGAAGACGCCACAAACGGTGGCGGAAACTCCGTTTGATAAGTCAAGATGAACGCCACAGGAAATCCTGACAAGCTCGAATAGTTCTTCAAAGAACCAAAGAGAATAAACCTCACAAATTTTATGAATATTCAATATGTCTTCCAAAATCGTTTACAGATTTAGAAGCCTATTTAAGAGCTCCATAAAACTTGACAGACAAGAAAATATATTATAAAATAACTCCTAATTGATACCTAACCATATCAGGAATCAAATTTGACCTAAAAAGTATTAAATGCACATAAAATAAGGAAATAAATCACCTAAACCTAAAATAACGTTTTTTTACATAAAAATACCAAAAATAATAAATTGTAATAATTAAATAGTAAATTGTGTCCTGCATCACGATCCTTCTGGAATAGGCCAAAAATATTTCTTGTCAATTCTTAGCCTTGACCGGATCCTTCTAGAACTTGAATCAAAGTGACGATTCTTTGCTGCCCACGTGGATCATGCTCAATGGGCCTCCACGAATTTGCTTGAGCCCATAACTCTTGGATGAGTCCGTTGAGTACATTCTTGAACTTCTTTGCTTGTGCTCTCGTAATCGGCCCAATTAGTACTTGAACGAGATCCTTCGAAGCGGTGCCTTGGTCTCCATCATTCCCCTCCTCTTGAAAAGGATTTGCCTTCAAATCAGCACCTACATGAAAAGGACTCAAATCAGTAACATTAAAAGTGGCACTTACATTGTACTCACCAGGTAAATCTAACTTGTAAGCATTGTCATTGATACACTCGAGGACTTGGAAAGGACCATCTCCTCTTGGGAGCAATTTGGAACATCTTTTTGCCGGAAATCTTTCTTTTCTCATATGCAGCCAAACCCAATCTCCGGGTTTAAAAACCAGATTGCGACATCCCTTGTTGGCTTGTGTGGGGCATATTGCTCCGTTCTACGCTCAATGTTGAGTCTTGCTTTCTCATGAATCTGCTTCACAAAATTAGCTTTCTTTTTGCCATCTAAATTAATGTGCTCTGTCAAAGGTAAATGGGATAAATCCAATGGAGTTAAAGGATTAAACCCATACACAATTTCAAATGGCAAAAATTTGGTAGCAGAATGAACAGCTCTATTATATGCAAACTCAACATGTGGTAAACATTCTTCCCATGTCTTGATGTTCTTCCTAATGATTGACCTCAATAGAGTAGACAAAGTCCTATTTACTACTTCAGTTTGACCATCAGTTTGTGGATGACAAGTAGTGGAAAATAATAGCTTAGTACCTAACTTACATCACAAAGTCTTCCAAAAATAGCTCAAGAACTTAGCATCTCTATCTGAAACAATTGTTCTAGGCATGCCATGTAATCTCACAATCTCTCTAAAGAACAAATCAGCAACATGTGAAGCGTTATCCATTTTGTGACATAGAATAAAATGTGCCATTTTAGAAAATCTATCCACGACCACAAAAATTGAATCTCTTCCATGTTTAGTACTAGGCAATCTTAACACAAAATCCATTGAAATATCAATCCAAGGCTCACTAGGAATTGGTAAAGGAGTATACAAACCGTTGGGCTGCACTTTGGATTTAGCTTGCTTACATGTGACACATCTACCACAAATCCGTTCGACATCTCGTTTCATGTAAGGCCAATAGAATTGTTCCTGCAAAATAGCTAAAGTCTTTGCAACTCCAAAATGTCTCATTAATCCCCCACCATGTAATTCCTGCACTAATAATTCCCTTATAGAACAGTTAGGCACACATAGCTTAATTTCTCGAAATAAGAATCCATCAAGCCTAAAGAACTTACCAGAGGCGATTTTCTCACAAGCTCGATATTCCTCACAAAATTCATGGTCTTCAGCATATAATTCTTTAATGTGTTCAAAACCAAGTAATTTTGCATCAAGTGTGGAGAGTAAGGCATACCTGCGAGAAAGTGCATCGGCGACTACGTTCTCCTTACCTTGCTTGTACCGAATGACGTATGGAAACGTCTCTATGAACTCCACCCATCGCGCATGCCTTTTGTTTAGCTTGTGTTGGCCCTTCAAGTGTTTCAAGGACTCATGATCGGTGTGAATCACGAACTCCTTAGGCCATAGGTAGTGCTGCCACGTCTCTAAAGCCCGAACCAATGCATACAACTCCTTGTCATAAGTTGGGTAGTTTAAGGCTGCCCCATTGAGTTTCTCGCTGAAGTAAGCAATTGGTCGTCCTTCTTGCATAAGAATGGCGCCTATACCAATACCTGAAGCATCACATTCAATTTCAAACATTTTAGAAAAGTTAGGTAAAGACAACAAAGGTGCGTTAGTCAGCTTCTCTTTGATTAATTGAAATGCCTTCTCTTTTTTTTCTCCCCATCAAAGCCCAACGTTCTTCTTGATCACTTCGGTAAGCGGTGCGACTAAGCTACTGAAATCCTTCACGAACCGCCGGTAGAAACTAGCAAGTCCATGAAAACTACGAACATTAGCTACACTTGTGGGGGCTCCGCCATTCTTGGATTGCACGTACCTTCTCTTCATCGACTTGTATACCTTGTGCACTAACAACAAATCCCAAAAATACAAGCTTATCGGTGTAAAAAATGCACTTCTTAAAATTAGCAAACAACTTTTCTTTCCTTAGCACATCTAAAACGGATTTCAAATGTACTACATGATCGTTTATGTTTTTGCTATAAATGAGTATATCATCAAAATAGACAACAACAAATCTGCCTATAAATGCACGCAAAACATGGTTCATAATCTCATAAAGGTGCTCGGAGCATTAGTCAAACCAAAAGGCATAACTAACCATTCATACAAACCATATTTTGTTTTGAAGACAGTTTTCTATTCATCTCCTTCTTTTATCCTAATTTGATGATAATCACTTTTAGTCAATCTTAGAAAATATGCAAGAATCATACAGCTCATCTAACATATCATCTAAGCGTGGGATAGGGTGACGATACTTTACCGTTATGTTGTTGATGGCTCGGCAATCAACGCACATTCTCCATGTCCCATCCTTCTTAGGCACAAGTAAGACCAGAACCGCACATGGGCTCATGCTCTCCCTCACATGCCCTTTCTCCAGCAATTTACTTACCTGCCGTTGAAGCTCCTTTGTCTCCTCAGGATTGCTCCTTTAAGCTGGTCGGTTTGGAATGGTTGCACTGGGAACAAAATCAATTTGATGTTCAATCCCTCGGATTGGAGGTAACCCATGTGATGTTTCCTCGGGGAAGACATCCTCGTACTTCTGCAAAAGAGAAACAATAGAACTAGGCAAAGTAAGGTCAAGTTCGTTAGTGTTTAAAAGTGCCTCTTTGTACAAAAGTACAATCATCGGCTGATTTGAAAACATTGCTCACTTAATCTCACTCACTTTTGCATAGAAATTCTTTTGTTTTCTCTCTGATTTTCTCTCAAGGGCCGAACTTTGATTTTCTTTTTCTCTCTCATTTTTCTTGGCCTCTCTCTGATTTTCACTCTTTTTCTTTTGCTCACTCTCTTTCTTTTGATCACTCTCCTTTTGTAATCTCACTTGATCCTTGTATACTTGCTGCGGTGTCAATGGTACAAGAGTGATTGATCGTTGATTAAGTACAAAAGAGTACTTGTTCGTAAAGCCATCATGCTTCACTTGCCTATCGAACTGCCATGGACGCCCTAGCAATAAGTGTCCCGCTTGCATCGGTACTACATCACATAACACTTCATCTTCATATTTATCGATTTGAAATGCAATTAACACTTGCTTGTTCACCTTTATCTCACCACTATCATTTAGCCATTGCAACTTGTATGGCCTAGGGTGCTTTAACATGGGCAATCCCAATTTCTCTATCATAATTGTGCTTGCAATATTAGTACAACTACCACCATCAATAATCACACTACATACCTTGTCTTTAACGTAGCACCTAGTGTGAAAGATATTCTCCCACTGTACTTCATCAACTCCTTTTACTTGCAAGCTCAATGCTCTCCTTGCCACCAATGTCAATGCGTCAGGGGCTAAATACTCCTCCTCGAAAACATCCTCCAATGGCGGCATGTCGTCAGTGTCAAAATCTTCATCATTGGTCACAATTTCACCGTTGGCTTGCAACACTATGACTTGCTTGTTTAGACATTGACTTGCTATGTGGCCCCTGCCTTGACATCTAAAACATTTAATATCACGATTCCTAGAGGTAGAGGCTTCAGTTTTGCCTTGAGGAACGTGGCTGGTGGTCGCGGACTTGGGCTCAAGTTTGGGCGTTTGTGACTTGTCCAGCGGCTTAGCATGACTTGATTTCCAAGAGGTAGAACTAAAGTTATGGCCTGCACGTGTCCAACTCCCTCTCTTGAGTTGTTGTTCCACTTTGATAGCCATATGCACCATGTCTTCAAATTCCACATAATGCTGCATCTCTACCTTATCATGGATCTTCCGGTTTAAGCTAAGTAAAAATCTAGCCATTGTAGCCTCCCGATCCTCCTATACATTAGTGCGGATCATAGTAATCTCCATCTCCTTGTAGTAATCCTTTACGCTTCGACTCCCTTGTCTAAGACCTTGTAACTTTTTGTACAACTCTTAGTAGTAGTAACTTGGAACGAACCGCTTTCTCATCACTACTTTCATCTCCTCCCATGTGTCTATTGGGTGTTCTCTATTCCGCCTCCTATTTATCAGAAGCTGATCCCACCAAGTAATAGCATATTCAGAAAATTCAATCACGGCTAATTTTACCTTCTTTGCCTCGGAGTAGTTGTGGCAATCAAACACGAACTCCATTTTTTTTTCCCATTCAAGATATGCCTCAGGATCAGATCTACCTTGAAAGGACAGAATTTTCATCTTAATACCACCCAAGTTGTTATCTTCACGATTCCTAGCTCCTCTATATCTTCCTCCAGGTCTCCTATTGTTAACAATGGAATCTCGATCTTCTTCTTCATCAAAACTAGACCCATAAAGCTCTTCATCCTCCTCCCTCAATGGATATCTTTCCCTTCTACGTAAATTATGACCTTTTTGTGGTTGCTCCTCACGTCTATTCTCCATTTGATTTATTCGTTCATGAACCTGCTCCATTTCCATCTTCATCACACGCCTCATCTCACTCATCATGGCCTCCGTAAATACCTTCGGATCAACCAATTTTGTTTCATCTTCGGTAATGCTCTTACCACTATCGTGAGACATGATTTCTGCAAAACAAAGGTTAGAAACAAAAAAAAAAAAAAAAAGACCTCACGAATCACTCCTTTACATGTTTACACTCAAGAATGTGGATTACTCTCTACTCGTATTTCACTCAAAATAATGTGGCTTTTACCCTCTGATGTTCTCACCACTCTTGCCTTTTTCCCCTCGATAATTCTCTTTCAGTTCTTTTGAAACTAAACAAACAACTCAAAAATTTCCAGTAACAATTTACCAAGAATTAATCAAGGAATTTCAGATTTGAATACAAGGAATATGGCAGATTGGAATTTCCACTCGTTTTTTTTTTTTTTTTTGACGATCAACAACTAGCTTTTGAGAATAATGAAATAAAAATTTTGGAATTTCCACTCGGTTTTTTTTTTTTTTTTTTTTTTTTTTAACGATCAACAACTAGCTTTTGAGAATAATGAAATAAAATTTCGAAATAACTAAGAGATGTGAGACCAAACCAAGAGTTCAGATATCAACAAGAACAAACAATAGAACAGATAGGGTAAAGAAAATTTAGCTAAGAAGAAACAAAGGAACGAAAGATGTTAAAGGATAGGCAAACCTGAACTAGAAACCGTGCTCTGATACCAAATGATGTGAATTCCGTCAAGAATAACGAGACCCAACAACGAAAGGGAACCCAAGATTGTTCTATGGACAGATTCGAATGGAAGACCTCGACCCGTTGTTTATGACAAACAAGAACCTCGGTATAAGGAAGACGCCTCAAACGGTGGTGGAAACTCCGTTTGATAAGTCAAGATGAACGCCACGGGAAATCCCGATAAGTTTGAATAGTTCTTCAAAGAACCAAAGAGAATAAACCTCACAAGTTTTTATGAATATTCAAAATGTCTTTCCAAAAATGTTTACAGACTTAGGAGCCTATTTAAGGGCTCCATAAAACTTGAAAAATAAGAAAATATATTCTAAAAAAACTCCTAATTGATACCTAACCATATCAGGAATCAAATTTGACCTAAAAAGTATTAAATGCACCTAAAAACAAGAAAATAAATCACCAAAACCTAAAATAACGTTTTTTTACATAAAAATACCAAAAATAATAAATTGCAATAATTAAATAGTAAATTGTGTCGTGCATCACGATCCTTCTAGAATAGGCCCAAAATATTTCTTGCCAATTCTTAGTCTTGACCGGATCCTTCTAGAACTTGAATCAAGGAGACGATTCTTTGCTGCCCACGTGGATCATGCTCAATGGGCCTCCACGAATTTGCTTGAGCCCATAACTCTTGGATGAGTCCGTTGAGTACATCCTTGAACTTCTTTGCTCGTGCTCTTGTAACCGGCCCAATTGGTACTTGAACGAGATCCTTCGAAGCGGTGCCTTGGTCTCCATCAGGTTGGAACCGATCGGAACGAATGTTTTTCTTTCATTCTCTTTCTCGGCCTTTCCCGACCTGATTTGGCTTGAAATTAAGCTAGAATGATGTTTTTTAATTGTTGCAATTTTTTTGGGAAATGCTCTACCCAGGTCTGTAGGAATCGATCGAAACGAAATTTCTTTTTCTTTCTCTTTCTCGACCTTTCCCGACCCTTTTTGGCTTCAAATAAAGCCAGAATGTCATTTTTTAATTTTTGAAATTTTTTTGGAAATGCTCTATACAGGGTCGGTGGGAACTGATCCGAACGAATTTTTTTTCTCTTTCTCTTTCTCGGCCTCTCCCTTTCCGATTTGGCTTGAAATAAAGCCAGAACAGTGTTTTTTTAATTTTTGGAATTTTTTTGCAATATTTTTTGGAAATGCTCTAGCCTGGGTCGATAGGAACTGATCGGAATGAATTTTTTTTTCTCTTTCTTGGCCTTTCCCATTCCGATTTGGATTGATATAAAGCCAGAATAGTGTTTTTTAATTTTTGGAATTTTTTTGCAGAAGCTCTAGCCCGAGACGGTAGGAACCGATCGGAACGAAATTTTTTTTTTTTTTTTTTCAAATTCTCGTCCTTTCCTTACCAGATTTGGCTCAAAATAATGTCAGAATGTTATTTTTTAATTTTTAGAAATTTAAAAAAGAAAAATTTTTTAAAGGTGCTATACCGGGTCAATAGGAACCGATTGGAACCAATTTTTTTTCTATTTCTATTTCTCAGACATTCCCGACCTGATCTGGCTTGAAATATGGCCTATATGATGTTTTTTAATGTTTGAATTTTTTTGGAAATGCTCTGGCCCGGGTCGGTTGGAACCGATCGGAACGAATGTTTTTCTTTCATTCTCTTTCTCGGCCTTTCCCGGACCCGATTTGGCTTGAAATTAAGCCAGAATGATGTTTTTTAATTTTTGCAATTTTTTTGGGAAATGCTCTAGCCTAGGTCGATAGGAACTGATCGGAATGAATTTTTTTTTTTTTTCTCTTTCTTGGCCTTTCCCATTCCGATTTGGATTGATATAAAGCCAGAATAGTGTTTTTTAATTTTTGGAATTTTTTTGCAGAAGCTCTAGCCCGAGACGGTAGGAACCGATCGGAACGAAATTTTTTTTTTTTTTTTTTCAAATTCTCGTCCTTTCCTTACCAGATTTGGCTCAAAATAATGTCAGAATGTTATTTTTTAATTTTTAGAAATTTAAAAAAAAAAAAATTTTTAAAGGTGCTATACCGGGTCGATAGGAACCAATAGGAGCCAAATTTTTTTTCTATTTCTCTTTCTCAGCCATTTATGACCTGATTTGGCTTGAAATATGGCCAAAATGATGTTTTTTAATTTTTGTAATTTTTTTGCAATTTTTTTGGAAATGCTCTAGCCCGGGTCGATAGGAACCGATCGGAACGAATTTTTTTTCTCTTTCACTTTCTCGGGCTTTCCTGTCCTGATTTGGCTTGAAATAAAGCCAGAATGGTGGTTTTTAAATTTATGAATTTTTTTGCTATTTTTTTGTAAATGCTCTAGCCAGGGTCGTTGAGAACCGATCGGAACTAACTTTTTTTCTCGCTCTCTTTCTCCGCCTTTCCCAACTTGATTTGGCCTGAAATATGGCCAGAATGAAATTTTTTAATTTTTGAAATTTTTTTGCTATTTTTTGGAAATGCTCTAGCCCGGGTCGATAGGAACTGATCGGAACGAATTTTTTTTCTCTTTCACTTTCTTGGGCTTCCCTGTCCCGATTTGGCTTGAAATAAAGACAGAACGGTGGTTTTTAAATTTATGAATTTTTTTCTTATTTTTTTTGTAAATGCTCTAGCCTCGGTTGTTGAGAACTGATAGGAACTAATTATTTTTCTCTCTCTCTCTCGGCCTTTCCCAACCCGATTTGGCCTGAAATATGGCCATAATGAAATTTTTTTAATTTTTCAAATTTGTTTGCCATTTTTTGGAAATGCTCTAGCCCGGGTCGGTAGAAACCAATCGCAACGAATTTTTTTTCTCTTTCACTTTCTCGGCCTTTCCTATCCCGATTTGGCTTGAAATAAAGCCAGAATGGTGGTTTTTAAATTTATGAATTTTTTTGCTATTTTTTTGTAAATGCCCAAGCCCGGGTCGTTGAGAACCGATAGGAACCAATTTTTTTTTTTCTATTTCTCTTTCTCGGCCATTCTCGACCTCATTTGGCTTAAAATATGGCCAGAATGATGATTTTTTATTTTTGAATTTTTTTTGCTAGTTTCCTGACTTGATTTGGCTCAAAATAGAGCCAGAATGTTATTTTTTCATTTTTGGAATTTTTTTACAATTTTTTTTAAATGAGCTATCCCAGGTCGGTAGGAACCGATTGGAACCAATTTTTTTTCTATTTCTATTTCTCAGACATTCCCGACCTGATCTGGCTTGAAATATGGCCTATATGATGTTTTTTAATGTTTGAATTTTTTTGGAAATGCTCTGGCCCGGGTCGGTTGGAACCGATCGGAACGAATGTTTTTCTTTCATTCTCTTTCTTGGCCTTTCCCAGACCCGATTTGGCTTGAAATTAAGCCAGAATGATGTTTTTTAATTTTTGCAATTTTTTTGGGAAATGCTCTAGCCTAGGTCGATAGGAACTGATCGGAATGAATTTTTTTTTTTTTTTTCTCTTTCTTGGCCTTTCCCATTCCGATTTGGATTGATATAAAGCCAGAATAGTGTTTTTTAATTTTTGGAATTTTTTTGCAGAAGCTCTAGCCCAAGACGGTAGGAACCGATCGGAACGAAATTTTTTTTTTTTTTTTTTTCAAATTCTCGTCCTTTCCTTACCAGATTTGGCTCAAAATAATGTCAGAATTTTATTTTTTAATTTTTAGAAATTTTTAAAAAAAAAATTTTTTAAAGGTGCTATACCGGGTCGATAGGAACCAATAGGAGCCAATTTTTTTTTCTATTTCTCTTTCTCAGCCATTTACGACCTGATTTGGCTTGAAATATGGCCAAAATGATGTTTTTTAATTTTTGTAATTTTTTTGCAATTTTTTTGGAAATGCTCTAGCCCGGGTCGATAGGAACCGATCGGAACGAATTTTTTTTCTCTTTCACTTTCTCGGGCTTTCCTGTCCTGATTTGGCTTGAAATAAAGCCAGAATGGTGGTTTTTAAATTTATGAATTTTTTTGCTATTTTTTTGTAAATGCTCTAGCCAGGGTCGTTGAGAACCGATCGGAACTAACTTTTTTTCTCGCTCTCTTTCTCTGCCTTTCCCAACTTGATTTGGCCTGAAATATGGCCAGAATGAAATTTTTTAATTTTTGAAATTTTTTTGCTATTTTTTGGAAATGCTCTAGCCCGGGTCGATAGGAACTGATCGGAACGAATTTTTTTTCTCTTTCACTTTCTTGGGCTTCCCTGTCCCGATTTGGCTTGAAATAAAGACAGAACGGTGGTTTTTAAATTTATGAATTTTTTTCCTATTTTTTTTGTAAATGCTCTAGCCTCGGTTGTTGAGAACTGATAGGAACTAATTATTTTTCTCTCTCTCTCTCGGCCTTTCCCAACCCGATTTGGCCTGAAATATGGCCAGAATGAAATTTTTTTAATTTTTCAAATTTGTTTGCCATTTTTTGGAAATGCTCTAGCCCGGGTCGGTAGAAACCGATCGCAACGAATTTTTTTTCTCTTTCACTTTCTCGGCCTTTCCTATCCCGATTTGGCTTGAAATAAAGCCAGAATGGTGGTTTTTAAATTTATGAATTTTTTTGCTATTTTTTTGTAAATGCCCAAGCCCGGGTCGTTGAGAACCGATAGGAACCAATTTTTTTTTTTTTCTATTTCTCTTTCTCGGCCATTCTCGACCTCATTTGGCTTAAAATATGGCCAGAATGATGATTTTTTATTTTTGAATTTTTTTTGCTAGTTCCCTGACTTGATTTGGCTCAAAATACAGCCAGAATGTTATTTTTTCATTTTTGGAATTTTTTTACAATTTTTTTTTAAATGAGCTATCCCAGGTCGGTAGGAACCGATTGGAACCAATTTTTTTTCTATTTCTATTTCTCAGACATTCCCGACCTGATCTGGCTTGAAATATGGCCTATATGATGTTTTTTAATGTTTGAATTTTTTTGGAAATGCTCTGGCCCGGGTCGGTTGGAACCGATCGGAACGAATGTTTTTCTTTCATTCTCTTTCTCGGCCTTTCCCGGACCCGATTTGGCTTGAAATTAAGCCAGAATGATGTTTTTTAATTTTTGCAATTTTTTTGGGAAATGCTCTAGCCCGCCTCTGTAAGAATCGATCGGAACGAAATTTCTTTTTCTTTCTCTTTCTCAACCTTTCCTGACCCTTTTTTGCTTCAAATAAAGCCAGAATGTCATTTTTTAATTTTTGAAATTTTTTTGGAAATGCTCTATACCGGGTCGGTGGGAACCGATCGTGATGGGGACCAAGGCACCGCTTCGAAGGATCTCGTTCAAGTACCAATTGGGCTGATTATGAGAGCACAAGCAAAGAAATTCAAGGATGTACTCAACGGACTCATCCAAGAGTTTTGGGCTCAAGCAAATTCGTGGAGGCCCATTGAGCATGATCCACGTGGGCAGCAAAGAATCGTCACATTGATTCAAGTTCTAGAAGGATCTGGTCAAGGCTAAGAATTGGCAAGAAATATTTTGGGCCTATTCTAGAAGGATCGTGATGCACGACACAATTTAATATTTAATTATTGCAATTTATTATTTTTGGTATTTTTATGTTGAAAAACGTTATTTTAGGTTTAGGTGATTTATTTCCTTGTTTTTAGGTGCATTTAATGCTTTTTAGGTCAAATTTGATTCCTAATATGGTTAGGTATCGATTAGGAGTTTTTTTAGAATATATTTTCTTGTCTGTCAAGTTTTATGGAGCCCTTAAATAGGCTCCTAAGTCTGTAAACGTTTATGGATGACATTTTTTATATTCATAAAAACTTGTGAGGTTTATTCTCTTTGGTTCTTTGAAGAACTATTCGAACTTATCGGGATTTCCCGTGGCGTTCAGCTTGACTTATCAAACGGAGTTTCCACCACCGTTTGTGGCGTCTTCCTTATACCGAGGTTCTTGTTTGTCATAAACAACGGGTCGAGGTCTTCCATTCGAATCTGTCCATAGAACAATCTTGGGTTCCCTTTCGTTGTTGGGTCTCGTTATTCTTGACGGGATTCACATCATTTGGTATCAGAGCACAGTTTCTAGTTCAGGTTTGCCTATCCTTTAACATCTTTTGTTCCTTTGTTTCTTCTTAGCCGAATTTCCTTTACCCTATCTGTTCAATCTTTGTTTGTTCTTGTTGATATCTGAACTCTTGGTCTGGTCTCACATCTCTTATTTATTTCGGAATTTTATTTCATTATTCTCAAAAGTTAGTTGCTGATCGTTAAAAAAAAAAAAAAAAAAAAAAAAAAAAAAAAAAAGTGGAAATTCCGAAATTTTATTTCATTATTCTCAAAAGCTAATCGTTGATCGAAAAAAAAAAAAAAAAAAAAAAGTGGAAATTCCAATCTGCCATATTCCTTCTAATTCTATTCTGAAAATTTCCATATTCCTTGTATTCAAATCTGAAATTCCTTGATTAGTTCTTGGTAAATTGTTGCTGGAAATTTTTGAGTTGTTTGTTTAGTTTCAAAAGAACTGAAAGAGAATTATCGAGGGGAAAAAGGCAAGAGTAGTGAGAACATCAGAGGGTAAAAGCCATATTATTTTGAGTGAAACACGAGTGGAGAGTGATCCACATTCTTGAGTGTAAACACGTAAGGGAGTGATTCGTGAGGTCCTTTTTTTTTTCTTTTTCTTTTTTCTAACCTTTGTTTTGTAGAAATCATGTCTTATGATAGTGGTAAGAGCATTACTGAAGATGAAACAAAATTGGTTGATTCGAAGGTATTTATGGAGGCCATGATGAGTGAGATGAGGCGTGTGATGAAGATAGAGATTGAGCAGGTTCATGAACGAATAGATCAAATGGAGAATAGACGTGAGGAGCAACCACAAAAAGGTCGTAATTTGCGTAGAAGGGAAAGATATCCATCGAGGGAGGAGGATGAAGAGCTTTATGGGTCTGGTTTTGATGAAGAAGAAGTTCGAGATTCCATTGTTAACAATAGGAGACCTGGAGGAAGATATAGAGGAGCTAGGAATCACGAAGATAACAACTTGGGTGGTATTAAGATGAAAATTCCGTCCTTTCAAGGTAGATCTGATCCTGAGGCATATCTTGAGTGGGAAAAAAAGATGGAGTTCGTGTTTGATTGCCATAACTACTCCGAGGCAAAGAAGGTAAAATTAGCCGTGATTGAATTTTCTGAATATGCTATTACTTGGTGGGATCAGCTTGTGATAAACAAGAGGCGAAATAGAGAACGCCCAATAGACACATGGGAGGAGATGAAAGTAGTGATGAGAAAGCGGTTCGTTCCAAGTTACTATTACCGAGAGTTGTACAAAAAGCTACAAGGTCTTAGACAAGGGAGTCGAAGCGTAGAGGATTACTACAAGGAGATGGAAATTGCTATGATCCGCGCTAATGTGGAGGAGGATCGGGAGGCTACAATGGCTAGATTTTTACTTGGCTTAAACCGGGAGATCCATGATAAGGTAGAGATGCAGCATTATGTGGAATTGGAAGATATGGTGCATATGGCTATCAAAGTGGAACAACAACTCAAGAGAGGGAGTGGGACACGTGCAGGCCATAACTTTAGTTCTATCTCTTGGAAATCAAGTCATGCCAAGCCGCTGGACAAGTCACAAACGCCCAAACCCGAGCCCAAGTCCGCGACCACCAACCACGTTCCTCAAGGTAAAACTGAAGCCTCTACCTCTAGGAATCGTGATATTAAATGTTTTAAATGTCAAGGCAGGGGCCACATAGCAAGTCAATGTCCAAATAAGCAAGTCATGGTGTTGCAAGCCAATGGTGAAATTGTGACCGATGATGAAGATTCTGACACTGACGACATGCCGCCATTGGAGGATGTTTCCGAGGAGGAGTATTTAGCCCCTGACGCATTGACATTGGTGGCAAGGAGAGCATTGAGCTTGCAAGTAAAAGGAGTTGATGAAGTACAGCGGGAGAATATCTTTCACACTAGGTGCTACGTTAAAGACAAGGTATGTAGTGTGATTATTGATGGTGGTAGTTGTACTAATGTTGCAAGCGCAATTATGGTAGAGAAATTGGGATTGCCCATGTTAAAGCACCCTAGGCCATACAAGTTGCAATGGCTAAATGATAGTGGTGAGATAAGGGTGAACAAGCAAGTGTTAGTTGCATTTCGAATCGGTAAATACGAAGATGAAGTGTTGTGTGATGTAGTACCGATGCAAGCGGGACACTTATTGCTAGGGCGTCCATGGCAGTTCGATAGGCAAGTAAAGCATGATGGCTTTACAAACAAGTACTCTTTTGTACTTAATCAATGATCAATCACTCTTGTACCATTGACACCGCAGCAAGTATACGAGGATCAAGTGAGATTACAAAAGGAGAGTGATCAAAAGAAAGAGAGTGAGCAAAAGAAAAAGAGTGAAAATCAGAGAGAGGCCAAGAAAAATGAGAGAGAAAAAGAGAATCAAAGTTCGGCCCTTGAGAGAAAATCAGAGAGAAAACAAAAGAATTTCTATGCAAAAGTGAGTGAGATTAAGCGAGCAATATTTTCAAATCAGCCGATGATTGTACTTTTGTACAAAGAGGCACTTTTAAACACTAACGAACTTAACCTTGCTTTGCCTAGTTCTATTGTTTCTCTTTTGCAGGAGTACGAGGATGTCTTCCCCGAGGAAACACCACATGGGTTACCTCCAATCCGAGGGATTGAACATCAAATTGATTTTGTTCCCGGTGCAACCATTCCAAACCGACCAGCTTATAGGAGTAATCCTGAGGAGACAAAGGAGCTTCAACGGCAGGTAAGTGAATTGTTGGAGAAAGGGCACGTGAGGGAGAGCATGAGCCCATGTGCGGTTCCGGTCTTACTTGTGCCTAAGAAGGATGGGACGTGGAGAATATGCGTTGATTGCCGAGCCATCAACAACATAACGGTAAAGTATCGTCACCCTATCCCACGCTTAGATGATATGTTAGATGAGCTGTATGGTTCTTGCATATTTTCTAAGATTGACTTAAAAAGTGGTTATCATCAAATTAGGATAAAAGAAGGAGATGAATGGAAAACTGCCTTCAAAACAAAATATGGTTTGTATAAATGGTTAGTTATGCCTTTTGGTTTGACTAATGCTCCGAGCACCTTTATGAGACTTATGAACCATATTTTGCGTGCATTTTTAGGCAGATTTGTTGTTGTTTATTTTGACGATATACTCATTTATAGCAAAAGCATAGACGATCATGTAGTACATTTGAAATCCGTTTTAGATGTGCTAAGGAAAGAAAGGTTGTTTGCTAATGTAAAGAAGTGCACTTTTTACACCGATAAGCTTGTATTTTTGGGATTTGTTGTTAGTGCACAAGGTATACAGGTCGATGAAGAGAAGGTACGTGCAATCCAAGAATGGCCGAGCCCCACAAGTGTAGCTAATGTTCGTAGTTTTCATGGACTTGCTAGTTTCTACCGGCGGTTTGTGAAGGACTTCAGTAGCTTAGCCGCACCGCTTACCGAAGTGATCAAGAAGAACGTTGGGTTTCGATGGGGAGAAGAACAAGAGAAGGCATTTCAATTAATCAAAGAGAAGCTGACTAATGCACCTTTGTTATGTTTACCTAACTTTTCTAAAACGTTTGAAATTGAATGTGATGCTTCAGGTATTGGTATAGGCGCTGTTCTTATGCAAGAAGGACGACCAATTGCTTACTTCAGCGAGAAACTCAATGGGGCAGCCTTAAACTACCCAACTTATGACAAGGAGTTGTATGCATTGGTTCGGGCTTTAGAGACGTGGCAGCACTACCTATGGCCTAAGGAGTTCGTGATTCACACTGATCATGAGTCCTTGAAACACTTGAAGGGCCAACACAAGCTAAACAAAAGGCATGCGCGATGGGTGGAGTTCATAGAGACGTTTCCATACGTCATTCGGTACAAGCAAGGTAAGGAGAATGTAGTCGCCGATGCACTTTCTCGCAGGTATGCCTTACTCTCCACACTTGATGCAAAATTGCTTGGTTTTGAACACATTAAAGAATTATATGCTGAAGACCACGAATTTTGTGAGGAATATCGAGCTTGTGAGAAAATCGCCTCTGGTAAGTTCTTTAGGCTTGATGGATTCCTATTTCGAGAAAATAAGCTATGTGTGCCTAACTGTTCTATGAGGGAGTTATTAGTGCAGGAATCACATGGTGGGGGATTAATGGGACATTTTGGAGTTGCAAAGACTTTAGCTATTTTACAGGAACACTTCTATTGGCCTCACATGAAACGAGATGTCGAACGGATTTGTGGTAGATGTGTCACATGTAAGCAAGCTAAATCCAAAGTGCAGCCCAACGGTTTGTATACTCCTTTACCAATTCCTAGTAAGCCTTGGATTGATATTTCAATGGATTTTGTGCTAGGATTGCCTAGGACTAAACATGGAAGAGATTCAATTTTTGTGGTCGTGGATAGATTTTCTAAAATGGCACATTTTATTCCATGTCACAAAACGGATGACGCTTCACATGTTGCTGATTTGTTCTTTAGAGAGATTGTGAGATTACATGGCATGCCTAGGACAATTGTTTCAGATAGAGATGCTAAGTTCTTGAGCTATTTTTGGAAGACTTTGTGGTGTAAGTTAGGTACTAAGCTATTGTTTTCCACTACTTGTCATCCACAAACTGATGGTCAAACTGAAGTAGTAAATAGGACTTTGTCTACTCTATTGAGGTCAATCATTAGAAAGAACATCAAGACATGGGAAGAATGTTTACCACATGTTGAGTTTGCATATAATAGAGCTGTTCATTCTGCTACCAAATTTTCGCCATTTGAAATTGTGTATGGGTTTAATCCTTTAACTCCATTGGATTTATCTCCTTTACCTTTGACAGAGCACATTAATTTAGATGGCAAAAAGAAAGCTGATTTTGTGAAGCAGATTCATGAGAAAGCAAGACTCAACATTGAGCGTAGAACGGAGCAATATGCCACACAAGCCAACAAGGGACGTCGCAATCTGGTTTTTGAACCCGGAGATTGGGTTTGGCTGCATATGAGAAAAGAAAGATTCCCGGCAAAAAGACGTTCCAAATTGCTCCCAAGAGGAGATGGTCCTTTCCAAGTCCTCGAGCGCATCAATGACAACGCTTACAAACTAGATTTACCTGGTGAGTACAATGTAAGTGCCACTTTTAATGTTACTGATTTGAGTCCTTTTGATGTAGGTGATGATTTGAGGGCAAATCCTTTTCAAGATGAGGGGAATGATGGGGACCAAGGCACCGCTTCGAAGGATCTCGTTCAAGTACCAATTGGGCCGATTACGAGAGTACAAGCAAAGAAATTCAAGGATGTACTCAACGGACTCATCCAAGAGTTTTGGGCTCAAGCAAATTCGTGGAGGCCCATTGAGCATGATCCACATGGGCAGCAAAGAATCGTCACATTGATTCAAGTTCTAGAAGGATCTGGTCAAGGCTAAGAATTGGCAAGAAATATTTTGGGCCCATTCTAGAAGGATCGTGATGCACGACACAATTTAATATTTAATTATTGCAATTTATTATTTTTGGTATTTTTATGTTGAAAAACGTTATTTTAGGTTTAGGTGATTTATTTCCTTATTTTTAGGTGCATTTAATGCTTTTTAGGTCAAATTTGATTCCTAATATGGTTAGGTATCAATTAGGAGTTTTTTTAGAATATATTTTCTTGTCTGTCAAGTTTTATGGAGCCCTTAAATAGGCTCCTAAGTCTGTAAACGTTTTTGGATGACATTTTTTATATTCATAAAAACTTGTGAGGTTTATTCTCTTTGGTTCTTTGAAGAACTATTCGAACTTATCGGGATTTCCCGTGGCGTTCATCTTGACTTATCAAATGGAGTTTCCACCACCGTTTATGGCGTCTTCCTTATACCGAGGTTCTTGTTTGTCATAAACAACGGGTCGAGGTCTTCCATTCGAATCTGTCCATAGAACAATCTTGGGTTCCCTTTCGTTGTTGGGTCTCGTTATTCTTGACGGGGTTCACATCAGATCGGAACGAATTTTTTTTCTCTTTCTCTTTCTCGGCCATTCCCATTCCGATTTGGATTGAAATAAAGCCAGAACTGTGTTTTTTAATTTTTGGAATTTTTTTGCAATATTTTTTGGAAATGCTCTAGCCTGGGTCGATAGGAACCGATGGGAACGAATTTTTTTTTTTTTTCTCTTTCGATGCCTTTCCCATTCCGATTTGGATTGATATAAAGCCAGAATAGTTTTTTTTTTTTAATTTTTGGAATTTTTTTTGTTATTTTTTTGGAAATGGTCTAGCCCGAGTTAGTACGACCCAATTGGAACGAATTTTTTTTTTTCTTTTACATTCTCGGCCTTTCCTAACCTGATTTGGCTCAAAATAAAGCCAGAATGTTGTTTTTTTAATTTTTGAAATTTTTTTACAATATTTTTTAAATGTGCTATCCCGGGTCGGTAGGAACCAATAAGAACCAATTTGTTTTTTTTCTATTTCTCTTTCTCAGCCATTCCTGACCTGATTTGGCTTGAAATATGGCCAGAATGATATTTTGAAAATTTTTGAAAATTTTTTGTTATTTTTGTGGAAATGCTGTAGCCCGGGTCGGTTTTAACCGATTGGAACGAAATTTTTTCTTTCTTTCTCTTTCTCGGCCTTTCCAGACCCGATTTGGCTTGAAATTAATCCAGAATGATGTTTTTTAATTTTTGCAATTTTTTTGGGAAATGCTCTAGCCCGGGTCTGTAGGTATCGATCGGAACAAAATTTCTTTTTCTTTCTCTTTCTCGGCCTTTCCTGACCCTTTTTGGCTTCAAATAAAGCCAGAATGTTATTTTTTAATTTTTGGAATTCTTTTGAAAATGCTCTATATCGGGTCGGTGGGAACCGATTGGAACGAATTTTTTTTCTCTTTCTCTTTCTCGGCCTTTTCTGTCCTGATTTGGCTTTAAATAAAGCCAGAATAGTGTTTTTTAATTTTTACTATTTTGTTGGACATGCTCTAGCCCGGGTCGATAGGAAACGATTAGAATGAATTTTTTTTTCTTTTTCTTTCTCAGCCTTCCCCATTCCAATTTGAATTGATATAAAGTCAGAATGGTGTATTTTAATTTTTGGAATTTTTTTTTAAAATTTTTTTGGAAATGCTCTAACCCGGGTCGATTGGAACCGATCCGAACGAAATTTTTTTTTCTTTCTCTTTCTCGACCTTTCCCATTCTAACTTGGATTGAAATAAAGCCAGAATGGTGTTTTTTAATTTTTGAAATTTTTTTTGCTATTTTTTTTAAATGCTCTAGCCCGAGTCGGTGGGAACCGATCGAAACGAAATTTTTTTTTTCTTTCACATTCTCGGCCTTTCCTGACCCAATTTGGGTTGAAATTAAGCCAAAATGATGTCTTAAAGTTTTTCCAGTTTTTTTTGGAAATGCTATGCCCGGGTCTGTAGGAATCGATAGGAGCGAAATATTTTTTTTTTCTTTCTCTTTCTCCGCCTTTCCCGACCCTATTTGGCTTCAAATAGAGCCAGAATGTTATTTTTTAATTTTTGGAATTTTTTTTGAAATGCTCTATACTGGGTCGGTGGGAACCAATCGGAACGAATTTTTTTTTTTTCTGTTTCTCTTTCTCGGCCTTTCCCGTCCCGATTTGGCTTGAAATAAAGCCAGAATGATGTTTTTTTAATTTTAGAAATTTTTTTGCTATTTTTTTGTAAATGCTCTAGCCAAGGTTGATAGGAATCAATCGAAGTGAAAATTTTCTTTCTTTCTCTTTCTCGGCCTTTCTTGACCCGATTTGGCTTGAAATGAAGCCCGAATGACGTTTTTTAATTTTTGCAACTTTTTTTGGAAATGCTCTAGCCCGAGTCTGTAGGAATCGATCGAAATGAAATTTCTTTTTCTTTCTCTATCTCGGCCTTCTCTGACCCTATTTGGCTTCAAATAAAGCTAGACTGTTATTTTTTAATTTTTGAAATTTTTTTGGAAATGCTATATACCGGGTTGGTGGGAACCGATTGGACAAATTTTTTTTCTCTTTTACTTTCACGGCCTTTCCTGTCCCAATTTGGATTGAAATAGAGCCGAAATGGTGGTTTTTAATTTTTCGAATTTTTTTCTATTTTTTTTGGAAAAGCTCTAACCCGGGTCGGTTGGAACTGGGCAAAACGAAAATTTTTCCTTCTTTCCCTTTTTCGGCCTTTCCCGACCTGATTTGGCTTGAAATAAATCCATAACGGTTTTTTTTTTAATTTTTGGAATTTTTTTGCTATTTTTTTGGAAATGCGAGCCTGGGTCGATAGGAACCGATCGGAATGATTTTTGTTTTTCTTTCTCTTTCTCGGCTGTTCACATCCCAATCTGGCTTGAAATAAAGCCAGAATTGTGGATTTTAATTTTTGGAATTTTTTTACTATTTTTTTTGGAAATGCTCTAGCCCGGTTCGGTCGGAACTGATCGAAACGAAATTTTTTCTTTCCTTTCCTTTCTGGGCCTTTCCTGATCCGATTTGGCTTGAAATTAAGCAAGAATGATGTCTTCTAATTTTTGTAATTTTTTTTGGAATTGCTCTTGCCCGGTCTGCGGGAACCGATCGGAACAATTTTTTTTTTCTTTCTATTTCTCGGCCTTTCCCGACCGGATTTGGCTTGAAAGAAAGCCAAAATGATTTTTTTAGTTTTATGAATTATTTTTGCTACTATTATTTTGCAAATGCTCTAGTCTGGGTTGTAGGTACCGATCGGAACAAAAAAAAAAATTTCTTTATCTTTCTCAGGCTTTCTCAACCGGATTTGGCTTGAAATAAAAGCCAGAATGATATTTTTTAGTTTTACGAATTTTTTTTGCAATTTTTTTGTAAATGCTCTAGCCAGAGTCGGAGGGAACCAATCGGAACAACTTTTTTTTTTTTTTTTTCTCTCTCTTTTTTGGCCTTTCCAACCCGATTTTGCCTGAAATATGGCTAGAATGATATTTTTTATTTTTCGGAATTTTTTTGCTATTCTTTGGAAATGCTCTTGCCCAGGTCGTTTGGAAACGATCAGAACGAAATTTTTTTTTTTCGATCTCCTTCTTGGAGTTTCCCATTCCAATTTGGCTTGAAATAAAAGTCAGAACGGTTTTTTTGCTATTTTTTTGGAAATGCTCTAGCCCAGGACGGTTGGAATGATTCGGAATGAAAATTTTTTTTCTTTCTCTTTCTCGGCCTTTCCCAACCTGATTTGGCTTGAAATAAAAGTCAGAACGGTGTTTTTTAATTTTTGAAATTTTTTTGCTATTGTTTTGGAAATGCTCTAGCCCGGGTCGAAAGGGGTTATCGGAACCATTTTTTTTTTCTTTCTCTTTCTCGGCCTTTCTCATCCAGATTTGGATAGAAATAAAGCCAGAATGGTATTTTTTTATTTTTGGAATTTTTTTTCTATTTTTTTGGAAATGCTCTAGGCCAGGTCGATTGGAACCGATCGTGACGAAATTTTTTTTTCTTTCTCTTTTTCAGCTTTCTCGACCCGATTTTCTTCAAATAACTTCAAAATGATGTTTATTAGTTTTATAAATTTTTTTGCTATTTGTTTTGTAAATGCTCTAACCAGGGTCGGTAGGAACCGATCGGAACAATTTTTTTTTCTTTATCTTTGTTGGCCTTTCTCAACCCGATTTGGCTTGAAATAAAGCCAGAATAATGATTTTTAGTTTTTTGAAAGTTTTTGCTATTTTTTTGTAAGTGCTCTAGCCTGGGTCGGTGGTAACCGATCAGAACTAATTTTTTTTTCCGTTTCTCTTTTCCCACCTTTCGCATCCTGATTTGGCTTGAAATATGGCTAGAATAATATTTTTTAATTTTTGGAATTTTTTCGCTATTTTTTGGAAATACTCTAGCCCAGGTCGGTTGGAACCGATCGGAACTGATCGGAACGAAATTTTTTCTTTCTGTCTCTTTCTCGGCCTTGCCCGACCCGATTTGACTTGAAATTAAGCCAAAATGTTGACTTTTAATTTTTGCAGTTTTTTCTGGAAATGCTCTAGCCCGGGTCTGTAGGAATCGAACAGAATCAAATTTCTTTTTCTTTCTCTTTCTCAGCCTTTCCCGACCCTATTTGGCTTCAAATAAAGTCAGAATGTTATTTTTTAATTTTTGAAATTTTTTTGGAAATGCTCTATACCGGTGCGGTTGGAACCGATCGGAACTAATTTTTTTTTCTGTTTCTCTTTCTTGGCCTTTCTCATCCCGATTTGGATTGAAAGAAAGCCAGAATGATGTTTTTTTAATTTTAGGAATTTTTTTGCTATTTTGATGGAATGATGTTTCTTTCTCCTTTCGGCCTTTCCCGCCCAATTTGGATTGAAAGAAAGCCAAAATGGTGTTTTTTAATTTTTGAATTTTTTTGCTATTTTTTTGGAAATGCTGTAGCCCGGGTCGATCGGAATGAAATTTTTTTCTCTTCCTCTTTCTTGGCCTTTTCCATCCCAATTTGGATTGATATAAAGCCAGAATGGTGTTTTTGAATTTTTGGAATTTTTTTGCTATTTTTCTGGAAATGCTCTAGCCCGGGTTGATAGGAACTGATCGGTACAAAATTTTTTTTTTCTTTCTCCTTCTCGGCCTTTCCCATCGCGATTTGGCTTGAAATAAAGCCAGAATATTGTTTTTTAGTTTTATGAAATTTTTTGCTATTTTTTTTTTAAGTGCTCTAGCCTGGGTCGGTGGGAACCGATCAGAACTAATTTTTTTTTTTTCCCTTTCTCTTTTTCAGCCTTTCCCAACCTGATTTGGCTTGAAATATGGCCAAAAAGGATATTTTTTAATTTTTGGAATTTTTTCGCGATTTTTAGGAAATGCTCTAACCCGGGTCGGTTGGAACCGATCGGAACAAATTTTTTTTCTTTCTTTCTCATTCTTGGCCTTTCCCAACCCGATTTGGCTTGAAATTAAGCCAAAATGATGTCTTAAAATTTTTGCAACTTTTTTTGGAAATGTTCTAGCCCCGATCTGTAGGAATCGATCGGAATGAAATTTCTTTTTCTTTCTCTTTCTCGGCCTTTCCCGACCCTATTTGGCTTCAAATAAAGCCAGATTGTTATTTTTTAATTTTTGAAATTTTTTTGGAAATGCTCTATACCGAGTCGGTGGAAACCAATCGGAATGATTTTTTTTTTTGTTTCTCTTTCTCGGCCTTTCCCGTCCCGACTTGGCTTAAAATAAAGCCAGAATGATGTTTTTTTAATTTTAGGAATTTTTTTGCTATTTTTATGGAAATGCTCTAGCCCAAGTCGATCGGAACGAAATTTTTTTCTCTTCCTCTTTCTCAACCTTTCCCGTTCCGATTTAGATTGATATAAAGCCAGAATGGTGTTTTTTAATTTTTGGAATTTTTTTGCTATTTTTTTTGTAAATGCTCTAGCCAAGGTCGATAGGAACCGATCGAAGTGAAATTTTTCTTTCTTTCTCTTTCTCAGCCTTTCCCGACCCGATTTTGCTTGAAATTAAGCCAGAATGATGTTTTTTAATTTTTTAAACTTTGTTTGGAAATGCTCTAGCTCGAGTCTGTAGGAATCAATCGAAACGAAATTTCTTTTTCTTTCTCTGTCTCGGCCTTTCCTAACCCTATTTGGCTTCAAATAAAGCCAGAATGTTATTTCTTAATTTTTGGAATTTTTTTTGGAAATGCGGTATATTGGGTTGGTGGGAATTGATTGGAACAAATTTTTTTTCTCTTTCACTTTCTCAGCTTTTCCCATCCCGATTTGGATTGATATAAAGCCAGAATGGTGGTTTTTAATTTTTGGAATTTTTTTCTATTTTTTTTGGAAATGCTCTAGCCAGGGTCGGTCAGAACTGATCGAAACGAAATTTTTTCTTTCTTCCTCCTTCTTGGCCTTTCCCCATCCGATTTTGCTTGAAATTAAGCAAGAATGATGTTTTTTAACTTTTGCAATTTTTTTTTGGAAATGTTCTTGCCTGGGTCTGTAGGAATCGATCAGAATGAAATTTCTTTTTCTTTCCCTTTCTCGGCCTTTCCTGACCCTATTTGGCTTCAAATAAGGAGAATGTTATTTTCTAATTTTTGGAATTTTTTTGGAAATGCTCTATACCGGGTCCATGGGAACCGATCGGAACGAAAAAAAAAATTTCTTTCTCTTTATCGGCCTTTCTCGACCGGATTTGGCTTGAAAAAAAAAGCAAGAATGATGTCTGTTAGTTTTATGAATTTTTTTATAAATGCTCTAGCCACGGTCGGTAGGAACCGATCGGAAGAAAATTTTTTTTTTCTTTATGTCTCTCGGTCATTCTTGTCCCGATTTGGCTTGAAATAAAGCCAGAATGATGTTTTTTAGTTTTATGAATTTTTTTGCAATTTTTTCTATATGCTCTGGCGAGGGTCGGTGGGAACCGATCGGAATGAAATTTTTTTTTTCTTTCTCCTTCTCGGCCTTTCCCGAACTGACTTTGCTTGAAATTAAGCAAGAATGATATTTTTTAATTTTTGCAATTTTTTTTGGAAATGCTCTTGCCTGGGCCTGTAGGAACCGATTGGAACGATTTTTTTTTTCTTCCTCTTTCTTGGCCTTTCACGACCCGATTTGGCTTGAAAGAAAGCCAAAATGATGTTTTTTAGTTCTATGAATTTTTTTACTATTTTTTTTGTAAATGCTCTAGCCAGGGTCCGTAGGAACCGATCGGAACAAATTTTTTTTTTCGTTATCTTTCTCAGCCTTTCTCGGCCCAATTTGACTTGAAAAAAAAGCAAGAATGGTGTATTTTAGTTTTATGAATTTTTTTGTAAATGCTCTAGCAGGGTCGGTAGGAAACGATCGGAACAAATTTTTTTTTTCTTTGTGTTTCTTGGCCATTCTCGACCCGATTTGGCTTGAAAAAAAAAGCCAGAATGAAGTTGTTTACTTTTATGAATTTTTTTGCAATTTTTTTGTAAATGCTCTAGCCAGGATCGGTGGGAACCGATCGGAACAACTTTTTGTTTCTCTTTCTCTTTCTTGGCCTTTCCTAACCCGATTTTGCTTGACATTAAGCAAGAATGACGTTTTTTAATTTTTGCAATTTTTTTTGGAATTGCTCTTGCCCAGGTCTGTTGGAACCTATCGGAACGGTTTTTTTATTCTTTCTCTTTCCTCGGCCTTTCCCGACCCGATTTGGCTTGAAAGAAAGCCAAAATGATGTTTTTTAGTTCTATGAATTTCTTTGCTATTTTTTTGTAAATGCTCTCTTGCCATGGTCCGTAGGAATCGATCGGAACAATTTTTTTTTTTTTTTTTTCTATATCTTTCTCTGCCTTTCTCGACCCAATTTGGCTTGAAAAAAAAGGCAAGAACGATGTATTTTAGTTGTATGAATTTTTTTGCTATTTTTTTTTAAATGCTCTAGCCAGGGTCGGCAGGAATCGATCGGAACAAATTTTTTTTTTCTTTACCTTTCTAGGCCTTTCCCGACCCGATTTGGCTTGAAATAAAGCCAGAATGATATTTTCTAAATTTCGGAATTTTTTGGCTATTTTTTGGAAATGCTCTAGCCGGGTCGGTTGGATCCGATCGGAACGAATTTTTTTTTTTTTTCTTTTTCTTGGCCTTTCCCATCCCAATTTGGCTTGAAATAAAACCAGAATGGTGTTTTTTAATTTTTGGAATTTTTTTGCTATTTTTTTGTAAATGCTCTATCCCAGGTCGATAGGTACCGAACGGAACGAAAAAAATTTTTTCTTCCTCTTTCTCGGCCTTTCCCAATCCGATTTTGCTTGAAATTAAACGAGAATGATGTTTTTTAATTTTTGTAATTTTTTTTGGAAATGCTCTTCCCCGGGTCTGTATGAACCGATCGGAACAATTATTTCTTTCTTTCTCTTTCTCGGCCTTTCTCGACCTGATTTGGCTTGAAAAAAAAAGCATGAATGATGTTTTTTAGTTTTACAAATTGTTTTTTTTGCTATTTTTTTGTACATGCTCTAGCCGGGGTCGATGGAAACCGATTGGAACAACTTTTTGTCTCTCTTTCTCTTTTTTGGCCTTTCCTGACCTGATTTGGCTTGAAATTAAGACAAAATGATGTTTTTTAATTTTTGCAATTTTTTTGGGAAACGCTCTTGCTTGGGTCTATACGAACCGATCGGAACGATTTTTTTTTTCTTTCTCTTTCTCGGCCTTTCCCAATCTGATTTTGCTTGAAATTAAACAAGAATGATGTTTTTTAATTTTTGCAATTTCTTTTGGAAATGCTCTTCCCTGGGTCTGTAGGAACCGATCGGAACAATTATTTCTTTCTTGCTCTTTCTTGGCCTGCTTGACCGGATTTGGCTTGAAAAAAAAAAAAGCAAGAATGATGTTTTTTAGTTTTATGAAATTTTTTTGTTATTTTTTTCTAAATGCTCTAACCAGGGTCGGTAGGAACCGATCGGAACAAAATTTCTTTTTCTTTATCTTTCTTAGCCTTTCTTGACCCGATTTGGCTTGAAATAATGCCAGAATGATGTTTTTTAGTTTTATGAAATTTTTTGCTATGTTTTTTTGGAAGTGCTCTAGCCTGGGTCAATGGGAACCGATTGGAACTAATTTTTTTTCCCTTTCTCTTTTTCGGCCTTTCCCAACCCGATTTCGCTTGAAATATGGCCAGAATGATATTTTTTAATTTTTAGAAGTTTTTTGCTATTTTTTGGAAATGCTCTAGCCCGGGTCAGTTGGAACCGATCGAAACGAAATTTTTTCTTTCTGTCTCTTTCTCAGCCTTTCCTGGCCCGATTTGGCTTGAAATTAAGCCAAAATGATGTTTTTAAATTTTTGCAATTTTTTTGGGGAATGCTTTAGCCCAGGTTTGTCGGAATCGATTGGAACGAAATTTCTTTTTCTTTCTCTTTCTCGGCCTTTCCCGACCCTATTTGGCTTCAAATAAGGAGAATGTTATTTTTTAATTTTTGGAATTTTTTTGTAAATGCTCTATACCGGGTCAGTGGGAACTGATCGGAACGAATTTTTTTCTTTCTTTCCCTTTCTCGGCCTTTCCCGACCCGGTTTGGCTTGAAATAAAGTCAGAATGATGTTTTTTAGTTTTATGAATTTTTTTTGCTATTTTTTTGTAAATGCTCTAGCCAGGGTCAGTAAGAACCGATCGGAACAACATTTTTTTTCTTTATCTTTCTTGACCCGATTTTGCTTGAAATAAAGCCAGAATGATATTTTTTAGTTTTATGAATTTTTTTGCAATTCTTTTGTAAATGCCGGAAGCCAGGGTCAGTGGGAACCGATCGGAACAACTTTTTTTCTCTTTCTCTTTTCGGCCTTCCCAATCCGATTTTGCTTGAAATTAAACAAGAATGATGTTTTTTAATTTTTGCAATTTCTTTTGGAAATGCTCTTCCCCGGGTCTGTAGGAACCGATCAGAACAATTATTTCTTTCTTTCTCTTTCTTGGCCTTTCTTGACCCAATTTCGCTTGAAAAAAAATGCAAGAATGATGTTTTTTAGTTTTATGAAATTTCTTTGTTATTTTTTTTGTAAATGCTCTAACCAGGGTCGGTAGGAACTGATCGGAACAAATTTTTTTTTCTTTATCTTTCTTAGCCTTTCTCGACCTGATTTGGCTTAAAATAAAGCCAGAATGATGTTTTTTAGTTTTATGAAATTTTTTGCTATGTTTTTTTGCAAGTGCTCTAGCGTGGGTTGATGGGAACCGATTGGAACTAATTTTTTTTCCCTTTCTCTTTTTTGGCCTTTCCCAACCCGATTTGGCTTGAAATATGGCCAGAATGATATTTTTTAATTTTTGGAAGTTTTTTGCTATTTTTTGGAAATGCTCTAGCCCGAGTCGGTTGGAACCGATCGGAATGAAATTTTTTCTTTCTTTCTCTTTCTCGGCCTTTCCTGGCCCGATTTGGCTTGAAATTAAGCCAAAATGATGTTTTTTAATTTTTGCAATTTTTTTGGGAAATGCTCTAGCCCAGGTCCGTAGGAATCGATTGGAACGAAATTTATCTTTCTTTCTATTTTCGGCCTTTCCCGACCCTATTTGGCTTCAAATAAGGAGAATGTTACTTTTTTAATTTTTGGAATTTTTTTGGAAATGCTCTATACCGGGTCGGTGGGAACCGATCGGAACAACTTTTTTTTTTCTCTCTCTTTTTTGGCCTTTCCCAACCCGATTTGGCTTGAAATATTGCCAGAATGATATTTTTTTAATTTTCAGAATTTTTTTCTATTTTTTGGAAATGCACTAGCCCGGGTTGGTTGGAACTGATCAGAACAAAATTTTTTTTCTTTCTCCTTCTCAGCCTTTTCCATCCCAATTTGGCTTGAAATAATGCCAGAACGATGTTTTTTAATTTTTGGAATTTTTTTGCTATTTTTTTTCTAAATGCTCTAGCCCGGGTCGATAGGAACAGATCTGAACGAAATTTTTTTTTCTTTCTCTTTCCCGGCCTTTCCCATCCCGATTTGGATTTATATTAAGCCAGAATGGTGTTTTAAAAATTTTTGGAATTTTTTTTTCTATTTTTTTGGAAATGCTCAAGCCCGGATCGATTTCAACCGATCAAAACGAAATTTTTATTTCTTTCTCTTTCTCGGCCTTTCCCAACCCTATTTGGCTTGAAATAAAGTCAGAATGATGTTTTTTAATTTTATGAATTTTTTTAGCTATTTTTTTGTAAATGCTCTGGCTAGGACGTAGGAACCGATCGGAACAATTTTTTTTTTCTTTATCTTTCTTGGCCTTTCTTGACCCGATTTGGCTTGAAATAAAGCCAGAATGACGTTTTTTAGTTTTATTAAATTTTTTGCTATGTTTTTTCGCAAGTGCTCTAGCCTTGGTCGATGGGAACCGATAGGAACTAATTTTTTTTCCCTTTCTTTTTTTCGGCCTTTCCCAACCCGATTTGGCTTGAAATATGGCCAGAATGATATTTTTTAATTTTTGGAAGTTTTTGCTATTTTTTGTCAATGCTCTAGCCCGGGTCGGTTGGAATCGATCGGAACGAAATTTTTTCTTTCTTTCTCTTTCTCAGCCTTTCCTGGCCCGATTTGGCTTGAAATTAAGCCAAAATAATGTTTTTTAATTTTTGCAATTTTTTTCAGAAATGCTCTAGCCCGGTTCTGAAGGAATCGATTGGAACGAAATTTCTTTTTCTTTCTCTTTCTTGGCCTTTCCCGACCGTATTTGGCTTCAAATAAGGAGAATGTGATTTTTTAATTTTTGGAATTTTTTTGGAAATGCGCTATACCAGGTCGGTGGGAACCGATCGGAACGAATTTTTCTTTCTTTCTCTTTTTCGGCCTTTCCCAACCCGATTTAGCTTGAAATAAAGTCAGAATGATGATTTTTAGTTTTATGAATTTTTTTTGCTATTTTTTTGTAAATGCTCTAGCCAAGGTCGGTAGGAACCGATCGGAACAACTTTTTTTCTCTTTCTCTTTTTTGGCGTTTCGCAACCTGATTTGGCTTGAAATATGGCCAGAATGATATTTTTTAATTTTCTGAATTTTTTTGCTATTTTTTGGAAATGCTCTAGCCTGGGTCGGTTGGAACCGATCGGAATGAAAATTTTTTTTTCTTTCTCCTTCTCGGCCTTTCCCAGCCCAATTTGGTTTGAAATAAAGCCAGAATGGTGTTATTTAATTGTTGGAATTTTTTTGCTATCTTTTTGTAAATGCTCTATCCCGGGTCGATAGGAACCGATTGGAACAAAAAAAAAAAAAGAATTTCTTTCTCTTTCTCAGCCTTTCCTGATTCGATTTTGCTTGAAATTAAACAAGAATGATGTTTTTTAATTTTTGCAACTCTTTTTGGAAATGTTCTTCCCTGTGTTTGTAGGAACCGATCGAAACAATTTTTTTTTTCTATATCTTTCTCGGCCTTCCTCGACCCAATTTGGCTTGAAAAAAAAAGCAAGAATGATGTATTTTAGTTTTATGAATTTTTTTGCTATTTTTTTTTTAAATGCTCTAGCCAGGGTCGGTAGGAACCGATCGGAACAATTTTTTTTTTTCTTTATGTTTCTCAGTCATTCTTGACCCGATTTGGCTTGAAATAAAGCCAGAATGATGGTTTTTAGTTTTATGAATTTTTTTGCTCTTTTTTTGGAAATGCTCTAGCACGGGTCGATTGGAACCAATCGGAACCAAATTTTTTTTTCTCTCTTTCTTGGCCTTTCCCATCCTGATTTGGATTGATATAAAGCCAGAATGGTATTTTTTAATTTTTAGAATTTTTTTTCTATTTTTTTCGAAATGCTCTAGCCAGGGTCAATTGGAACCGATCGCAATGAAAAATTTTTTTCTTTCCCTTTCTCGTCCTTTCCCCACCCGATTTGGCTTGAAATAAAGTCAGAATAATGTTTTTTGGTTTTATGAATTTTTTTGCTATTTTTTTTGTAAATGCTCTGTTGAGGTTCAAAAAAGAATTAAATAGCCACAAATAGGCCCAAAGAAATAGAAAAGATATTGGGTCCATTTCCCACAAAAAAAGAAAAAAAAAATAAAGGGTGGGCTCTCATAATAAAGAAAAGAGAAAAGAAAGAAAGAAAAGGGAAAAGGCCCAGGGGGCTCGGATCCAGAGGAAAGGCCTAAATCAGTAGAACCAGCGAACCAGAGAAATCTCAGGAGGAAGAATTGGGTCGGAATCCCAGAAGCCTCCCAGAGGTAGGGGATCCTTGGACGTGCGAAGTAGGATCACGGCAAAAAAATTAAAGAAAGATAAGAGACAAAAAGCACGTAAACCTTGTGACCCAGACACGTAGTGGAAGTACAGGGCAAAACGCAGGAGCCTGGTTCCAACCATTTGGAGAAAGAGACAAGGAAGAGAGTACAACTGGTAAAAGCTGGAGTGCTGAGAAGAAAAGTAAAAAACGCCTCAGGCCAACCAACGAAAAATCTAGAAATAGAAAGGAGCTGAGGGACTTTCATCTGGTCGCAACAAAAAGTAAGAAACTATGAAGAAAAGGAAACGACATGATCCTGAAGCAACCAGGCACGGCAAAGACTTTAAGGAGCAAAAGGGAAAAATCGTTAATACCCTGGAGCCTGAAGCTGTGCTATAAAAGGGAGAAGAATTCATCTTACAGGGGATCAATTTTTTTAGGCATTCACGATTGCTTTCTAAAGTCTCATAAAATTATAGAAGAGACTCTGTAAACTTAAGGGGAAAACAAAGGAACCATCTCCGGTATCCCAGGACAGCCACTTCAGTACATGCTCGGATTCAATAAGTTCAAATTTTGCAAGTTTTTGAAGCTTGAACAGCTATCAAAGTTTGTAACTTATGAGCTCAGTTGAAGCTTGCACCACGTCTTAGTGAGCATTGTAATCATAACTAAGGGAAATCAATAAAATACACCTCACTAATTAGAGGATCCCTAACTTGTTCTTACGTTACGTTTCCACTTGTCATGCATTTCCTTTACTGTTAAAATGTCATTCAATACAAATATTCTTGTTTTGTTAGCTATTTGTATTGTAGGAAGTATGTTTTGCGTACCAATCGATTCTTAAAACAGCCCTTTAGCTGCGGAGAATTGATCCCAGTCCACCAAGAACATGTTACACGGCCTAGGATTCTTGGGCCATACTGCTGAAGAAAAAGGCACTCTCACATTTTGGCGACTCCGCTGGGGACTGGGTAAAGAAAAGGGAAGAAGCAATCCCTTCACAGAACATGCCTCCAAGACAGAGGAACAGTAAAGGTGCAAATGTACCACCCACGGCTTCCGAGCCCGTGGGGAGAAAATGAAGTGGCCTAGAGACAAAGAGACGAGGTGCCCCTAGCAGAGCACGAGGCCGTATCAGAACAGAGGAATGCTGATGTGAACCCCGTCAAGAATAACGAGACCCAACAACGAAAGGGAACCCAAGATCGTTCTATGGACAGATTTGAATGGAAGACCTCGACCCGTTGTTTATGACAAACAAGAACCTCGGTATAAGGAAGACGCCACAAACGGTGGTAGAAACTCCGTTTGATAAGTCAAAGTGAACGCCACGGGAAATCCCGATAAGTTCGAATAGTTCTTCAAAGAACCAAAGAGAATAAACCTCACAAGTTTTTATGAATATAAAAAAAATGTCATCTAAAAACGTTTACAGACTTAGGAGCCTATTTAAGGGCTCCATAAAACTTGACAAACAAGAAAATATATTCTAAAAAAACTCCTAATTGATACCTAACCATATTAGGAATCAAATTTGACCTAAAAAGCATTAAATGCACCTAAAAACAAGGAAATAAATCACCTAAACCTAAAATAACGTTTTTCAACATAAAAATACCAAGAATAATAAATTGCAATAATTAAATATTAAATTGTGTCGTGCATCACGATCCTTCTAGAATAGGCCCAAAATATTTCTTGCCAATTCTTAGCCTTGACCAGATCCTTCTAGAACTTGAATCAATGTGACGATTCTTTGCTGCCCACGTGGATCATGCTCAATGGGCCTCCACGAATTTGCTTGAGCCCAAAACTCTTGGATGAGTCCGTTGAGTACATCCTTGAATTTCTTTGCTTGTGCTCTCGTAACCGACCCAATTGGTACTTGAACGAGATCCTTCGAAGCGGTGCCTTGGTCTCCATCATTCCCCTCCTCTTGAAAAGGATTTGCCCTCAAATCATCACCTACATCAAAAGGACTCAAATCAGTAACATTAAAAGTGGCACTTACATTGTACTCACCAGGTAAATCTAGCTTGTAAGCGTTGTCATTGATACGCTCGAGGACTTGGAAAGGACCATCTCCTCTTGGGAGCAATTTGGAACGTCTTTTTGCCGAGAATCTTTCTTTTCTCATATGCAGCCAAACCCAATCTCCGGGTTCAAAAACCAGATTGCGACGTCCCTTGTTGGCTTGTGTGGCATATTGCTCCGTTCTACGCTCAATGTTGAGTCTTGCTTTTTCATGAATCTGCTTCACAAAATCAGCTTTTTTTTTGCCATCTAAATTAATGTGCTCCATCAAAGGTAAAGGAGATAAATCCAATGGAGTTAAAGGATTAAACCCATACACAATTTCAAATGGCGAAAATTTGGTAGCAGAATGAACAGCTCTATTATATGCAAACTCAACATGTGGTAAATATTCTTCCCATGTCTTGATGTTCTTTCTAATGATTGACCTCAATAGAGTAGACAAAGTCCTATTTACTACTTCAGTTTGACCATCAGTTTGTGGATGACAAGTAGTGGAAAACAATAGCTTAGTACCTAACTTACACCACAAAGTCTTCCAAAAATAGCTCAAGAACTTAGCATCTCTATCTGAAACAATTGTCCTAGGCATGCCATGTAATCTCACAATCTCTCTAAAGAACAAATCAGCAACATGTGAAGCGTCATCCGTTTTGTGACATGGAATAAAATGTGTCCTTTTAGAAAATCTATCCACGACCACAAAAATTGAATCTCTTCCATGTTTAGTCCTAGGCAATCCTAACACAAAATCCATTGAAATATCAATCCAAGGCTCACTAGGAATTGGTAAAGGAGTATACAAACCGTTGGGCTGCACTTTGGATTTAGCTTGCTTACATGTGACACATCTACCACAAATCCGTTCGACATCTCGTTTCATGTGAGGCCAATAGAAGTGTTCCTGCAAAATAGCTAAAGTATTTGCAACTTCAAAATGTCCCATTAATCCCCCACCATGTGATTCCTGCACTAATAACTCCCTCATAGAACAGTTAGGCACACTTAGCTTATTTTCTCGAAATAGGAATCCATCAAGCCTAAAGAACTTACCAGAGGCGATTTTCTCACAAGCTCGATATTCCTCACAAAATTCGTGGTCTTCAGCATATAATTCTTTAATGTGTTCAAAACCAAGCAATTTTGCATCAAGTGTGGAGAGTAAGGCATACCTGCGAGAAAGTGCATCGGCGATTACATTCTCCTTACCTTGCTTGTACCGAATGACGTATGGAAATGGAAATGTCTCTATGAACTCCACCCATCGCGCATGCCTTTTGTTTAGCTTGTGTTGGCCCTTCAAGTGTTTCAAGGACTCATGATCAGTGTGAATCACGAACTCCTTAGGCCATAGGTAGTGCTGCCACGTCTCTAAAGCCTGAACCAATGCATACAACTCCTTGTCATAAGTTGGGTAGTTTAAAGCTGCCCCATTGAGTTTCTCACTGAAGTAAGCAATTGGTCGTCCTTCTTGCATAAGAACTGCGCCTATACCAATACCTGAAGCATCACATTCAATTTCAAATGTTTTAGAAAAGTTAGGTAAAGACAACAAAGGTGCATTAGTCAGCTTCTCTTTGATTAATTGAAATGCCTTCTCTTGTTCTTCTCCCCACCGAAACCTAACGTTCTTCTTGATCACTTCGGTAAGCGGTGCGGCTAAGCTACTGAAGTCCTTCACAAACCGCCGGTAGAAACTAGCAAGTCCATGAAAACTACGAACATTAGCTACACTTGTGGGGCTTGGCCATTCTTGGATTGCACGTACCTTCTCTTCATCGACCTGTATACCTTGTGCACTAACAACAAATCCCAAAAATACAAGCTTATCGGTATAAAAAGTGCACTTCTTTAAATTAGCAAACAACCTTTCTTTCCTTAGCACATCTAAAACGGATTTCAAATGTACTACATGATCGTCTATGTTTTTGCTATAAATGAGTATATCATCAAAATAAACAACAACAAATCTGCCTATAAATGCATGCAAAACATGGTTCATAAGTCTCATAAAGGTGCTCGGAGCATTAGTCAAACCAAAAGGCATAACTAACCATTCATACAAACCGTATTTTGTTTTGAAGGCAGTTTTCCATTCATCTCCTTCTTTTATCCTAATTTGATGATAACCACTTTTTAAGTCAATCTTAGAAAATATGCAAGAACCATACAGCTCATCTAACATATCATCTAAGCGTGGGATAGGGTGACGATACTTTACCGTTATGTTGTTGATGGCTCGGCAATCAACTTACATTCTCCACGTCCCATCCTTCTTAGGCACAAGTAAGACCGGAACCGCACATGGGCTCATGCTCTCCCTCACGTGCCCTTTCTCCAACAATTCACTTACCTGCCGTTGAAGCTCCTTTGTCTCCTCAGGATTGCTCCTATAAGCTGGTTGGTTTGGAATGGTTGCACCGGGAACAAAATCAATTTGATGTTCAATCCCTCGGATTGGAGGTAACCCATGTGGTGTTTCCTCGGGGAAGACATCCTCATACTCCTGCAAAAGAGAAACAATAGAACTAGGCAAAGCAAGGTCAAGTTCGTTAGTGTTAAAAAGTGCCTCTTTGTACAAAAGTACAATCATCGGTTGATTTGAAAACATTACTCGCTTAATCTCACTCACTTTTGCATAGAAATTCTTTTGTTTTCTCTCTGATTTTCTCTCAAGGGCCGAACTTTGATTTTCTTTTTCTCTCTCATTTTTCTTGGCCTCTTTCTGATTTTCACTCTTTTTCTTTTGCTCACTCTCTTTCTTTTGATCACTCTCCTTTTGTAATCTCACTTGATCCTCGTATACTTGCTGCGGTGTCAATGGTACAAGAGTGATTGATCGTTGATTAAGTACAAAAGAGTACTTGTTCGTAAAGCCATCATGCTTCACTTGCCTATCGAACTGCCATGGACGCCCTAGCAATAAGTGTCCCGCTTTCATCGGTACTACATCACACAACACTTCATCTTCGTATTTACCGATTCGAAATGCAACTAACACTTGCTTGTTCACCCTTATCTCACCACTATCATTTAGCCATTGCAACTTGTATGGCCTAGAGTGCTTTACCATGGGCAATCCCAATTTCTCTACCATAATTGTGCTTGCAACATTAGTACAACTACCACCATCAATAATCACACTACATACCTTGTCTTTAACGTAGCACCTAGCGTGAAAGATATTCTCCCGCTGTACTTCATCAACTCCTTTTACTTGTAAGCTCAATGCTCTCCTTGCCACCAATGTCAATGCGTCAGGGGCTAAATACTCCTCCTCGAAAACATCCTCCAATGGCGGCATGTCGTCAGTGTCAGAATCTTCATCATCGGTCACAATTTCACCATCGGCTTGTAACACCATGACTTGCTTGTTTGGACATTGACTTGCTATGTGGCCCCTGCCTTGACATTTAAAACAGTTAATATCACGATTCCTAGAGGTAGAGGCTTCAGTTTTACCTTGAGGAACGTGGTTGGTGGTCGCGGACTTGGGCTCGGGTTTAGGCGTTTGTGACTTGTCCAGCGGCTTGGCATGACTTGATTTCCAAGAGGTAGAACTAAAGTTATGGCCTGCACGTGTCCCACTCCCTCTCTTGAGTTGTTGTTCCACTTTGATAGCCATATGCACCATATCTTCCAATTCCACATAATGCTGCATCTCTACCTTATCATGGATCTCCCGGTTTAAGCCAAGTAAAAATCTAGCCATTGTAGCCTCCCAATCCTCCTCCACATTAGCGCGGATCATAGCAATCTCCATCTCCTTGTAGTAATCCTCCACGCTTCAACTCCCTTGTCTAAGACCTTGTAGCTTTTTGTACAACTCTCGGTAATAGTAACTTGGAACGAACCGCTTTCTCATCACTACTTTCATCTCCTCCCATGTGTCTATTGGGTGTTCTCTATTCTGCCTCTTGTTTATCATAAGTTGATCCCACCAAGTAATAGCATATTCAGAAAATTCAATCACGGCTAATTTTACCTTCTTTGCCTCGGAGTAGTTGTGGCAATCAAACACGAACTCCATCTTTTTTTCCCACTCAAGATATGCCTCAGGATCAGATCTACCTTGAAAGGACGGAATTTTCATCTTAATACCACCCAAGTTGTTATCTTCGTGATTCCTAACTCCTCTATATCTTCCTCTAGGTCTCCTATTGTTAACAATGGAATCTCGATCTTCTTCTTCATCAAAACCAGACCCATAAAGCTCTTCATCCTCCTCTCTCAATGGATATCTTTCCCTTCTACGCAAATTACGACCTTTTTGTGGTTGCTCCTCACGTCTATTCTCCATTTGATCTATTCGTTCATGAACTTGCTCCATCTCTATCTTCATCACACGCCTCATCTCACTCATCATGGCCTCCATAAATACCTTCGGATCAACCAATTTTGTTTCATCTTCGGTAATGCTCTTACCACTATCATGAGACATGATTTCTACAAAACAAGGTTAGAAAAACATAGATGATGTCGAAGAAAAGGTGAGGAAGCCCCAGCAAAATGGCTAAAAGAAAGCAGGGACACAGGGGGCTTCGCCATAACAAAAAAAAAAAAAAAAAACAAGAAAAGGGCAGAAAGAGAGAAAGAATGCAACAAAGACAATCAACACCCCACCTTCAGAATCCTCAAATTCCAAAGAAGTAGTAGCACCAGAGGCAGATCTCGCAGTAGCTTGGCCTGGAAAGAGGAAGAACTTAAAAAAAAAGAATGGGTGCAAAAGAGATAAAGCTAAAAAACTATATAAAAGAAAAGAAAGGCTCACCTGTTTGCCCGGATGATGATGCGCCTCCCAAAGTCCTTGTACTTAATCCAGTCTGAGGTAACACAGTCCTGACAGGACTGGGAATCTGTTCAAATTGAGAACTTGGGGACGTAGGAAGCTTGGGAGCCTCAGGATCCTGGGCAGCCTTGACATCCTGCATTGGTTGCCCGGTTTCCTCAGCTATGCCACCACTGGGAGTGATGTGAACCTCGTCAAGAATAACGAGACCCAACAACGAAAGGAAACCCAAGATCGTTCTATGGACAGATTCGAATGGAAGACCTCGACCCGTTGTTTATGACAAATAAGAACCTCGGTATAAGGAAGACGCCACAAACGGTGGTGGAAACTTCGTTTGATAAGTCAAGATGAACGCCACGGAAAATCTCGATAAGTTCGAATAGTTCTTCAAAGAACCAAAGAGAATAAACCTCACATGTTTTTATGAATATTCAAAAAATGTCATCCAAAAACGTTTACAGACTTAGGAGCCTATTTAAGGGCTCCATAAAACTTGACAGACAAGAAAATATATTCTAAAAAAACTCATAATTGATACCTAACCATATCAGGAATCAAATTTGACCTAAAAAGCATTAAATGCACCTAAAAACAAGGAAATAAATCACCTAAACCTAAAATAACGTTTTTTTACATAAAAATACCAAAAATAATAAATTGCAATAATTAAATAGTAAATTGTGTCGTGCATCACGATCCTTCTAGAATAAGCCCAAAATATTTCTTGCCAATTCTTAACCTTGACCGGATCCTTCTAGAACTTGAATCAAGGTGACGATTCTTTGCTGCCCACGTGGATCATGCTCAATGGGCCTCCATGAATTTGCTTGAGCCCATAACTCTTGGATGAATCCGTTGAGTACATCCTTGAACTTCTTTGCTTGTGCTCTCGTAACCGGCCCAATTGGTACTTGAACGAGATCCTTCGAAGCGGTGCCTTGGTCTCCATCAAGGAGTCTCCTTCTCCCTACTCTAGGATGCAGCTTCAGCCATCTCCTCCTCCAAAGTCTCACCAACCACAGGGGGGAGGAACCTTAACCTAAAAAAAAGATAGGGGGAACAAAAAAAAAAAGGAAAAAAAAGAAATAGAGGGCATAAGCAACAGGGCAGCACGGGTATGTAACACTTGTGAAGTGAATATGAGGAAGTAGCAAAAGACACAGATAAGGAAAACCATACCACATCTTCACCAGAAGATTGGCTTCTACCCTTCCTAGGATCTAGCTTACGCTTGGACTGCAAGAAAAAACAATCACTCATTAATTCAAAAAAAAAAAAAAAAAAGAGAAAAGGGAAGAAACAACAAAACTGCAACTTAAAAGAGCAAAGGAGGAAAGAGGCCTTGCCCTTCTCTCTCTTTCAACAGGGTCTCCAGGTCTCTGTTGTTTACTACGGGTACGTCTAGAGGGTCCCGAGGAACCATGAACTGAAGGACTCACAGGAGCCTGGGGAAAAGAAGACTCTACCTTAGTCTTCACCTGGCCCTTTATGGCCAAAGGTTGCTCCACTTCCTTCTCCTCAGCAAGTATCAACTGTTTCTGGGATTTCCCAGTCTTCTTCTTCTTCTTTGACTTAGGGCCAACATCTTCTACACTCTCTTCAGCTGCGGCCTCCTTCAACTTTTCTTGTTTAATTGTTTTCCCTTTACTCATGCCAACGGGAGTACTGGCACTTATGGCCTCTACTGCCCCTTTCTTAATTGGTACCCCAGCAGAAGCACCAACAACAAGGTCACACCCCAACCAGTTCTCTGGGAAATCCTGCGCATAAGTCACCCAGCCTTCCCTGGAAGCATGCCATTCAGCAAAACCAGTTTTGCTGCTTACAGCAGTAGAAACAATACTAGCAGTAGGCAGGGACAAACGCCTGTTAGATGTTGGGGCAGAAGAGATGCCAGGGTTGGGTACTCTCCCAATCGTCTCAGAACCAACATAATCAGTAAAGGACTTCTGAACCCTCCTCCAATAACCAGCATAGCCACTGGAGGCAAAAACTCCTCTCTGAGAGTTAGGCACTACAAACTGAGGACTCCGTCGTGACCAATAAGAGAAGGCCTGAAGTCTCATGAAGGGATCCAAGGAAGGAAGAGAAGGAACTATGTCATTAAACACTGAGGAATATCCTGATCAAAGCCGAACTGCTGAAGTACTCGATAGGCCGAGTAATGGGTGTACCGTGGGCCAGTCGAGGAAAGCCCAGGAAGCTAGGAAGGATTAATGCAAGCCAAGTAAGCTAAGCTACCTTCATCACCGCGACGTAAATCAAAAGTATTCCCTGTAGAAGTCAGAAAGGGAGATAACACAGAATCGCAAACAAAACCGGGGCCAAACTCTCGGGGGGAGCGCCAATTCAAATGGCCGGTTTGATCAAATAACTCAATGGAAAATAACAGGGTGGCTGTCAGTGGAGCTGCCACAAAGCCCTTTTATCACATCAGGGGATCCTTGAAACTTATCTTTCACAAACTTTAAATTCCTATATTTTGCTAAAGTAACTGAAGAATGATCCCACATAAATACCTGGAGAATGGCGCAATGAAGCGAAGAAGTGATAACATAACAAGAATCACCCTCAGCCTCATCTCCATGAAGTTGATCCAATTGAGAATAAACATGGCCCAAAAACATGAGGGCTAGAGGATATTGAGCGCCCTGAGCCAACTTAATCGCCAAAGGAAAAAGAGTGGACTTGATTCCATACTCAGGGAACTCGCTGAACAAGAACTTGCTAAGCCAGAAGGCAAGGAACCCAGCACGCCTGACTTCCTTATCCTTCTCATGTGAAAGAGTCATAACCCACCTGCCCATCCTGGCCGGTTTCCCACCAGAAGAAGCAGTACGTCCACCAAAGTGAGCAAATAATTTTTCTTCCACTTCGAGATCCTCGTCAGAAAGCTTAAAATCAAAGGGGTTTTTATCCCCAAGCACCGAAAGGTGAAAATTATTGACCACATCCTCCAAGGTAACAGTCAGTTCACCAACAGAAAAGGAGAAAGTATGCAGAGCAGGACACCAGCAGTGCACCAAATGCCTAAGGCCTTTAGCATCTCTGAAACCCTCAAGATTCTTGGAAATAGCCATTGCCTTCAGGACACTGGCACGCTCCAAGCGGCCCACAAACTCCTTGTCAGAAAGCTCATTATCCACCTAAATGGGCCAGCCTTGAATCTTTCCAGCGACAAAATCAAAGAAGATGGGGACCGCTTCCCGAAGTCCTCGCCTGATTTGGAGATCAAAAATCTCCCTAGGGTCTGGAACTTGTGCAGAACTAACAAAACCCGCTTGACCAGAGAAAACCCAGGCGTGAGGGGATGGAGGGGTCTCGCCATGAGACACCCGAGGAAAGAATAAGCTAGGAGTATACCAGGGGTCTCACAAAGGAAAAGCAGGGCGCACAACGACAGACTCATCTTGCGCAGAACTAGAGGAGCCCTCACCTTCAAAGGGACTAGGAGTACGCTCCTTTCTTTTTCAAGAAGAGGAAGAAGCCATTGAAGTAATGGGTATCTGGAAAGAAGAAAGAAGATGGCGACGAGACTGATCGAAAGAAAAGAAAAGGGCTAGTAACAGAAGACTCAGGTAGACAAGGAAAAAGAGTAATGAGAAAATGCTAGAATGAATGAATAAGAATAGTTAGAGAAGACAATGTGTGGAAAGACGCGCCAGTTGCCAGGAATTAAATTTAAAAGGAAAGAAGTTATCAGCAATTATTAATGAGGGTTATGGGAAACGTAAAAGTAGTTGGTAGGAGTTTTATTTCAACTCAACTGCCACGTACCACGAAAAGGGGAGGAGTTACAAAAAAGAGAAGCAAAGGAGCCAGGATACCGAAGAAATGGAAGATCAAGATCCCCGTGGAAAGATCAAAACAAGAGAGAATCCTGCAGAAAACTCACGCATGGGCTGCAAGCAACCCATGAGCTCGGGAGGCTAAATGTTGAGGTTCAAAAAAGAATTAAATAGTCACAAATAGGCCCAAAGAGATAGAAAAGATATTGGGCCCATTTCACACAAAAAAAGAAAAAAAAAATAAAGGGTGGGCTCTCACAATAAAGAAAAGAGAGAAGAAAGAAAGAAAAGGGAAAAGGCCCAAGGGGCTGGGATCCAGTGGAAAGGCTCAAATCAGGCAAAACCAGCGAACCAGAGAAAGCCCAGGAGGAGGAACTAGGTCGGAATTCCAGAAGCCTCCTAGAGGTAGGGGATCCTTGGATGCGCGAAGTAGGATCACGGCAAAAAAATTAAAGAAAGATAAGAGACAAAGGGCACGCGGACCTTGTGACCCAGACACGTAGTGAAAGTACAGAGCAAAACGCAGGAGCCTGGTTCCAACCATTTGGAGAAAGAGACAAGGAAGAGTACAATTGGAAAAAGTTGGAGCACTGAGAAGAAAAGCCAAAAACGCCTCAGGCCAGCCAACGAAAAATCTGGAAATAGAAAGGAGCTGAGGGACTTTCATCTGGTTGCAACAAAAAGCAAGAAATTATGAAGAAAAGGAAACGACATGATCCTGAAGCAACCAGGCACGGCACAGACTTTAAGGGGCAAAAGGGAGAAATCATTAGTACCCCGGAGCCCGAAGCTGTGCTATAAAAGGGAGAAGAATTCATTTTACAAGGGATCATTTTTTTTAGGCATTCACAAATTATTTCTAAAGTCTCATAAAATTACAAAAGAGATTCTGTAAACTTAAGGGGAAAACAGAGGAACCATCCCCGGTATCCCAGGACAGCCACTACAGTACATGCTCGGATTCAATAAGTTCAAATTTTGCAAGTCTTTGAAACTTGAACAGCTATCAAAGTTTGTAACTTATGAGCTCAGTTGAACCTTGCACCACGTCTTAGTGAGCATTGTAATCATAACTAAGGGAAATCAATAAAATACACCTCACTAATTAGAGGATCCCTAACTTGTTCTTACGTTATGTTTCCATTTGTCATGCATTTCTTTTGCTGTTAAAATGTCATTCAATACAAATATTCTTATTTTGTTAGCTATTTGTATTATAGGAAGTATGTTTTGCGCACCAGTCGATTCTTAAAACAGCCCTTTAGCTGCAGAGAATCGATCCCAGTCCACCAAGAACATCTTACACAGCCCAAGATTCTTGGGCCATAGTGCTGAAGAAAAAGAAACTCTCACATGCTCCAGCCAGGGTTGGTAGGAACCGATCGGAACAATTTTTTTTTTCTTTATATTTCTCAGCCTTTCTCCACCCGATTTGGCTTGAAATAAAGTCAGAATGATGTTTTTTAGTTTTATGAATTTTTTCGCAATTTTTTTGTAAATGCTTTAGCCAGGGTCGGTTGGAACCGATCAAAACAACTTTTTTTTCTTTTTCTCTTTTTTGGCCTTTCCCAACCCGATTTGGCTTGAAAAATGGCCAAAATGATATTTTTTAATTTTTGGAATTTTTTTACTGTTTTTTGGAAATGCTCTAGCCCAGGTCAGTTGGAACCGATCGGAATGAAATTTTTTTTTCTTTCTTCTTCTTGGCCTTCCCCGTCCCAATTTGGCTTGAAATAAAGCCAGAACGGTGTTTTTTAATTTTTGGAATTTTTTTGCTATTTTTTTGTAAATGCTCTAGCCCGGGTCAATAGGAACCAATCGGAACGAAATTTTTTTTTCTTTCTCTTCCTCGGCCTTTCCCAATCCGATTTTGCTTGAAATTAACAAGAATGATGTTTTTTAATTTTTGCAATTTTTTTTGGAAATGCTACTCCCCGGGTTTGCAGGAACCGATCTGAACGATCTTTTTTTTCTTTCTCTTTTTCGGCCTTTCTCGACCCAATTTGGCTTTAAAAAAAAAGCAAGAATGATGTTTTTTAGTTTTACGAATTTTTTTGTAAATGCTCTAGCCCGGGTCAATAGGAATCGATCGAAACGAAAATTTTTTTGCTTTCTCTTTATCGGCCGTTCCCATCCCGATTTGGATTGATATAAAGCCAAAATGGTGTTTTAAAAATTTTTGGAATTTTTTTTCTATTTTTTTTCGAAATGCTCTAGCCCGGGTCGATTTCAACTGATCGAAACGAAATTTTTTTTTCTTTCTCTTTCTCGGCCTTTCCTAACCCGATTTGGCTTGAAATAAAGTCAGAACGATGTTTTTTAGTTTCATGAATTTTTTTTGCAATTTTTTGTAAATGCTCTAGCCAGGGTTGGTAGGAACCGATCGGAACAAAATTTTTGCTTCTTTATCTTTCTCAAACTTTCTCGACCCGATTTCGCTTGAAATAAAGCTAGAATGATATTTTTTAATTTTTGAAATTTTTTTGCTATTTTTTGGAAATGCTTTAGCCCAAGTCGGTTGGAACCGATCGGAACGAAATTTTTTTTTTCTTTCTCCTTCTCGGCCTTTCCCATCCCGATTTGGCTTGAAATAAAGTTAGAATGGTGTTTTTTAATTTTTGGAATTTTTTTGCTATTTTTTTCGAAATGCTTTAGCCCGGGTCGATCGGAATAAATTTTTTTTTTCTTTCTCTTTCTAGGCCTTTCTCGACCCGATTTGGCATTAAAAAAAGAAGCAAGAATGATGTTTTTTAGTTTTATGAATTTTTTTGCTATTTTTTTTTTGCAAATGCTCTAGCTAGGGTCGGTAGGAACCGATCGGAACAATTTTTTTTCTCTTTATCTTTCTCGGCCTCTCTTGGCTTGAAATAAAGCCAGAACGATGTTTTTTAGTTTTATGAATTTTTTTGCAATGTTTTTGTATATGGTCTAGCGAGGGTCGGTGCGAACTGATCGGAACGAAAATTTTTTTTCTTTCTCCTTCTCGGCCTTTCCCGACCCGATTTTGCTTGAAATTAAGCAAGAATGATGTTTTTTAATTTTTGCAATTTTTATTAGAAATGATCTTGCCCGGGTCTGTAGGAACCGATCGGAACGATTTTCTTTTTCTTTCTCTTTCTTGGCTTTTCCTGACTCGAATTGGCTTGAAAGAAAGCCAAAATTATTTTTTTTAGTTCTATGAATTTTTTTGCTATTTTTTTGTAAATGCTGTAGCCAGGGTCCGTAGAAACCGATCGGAACAATTTTTTTTTTCTTTATCTTTCCTGGCCTTTCTCGACGCAATTTGGCTTGAAAAAAAAAAGCAAGAATGATGTATTTTAGTTTTATCAATTATTTTGCTATTTTTTTGTAAATGCTCTTGCCAGGGTCGGTAGGAACCGATCGGAACAAAAAAAAAAATTTCTTTGTGTTTCTCGGCCATTCTCGACCCGATCTGGCTTGAAAAAAAAAAAAGCCAGAATGAAGTTTTTTAGTTTTATGAATTTTTTAGCAATTTTTTTGTAAATGCTCTAGCCAGGATCGGTGGGAACCGATCGGAGCAACTTTTTTTTTCTCTTTCTCTTTTTTGGCCTTTCCCAACCCGATTTGGCTTGAAATATGGCCAGAATAATATTTTTTAATTTTTGGAATTTTTTTGTTATTTTTTGGAAATGCTCTAGCCCGGGTCGGTTGGAACCGATCGAAACAAAATTTTTTTTTTCTTTCTCTTTCTCGGCCTTTCCTGACCCGATTTGGCTTGAAATAAAGTCAAAATGATGTTTTTTAGTTTTATGAATTTTTTTTTTCCTATTTTTTTGTAAATGCTCTAGCCAGGGTTGGTAGGAACCGATCGGAACAAATTTTTTTTTCTTTATCTTTCTCAGCCTTTCTCAACCCGCTTTGGCTTGAAATAAAGCCAGAATGATGTTTTTTGGTTTTATGAAATTTTTTGCTATTTTTTTGTAAGTGCTCTAGCCTGGGTCGATGGGAACCGATCGGAACTAATTTTTTTTTCCCTTTCTCTTTTTCAGCCTTTGCCAACCCAATTTGGCTTGAAATATGGCCAGAATGATATTTTTTAATTTTTGGAAGTTTTTTGCTCTTTTTCTGAAATGCTCTAGCCCGGGTCGGTTGGAACCGATCGGAACGAAATTTTTTCTTTCTTTCTCTTCCTCGGCCTTTCCTGACCCGATTTGGGTTTAAATTAAGCCAAAATGATGTTTTTTAATTTTTGCAATTTTTTTTGGGAAATGCTCTAGCCTGGGTCTATAGGAATTGAACGGAACGAAATTTCTTTCTCTTTCTCTTTCTTGGCCTTTCCTGACCTTATTTGGCTTCAAATAAGGAGAATGTTATTTTTTAATTTTTGGAATTGTTTTGGAAATGCTCTATACTGGGTCGGTGGGAACCAATCTGAACGAATTTTTTTTTCTGTTTCTCTTTCTCGAACTTTCCCATCCCAATTTGGCTTGAAATAAATTCAGAATGATATTTTTTAATTTTAGGAATTTTTTTGCTATTTTTATGGAAATGCTCTAGCCCGAGTCGATCGGAACGAAATTTTTTTCTCCTCCTGTTTCTCAGCCTTTCCCGTCCCAATTTGAATTGATATAAAGCCAGAATGGTGTTTTTTAATTTTTAGAATTTTTTTGCTATTTTTTTGTAAATGCTCTAGCCAGGGTCGATAGGAACCGATCAAAATGAAATTTTTTATTTCTTTCTCTTTCTCGGCCTTTCCCGACCTGACTTGGCTTGAAATTAAGCCAGAATGATGTTTTTTAATTTTTGCAATTTTTTTGGGAAATGCTCAAGCCCGAGTCTGTAGGAATGGGTCAGAATGAAATTTCTTTTTCTTTCTCAATCTCGGCCTTTCCCGACCCAATTTGGCATCAAATAAAGCCAGAATGTTATTTTTTTAATTTTTGGAATTTCTTTGGATATGCTCTATACTGGGTTGGTGGGAATCATTCGGAACAAATTTTTTTTCTCTTTCACTTTCTCGGTCTTTCCTGTCCCAATTTGGCTTGAAATAAAGCCAAAATGGTGTTTTTTAATTTTCTGAATTTTTTTGCTATTTTTTAGAAATGGTCAAGCCCGGGTCGGTTGGAACCGATTGGAACGAAATTTTTTTTTCTTTCTCCTTCTCGGCCTTTCCTGTCCCAATTTTGCTTGAAATAAAGCCAGAATGGTGTTTTTTAATTTTTGAAATTTTTTTGCAATTTTTTTGTAAATGCTCTAGCCCGGGTTGATAGGAACCGATCGGAACAAAAAAAAAAATTTCTTTCTCTTTCTCGGCCTTTCCCGATCCAATTTGGTTGAAATTAAGCAAGAATGATGTTTTTTAATTTTTGCAATTTTTTTTGGAAATGCTCTTTCCCGGGTCTGTAGGAACCAATCGGAATGATTTTTTTTTTCTTTCTTTCTCTTTCTCTGCCTTTCCCAACCCGATTTGGCTTGAAAGAAAGCCAAAATGATGTTTCTCAGCCTTTTTTAGTTTTATGAATTTTTTTGCTATTTTTTTCTAAATGCACTAGCTAGGGTCGGTAGGAACCAATCGGAACAAATTTTTTTTTTCTTTATGTTTCTCAGCCATTCTCGACCCGATTTGGCTTGAAAAAAAAGCCAGAATGACGTTTTTTAGTTTTATGAATTTTTTTGCAATTTTTTTGTCAATGCTCTAGCCATGATCGGTGGGAACCGATCGGAATAACTTTTTTTTTTTTTTTTTTTCTCTTTCTCTTTTTTGGACTTTCCCATCGGCCATTCTAACTTTTTACAGAATGATATTTTGTAATTTTCAAAATTTTTTTGCTATTTTTTGGAAATGCTCTAGCACAGGTTGGTTGGAACCGATCGGAACGAAAATTTTTGTTCTTTCTCTTTCTCGGCCTTTCCCATCCTGATTTGGATTGATATAAAGCCAGAATGGTGTTTTAAAAATTTTTGGAATTTTTTTTTTTTTTTGGAAATGCTCTAGCCCTGGTCGATTTCAACTGATCGGAATGAAATTTTTTTTTCTTTCTCTTTCTCAGCCTTTCCCATCCCGATTTGGCTAGAAATAAAGTTAGAATAATGTTTTTTAGTTTTATGAATTTTTTTTGCTATTTTTTTGTAAATGCTTTAGCCAGGGTCGGTAGGAACCGATCGGAGCAATTTTTTTTTTTCCTTTATCTTTTTTGGCCTTTCTCGACCCGATTTGGGTTGAAATAAAGCCAGAATGATGTTTTTTAGTTTTATGAATTTTTTGCTATTTTTTTGTAAGTGCTCCAGCCTAGGTCGATGGGAACTGATCGGAACTAATTTTTTTTTCCCTTTCTCCTTTTCGGCCCTTGCCAACCCGATTTGGCATGAAATATGGCCAGAATGATATTTTTTAATTTTTGGAAGTTGTTTGCTCTTTTTTGGAACTACTCTAGCCCGGGTCGGTCGGATCCGATCGGAACGAATTTTTGTCTTTCTTTCTCTTTCTCGGCCTTTCCTGACCCGATTTAGCTTGAAATTAAGCCAAAATGATATTTTTTAATTTTTGCAATTTTTTTTGGGAAATGCTCTAGCCCCAGTCTGTAGGAATCGATCGGAACGAAATTTCTTTTTCTTTCTCTTTCTCAGCCTTTCACGACCCGATTTGGCTTCAAATAAGGAGAATGTTATTTTTTAATTTCTGGAATTGTTTTGAAAATGCTCTATACCGGGTCGGTGGGAGCCAATCGGAACGAATTTTTTTACTGTTTCTCTTTCTCGACCTTTCCCATCCCGATTTGGATTGATATAAAGCCAGAATGGTGTTTTTTAATTTTTGCAATTTTTTGGAAATGCTCTAGCCCGGGTCGATAGGAACCGATCGGAACCAATTTTTTTTTTTCATTCTTTCTCGGCCTTTCCCATCCAGATTTGGATTGATATAAAGCCAGAATTTTGTTTTTTTTTTTTTTTTTAGAATTTTTTTTCTATTTTTTTCGAAATGCTCTAGCCTGGGTTGATTGGAACTGATCGGAACGAAATTTTTTTTTCTTTCTCTTTCTCGGCCTTTCCCGTCCCGATTTGGCTTCAAATAAAGTCAGAATGATGTTTTTTAGTTTTATGAATTTTTTTGCTATTTTTTTTGTAAATGCTCTAGCTAGGGTTGCTAGGAACCGATCGGAACAAAAAAAAAAAAATTTCTTTATCTTTCTCGGCCTTTCTTGACCTGATTTGGCTTGAAATAAAGCCAGAATGATGTTTTTTAGTTTTACGAATTTTTTTGCAATTTTTTTGTAAATAGCCAGGGTCAGTGGGAACCGATCAGAACAAATTTTTTTTTCCTTTATCTTTCTCGGCCTTTATCGACCCAATTTGGCTTGAAATAAAGCCAGAATGATGTTTTTTAGTTTTATGAGTTTTTTTGTATATGGTCTAGCGAGGGTCGATGGGAACCGATCGGAACAACTTTTTTTTTTTTTTCTCTTTCTCTTATTTGGCCTTTCCCAAGCCGATTTGGCTTGAAATATGGCCAGAATGATATTTTGTAATTTTCCAAATTTTTTTGCTATTTTTTGGAAATGCTCTTGCACGGGTCGGTTGGAACCGATCGGAACGAAAATTTTTTTTTCTTTCTCTTTCTCGGCCTTTCCCATCCCGATTTGGATTGATATAAAGCCAGAATGGTGTTTTAAAAATTTTTGGAATTTTTTTTCTTTTTTTTTTTTTAGAAATGCTGTAGCCCTGGTCGATTTCAACTGATCAGAATGAAATTTTTTTTTTTCTTTCTCTTTCTTGGCCTTTCCTGACTCAATTTGGCTAGAAATAAAGTTAGAATGATGTTTTTTAGTTTTATGAATTTTTTTTGCTATTTTTTTGTAAATGCTCTAGCCAGGGTCGATAGGAACCGATCGGAACAATTTTTTTTTTTCCTTTATCTTTTTTGGCCTTTCTTGACCCGATTTGGGTTGAAATAAAGCCAGAATGATGTTTTTTAGTTTTATGAATTTTTGCTATTTTTTTGTAAGTGCTCCGGCCTAGGTCGATGGGAACCGATCGGAACTAATTTTTTTTCCCTTTCTCTTTTTCGGCCTTTGCCAACCCGATTTTGCATTAAGTATGGCCAGAATAATATTTTTTAATTTTTGGAAGTTTTTTGCTCTTTTTTGGAAATGCTAGCTCGGGTCGGTTGGAACCGATCGGAACGAAATTTTTTCTTTCTTTCTCTTTCTCGGCCTCTCCTGACCCGATTTGGCTTGAAATTAAGCCAAAATGCTGTTTTTTAATTTTTGCAATTTTTTTGGGAAATGCTCTAGCCCGGGTCTGTAGTAATCGATTGGAATGAAATTTCTTTTGCTTTCTCTTTCTCGGCCTTTCCTGACCCTATTTGGCTTCAAATAAGGAGAATGTTATTTTTTAATTTTTGGAATTGTTTTGAAATGCTCTATACCGGGTCGGTGGGGACCGATCAGAACGAATTTTTTTTTTTCTGTTTCTCTTTCTCGACCTTTCGCATCTCGATTTGGCTTGATATAAAGCCAGAATGATGTTTTTTAATTTTAGGAATTTTTTTTGCTATTTTTGTGGAAATGCTCTAGCCCGAGTCAATCGGAACCGATCGGAACGAAATTTTTTTCTCTTCCTCTTTCTCGGCCTTTCCCATCCTGATTTGGATTAATATAAAGCCAGAATGGTGTTTTTTAATTTTTAGAATTTTTTTCTATTTTTTTGTAAATGCTCCAGTCAGGGTCGATAGGAAACGATCGAAACGAAATTTTTTCTTTCTTTCTCTTTCTCGGCCTTTCCCGACCCGATTTGTCTTGAAATTAAGCTAGAATGATGTTTTTTAATTTTTGCAATTTTTTTGGGAAATGCTCTAGCTCGAGTCTGTAGGAATGGATCGGAATGAAATTTCTTTTTCTTTCTCTATCTCGACCTTTCCCAACCCTATTTGGCTTCAAATAAAGCCAGAATGTTATTTTTTAATTTTTGGAACTTTTTTGGAAATGTTCTATACCGGGTTGGTGGGAATCGATCGGAACAAATTTTTTTTCGCTTTCACTTTCTCGGCCTTTCCCATCCCAATTTGGCTTGAAATAAAGCCAAAATGGTAGTTAATTTTTGGAATTTTTTTCTATTTTTTTGGAAAAGCTCTAGCCCGGGTCGGTCGGAACTGATCGAAATGAAATTCTTTCTTTCCCTTTCTCGGCCTTTCCCAATCCGATTTTGCTTGACACTAAGTAAGAATGATGTTTTTCAATTTTTGCAATTTTTTTGGAAATCCTCTTGCCCGTAGGAACCAATCGGATCAATTTTTTTTTTCTTTCTCTTTCCCGGCCTTTCTCGACTCGATTTGGCTTGAAAGAAAGCCAAAATGATGTTTTTTAGTTTTATGAAATTTTTTGCTATTTTTTTGTAAATGCTCTAGCCAGGGTCCGTAGGAACCATTCGGAACAAGATTTTTTTTCTTTATCTTTCTCGGCCTTTCTCGACCCGATTTGGCTTGAGAAAAAAGCAAGAATGATGTTTTTTAGTTTTATGAATTTTTTTGCTATTCTTTTTGTAAATGATATGCCAGGGTCGGTAGGAACCGATTGGAACAAAATTTTTTTTTTCTATATATTTCTTGGTCTTTCTCGACCCGATTTGGCTTGACAAAAAAGCTAGAATGATTTTTTTTTTGTTCTTTCTCTTTCTTGGCCTTTTCCAACCCAATTTTGTTGCTAATAAAGTTACGATGATTTTTTTTTTTAATTTTTTGAATTTTTTTGCTATTTTTTTGGTAATGCTTTTAGCCCAGGTCGAGTAGGAATGAATCAGAACGAATTTTTTTTTCTTTCACTTTCTCTGCCTTTCCCACCCCAATTTGGCTCGAAATAAAGCCAGATTGATCCTTTTCTAATTTTTCGAATTTTTTTGCTATTTTTTTGGGAATGCTTTGGCGCAGGTCAGGTAGGAACGGATCAGAATATATATATATATATATATATTTCCCTCTTTCTCGGACTTCCCGACTTGATTTGGCTGGAGAGTAGATTGATGTTTTTTAAGTTTTTCAATTTTTTTGGGAATGCTCTTGCCCGGGGTGATTAGGAACGGATCAGAACAAAATATATATATATTTTTTTGTTCTCTTTCTCGGCCTTTCCCAATCCGATTTGGCTTCAAATAAAGCCGGAATGTTGTTTTTTAGTTTTTTGAATTTTTTTGATATTTTTTGGGGAATGAGCTTAGGTCAGGGTGGAACGGATCGGAACAGTTTTTTTTTCTTTCTCTTTCTTAGCCTTTCCCAACCCAATTTGGCTAGAAATAAAGCCAGAATTATGTGTTTTATTTTTTTGAATTTTTTTGCTATTTTTTGGGGAATGCTCTAGCCCGGGTCAGGTAGGAATGGATTGGAACAATTTTTTTTTTTCTTTCTCTTTCTCGGCCTTTCCTGACCCGATTTGGCTAGAAAATAAAGTTAGGATGATTTTAATTTTTTGAATTTTTTGGCTATTTTTCCGGTAATGCCCTAACCCAGGTCGAGTAGGAACGAATTGGAACAAAATTTTTTTTTCTTTCTCTTTCTCGGCCTTTTCCCACCCAATTTGGCAAGAAATAAAGCTAGATTGATGTTTTAAATTGTTTGAATTTTTTGCTTTTTTTTTTTTTTTGGAATGCTCTAGCGTAGGTCGGGTAGCTACGAATCGGAATGAAATTTTTTTTTCTTTCTCTTTCTTGTTCTTTCCTGCTCAATTTGGCTAGAAATAAAGCTAGATTGATGATTTTTAATTTTTTGAATTTTTTTGCTTTTTTTTGGGAATGCGAGCCCGGGTCGGGTTGGAAGGGATTGGAACGAAATTTTTTGTTCTTTCTCTTTCTTACCCTTTTCCTGTCCGAAATTTTTTTTCTCTCTCTTCCTCAGCCTTTCCTGACCTGATTTGACTAGAAATAAAGCTAGATTGATTTTTTTAATTTTTTGCTATTTTTTTGGGAACGCGAGCCTGGGTCAGGTTGGAACGGATCTGAACGAATTTTTTTTTTTTCTTTCCTCTTTCTCGGCCTTTCCCGACCCTATTTGGCTTGAAATAAAGCCAAGATGATGTTTTCTAATTTTCTGAAATTTTTTGCTATTTTTTTGGGAATGCTCTAGCCCAGATCGGGTAGGAATGAATCAGAACGATTTTTTTTTTTCTTTATCTTTCTCGGCCTTTCCCGCCCTGATTTGGCTAGAAATAGAGCCAGATTGATCTTTTTCTAATTTTTTGAATTTTTTTTTCTATTTTTTTGGAAATGCTCTAGTCCGGATCGGTAGGAACTGATCGGAACGATTTTTTTTTTTCTTTCTCTTTCTCGGCCTTTCCCGACCCGATTTGGCTTGAAATAAAGCAAGAATCATGTTTTTTAGTTTTATGAATTTTTTTGCTATGTTTTTTGTAAATGCTATAGCCAGGGTTGGAAGGAACCGATCGGAACAATTTTTTTTTTTTCCTTATGTTTCTCTGCCTTTCTTGACCTGATCTGGCTTGAAAAAAAAGCCAGAATGATTTTTTTTTGTTCTTTCTCTTTCTTGGCCTTTTCCAACCTGATTTTGTTGCAAATAAAGTTACGATGATTTTTTTTAATTTTTTTTAATTTTTTGAATTTTTTACTATTTTTTTGATAATGCATTAGCTCAGGTTGGGTAGGAACGGATCGGAACGAATTTTTTTTTCTTTCTCTTTCTCTGCCTTTCCGGACCTGATTTGGCCCGAAATAAAGCCAGATTGATCTTTTTCTAATTTTTTGAATTTTTTTGCTGTTTTTTTAGGAATGCTCAAACGCAGGTCGGGTAGGAATGGATTGGAACGAATTTTTTTTTTCTTTCTCTTCCTCAGCCTTTCCTGACCAGATTTGGCTTGAAACAAAGTTGGATAGATGGTTTTTTAATTTTTTGAAATTTTTTGCTAATTTTTTGCGAATTCGAGCCCAGGTCGAGTTGAAATGGATCTGAACGAAATTTTTTTTTTCTTTCTCTTTCTCGACCTTTCCTGGCCCGATTTGGCTAGAAATAAAGCCAGAATGATGTCTATTAATTTTTTGAATTTTTTTGCGAATGCTCCAGCCCGGGTTGGGTTGGAACAGATCAAAACGAAAATTTTTTTTCTTTCACTTTCTCGCCATTTGCCATCCCAATTTGGCCTGAATTAAGCCATGATGATGTTTTCTAATTTTTTGAAGTTTTTTGCTAATTTTTTGGGAATGCTTTAGCGCAGGTCGGGTAGGAATGAATTGGAACAGATTTTTTTTTCTTACTCTTTCTCTGCCTTTCCCGCCCCGATTTGGCTCGAAATAAATGCCAGATTGATCTTTTTTTTAATTTTTTGAATTTTTTTGCTATTTTTTTGGAGATGCTCCGGTGCAGGTCAGGTAGGAACGGATCAGAATATATATATATATATATATATATTTTCCTCTTTCTTGGCCTTTCCCGACCTGATTTGGCTAGAAAGAAAGCAAGATTGATGTTTTTTAAGTTTTTCAATTTTTTTGGGAATGCCCTAGCTCAGATCGATTAGGAACGGATCAGAACAAATTTTTTTTTTTTTTTTTTGTTCTCTTTCTTGGCCTTTCCCGATCAGATTTGGCTTCAAATAAAGCCAGAATGATGTTTTTTAGTTTTTTGAATTTTTATGCTTTTTTTTGGGGAATGCCCTAACTCAGGTCGGGCTGGAACGGATCGGAACAATTTTTTTTTTCATTCTCTGTCTAGGCCTTTCCCGACCCAATTTGGCAAGAAATAAAGCCAGAATTATGTGTTTTAATTTTTTGAATTTTTTTGTGGCTCTAGCCCGAGTCAGGTAGGAATGGATTGGAACAATTTTTTTTTCTTTCTCTTTATCGGCCTTTCCAGATCCAATTTGGCTAGAAATAAAGTCAGGACGATTTTTTTTAAATTTTTTGAATTTTTTGCTATTTTTTGGTAATGCTCTAACCCAGGTCGTGTATGAACGAATCGGACAAAAAAAATTTTCTTTCTCTTTCTCGGCCTTTGCCCCCCTGATTTGGCTAGAAATATAACCAGATTGATGATTTTTAATTTTTGTTATTATTTTTGCTATTTTTTGGGTCTGCAAGCCCGGGTCGAGTTAGAACGGATCGGAACTAATTTTTTTCTTTCATTCTCTTTCTCGGCCTTTTCCGACCCAATTTGGCCAGAAATAAAGCCAGATTGATGGTTTTTTTAGTTTTTTTAATTTTTTGCAATTTTTTTTTTTTTGGAATGCTCTAGAGTAGGTCGGGTAGGAACAAATTGGTACGAATTTTTTTTTCTTTCTCTTACTCATTCTTTCCTAACCCAATTGGGCAAGAAATAAAGCTAGATTGATGATTTTTAATTTTTTGAATTTTTTTGCTTTTTTTTTTAGGAATGCGAGCCCAGGTCGGGTTGTAACGGATTGGAACAAAATTTTTTGTTCTTTATCTTTCTTGGCCTTTTCCAACACGATTTTGTTGGAAATAAAGTTCGGGTGATTTTCTTTTAATTTAATTTTCTCAATTTTTTTGCTATTTTTTGGGTAATGCTCTAGCCTAGGTCGGGTAGGAACGGATCGGAATGAAATTTTTTTTTTCTCATTCTTGGCCTTTCCCCACCCGATTTGGCTAGAATTGAAGCCCGATTCATGTTTTTTCATGTTTAGAATTTTTTTGCTATTTTTTTAGGAATGCTCGAACGAAGGTCGGGTAGGAACGGATCAGAACGAAATTTTTTTTCTTTCTCTTCCTCAGCCTCTCCTGACCAGATTTGGCTAGAAATAAAGCTAGATAGATGTTTTTTAATTTTTTGAGTTTTTTTGCAATTTTTTTAGGAATGCGAGCCCGGGTCGGGTTTGAACGGATTTGAATGAAATTTTTTTTTTCTTTCTCTTTCTCAGCCTTTCCAGACCCGATTTGGTGAGAAGTAAAGCCAGAATGATGTCTATTAATTTTTCAAATTTTTTTGGGAATGCTCTAGCCCGAGTCGGGTAGGAACGGATCAGAACAAATTTTTTTTTTTTTTTTTGTTCTCTTTCTTGGCCTTTCCCGATCCGACTTGGCTTCAAATAAAGCCAGAATGATGTTTTTTAGTTTTTTGAATTTTTTTTCTATTTTTTGGGGAATGCTCTAGCTTAGGTCGGGGTGGAACGGATTGGAAATATTTTTTTTTCTTTCTCTTCTCAGCCTTTCCCGACCTAATTTGGTTAGAAATAAAGTTAGGATGATTTTCAAAATTTTTTGAATTTTTTTTTTCTATTTTCTTGGGAATGCTTTGGCGCAGGCCGGGTAGCAAAGGATTAGAATTTATATGCTTCGGAACGGATTTTTTTTTCTTTCTCTTTCTCTGCCTTTCCCACCCCGATTTGGCTCGAAATAAAGCCACATTGATCTTTTTTTTTTTTTTGAATTTTTTTGCTATTTTTTTAGGAATGCTCTTGTGTAGGTCAGGTAGGAAAGGATCAGAATATATATATATATATATATATATATAGATATATATGTATGTATATATATTTTCTCTTTCCCAGCCTTTCCCGACCAGATTTGGCTAGAAAAAAAGCTAGATTGATGTTTTTTAAGTTTTTCAATTTTTTTGGGAATGCTCTAGCCCGTGTCGATTAGGAACGGACCATGATGGAGACCAAGGCACCGCTTCGAAGGATCTCGTTCAAGTACCAATTGGGCCGGTTACGAGAGCACAAGCAAAGAAATTCAAGGATGTACTCAACGGACTCATCCAAGAGTTTTGGGCTCAAGCAAATTCGTGGAGGCCCATTGAGCATGATCCACGTGGGCAGCAAAGAATCGTCACATTAATTCAAGTTCTAGAAGGATCTGGTCAAGGCTAAGAATTGGCAAGAAATATTTTGGGCCTAGTCTAGAAGGATCGTGATGCACGACACAATTTAATATTTAATTATTGCAATTTATTATTTTTGGTATTTTTATGTTGAAAAACGTTATTTTAGGTTTAGGTGATTTATTTCCTTGTTTTTAGGTGCATTTAATGCTTTTTAGGTCAAATTTGATTCCTAATATGGTTAGGTATCAATTAGGAGTTTTTTTTAGAATATATTTTCTTGTCTGTCAAGTTTTATGGAGCCCTTAAATAGGCTCATAAGTCTGTAAACGTTTTTGGATGACATTTTTTATATTCATAAAAACTTGTGAGGTTTATTCTTTTTGGTTCTTTGAAGAACTATTCGAACTTATCGGGATTTCCCGTGGCGTTCATCTTGACTTATCAAACGGAGTTTCCACCACCGTTTGTGGCGTCTTCCTTATACCGAGGTTCTTGTTTGTCATAAACAACGGGTCGAGGTCTTCCATTCGAATCTGTCCATAGAACAATCTTGGGTTCCCTTTCGTTGTTGGGTCTCGTTATTCTTGACGGGGTTCACATCATTTGGTATCAGAGCACAGTTTCTAGTTCAGGTTTGCCTATCCTTTAACATCTTTCGTTCCTTTGTTTCTTCTTAGCCGAATTTCCTTTACCCTATCTGTTCAATCTTGTTTGTTCTTGTTGATATCTGAACTCTTGGTCTGGTCTCACATCTCTTATTTATTCCGAAATTTTATTTCATTATTCTCAAAAGCTAATTGTTGATCGAAAAGAAAAAAAAAAAAAGTGGAAATTCCAATCTGCCATATTCCTTCTAATTCTATTCTGAAAATTTCCATATTCCTTGTATTCAAATCTGAAATTCCTTGATTAGTTCTTGGTAAATTGTTGCTGGAAATTTTTGAGTTGTTTGTTTAGTTTCAAAAGAACTAAAAGAGAATTATCGAGGGGAAAAAGGCAAGAGTGGTGAGAACATCAGAGGGTAAAAGCCATATTATTTTGAGTGAAACACGAGTGAAGAGTGATCCACATTCTTGAGTGTAAACACGTAAGGGAGTGATTCATGAGGTCCTTTTTTTTTTTTTCTTTTTCTTTTTTCTAACCTTTGTTTTGTAGAAATCATGTCTTATGATAGTGGTAAGAGCATTACTGAAGATGAAACAAAATTGGTTGATCCGAAGGTATTTATGGAGGCCATGATGAGTGAGATGAGGCGTGTGATGAAGATAGAGATGGAGCAGGTTCATGAACGAATAGATCAAATGGAGAATAGACGTGAGGAGCAATCACAAAAAGGTCGTAATTTGCGTAGAAGGGAAAGATATCCATTGAGGGAGGAGGATGAAGAGCGTTATGGGTCTGGTTTTGATGAAGAAGAAGATCGAGATTCCATTGTTAACAATAGGAGACCTGGAGGAAGATATAGAGGAGCTAGGAATCACGAAGATAACAACTTGGGTGGTATTAAGATGAAAATTCCGTCCTTTCAAGGTAGATCTGATCCTGAGGCATATCTTGAGTGGGAAAAGAAGATGGAGTTCGTGTTTGATTGCCACAACTACTCCGAGGCAAAGAAGGTAAAATTAGCCGTGATTGAATTTTCTGAATATGCTATTACTTGGTGGGATCAGCTTGTGATAAACAGGAGGCGAAATAGAGAACACCCAATAGACACATGGGAGGAGATGAAAGTAGTGATGAGAAAGCGGTTCGTTCCAAGTTACTACTACCGAGAGTTGTACAAAAAGTTACAAGGTCTTAGACAAGGGAGTCGAAGCGTAGAGGATTATTACAAGGAGATGGAAATTGCTATGATCCGTGCTAATGTGGAGGAGGATCGGGAGGCTACAATGGCTAGATTTTTACTTGGCTTAAACCGGGAGATCCATGATAAGGTAGAGATGCAGCATTATGTGGAATTGGAAGATATGGTGCATATGGCTATCAAAGTGGAACAACAACTCATGAGAGGGAGTGGGACACGTGCAGGCCATAACTTTAGTTCTACCTCTTGGAAATCAAGTCATGCCAAGCCGCTGGACAAGTCTCAAACGCCCAAACCCGAGCCCAAGTCCGCGACCACCAACCACGTTCCTCAAGGTAAAACTGAAGCCTCTACCTCTAGGAATCGTGATATTAAATGTTTTAAATGTCAAGGCAGGGGCCACATAGCAAGTCAATGTCCAAACAAGCAAGTCATGGTGTTGCAAACCAGTGGTGAAATTGTGACCGATGATGAAGATTCTGACACTGACGACATGCCGCCATTGGAGGATGTTTCCGAGGAGTATTTAGCCCCTGAAGCATTGACATTGGTGGCAAGGAGAGCATTGAGCTTGCAAGTAAAAGGAGTTGATGAAGTACAGCGGGAGAATATCTTTCACACTAGGTGCTACGTTAAAGACAAGGTATGTAGTGTGATTATTGATGGTGGTAGTTGTACTAATGTTGCAAGCACAATTATGGTAGAAAAATTGGGATCGCCCATGCTAAAGCACCCTAGGCCATACAAGTTGCAATGGCTAAATGATAGTGGTGAGATAAGGGTGAACAAGCAAGTGTTAGTTGCATTTCGAATCGGTAAATACGAAGATGAAGTGTTGTGTGATGTAGTACCGATGCAAGCGGGACACTTATTGCTAGGGCATCCATGGCAGTTCGATAGGCAAGTAAAGCATGATGGCTTTACAAACAAGTACTCTTTTGTACTTAATCAACGATCAATCACTCTTGTACCATTGACACCGCAGCAAGTATACGAGGATCAAGTGAGATTACAAAAGGAGAGTGATCAAAAGAAAGAGAGTGAGCAAAAGAAAAAGAGTGAAAATCAGAGAGAGGCCAAGAAAAATGAGAGAGAAAAAGAAAATCAAAGTTGGGCCCTTGAGAGAAAATCAGAGAGAAAACAAAAGAATTTCTATGCAAAAGTGAGTGAGATTAAGCAAGCAATGTTTTCAAATCAGCCGATGATTGTACTTTTGTACAAAGAGGCACTTTTAAACACTAACGAACTTAACCTTGCTTTGCCTAGTTCTATTGTTTCTCTTTTGCAGGAGTACGAGGATGTCTTCCCCGAGGAAACACCACATGGGTTACCTCCAATCCGAGGGATTGAACATCAAATTGATTTTGTTCCCGGTGCAACCATTCCAAACCGACCAGCTTATAGGAGCAATCCTGAGGAGACAAAGGAGCTTCAACGGCAGGTAAGTGAATTGTTGGAGAAAGGGCACGTGAGGGAGAGCATGAGCCCATGTGCGGTTCCGGTCTTACTTGTGCCTAAGAAGGATCGGACGTGGAGAATGTGCGTTGATTGCCGAGCCATCAACAACATAACGGTAAAGTATCGTCACCCTATCCCACGCTTAGATGATATGTTAGATGAGCTGTATGGTTCTTGCATATTTTCTAAGATTGACTTAAAAAGTGGTTATCATCAAATTAGGATAAAAGAAGGAGATGAATGGAAAACTGCCTTCTAAACAAAATATGGTTTGTATGAATGGTTAGTTATGCCTTTTGGTTTGACTAATGCTCCGAGCACCTTTATGAGACTTATGAACCATGTTTTGCGTGCATTTATAGGCAGATTTGTTGTTGTTTATTTTGATGATATACTCATTTATAGCAAAAGCATAGACGATCATGTAGTACATTTGAAATCCGTTTTAGATGTGCTAAGGAAAGAAAGGTTGTTTGCTAATGTAAAGAAGTGCACTTTTTACACCGATAAGCTTGTATTTTTGGGATTTGTTGTTAGTGCACAAGGTATACAGGTCGATGAAGAGAAGGTACGTGCAATCCAAGAATGGCCGAGCCCCACAAGTGTAGCTAATGTTCGTAGTTTTCATGGACTTGCTAGTTTCTACCGGCGGTTTGTGAAGGACTTCAGTAGCTTAGCCGCACCGCTTACCGAAGTGATCAAGAAGAACGTTGGGTTTCGATGGGGAGAAGAACAAGAGTAGGCATTTCAATTAATCAAAGAGAAGCTGACTAATGCACCTTTGTTGTCTTTACCTAACTTTTCTAAAACGTTTGAAATTGAATGTGATGCTTTAGGTATTGGTATAGGCGCTGTTCTTATGCAAGAAGGACGACCAATTGCTTACTTCAGCGAGAAACTCAATGGGGCAGCCTTAAACTACCCAACTTATGACAAGGAGTTGTATGCATTGGTTCGGGCTTTAGAGACGTGGCAGCACTACCTATGGCCTAAGGAGTTCGTGATTCACACCGATCATGAGTCCTTGAAACACTTGAAGGGCCAACACAAGCTAAACAAAAGGCATGCGCAATGGGTGGAGTTCATAGAGACGTTTCCATACGTCATTCGGTACAAGCAAGGTAAGGAGAATGTAGTCGCCGATGCACTTTCTCGCAGGTATGCCTTACTCTCCACACTTGATGCAAAATTGCTTGGTTTTGAACACATTAAAGAATTATATGCTGAAGACCACGAATTTTGTGAGGAATATCGAGCTTGTGAGAAAATCGCCTCTGGTAAGTTCTTTAGGCTTGATGGATTCCTATTTCGAGAAAATAAGCTATGTGTGCCTAACTGTTCTATGAGGGAGTTATTAGTGCAGGAATCACATGGTGGGGGATTAATGGGACATTTTGGAGTTGCAAAGACTTTAGCTATTTTGCAGGAACACTTCTATTGGCCTCACATGAAACGAGATGTCGAACGGATTTGTGGTAGATGTGTCACATGTAAGCAAGCTAAATCCAAAGTGCAGCCCAACGAGCACATTAATTTAGATGGCAAAAAGAAAGCTGATTTTGTGAAGCAGATTCATGAGAAAGCAAGACTCAACATTGAGCGTAGAATGGAGCAATATGCCACACAAGCCAACAAGGGACGTCGTAATCTGGTTTTTGAACCCGGAGATTGGGTTTGGCTGCATATGAGAAAAGAAAGATTCCCGGCAAAAAGACGTTCCAAATTGCTCCCAAGAGGAGATGGTCCTTTCCAAGTCCTCGAGCGCATCAATGACAACGCTTACAAACTAGATTTACCTGGTGAGTACTATGTAAGTGCCACTTTTAATGTTACTGATTTGAGTCCTTTTGATGTAGGTGATGATTTGAGGGCAAATCCTTTTCAAGAGGAGGGGAATGATGGAGACCAAGGCACCGCTTCGAAGGATCTCGTTCAAGTACCAATTGGGCCGGTTACGAGAGCACAAGCAAAGAAATTCAAGGATGTACTCAACGGACTCATTCAAGAGTTTTGGGCTCAAGCAAATTCGTGGAGGCCCATTGAGCATGATCCACGTGGGCAGCAAAGAATCGTCACATTAATTCAAGTTCTAGAAGGATCTGGTCAAGGCTAAGAATTGGTAAGAAATATTTTGGGCCTATTCTAGAAGGATCGTGATGCACGACACAATTTAATATTTAATTATTGCAATTTATTATTTTTGGTATTTTTATGTTGAAAAACGTTATTTTAGGTTTAGGTGATTTATTTCCTTGTTTTTAGGTGCATTTAATGCTTTTTAGGTCAAATTTGATTCCTAATATGGTTAGGTATCAATTAGGAGTTTTTTTTAGAATATATTTTCTTGTCTGTCAAGTTTTATGGAGCCCTTAAATAGGCTCCTAAGTCTGTAAACGTTTTTTGATGACATTTTTTATATTCATAAAAACTTGTGAGGTTTATTCTCTTTGGTTCTTTGAAGAACTATTCGAACTTATCGGGATTTCCCGTGGCGTTCATCTTGACTTATCAAACGGAGTTTCCACCACCGTTTGTGGCGTCTTCCTTATACCGAGGTTCTTGTTTGTCATAAACAACGGGTCGAGGTCTTCCATTCGAATCTGTCCATAGAACAATCTTGGGTTCCCTTTCGTTGTTGGGTCTCGTTATTCTTGACGGGGTTCACATCAGACCAGAACAAATTTTTTCTTCATTTGTTCTAGTTCTCGGCCTTTCCTGATCCGATTTGGCTTCAAATAAAGCCAGAATGATGTTATTTAGTTTTTTAAATTTTTTTGCTATTTTTTGGAGAATGCTCTAGCCCGAGTCGGGGTGGAACGAATCGGAAAAATTTTTTTTTTTTCTTTTTCTTTCTCAGCGTTTCCTAACCCAATTTGGCTAGAAATAAAGCCAGAATGATGTTTATTAATTTTTGAAATTTTTTTGCTATTTTTTTGGGAATGCTCTAGCTAGGTTGGGTAGGAACGGATCGGAAAGAATTTTTTTTTTTCTTTCTCTTACTGAGCCTTTCCCAACCTGATTTGGCTTGAAATAAAGCCCGAATAATTTTTTTATTTTTTGAATTTTTTTGCTATTTTTTTGGGAATGCGAGCCTGGGTCAGGTTGAAACGGATCTGAACGAATTTTTTTTTTCTTTCTCTTTCTCGGCCTTTCCTGACCCAATTTGGCTAGAAATAAAGCCAGAATGATGTTTATTAATTTTTGGAATTTTTTTGCTATTTTTTTGGGATTGCTCTAGCCCGGGTCGGGTAGGAACGGATCGGAAATTTTTTTTTTTTTCTTTCTCTTTCTTGGCCTTTCCAAACCTGATTTGGCTTGAAATAAAGCCAGAATGATGCCTTTTAATTTTTTGAATTATTTTGCTATTTTCTGGGGAATGCTCTAGCCCGTGTCGGGTAGGAACGGATCAAAACGAAATTTTTTTTTTCTTTCTCTTTCTCGGGCCTTTCCCGACTCGATTTGGCTTGAAATAAAGCCAAGATGATGTTTTCTAATTTTTTGAATTTTTTTGCTATTTTTTTGGGAATGCTCTAGCCCAGGTCGGGTAGGAATGAATCGGAACAATTTTTTTTTTCTTTATCTTTCTCGGCCTTTCCCGCCCCGATTTGGCTAGAAATAAAGCCAGATTGATCTTTTTTTGGTTTTTTGTATTTTTTTGTAATTTTTTTGGGAATGCTCTAGTGCAGGTCAGGTAGGAACGGATCAGAAGAAAAAAAAAAAATTTTTTCTCTTTCTCGGCCTTTCCCGACCTGATTTGGCTAGAAAGAAAGCTAGATTGATGTTTTTTAAGTTTTTCAATTTTTTTGGGAATGCTCTGGCCCGTGTTGATTTGGAACGGATCAGAACAAATTTTTTTTTTTTGTTCTCGTGCTCGGCCTTTCCTGATCTGAATTGGCTTCAAATAAAGCTAGAATGATGTTTAGTTTTTCAAATTTTTTTGCTATTTTTTGGAGAATGCTCTAGCCTGGGTCGGGGTGGAACGGATCGGAACAATTTTTTTTTTCCTTTCTCTTTCTCAGCCTTTCCTAACCCGATTTGGCTAGAAATAAAGCCAGAATGATGTTTATTAATTTTTGAAATTTTTTTGCTATTTTTTTGGGAATGCTCTAGCCGGGTTGGGTAGGAACGGATCGGAACAATTTTTTTTTTCTTTCTCTTTCTCAGCCTTTCCCAACTTGATTTGGCTTGAAATAAAGCCAGAATGATTTTTTTTTTTTTTTGAATTTTTTTGCTATTTTTTTGGGAATGCGAGCCTGGGTCGGGTTGGAACGGATCTGAACGAATTTTTTTTTACTCTCTTTCTCAGTCTTTCCTGACCCGATTTGGCTAGAAATAAAGCTAGAATGATATTTTTTAATTTTTGGAATATTTTTGCTATTTTTTTTGGGATTGCTCTAGCCCTGGTCAAGTAGGAACGGATCGGAACAAATTTTTTTTTTCTTTCTATTTCTTGGCCTTTCCTAACCTGATTTGGTTTGAAATAAGGCCAGAATGATGCCTTTTAATTATTTGAATTATTTTGCTATTTTTTGGGGAATGCTCTAGCCCATGTCGGGTAAGAACGGACCAAAACGAATTTTTTTTTCTTTCTCTTTCTCGGCCTTTCCTGACTCGATTTGGCTTGAAATAAAGCCAAGATGATGTTTTCTAATTTTCTGAATTTTTTTGGGATTGCTCTAGCCCAGGTCGGGTAGGAATGAATCAGAACGATTTTTTTTTTCTTTATCTTTCTCGGCCTTTCCTACCCCGATTTGGCTAGAAATAAAGCCAGATTGATCTTTTTTTGGTTTTTCTATTTTTTTGCTATTTTTTTGGGAATGCTTTGGTGCAGGTCAGGTAGGAACGAATCAGAAGAAAAAAAATTCATGAGAAATAGGAACGAATGCTTCTCGAAATAGGAATCCATCAAGCCTAAAGAGCTTACCAGAGGCAATTTTCTCACAAGCTCGATATTCCTCACAAAATTCATGGTCTTCAGCATATAATTCTTTAATGTGTTCAAAACCAAGCAATTTTGCATCAAGTGTGGAGAGAAAGGCATACCTGCGAGAAAGTGCATCAGCGACTACATTCTCCTTACCTTGCTTGTACCGAATGACGTATGGAAACGTCTCTATGAACTCCACCCATCGTGCATGCCTTTTGTTTAGCTTGTGTTGGCCCTTCAGGTGTTTCAAGGACTCATGATCGGTGTGAATCACGAACTCCTTAGGCCATAGGTAGTGCTGCCACGTCTCTAAAGCCCGAACCAATGCATACAACTCCTTGTTATAAGTTGGATAGTTTAAGGCTGCCCCATTGAGTTTCTCGCTGAAGTAAGCAATTGGTCGTCCTTCTTGCATAAGAACGGCGCCTACACCAATACCTGAAGCATCACATTCAATTTCAAAAGTTTTAGAAAAGTTAGGTAAAGACAACAAAGGTGCGTTAGTCAGCTTCTCTTTGATTAATTGAAATGCCTTCTCTTGTTCTTCTCCCCACCAAAACCCAATGTTCTTCTTGATCACTTCGGTAAGCGGTGTGACTAAGCTACTGAAGTCCTTCATGAACCGTCGGTAGAAACTAGCAAGTCCATGAAAACTACGAACATTAGCTACACTTGTGGGGCTCGGCCATTCTTGGATTGCACGTACCTTCTCTTCATCGACCTGTATACCTTGTGCACTAACAACAAATCCCAAAAATACAAGCTTATCGGTGTAAAAAGTGCACTTCTTTAAATTAGCAAACAACCTTTCTTTCCTTAGCACATCTAAAACGGATTTCAAATGTACTACATGATCGTCTATGTTTTTGCTATAAATGAGTATATCATCAAAATAGACAACAACAAATCTGCCTATAAATGCTCGCAAAACTTGGTTCTTAAGTCTCATAAAGGTGCTCGGAACATTAGTCAAACCAAAGGGCATAACTAACCATTCATACAAACCGTATTTTGTTTGAAGGAAGTTTTCCATTCATCTCCTTCTTTTATCCTAATTTGATGATAACCACTTTTTAAGTCAATCTTAGAAAATATGCAAGAACCATACAGCTCATCTAACATATCATCTAAGCGTGGGATAGAGTGACGATACTTTACCGTTATGTTGTTGATGGCTCGGCAATCAACGCACATTCTCCATGTCCCATCCTTCTTAGGCACAAGTAAGACCGGAACTGCACATGGGCTCATGCTCTCCCTCACGTGCCCTTTCTCCAACAATTCACTTACCTGCCGTTGAAGCTCCTTTGTCTCCTCAGGATTGCTCCTATAAGCTGGTCGGTTTGGAATGGTTGCACTGGGAACAAAATCAATTTGATGTTCAATCCCTCGGATTGGAGGTAACCCATGTGGTGTTTCCTTGGGGAAGACATCCTCGTACTCCTGCAAAAGAGAAACAATAGAACTAGGCAAAACAAGGTCAAGTTCGTTAGTGTTTAAAAGTGCCTCTTTTTACAAAAGTACAATCATCGGCTGATTTGAAAACATTGCTCGCTTAATCTCACTCACTTTTGCATAGAAATTCTTTTGTTTTCTCTCTGATTTTCTCTCAAGGGTCCGAACATTGATTTTCTTTTTCTCTCTCATTTTTCTTGGTCTCTCTCTGATTTTCCCTCTTTTTCTTTTACTCACTCTCTTTCTTTTGATCACTCTCCTTTTGTAATCTCACTTGATCCTCGTATACTTGCTGCGGTGTCAATGGCACAAGAGTGACTGATCGTTGATTAAGTACAAAAGAGTACTTGTTCGTAAAGCCATCATGCTTCACTTGCCTATCGAACTGCCATGGACGCCCTAGCAATAGGTGTCCCGCTTGCATCGGTACTACATCACACAACACTTCATCTTCGTATTTACCGATTTGAAATGCAACTAACACTTCTTGTTCACCCTTATCTCACCACTATCATTTAGCCATTGCAACTTGTATGGCCTAGGGTGCTTTAATATGGGCAATCCAATTTCTCTACCATAATTGTGCTTGCAACATTAGTATAACTACTACCATCAATAATCACACTACATACATTGTCTTTAACGTAGCACCTAGTGTGAAAGATATTCTCCCGCTGTACTTCATCAACTCCTTTTACTTGCAAGCTCAATGCTCTCCTTGCCACCAATGTCAATGCGTCAGGGGCTAAATACTCCTCCTCGGAAACATCCTCCAATGGCGGCATGTCGTCACTGTCGGAATCTTCATCATCGGTCACAATTTCACTATTGGCTTGCAACACCATGACTTGCTTGTTTGGACATTGACTTGCTATGTGGCCCCTGCCTTGACATCTAAAAACATTTAATATCACGATTCCTAGAGGTAAAGGCTTCAGTTTTACCTTGAGGAACGTGGTTGGTGGTCGCGGACTTGGGCTCAGGTTTGGGCGTTTGTGACTTGTCCAGCGGCTTGGCATGACTTGATTTCCAAGAGGTAGAACTAAAGTTATGGCCTGCACGTGTCCCACTCCCTCTCTTGAGTTGTTGTTCCACTTTGATAGCCATATGCACCATGTCTTCCAATTCCACATAATGCTGCATCTCTACCTTATCATGGATCTCCCGGTTTAAGCCAAGTAAAAATCTAGCCATTATAGCCTCCCGATCCTCCTCCACATTAGTGCGGATCATAGCAATCTCCATCTCCTTGTAGTAATCCTCTACGCTTCGACTCCCTTGTCTAAGACCTTGTAGCTTTTTGTACAACTCTCGGTAGTAGTAACTTGGAACGAACCGCTTTCTCATCACTACTTTCATCTCCTCCCATGTGTCTATTGGGTGTTCTCTATTCCGCCTCCTGTTTATCACAAGCTGATCCCACCAAGTAATAGCATATTCAGAAATTCAATCACGGCTAATTTTACCTTCTTTGCCTCAGAGTAGTTGTGGCAATCAAACACGAACTTCATCTTTTTTTCCCACTTAAGATATGCCTCAGGATCAGATCTGATGTGATCCTCGTCAAGAATAACGAGACCCAACAACGAAAGGGAACCCAAGATCATTCTATGGACAGATTTGAATGGAAGACCTCGACCCGTTGTTTATAACAAACAAGAACCTCGGTATAAGGAAGACGCCACAAACGGTGGTGGAAACTCCGTTTGATAAGTCAAGATGAACGCCACGGGAAATCCCGATAAGTTCGAATAGTTCTTCAAAGAACCAAAGAGAATAAACCTCACAAGTTTTTATGAATATTCAAAATGTCATCCAAAAACGTTTACAGACTTAGGAGCCTATTTAAGGGCTCTATAAAACTTGACAGACAAGAAAATATATTCTAAAAAAACTCCTAATTGATACCTAACCATATCAGGAATCAAATTTGACCTAAAAAGCATTAAATGCACCTAAAAACAAGGAAATAAATCACCTAAACCTAAAATAACATTTTTTTAACATAAAAATACCAAAAATAATAAATTGCAATAATTAAATATTAAATTGTGTCGTGCATCACGATCCTTCTAGAATAGGCCCAAAATATTTCTTGCCAATTCTTAGCCTTGACCGGATCCTTCTAGAACTTGAATCAATGTGACAATTCTTTGCTGCCCACGTGGATCATGCTCAATAGGCCTCCACGAATTTGCTTGATCCCAAAACTCTTGGATGAGTCCGTTGAGTACATTCTTGAATTTTCTTTGCTTGTGTTCTCGTAACCGGCCCAATTGGTACTTGAACGAGATCCTTTGAAGCGGTGCCTTGGTCTCCATCAGATCTACCTTGAAAGGACAGAATTTTCATTTTTAATACCACCCAAGTTGTTATCTTCGCGATTCCTAGCTCCTCTATATCTTCCTCCAGGTCTCCTATTGTTAACAATGGAATCTCGATCTTCTTCTTCATCAAAACCAAACCCATAAAGCTCTTCATCCTCCTCCCTCGATGGATATCTTTCCCTTCTACGCAAATTATGACCTTTTTGTGGTTGCTCCTCACGTCTATTCTCCATTTGATCTATTCGTTCATGAACCTGCTCCATCTCCATCTTCATCACACGCCTCATCTCACTCATCATGGCCTCCATAAATACCTTCGGATCAACCAATTTTGTTTCATTTTCGGTAATGCTCTTACCACTATCGTGAGACATGATTTCTACAAAACAAAGGTTAGAAAAAAAAAAAAAAAAAAAAAAGACCTCACGAATCACTCCCTTACGTGTTTACACTCAAGAATGTGGATCACTCTCCACTCGTATTTCACTCAAAATAATATGGCTTTTACCCTCTGATGTTCTCACCACTCTTGCCTTTTTCCCTTCGATAATTCTCTTTCAGTTCTTTTGAAACTAAACAAACAATTCAAAAATTTCTAGCAACAATTTACCAAGAATTAATCAAGGAATTTCATATTTGAATACAAGGAATATGGAAATTTTTAGAATAGAATTAGAAGGAATATGGCAGAGAGGAATTTCCACTCGTTTTTTTTTTTTTTTTTTTTTTGACGATCAACAAATAACTTTTGAGAATAATGAAATAAAATTTTGGAATTTCCACTCGGTTTTTTTTTTTTTTTTTTTTTTTGTTAAAAATCAGCAACTAGCTTTTGAGAATAATGAAATAAAATTTCGAAATAACTAAGAGATGTGAGACCAAACCAAGAGTTCAGAGATCAATAAGAACAAACAAAGATTGAACAGATAGGGTAAAGGAAATTCGGCTAAGAAGAAACAAAGGAACGAAAGATGTTAAAGGATAGGCAAACCTAAACTAGAAACTTGGCTCTGATACCAAATGATGTGAACCCCGTCAAGCATAACGAGACCCAACAACGAAAGGGAACCCAAGATTGTTCTATGGACAGATTCGAATGGAAGACCTCGACCTGTTGTTTATGACAAACAAGAACCTCGGTATAAGAAAGACGCCACAAACGGTGGTGGAAATTCCGTTTGATAAGTCAAGATGAACGCCACGGGAAATCCCGATAAGTTTGAATAGTTCTTCAAATAACCAAAGAGAATAAACCTCACAAGTTTCTATGAATATTAAAAAAATGTCTTCTAAAAAACGTTTACAGACTTAGGAGCCTATTTAAGGGCTCCATAAAACTTGACAGACAAGAAAATATATTCTAAAAAAACTCCTAATTGATACCTAACCATATCAGGAATCAAATTTGACCTAAAAAGTATTAAATGCACCTAAAAACAAGGAAATAAATCACCTAAACCTAAAATAACATTTTTTTACATAAAAATACCAAAAATAATAAATTGCAATAATTAAATATTAAATTGTGTCGTGCATCACGATCCTTCTAAAATAGGCCCAAAATATTTATTGCCAATTCTTAGCCTTGACCGGATCCTTCTAGAACTTGAATCAAGGTGACGATTCTTTGCTGCCCACGTGGATCATGCTGAATGGGCCTCCACGAATTTGCTTGACCCATAACTCTTGTACGAGTCCGTTGAGTACATCCTTGAACTTCTTTGCTTGTGCTCTCGTAACCGGCCCAATTGGTACTTGAACGAGATCCTTCGAAGCGGTGCCTTGGTCTGCATCACTTTAGCCCAGGTCGGGTAGGAATGAATCGGAACGAATTTTTTTTACTTTCTCTTGCTCTACCTTTCCCGTCTCGATTTGGCTCGAAATAAAGCCAGATTGATCTTTTTTAAATTTTTTTGCTATTTTTTTGGGAATGCTCTAGCGCAGGTCAGGTAAGAACGGATCAGAATATATATATATATCTATTTTTTCTCTTTCTCGTCCTTTCCCGATCAGATTTCGCTAGGAAGAAAGCTAGATTGATGTTTTTTAAGTTTTTCATTTTTTTTTTTTTTGGGATTGCTCTAGCCCAGGTCGATTAGGAATGGATCAGAACAAATTTTTTTTTTTTCCCACTTTCTCGGCTGTTCCCTATCCGATTTGGCTTCAAATAAAGCCAGAATGATGTTTTTTAGTTTTTTGAATTTTTTTGCTATTTTTTGGGGAATGCTCTAGCCTGGATCGGGGTGGAACGGATCGGAACAATTTTTTTTTTCTTTCTCTTCCTCGGCCTTTCCTGACCCGATTTGGCTAGAAATAAAGCCAGAATGGTGTTTAATAATTTTTGAAATTTTTTTGCTATTTTTTGGGGAATGCTCTAGCCCGGGTCAAGGAGGAATGGGTCGGAACAATTTTTTTTTGCTTTCCCTTTCTCGGCCTTTCCCGACCCGATTTGGCTAGAAATAAAGTTAGGATAATTTTTTTAAATTTTTTTGGTAATGCTCTAACCCAGGTTGGGTATGAACGGATCGGAACGAAATTTTTTTTTCTTTCTCTTTCTCAGCCTTTTCCGACCCAATTTGGCTAAAATGAAGGCACATTGATGTTTTTAAATTTTTTGAATTTGTTACTATTTTTTTTGGAATGCTCTTGCGTCGGAACGAATTTTTTTTTCTTTCACTTTCTCGTTCATTCCTGAACCGATTTGGCTAGAAATAAAGCTAGATTGATGATTTTTAATTTTTCAAATTTTTTTGCTTTTTTTTGGGAATGCGAGCCTGGGTTGGGCTGGAATAGATTGGAACGAAATTTTTTGTTCTTTCCCTTTCTTGGCCTTTTACAACCCGATTTTGTTGGAAATAAAGTTAGGATGATTTTTTTTTTATTTTAATTTTTTGAATTTTTTGGCAAATTCTTGGTAATGCTCTAGCCTAGGTCTGGTACGAACGGATCGAAATGAATATTCTTTTTTCCTCTTTCTCGGCCTTTCCCGACCCGATTTGGCTAGAAATGAAGTCAGATCGATGTTTTTTAAATTTTGAATTTTTTTGCTATTTTTTTTGGAATGCTCGAACGTAGGTCGGGTAGGAATGGATCGGAATGAAATTTTTTTTCTTTCTCTTCCTCAGCCTTTCCTGACCAGATTTGGCTAGAAATAAAGCTAGATTGATGTTTTTTAATTTTTTGAATTTTTTTGCTATTTTTTTGGGAATGCGAGTCCATGTCAGGTTGGAATGGATCTGAACGAAATTTTTTTTTCTTTCTCTTTCTCGGCATTTCCCGACCCAATTTGGCTTGAAATAAAGCCAGGATGATGTTTTCTAATTTTTTGAATTATTTTGCTATTTTTTTGGGAATGCTCTAGCCCAAGTCAGGTTGGAATGAATCGGAACGATTTTTTTTTTTCTTTCTCTTTCTCGGCCTTTCCTGCCCCGATTTGGCTAGAAATAAAGCCAGATTGATCTTTTTTTTTTTATTTTATTTTTATATTTTTGTATTTTTTTGGGAATGCTCTAGCGCAGGTCAAGTAGGAACGGATCAGAACAAAATTTTTTTATTTTTATTTTCTCTTTCTCGGCCTTTCCCGACCTGATTTGGCTAGAAAGAAAGCTAGACTGATGTTTTTAAAATTTTTCAATTTTTTTGGGAATGCTCTAGCCCAGGTTGATTTGGAACGGATTAGAACGAATTTTTTTTTTTGTTCTCTTTCTCTGCCTTTCATGATCCGATTTAGCTTCAAATAAAGCCAGAATGATGTTTTTTAGTTTTTGAATTTTTTTGCTATTTTTCGGGGAATGATTTTAGCCTGGGTCGGGGTGGAACGGGTCTGAACAAATTTTTTTTTTTCTTTCCCTTTTTCGGCCTTTCCTAGCCCAATTTGGCTAGAATTAAAGCTAGAATTATGTGTTTTAATTTTTTGAATTTTGTTGCTATTTTTTGGGGAATGCTCTAGGAATGGATCGGAACAAAATTTTTTTTTTCTTTCTCATTCTCGGCCTTTCCCGACCCGATTTGGCTAGAAATAAAGTTAGGATGATTTTTTAAAATTTTTTGAATTTTGTTGCTATTTTTTTTGGTAATGCTCTAACCCAGGTTGGGTAGGAACGGATTAGAACGAAATTTTTTTTTCTTTCTCTTTCTCGGCCTTTTCCTACCCGATTTGGCAAGAAATAAAAACAGATTGATGTTTTTAAATTTTTTGCAATTTTTTTTGGATTGCTCTAGCTTAGGTCGGGTAGGAACGAATCGGAACGAATTTTTTTTCTTTCTTTCTCTTTCTTGGCCTTTCCCAACCTGATTTGGCTTGAAATAAAGCCGGAATGATTTTTTTAAATTTTTTTGAATTTTTTTGCTATTTTTTGGGGAACGCTCTAGCCCCTGTCGGATAGGAATGGATCAAAACGATTTTTTTTTTTCTTTCTCTTTCTTGGCCTTTCCCGACCCAATTTGGCTTGAAATAGAGTCAGGATGATGTTTTCTATTTTATTGAATTTTTTTGCTAATTTTTTTGGAATGCTTTAGCGAAGGTCGGTTATGAATGAATCGGAACGAATTTTTTTTTACTTTCTCTTTCTCTGCCTTTCCCGCCCCGATTTGGCTGGAAATAAAGCCAGATTGATCTTTTTTTAATTTTTTTGCTATTTTTCTAGGAATGATCTGGCGCAGGTCAGGTAGGAACGGATCAGAACATATATTTTTTTTTTTCTCTTTGTCGGCCTTTCCCGACTTGATTTCGCTAGGAAGAAAGCTAGATTGATGTTTTTTAAGTTTTTCAATTTTTTTGGGATTGCTCTAGCCCGGGTCAAGTAGGAATGGATCAGAACAATTTTTTTTTTTTTTTTTTTGTTCTCTTTCTTGGCCTTTCCCAATCCGATTTGGCTTCAAATAAAGCCAGAATGATGTTTTTTAATTTTTTGAATTTTTTTGCTATTTGATCTTTTTTTAATTTTTTTGCTATTTTTCTGGGAATGATCTGGCGCAGGTCAGGTAGGAATGGATCAGAACATATATATATTTTTTTTCTCTTTGTCGGCCTTTCCCGACTTGATTTCGCTAGGAAGAAAGCTAGATTGATGTTTTTTAAGTTTTTCAATTTTTTTGGGATTGCTCTAGCCCGGGTCAAGTAGGAATGGATCAGAACAATTTTTTTTTTTTTTTTTTTGTTCTCTTTCTTGGCCTTTCCCAATCCGATTTGGCTTCAAATAAAGCCAGAATGATGTTTTTTAAATTTTTGAATTTTTTTGCTATTTTTTGGGGAATGCTCTAGCCCGGGTTGGGGTAGAACGGATCGGAACAATTTTTTTTTTCTTCTCTTTCTCGACCTTTCCCGACCCGATTTGGCTAGAAATAAAGCAAGAATGATGTTTATTAATTTTTGAAATTTTTTTGCTATTTTTTGGGGAATGCTCTAGCTCGGGTCAGGTAGGAATGGATCAGAACAAATTTTTTTTTTTTTTCCTTCTCTTTCCCGGCCTTTCCCGACCCGATTTGGCAAGAAATAAAGTTAGGATGATTTTTTTTTAAATTTGTTGAATTTTTTTGGTAATGCCCTAACCCAAGTCTGGTATGAACGGATAGGAATGAAATTTTTTTTCTTTCTCTTTCTTGGCCTTTTCCGACCCGATTTGGCTTGAAATAAAGCCAGATTAACGTTTTTAAGTTTTTTGAATTTTTTGCTTTCTTTTTTGGAATGCACTAGCGTAGGTCTGGTAGGAATGAATCGGAACGAATTTTTTTTTACTTTCTCTTTCTCTGCCTTTCCCGCCCCGATTTGGCTCGAAATAAAGCCAGATTGACCTTTTTTTAATTTTTTTGCTATTTTTTTGGGAATGTTCAGGCGCAAGTCAGGTAGAAACGGATCAGAAGAAAAAAAAAATTTTTTCTCTTTCTCGGCCATTCCCGATCCGATTTGGCTTTAAATATAGCCAGAATGATGTTTTTTAGTTTTTTGAATTTTTTTGCTATTTTTTGGGGAATGCTCTAGCCAGGGTTGGGGTGGAGCAGATCGGAACAATTTTTTTTTTCTTTCTCTTTCTCGACCTTCCCAACCCGATTCGGCTAGAAATAAAGCCAGAGTAACGTTTTTAAATTTTTTTCAATTTTTTACTTTTTTTTTTTGGAATGCTCTAGCGTAGGTCGGGTAGGAATTAATCGGAACGATTTTTTTTTTACTTTCTCTTTCTCTGCCTTTCCCGCCCTGATTTGGCTCAAAATAAAGCCAGATTGATCTTTTTTTAATTTTTTTGCTATTTTTTTGGGAATGCTCTAGCAGGTCAGGTAGGACCGGATCAGAATATATATATATATATATATATATATTTTTTTTTTTCTCTTGGTCTTTCCCTACCTGATTTGGCTAGAAAGAAAGTGAGATTGATGTTTTTTAAGTTTTTCAATATTTTTGGGAATGCTCTAGCCTGTGTCGATTAGGAACGGATCAGAACAATTTTTTTTTTTTTTTTTTTTTTGTTCTCTTTCTCGGCCTTTCCCGATCCGATTTGGCTAGAAATAAAGCCAGAATGATGTTTATTAATTTTTGTAATTTTTTTGCTATTTTTTTGGGAATGCCCTAGCCCGGGTTGGGTAGGAACGGATTGGAACGAAATTTTTTTTTTCTTTCTCTTTCTCGGCCTTTCCCAACCTGATTTGGCTTGAGATAAAGCCTGTATGATTTTTTTAATTTTTTTGAATTTTTTTGCTATTTTTTGAGGAATACTCTAGCCCCTGTCGAGAAGGAGCGGATCAAAACAAAAAAAAAATTCTTTCTCTTGCTCGGCCTTTCTCGACCCCATTTGGCTGGAAATAAAGCCAAGATGATGTTTTCTAATTTTTTGAATTTTTTTCCTAATTTTTTGAGAATGCTTTAGTGCAGGTCGATTATGAATGAATCGGAACGAATTTTTTTTTACTTTCTCTTTCTCTGCCTTTCCCGCCCCAATTTGGCTTGAAATAAAGCCAAATTGATCTTTTTTTAATTTTTTTGCTATTTTTTTGGGAATGCTCTGGCACAGGTCAGGTAGGAACGGATCAGAACATATATATATATATTTTTCTCTTTCTCAGCCTTTCTCGACTTGATTTTGCTAGGAAGAAAGCTAGATTGATGTTTTTTAAGTTTTTCAATTTTTTTGGGATTGCTCTAGGCCAGCTCGAGTAGGAACAAATCAGAACAATTTTTTTTTTTTTTTTTGGTTCTCTTTCTTGGCCTATTCCAATCCGATTTGGCTTCAAATAAAGCCAGAATGATGTTTTTTAGTTTTTTGAATTTTTTTGCTATTTTTTGGGGAATGCTAGACGCCCGGGTTGGGGTGGAATGGATCAGAACAATTTTTTTTTTCTTTCTCTTTCTCGACCTTTCCCGACCCGATTTGGCTAGAAATAAAGCAAGAATGATGTTTATTAATTTTTGGAATTTTTTTGCTATTTTTTGGGGAATGCTCTAGCCCAGGTCAGGTAGGAATGGATCGGAACAATTTTTTTTTTTCCTTCTCTTTCTCAGCCTTTCCCGACCCGATTTGGCAAGAAATAAAGTTAGGATGATTTTTTTTTTAAAATTTGTTGCATTTTTTTGCTATATTTTTAGTAATGCCCTAACCCAGGTCTGGTATGAACGGATAGGAATGAAATTTTTTTTTTCTTTCTCTTTCTTGGCCTTTTCCGATCCGATTTGGCTTGAAATAAAGCCAGATTAACGTTTTTAAATTTTTTGAATTTTTTGCTTTCTTTTTTGGAATGCTCTAGCGTTGGTCGAGTAGGAATGAATCGGAATGAATTTTTTTTTACTTTCTCTTTCTTTGCCTTCCGTGCCCCGATTTGGCTTGAAATAAAGCCGAATTGACCTTTTTTTAATTTTTTTGCTATTTTTTTGGGAATGCTCTTGCGCAGGTCAGGTAGAAACGGATCAGAAGAAATTTTTTTTTTTTCTCTTTCTCGGCCATTCCCGATCCGATTTTGATGGAGACCAAGGCACCGCTTCGAAGGATCTCGTTCAAGTACCAATTGGGCCAGTTACGAGAGCACAAGCAAAGAAATTCAAGGATGTACTCAACGGACTCATCCAAGAGTTTTGGGCTCAAGCAAATTCGTGGAGGCCCATTGAGCATGATCCACGTGGGCAGCAAAGAATCGTCACATTGATTCAAGTTCTAGAAGGATCTGGACAAGGCTAAGAATTGGCAAGAAATATTTTGGGCCTATTCTAGAAGGATCGTGATGCACAACACAATTTAATATTTAATTATTGCAATTTATTATTTTTGGTATTTTTATGTTGAAAAACGTTATTTTAGGTTTAGGTGATTTATTTCCTTGTTTTTAGGTGCATTTAATGCTTTTTAGGTCAAATTTGATTCCTGATATGGTTAGGTATCAATTAGGAGTTTTTTTAGAATATATTTTCTTGTCTGTCAAGTTTTATGGAGCCCTTAAATAGGCTCCTAAGTCTGTAAACGTTTTTGGGATGACATTTTTTGAATATTCATAAAAACTTGTGAGGTTTATTCTCTTTGGTTCTTTGAAGAACTATTCGAACTTATCGGGATTTCCCGTGGCGTTCATCTTGACTTATCAAACGGAGTTTCCACCACCGTTTGTGGCGTCTTCCTTATACCGAGGTTCTTGTTTGTCATAAACAACGGGTCGAGGTCTTCCATTCGAATCTATCCATAGAACGATCTTGGGTTCCCTTTCGTTGTTGGGTCTCGTTATTCTTGACGAGGTTTACATCATTTGGTATCAGAGCACAGTTTCTAGTTCAGGTTTACCTATCCTTTAACATCTTTTGTTCCTTTGTTTCTTCTTAGCCGAATTCCCTTTACCCTATCTGTTCAATTTTTGTTTGTTCTTGTTAATATCTGAACTCTTGGTCTGGTCTCACATCTCTTATTTATTTCGGAATTTTATTTCATTATTCTCAAAAGTTAGTTGCTGATCGTTAAAAAAAAAAAAAAAAAAAAAAAAAAAAAAAAAAAAAAAAAAAAAAAAAAGGTGGAAATTCCAATCTGCCATATATTCCTTCTAATTCTATTCTGAAAATTTCCATATTCCTTATATTCAAATATGAAATTCCTTGATTAGTTCTTGGTAAATTGTTGCTGGAAATTTTTGAGTTGTTTGTTTAGTTTCAAAAGAACTGAAAGAGAATTATCGAGGGGAAAAAGGCAAGAGTGGTGAGAACATCAGAGGGTAAAAGCCATATTATTTTGAGTGAAACACGAGTGGAGAGTGATCCACATTCTTGAGTGTAAACACGTAAGGGAGTGATTTGTGAGGTCCTTTTTTTTTTTTTTTCTTTTTCTTTTTTCTAACCTTTGTTTTGTAGAAATCATGTCTTATGATAGTGGTAAGAGCATTACTGAAGATGAAACAAAATTGGTTGATCCGAAGGTATTTATGGAGGCTATGATGAGTGAGATGAGGCGTGTGATGAAGATAGAGATGGAGCAGGTTCATGAACGAATAGATCAAATGGAGAATAGACGTGAGGAGCAACCACAAAAAGGTCGTAATTTGCGTAGAAGGGAAAGATATCCATCGAGGGAGGAGGATGAAGAGCGTTATGGGTCTGGTTTTGATGAAGAAGAAGATCGAGATTCCATTGTTAACAATAGGAGACCTGGAGGAAGATATAGAGGAGCTAGGAATCACGAAGATAACAACTTGGGTGGTATTAAGATGAAAATTCCGTCCTTTCAAGGTAGATCTGATCCTGAGGCATATCTTGAGTGGGAAAAAAAGATGGAGTTCGTGTTTGATTGCCACAACTACTCCGAGGCAAAGAAGGTAAAATTAGCCGTGATTGAATTTTCTGAATATGCTATTACTTGGTGGGATCAGCTTGTGATAAATAGGAGGCGGAATAGAGAACGCCCAATAGACACATGGGAGGAGATGAAAGTAGTGATGAGAAAGCGGTTCGTTCCAAGTTACTATTACCGAGAGTTGTACAAAAAGCTACAAGGTCTTAAACAAGGGAGTCGAAGCGTAGAGGATTACTACAAGGAGATGGAAATTGCTATGATCCGCGCTAATGTGGAGAAGGATCGGGAGGCTACAATGGCTAGATTTTTACTTGGCTTAAACCGGGAGATCCATGATAAGGTAGAGATACAGCATTATGTGGAATTGGAAGATATGGTGCATATGGCTATCAAAGTGGAACAACAACTCAAGAGAGGGAGTGGGACACGTGCAGGCCATAACTTTAGTTCTACCTCTTGGAAATCAAGTCATGCCAAGCCGCTGGACAAGTCACAAACGCCCAAACCCGAGCCCAAGTCCGCGACCACCAACCACGTTCCTCAAGGTAAAACTGAAGCCTCTACCTCTAGGAATCGTGATATTAAATGTTTTAAATGTCAAGGCAGGGGCCACATAGCAAGTCAATGTCCAAACAAGCAAGTCATGGTGTTGCAAACCAATGGTGAAATTGTGACCGATGATGAAGATTCTGACACTGACGACATGCCGCCATTGGAGGATGTTTCCGAGGAGGAGTATTTAGCCCCTAACGCATTGACATTGGTGGCAAGGAGAGCATTGAGCTTGCAAGTAATAGGAGTTGATGAAGTACAGCGGGAGAATATCTTTCACACTAGGTGCTACGTTAAAGACAAGGTATGTAGTGTGATTATTGATGGTGGTAGTTGTACTAATGTTGCAAGCACAATTATGGTAGAGAAATTGGGATTGCCCATGTTAAAGCACCTTAGGCCATACAAGTTGCAATGGCTAAATGATAGTGGTGAGATAAGGGTGAACAAGCAAGTGTTAGTTGCATTTCGAATCGGTAAATACGAAGATGAAGTGTTGTGTGATGTAGTACCGATGCAAGCGGGACATTTATTGCTAGGGCGTCCATGGCAGTTCGATAGGCAAGTAAAGCATGATGGCTTTACAAACAAGTACTCATTTGTACTTAATCAACGATCAATCACTCTTGTACCATTGACACCGCAGCAAGTATACGAGGATCAAGTGAGATTACAAAAGGAGAGTGATCAAAAGAAAGAGAGTGAGCAAAAGAAAAAGAGTGAAAATCAGAGAGAGGCCAAGAAAAATGAGAGAGAAAAAGAAAATCAAAGTTCGGCCCTTGAGAGAAAATCAGAGAGAAAACAAAAGAATTTCTATGCAAAAGTGAGTGAGATTAAGCAAGCAATGTTTTCAAATCAGCCGATGATTGTACTTTTGTACAAAGAGGCACTTTTAAACACTAACGAACTTAACCTTGCTTTGCCTAGTTCTATTGTTTCTCTTTTGCAGGAGTACGAGGATGTCTTCCCCGAGGAAACACCACATGGGTTACCTCCAATCCGAGGGATTGAACATCAAATTGATTTTGTTCCCGGTGCAACCATTCCAAACCGACCAGCTTATAGGAGCAATCCTGAGGAGACAAAGGAGCTTCAACGGCAGGTAAGTGAATTGTTGGAGAAAGGGCACGTGAGGGAGAGCATGAGCCCATGTGCGGTTCCGGTCTTACTTGTGCCTAAGAAGGATCGGACGTGGAGAATGTGCGTTGATTGCCGAGCCATCAACAACATAACGGTAAAGTATCGTCACCCTATCCCACGCTTAGATGATATGTTAGATGAGCTGTATGGTTCTTGCATATTTTCTAAGATTGACTTAAAAAGTGGTTATCATCAAATTAGGATAAAAGAAGGAGATGAATGGAAAACTGCCTTCTAAACAAAATATGGTTTGTATGAATGGTTAGTTATGCCTTTTGGTTTGACTAATGCTCCGAGCACCTTTATGAGACTTATGAACCATGTTTTGCGTGCATTTATAGGCAGATTTGTTGTTGTTTATTTTGATGATATACTCATTTATAGCAAAAGCATAGACGATCATGTAGTACATTTGAAATCCGTTTTAGATGTGCTAAGGAAAGAAAGGTTGTTTGCTAATGTAAAGAAGTGCACTTTTTACACCGATAAGCTTGTATTTTTGGGATTTGTTGTTAGTGCACAAGGTATACAGGTCGATGAAGAGAAGGTACGTGCAATCCAAGAATGGCCGAGCCCCACAAGTGTAGCTAATGTTCGTAGTTTTCATGGACTTGCTAGTTTCTACCGGCGGTTTGTGAAGGACTTCAGTAGCTTAGCCGCACCGCTTACCGAAGTGATCAAGAAGAACGTTGGGTTTCGATGGGGAGAAGAACAAGAGTAGGCATTTCAATTAATCAAAGAGAAGCTGACTAATGCACCTTTGTTGTCTTTACCTAACTTTTCTAAAACGTTTGAAATTGAATGTGATGCTTTAGGTATTGGTATAGGCGCTGTTCTTATGCAAGAAGGACGACCAATTGCTTACTTCAGCGAGAAACTCAATGGGGCAGCCTTAAACTACCCAACTTATGACAAGGAGTTGTATGCATTGGTTCGGGCTTTAGAGACGTGGCAGCACTACCTATGGCCTAAGGAGTTCGTGATTCACACCGATCATGAGTCCTTGAAACACTTGAAGGGCCAACACAAGCTAAACAAAAGGCATGCGCAATGGGTGGAGTTCATAGAGACGTTTCCATACGTCATTCGGTACAAGCAAGGTAAGGAGAATGTAGTCGCCGATGCACTTTCTCGCAGGTATGCCTTACTCTCCACACTTGATGCAAAATTGCTTGGTTTTGAACACATTAAAGAATTATATGCTGAAGACCACGAATTTTGTGAGGAATATCGAGCTTGTGAGAAAATCGCCTCTGGTAAGTTCTTTAGGCTTGATGGATTCCTATTTCGAGAAAATAAGCTATGTGTGCCTAACTGTTCTATGAGGGAGTTATTAGTGCAGGAATCACATGGTGGGGGATTAATGGGACATTTTGGAGTTGCAAAGACTTTAGCTATTTTGCAGGAACACTTCTATTGGCCTCACATGAAACGAGATGTCGAACGGATTTGTGGTAGATGTGTCACATGTAAGCAAGCTAAATCCAAAGTGCAGCCCAACGAGCACATTAATTTAGATGGCAAAAAGAAAGCTGATTTTGTGAAGCAGATTCATGAGAAAGCAAGACTCAACATTGAGCGTAGAATGGAGCAATATGCCACACAAGCCAACAAGGGACGTCGTAATCTGGTTTTTGAACCCGGAGATTGGGTTTGGCTGCATATGAGAAAAGAAAGATTCCCGGCAAAAAGACGTTCCAAATTGCTCCCAAGAGGAGATGGTCCTTTCCAAGTCCTCGAGCGCATCAATGACAACGCTTACAAACTAGATTTACCTGGTGAGTACTATGTAAGTGCCACTTTTAATGTTACTGATTTGAGTCCTTTTGATGTAGGTGATGATTTGAGGGCAAATCCTTTTCAAGAGGAGGGGAATGATGGAGACCAAGGCACCGCTTCGAAGGATCTCGTTCAAGTACCAATTGGGCCGGTTACGAGAGCACAAGCAAAGAAATTCAAGGATGTACTCAACGGACTCATTCAAGAGTTTTGGGCTCAAGCAAATTCGTGGAGGCCCATTGAGCATGATCCACGTGGGCAGCAAAGAATCGTCACATTAATTCAAGTTCTAGAAGGATCTGGTCAAGGCTAAGAATTGGTAAGAAATATTTTGGGCCTATTCTAGAAGGATCGTGATGCACGACACAATTTAATATTTAATTATTGCAATTTATTATTTTTGGTATTTTTATGTTGAAAAACGTTATTTTAGGTTTAGGTGATTTATTTCCTTGTTTTTAGGTGCATTTAATGCTTTTTAGGTCAAATTTGATTCCTAATATGGTTAGGTATCAATTAGGAGTTTTTTTTAGAATATATTTTCTTGTCTGTCAAGTTTTATGGAGCCCTTAAATAGGCTCCTAAGTCTGTAAACGTTTTTTGATGACATTTTTTATATTCATAAAAACTTGTGAGGTTTATTCTCTTTGGTTCTTTGAAGAACTATTCGAACTTATCGGGATTTCCCGTGGCGTTCATCTTGACTTATCAAACGGAGTTTCCACCACCGTTTGTGGCGTCTTCCTTATACCGAGGTTCTTGTTTGTCATAAACAACGGGTCGAGGTCTTCCATTCGAATCTGTCCATAGAACAATCTTGGGTTCCCTTTCGTTGTTGGGTCTCGTTATTCTTGACGGGGTTCACATCAGACCAGAACAAATTTTTTCTTCATTTGTTCTAGTTCTCGGCCTTTCCTGATCCGATTTGGCTTCAAATAAAGCCAGAATGATGTTATTTAGTTTTTTAAATTTTTTTGCTATTTTTTGGAGAATGCTCTAGCCCGAGTCGGGGTGGAACGAATCGGAAAAATTTTTTTTTTTTCTTTTTCTTTCTCAGCGTTTCCTAACCCAATTTGGCTAGAAATAAAGCCAGAATGATGTTTATTAATTTTTGAAATTTTTTTGCTATTTTTTTGGGAATGCTCTAGCTAGGTTGGGTAGGAACGGATCGGAAAGAATTTTTTTTTTTCTTTCTCTTACTGAGCCTTTCCCAACCTGATTTGGCTTGAAATAAAGCCCGAATAATTTTTTTATTTTTTGAATTTTTTTGCTATTTTTTTGGGAATGCGAGCCTGGGTCAGGTTGAAACGGATCTGAACGAATTTTTTTTTTCTTTCTCTTTCTCGGCCTTTCCTGACCCAATTTGGCTAGAAATAAAGCCAGAATGATGTTTATTAATTTTTGGAATTTTTTTGCTATTTTTTTGGGATTGCTCTAGCCCGGGTCGGGTAGGAACGGATCGGAAATTTTTTTTTTTTTCTTTCTCTTTCTTGGCCTTTCCAAACCTGATTTGGCTTGAAATAAAGCCAGAATGATGCCTTTTAATTTTTTGAATTATTTTGCTATTTTCTGGGGAATGCTCTAGCCCGTGTCGGGTAGGAACGGATCAAAACGAAATTTTTTTTTTCTTTCTCTTTCTCGGGCCTTTCCCGACTCGATTTGGCTTGAAATAAAGCCAAGATGATGTTTTCTAATTTTTTGAATTTTTTTGCTATTTTTTTGGGAATGCTCTAGCCCAGGTCGGGTAGGAATGAATCGGAACAATTTTTTTTTTCTTTATCTTTCTCGGCCTTTCCCGCCCCGATTTGGCTAGAAATAAAGCCAGATTGATCTTTTTTTGGTTTTTTGTATTTTTTTGTAATTTTTTTGGGAATGCTCTAGTGTAGGTCAGGTAGGAACGGATCAGAAGAAAAAAAAAATTTTTTTCTCTTTCTCGGCCTTTCCCGACCTGATTTGGCTAGAAAGAAAGCTAGATTGATGTTTTTTAAGTTTTTCAATTTTTTTGGGAATGCTCTGGCCCGTGTTGATTTGGAACGGATCAGAACAAATTTTTTTTTTTTGTTCTCGTGCTCGGCCTTTCCTGATCTGAATTGGCTTCAAATAAAGCTAGAATGATGTTTAGTTTTTCAAATTTTTTTGCTATTTTTTGGAGAATGCTCTAGCCTGGGTCGGGGTGGAACGGATCGGAACAATTTTTTTTTTCCTTTCTCTTTCTCAGCCTTTCCTAACCCGATTTGGCTAGAAATAAAGCCAGAATGATGTTTATTAATTTTTGAAATTTTTTTGCTATTTTTTTGGGAATGCTCTAGCCGGGTTGGGTAGGAACGGATCGGAACAATTTTTTTTTTCTTTCTCTTTCTCAGCCTTTCCCAACTTGATTTGGCTTGAAATAAAGCCAGAATGATTTTTTTTTTTTTTTGAATTTTTTTGCTATTTTTTTGGGAATGCGAGCCTGGGTCGGGTTGGAACGGATCTGAACGAATTTTTTTTTACTCTCTTTCTCAGTCTTTCCTGACCCGATTTGGCTAGAAATAAAGCTAGAATGATATTTTTTAATTTTTGGAATATTTTTGCTATTTTTTTTGGGATTGCTCTAGCCCTGGTCAAGTAGGAACGGATCGGAACAAATTTTTTTTTTCTTTCTATTTCTTGGCCTTTCCTAACCTGATTTGGTTTGAAATAAGGCCAGAATGATGCCTTTTAATTATTTGAATTATTTTGCTATTTTTTGGGGAATGCTCTAGCCCATGTCGGGTAAGAACGGACCAAAACGAATTTTTTTTTCTTTCTCTTTCTCGGCCTTTCCTGACTCGATTTGGCTTGAAATAAAGCCAAGATGATGTTTTCTAATTTTCTGAATTTTTTTGGGATTGCTCTAGCCCAGGTCGGGTAGGAATGAATCAGAACGATTTTTTTTTTCTTTATCTTTCTCGGCCTTTCCTACCCCGATTTGGCTAGAAATAAAGCCAGATTGATCTTTTTTTGGTTTTTCTATTTTTTTGCTATTTTTTTGGGAATGCTTTGGTGCAGGTCAGGTAGGAACGAATCAGAAGAAAAAAAATTCATGAGAAATAGGAACGAATGCTTCTCGAAATAGGAATCCATCAAGCCTAAAGAGCTTACCAGAGGCAATTTTCTCACAAGCTCGATATTCCTCACAAAATTCATGGTCTTCAGCATATAATTCTTTAATGTGTTCAAAACCAAGCAATTTTGCATCAAGTGTGGAGAGAAAGGCATACCTGCGAGAAAGTGCATCAGCGACTACATTCTCCTTACCTTGCTTGTACCGAATGACGTATGGAAACGTCTCTATGAACTCCACCCATCGTGCATGCCTTTTGTTTAGCTTGTGTTGGCCCTTCAGGTGTTTCAAGGACTCATGATCGGTGTGAATCACGAACTCCTTAGGCCATAGGTAGTGCTGCCACGTCTCTAAAGCCCGAACCAATGCATACAACTCCTTGTTATAAGTTGGATAGTTTAAGGCTGCCCCATTGAGTTTCTCGCTGAAGTAAGCAATTGGTCGTCCTTCTTGCATAAGAACGGCGCCTACACCAATACCTGAAGCATCACATTCAATTTCAAAAGTTTTAGAAAAGTTAGGTAAAGACAACAAAGGTGCGTTAGTCAGCTTCTCTTTGATTAATTGAAATGCCTTCTCTTGTTCTTCTCCCCACCAAAACCCAATGTTCTTCTTGATCACTTCGGTAAGCGGTGTGACTAAGCTACTGAAGTCCTTCATGAACCGTCGGTAGAAACTAGCAAGTCCATGAAAACTACGAACATTAGCTACACTTGTGGGGCTCGGCCATTCTTGGATTGCACGTACCTTCTCTTCATCGACCTGTATACCTTGTGCACTAACAACAAATCCCAAAAATACAAGCTTATCGGTGTAAAAAGTGCACTTCTTTAAATTAGCAAACAACCTTTCTTTCCTTAGCACATCTAAAACGGATTTCAAATGTACTACATGATCGTCTATGTTTTTGCTATAAATGAGTATATCATCAAAATAGACAACAACAAATCTGCCTATAAATGCTCGCAAAACTTGGTTCTTAAGTCTCATAAAGGTGCTCGGAACATTAGTCAAACCAAAGGGCATAACTAACCATTCATACAAACCGTATTTTGTTTTGAAGGAAGTTTTCCATTCATCTCCTTCTTTTATCCTAATTTGATGATAACCACTTTTTAAGTCAATCTTAGAAAATATGCAAGAACCATACAGCTCATCTAACATATCATCTAAGCGTGGGATAGAGTGACGATACTTTACCGTTATGTTGTTGATGGCTCGGCAATCAACGCACATTCTCCATGTCCCATCCTTCTTAGGCACAAGTAAGACCGGAACTGCACATGGGCTCATGCTCTCCCTCACGTGCCCTTTCTCCAACAATTCACTTACCTGCCGTTGAAGCTCCTTTGTCTCCTCAGGATTGCTCCTATAAGCTGGTCGGTTTGGAATGGTTGCACTGGGAACAAAATCAATTTGATGTTCAATCCCTCGGATTGGAGGTAACCCATGTGGTGTTTCCTTGGGGAAGACATCCTCGTACTCCTGCAAAAGAGAAACAATAGAACTAGGCAAAACAAGGTCAAGTTCGTTAGTGTTTAAAAGTGCCTCTTTTTACAAAAGTACAATCATCGGCTGATTTGAAAACATTGCTCGCTTAATCTCACTCACTTTTGCATAGAAATTCTTTTGTTTTCTCTCTGATTTTCTCTCAAGGGCCGAACATTGATTTTCTTTTTCTCTCTCATTTTTCTTGGTCTCTCTCTGATTTTCCCTCTTTTTCTTTTACTCACTCTCTTTCTTTTGATCACTCTCCTTTTGTAATCTCACTTGATCCTCGTATACTTGCTGCGGTGTCAATGGCACAAGAGTGACTGATCGTTGATTAAGTACAAAAGAGTACTTGTTCGTAAAGCCATCATGCTTCACTTGCCTATCGAACTGCCATGGACGCCCTAGCAATAGGTGTCCCGCTTGCATCGGTACTACATCACACAACACTTCATCTTCGTATTTACCGATTTGAAATGCAACTAACACTTCTTGTTCACCCTTATCTCACCACTATCATTTAGCCATTGCAACTTGTATGGCCTAGGGTGCTTTAATATGGGCAATCCCAATTTCTCTACCATAATTGTGCTTGCAACATTAGTATAACTACTACCATCAATAATCACACTACATACCTTGTCTTTAACGTAGCACCTAGTGTGAAAGATATTCTCCCGCTGTACTTCATCAACTCCTTTTACTTGCAAGCTCAATGCTCTCCTTGCCACCAATGTCAATGCGTCAGGGGCTAAATACTCCTCCTCGGAAACATCCTCCAATGGCGGCATGTCGTCACTGTCGGAATCTTCATCATCGGTCACAATTTCACTATTGGCTTGCAACACCATGACTTGCTTGTTTGGACATTGACTTGCTATGTGGCCCCTGCCTTGACATCTAAAAACATTTAATATCACGATTCCTAGAGGTAAAGGCTTCAGTTTTACCTTGAGGAACGTGGTTGGTGGTCGCGGACTTGGGCTCAGGTTTGGGCGTTTGTGACTTGTCCAGCGGCTTGGCATGACTTGATTTCCAAGAGGTAGAACTAAAGTTATGGCCTGCACGTGTCCCACTCCCTCTCTTGAGTTGTTGTTCCACTTTGATAGCCATATGCACCATGTCTTCCAATTCCACATAATGCTGCATCTCTACCTTATCATGGATCTCCCGGTTTAAGCCAAGTAAAAATCTAGCCATTATAGCCTCCCGATCCTCCTCCACATTAGTGCGGATCATAGCAATCTCCATCTCCTTGTAGTAATCCTCTACGCTTCGACTCCCTTGTCTAAGACCTTGTAGCTTTTTGTACAACTCTCGGTAGTAGTAACTTGGAACGAACCGCTTTCTCATCACTACTTTCATCTCCTCCCATGTGTCTATTGGGTGTTCTCTATTCCGCCTCCTGTTTATCACAAGCTGATCCCACCAAGTAATAGCATATTCAGAAAATTCAATCACGGCTAATTTTACCTTCTTTGCCTCAGAGTAGTTGTGGCAATCAAACACGAACTTCATCTTTTTTTCCCACTTAAGATATGCCTCAGGATCAGATCTGATGTGATCCTCGTCAAGAATAACGAGACCCAACAACGAAAGGGAACCCAAGATCATTCTATGGACAGATTTGAATGGAAGACCTCGACCCGTTGTTTATAACAAACAAGAACCTCGGTATAAGGAAGACGCCACAAACGGTGGTGGAAACTCCGTTTGATAAGTCAAGATGAACGCCACGGGAAATCCCGATAAGTTCGAATAGTTCTTCAAAGAACCAAAGAGAATAAACCTCACAAGTTTTTATGAATATTCAAAATGTCATCCAAAAACGTTTACAGACTTAGGAGCCTATTTAAGGGCTCTATAAAACTTGACAGACAAGAAAATATATTCTAAAAAAACTCCTAATTGATACCTAACCATATCAGGAATCAAATTTGACCTAAAAAGCATTAAATGCACCTAAAAACAAGGAAATAAATCACCTAAACCTAAAATAACATTTTTTTAACATAAAAATACCAAAAATAATAAATTGCAATAATTAAATATTAAATTGTGTCGTGCATCACGATCCTTCTAGAATAGGCCCAAAATATTTCTTGCCAATTCTTAGCCTTGACCGGATCCTTCTAGAACTTGAATCAATGTGACAATTCTTTGCTGCCCACGTGGATCATGCTCAATAGGCCTCCACGAATTTGCTTGATCCCAAAACTCTTGGATGAGTCCGTTGAGTACATTCTTGAATTTTCTTTGCTTGTGTTCTCGTAACCGGCCCAATTGGTACTTGAACGAGATCCTTTGAAGCGGTGCCTTGGTCTCCATCAAGATCTACCTTGAAAGGACAGAATTTTCATTTTAATACCACCCAAGTTGTTATCTTCGCGATTCCTAGCTCCTCTATATCTTCCTCCAGGTCTCCTATTGTTAACAATGGAATCTCGATCTTCTTCTTCATCAAAACCAAACCCATAAAGCTCTTCATCCTCCTCCCTCGATGGATATCTTTCCCTTCTACGCAAATTATGACCTTTTTGTGGTTGCTCCTCACGTCTATTCTCCATTTGATCTATTCGTTCATGAACCTGCTCCATCTCCATCTTCATCACACGCCTCATCTCACTCATCATGGCCTCCATAAATACCTTCGGATCAACCAATTTTGTTTCATTTTCGGTAATGCTCTTACCACTATCGTGAGACATGATTTCTACAAAACAAAGGTTAGAAAAAAAAAAAAAAAAAAAAAAAAGACCTCACGAATCACTCCCTTACGTGTTTACACTCAAGAATGTGGATCACTCTCCACTCGTATTTCACTCAAAATAATATGGCTTTTACCCTCTGATGTTCTCACCACTCTTGCCTTTTTTCCTTCGATAATTCTCTTTCAGTTCTTTTGAAACTAAACAAACAATTCAAAAATTTCTAGCAACAATTTACCAAGAATTAATCAAGGAATTTCATATTTGAATACAAGGAATATGGAAATTTTTAGAATAGAATTAGAAGGAATATGGCAGAGAGGAATTTCCACTCGTTTTTTTTTTTTTTTTTTTTTTTGACGATCAACAAATAACTTTTGAGAATAATGAAATAAAATTTTGGAATTTCCACTCGGTTTTTTTTTTTTTTTTTTTTTTTTGTTAAAAATCAGCAACTAGCTTTTGAGAATAATGAAATAAAATTTCGAAATAACTAAGAGATGTGAGACCAAACCAAGAGTTCAGAGATCAATAAGAACAAACAAAGATTGAACAGATAGGGTAAAGGAAATTCGGCTAAGAAGAAACAAAGGAACGAAAGATGTTAAAGGATAGGCAAACCTAAACTAAAAACTTGGCTCTGATACCAAATGATGTGAACCCCGTCAAGCATAACGAGACCCAACAACGAAAGGGAACCCAAGATTGTTCTATGGACAGATTCGAATGGAAGACCTCGACCTGTTGTTTATGACAAACAAGAACCTCGGTATAAGAAAGACGCCACAAACGGTGGTGGAAATTCCGTTTGATAAGTCAAGATGAACGCCACGGGAAATCCCGATAAGTTTGAATAGTTCTTCAAATAACCAAAGAGAATAAACCTCACAAGTTTCTATGAATATTAAAAAAATGTCTTCTAAAAAACGTTTACAGACTTAGGAGCCTATTTAAGGGCTCCATAAAACTTGACAGACAAGAAAATATATTCTAAAAAAACTCCTAATTGATACCTAACCATATCAGGAATCAAATTTGACCTAAAAAGTATTAAATGCACCTAAAAACAAGGAAATAAATCACCTAAACCTAAAATAACATTTTTTTACATAAAAATACCAAAAATAATAAATTGCAATAATTAAATATTAAATTGTGTCGTGCATCACGATCCTTCTAAAATAGGCCCAAAATATTTATTGCCAATTCTTAGCCTTGACCGGATCCTTCTAGAACTTGAATCAAGGTGACGATTCTTTGCTGCCCACGTGGATCATGCTGAATGGGCCTCCACGAATTTGCTTGACCCATAACTCTTGTACGAGTCCGTTGAGTACATCCTTGAACTTCTTTGCTTGTGCTCTCGTAACCGGCCCAATTGGTACTTGAACGAGATCCTTCGAAGCGGTGCCTTGGTCTGCATCACTTTAGCCCAGGTCGGGTAGGAATGAATCGGAACGAATTTTTTTTACTTTCTCTTGCTCTACCTTTCCCGTCTCGATTTGGCTCGAAATAAAGCCAGATTGATCTTTTTTAAATTTTTTTGCTATTTTTTTGGGAATGCTCTAGCGCAGGTCAGGTAAGAACGGATCAGAATATATATATATATCTATTTTTTCTCTTTCTCGTCCTTTCCCGATCAGATTTCGCTAGGAAGAAAGCTAGATTGATGTTTTTTAAGTTTTTCATTTTTTTTTTTTTTGGGATTGCTCTAGCCCAGGTCGATTAGGAATGGATCAGAACAAATTTTTTTTTTTTCCCACTTTCTCGGCTGTTCCCTATCCGATTTGGCTTCAAATAAAGCCAGAATGATGTTTTTTAGTTTTTTGAATTTTTTTGCTATTTTTTGGGGAATGCTCTAGCCTGGATCGGGGTGGAACGGATCGGAACAATTTTTTTTTTCTTTCTCTTCCTCGGCCTTTCCTGACCCGATTTGGCTAGAAATAAAGCCAGAATGGTGTTTAATAATTTTTGAAATTTTTTTGCTATTTTTTGGGGAATGCTCTAGCCCGGGTCAAGGAGGAATGGGTCGGAACAATTTTTTTTTGCTTTCCCTTTCTCGGCCTTTCCCGACCCGATTTGGCTAGAAATAAAGTTAGGATAATTTTTTTAAATTTTTTTGGTAATGCTCTAACCCAGGTTGGGTATGAACGGATCGGAACGAAATTTTTTTTTCTTTCTCTTTCTCAGCCTTTTCCGACCCAATTTGGCTAAAATGAAGGCACATTGATGTTTTTAAATTTTTTGAATTTGTTACTATTTTTTTTGGAATGCTCTTGCGTCGGAACGAATTTTTTTTTCTTTCACTTTCTCGTTCATTCCTGAACCGATTTGGCTAGAAATAAAGCTAGATTGATGATTTTTAATTTTTCAAATTTTTTTGCTTTTTTTTGGGAATGCGAGCCTGGGTTGGGCTGGAATAGATTGGAACGAAATTTTTTGTTCTTTCCCTTTCTTGGCCTTTTACAACCCGATTTTGTTGGAAATAAAGTTAGGATGATTTTTTTTTTATTTTAATTTTTTGAATTTTTTGGCAAATTCTTGGTAATGCTCTAGCCTAGGTCTGGTACGAACGGATCGAAATGAATATTCTTTTTTCCTCTTTCTCGGCCTTTCCCGACCCGATTTGGCTAGAAATGAAGTCAGATCGATGTTTTTTAAATTTTGAATTTTTTTGCTATTTTTTTTGGAATGCTCGAACGTAGGTCGGGTAGGAATGGATCGGAATGAAATTTTTTTTCTTTCTCTTCCTCAGCCTTTCCTGACCAGATTTGGCTAGAAATAAAGCTAGATTGATGTTTTTTAATTTTTTGAATTTTTTTGCTATTTTTTTGGGAATGCGAGTCCATGTCAGGTTGGAATGGATCTGAACGAAATTTTTTTTTCTTTCTCTTTCTCGGCATTTCCCGACCCAATTTGGCTTGAAATAAAGCCAGGATGATGTTTTCTAATTTTTTGAATTATTTTGCTATTTTTTTGGGAATGCTCTAGCCCAAGTCAGGTTGGAATGAATCGGAACGATTTTTTTTTTTCTTTCTCTTTCTCGGCCTTTCCTGCCCCGATTTGGCTAGAAATAAAGCCAGATTGATCTTTTTTTTTTTATTTTATTTTTATATTTTTGTATTTTTTTGGGAATGCTCTAGCGCAGGTCAAGTAGGAACGGATCAGAACAAAATTTTTTTATTTTTATTTTCTCTTTCTCGGCCTTTCCCGACCTGATTTGGCTAGAAAGAAAGCTAGACTGATGTTTTTAAAATTTTTCAATTTTTTTGGGAATGCTCTAGCCCAGGTTGATTTGGAACGGATTAGAACGAATTTTTTTTTTTGTTCTCTTTCTCTGCCTTTCATGATCCGATTTAGCTTCAAATAAAGCCAGAATGATGTTTTTTAGTTTTTGAATTTTTTTGCTATTTTTCGGGGAATGATTTTAGCCTGGGTCGGGGTGGAACGGGTCTGAACAAATTTTTTTTTTTCTTTCCCTTTTTCGGCCTTTCCTAGCCCAATTTGGCTAGAATTAAAGCTAGAATTATGTGTTTTAATTTTTTGAATTTTGTTGCTATTTTTTGGGGAATGCTCTAGGAATGGATCGGAACAAAATTTTTTTTTTCTTTCTCATTCTCGGCCTTTCCCGACCCGATTTGGCTAGAAATAAAGTTAGGATGATTTTTTAAAATTTTTTGAATTTTGTTGCTATTTTTTTTGGTAATGCTCTAACCCAGGTTGGGTAGGAACGGATTAGAACGAAATTTTTTTTTCTTTCTCTTTCTCGGCCTTTTCCTACCCGATTTGGCAAGAAATAAAAACAGATTGATGTTTTTAAATTTTTTGCAATTTTTTTTGGATTGCTCTAGCTTAGGTCGGGTAGGAACGAATCGGAACGAATTTTTTTTCTTTCTTTCTCTTTCTTGGCCTTTCCCAACCTGATTTGGCTTGAAATAAAGCCGGAATGATTTTTTTAAATTTTTTTGAATTTTTTTGCTATTTTTTGGGGAACGCTCTAGCCCCTGTCGGATAGGAATGGATCAAAACGATTTTTTTTTTTCTTTCTCTTTCTTGGCCTTTCCCGACCCAATTTGGCTTGAAATAGAGTCAGGATGATGTTTTCTATTTTATTGAATTTTTTTGCTAATTTTTTTGGAATGCTTTAGCGAAGGTCGGTTATGAATGAATCGGAACGAATTTTTTTTTACTTTCTCTTTCTCTGCCTTTCCCGCCCCGATTTGGCTGGAAATAAAGCCAGATTGATCTTTTTTTAATTTTTTTGCTATTTTTCTAGGAATGATCTGGCGCAGGTCAGGTAGGAACGGATCAGAACATATATTTTTTTTTTTCTCTTTGTCGGCCTTTCCCGACTTGATTTCGCTAGGAAGAAAGCTAGATTGATGTTTTTTAAGTTTTTCAATTTTTTTGGGATTGCTCTAGCCCGGGTCAAGTAGGAATGGATCAGAACAATTTTTTTTTTTTTTTTTTTGTTCTCTTTCTTGGCCTTTCCCAATCCGATTTGGCTTCAAATAAAGCCAGAATGATGTTTTTTAATTTTTTGAATTTTTTTGCTATTTGATCTTTTTTTAATTTTTTTGCTATTTTTCTGGGAATGATCTGGCGCAGGTCAGGTAGGAATGGATCAGAACATATATATATTTTTTTTCTCTTTGTCGGCCTTTCCCGACTTGATTTCGCTAGGAAGAAAGCTAGATTGATGTTTTTTAAGTTTTTCAATTTTTTTGGGATTGCTCTAGCCCGGGTCAAGTAGGAATGGATCAGAACAATTTTTTTTTTGTTCTCTTTCTTGGCCTTTCCCAATCCGATTTGGCTTCAAATAAAGCCAGAATGATGTTTTTTAAATTTTTGAATTTTTTTGCTATTTTTTGGGGAATGCTCTAGCCCGGGTTGGGGTAGAACGGATCGGAACAATTTTTTTTTTCTTCTCTTTCTCGACCTTTCCCGACCCGATTTGGCTAGAAATAAAGCAAGAATGATGTTTATTAATTTTTGAAATTTTTTTGCTATTTTTTGGGGAATGCTCTAGCTCGGGTCAGGTAGGAATGGATCAGAACAAATTTTTTTTTTTTTTCCTTCTCTTTCCCGGCCTTTCCCGACCCGATTTGGCAAGAAATAAAGTTAGGATGATTTTTTTTTAAATTTGTTGAATTTTTTTGGTAATGCCCTAACCCAAGTCTGGTATGAACGGATAGGAATGAAATTTTTTTTCTTTCTCTTTCTTGGCCTTTTCCGACCCGATTTGGCTTGAAATAAAGCCAGATTAACGTTTTTAAGTTTTTTGAATTTTTTGCTTTCTTTTTTGGAATGCACTAGCGTAGGTCTGGTAGGAATGAATCGGAACGAATTTTTTTTTACTTTCTCTTTCTCTGCCTTTCCCGCCCCGATTTGGCTCGAAATAAAGCCAGATTGACCTTTTTTTAATTTTTTTGCTATTTTTTTGGGAATGTTCAGGCGCAAGTCAGGTAGAAACGGATCAGAAGAAAAAAAAAAATTTTTCTCTTTCTCGGCCATTCCCGATCCGATTTGGCTTTAAATATAGCCAGAATGATGTTTTTTAGTTTTTTGAATTTTTTTGCTATTTTTTGGGGAATGCTCTAGCCAGGGTTGGGGTGGAGCAGATCGGAACAATTTTTTTTTTCTTTCTCTTTCTCGACCTTCCCAACCCGATTCGGCTAGAAATAAAGCCAGAGTAACGTTTTTAAATTTTTTTCAATTTTTTACTTTTTTTTTTTGGAATGCTCTAGCGTAGGTCGGGTAGGAATTAATCGGAACGATTTTTTTTTTACTTTCTCTTTCTCTGCCTTTCCCGCCCTGATTTGGCTCAAAATAAAGCCAGATTGATCTTTTTTTAATTTTTTTGCTATTTTTTTGGGAATGCTCTAGCAGGTCAGGTAGGACCGGATCAGAATATATATATATATATATATATATATTTTTTTTTTTTCTCTTGGTCTTTCCCTACCTGATTTGGCTAGAAAGAAAGTGAGATTGATGTTTTTTAAGTTTTTCAATATTTTTGGGAATGCTCTAGCCTGTGTCGATTAGGAACGGATCAGAACAATTTTTTTTTTTTTTTTTTTTTGTTCTCTTTCTCGGCCTTTCCCGATCCGATTTGGCTAGAAATAAAGCCAGAATGATGTTTATTAATTTTTGTAATTTTTTTGCTATTTTTTTGGGAATGCCCTAGCCCGGGTTGGGTAGGAACGGATTGGAACGAAATTTTTTTTTTCTTTCTCTTTCTCGGCCTTTCCCAACCTGATTTGGCTTGAGATAAAGCCTGTATGATTTTTTTAATTTTTTTGAATTTTTTTGCTATTTTTTGAGGAATACTCTAGCCCCTGTCGAGAAGGAGCGGATCAAAACAAAAAAAAAATTCTTTCTCTTGCTCGGCCTTTCTCGACCCCATTTGGCTGGAAATAAAGCCAAGATGATGTTTTCTAATTTTTTGAATTTTTTTCCTAATTTTTTGGGAATGCTTTAGTGCAGGTCGATTATGAATGAATCGGAACGAATTTTTTTTTACTTTCTCTTTCTCTGCCTTTCCCGCCCCAATTTGGCTTGAAATAAAGCCAAATTGATCTTTTTTTAATTTTTTTGCTATTTTTTTGGGAATGCTCTGGCACAGGTCAGGTAGGAACGGATCAGAACATATATATATATATTTTTCTCTTTCTCAGCCTTTCTCGACTTGATTTTGCTAGGAAGAAAGCTAGATTGATGTTTTTTAAGTTTTTCAATTTTTTTGGGATTGCTCTAGGCCAGCTCGAGTAGGAACAAATCAGAACAATTTTTTTTTTTTTTTTTGGTTCTCTTTCTTGGCCTATTCCAATCCGATTTGGCTTCAAATAAAGCCAGAATGATGTTTTTTAGTTTTTTGAATTTTTTTGCTATTTTTTGGGGAATGCTAGACGCCCGGGTTGGGGTGGAATGGATCAGAACAATTTTTTTTTTCTTTCTCTTTCTCGACCTTTCCCGACCCGATTTGGCTAGAAATAAAGCAAGAATGATGTTTATTAATTTTTGGAATTTTTTTGCTATTTTTTGGGGAATGCTCTAGCCCAGGTCAGGTAGGAATGGATCGGAACAATTTTTTTTTTTCCTTCTCTTTCTCAGCCTTTCCCGACCCGATTTGGCAAGAAATAAAGTTAGGATGATTTTTTTTTTAAAATTTGTTGCATTTTTTTGCTATATTTTTAGTAATGCCCTAACCCAGGTCTGGTATGAACGGATAGGAATGAAATTTTTTTTTTCTTTCTCTTTCTTGGCCTTTTCCGATCCGATTTGGCTTGAAATAAAGCCAGATTAACGTTTTTAAATTTTTTGAATTTTTTGCTTTCTTTTTTGGAATGCTCTAGCGTTGGTCGAGTAGGAATGAATCGGAATGAATTTTTTTTTACTTTCTCTTTCTTTGCCTTCCGTGCCCCGATTTGGCTTGAAATAAAGCCGAATTGACCTTTTTTTAATTTTTTTGCTATTTTTTTGGGAATGCTCTTGCGCAGGTCAGGTAGAAACGGATCAGAAGAAATTTTTTTTTTTTCTCTTTCTCGGCCATTCCCGATCCGATTTTGATGGAGACCAAGGCACCGCTTCGAAGGATCTCGTTCAAGTACCAATTGGGCCAGTTACGAGAGCACAAGCAAAGAAATTCAAGGATGTACTCAACGGACTCATCCAAGAGTTTTGGGCTCAAGCAAATTCGTGGAGGCCCATTGAGCATGATCCACGTGGGCAGCAAAGAATCGTCACATTGATTCAAGTTCTAGAAGGATCTGGACAAGGCTAAGAATTGGCAAGAAATATTTTGGGCCTATTCTAGAAGGATCGTGATGCACAACACAATTTAATATTTAATTATTGCAATTTATTATTTTTGGTATTTTTATGTTGAAAAACGTTATTTTAGGTTTAGGTGATTTATTTCCTTGTTTTTAGGTGCATTTAATGCTTTTTAGGTCAAATTTGATTCCTGATATGGTTAGGTATCAATTAGGAGTTTTTTTAGAATATATTTTCTTGTCTGTCAAGTTTTATGGAGCCCTTAAATAGGCTCCTAAGTCTGTAAACGTTTTTGGGATGACATTTTTTGAATATTCATAAAAACTTGTGAGGTTTATTCTCTTTGGTTCTTTGAAGAACTATTCGAACTTATCGGGATTTCCCGTGGCGTTCATCTTGACTTATCAAACGGAGTTTCCACCACCGTTTGTGGCGTCTTCCTTATACCGAGGTTCTTGTTTGTCATAAACAACGGGTCGAGGTCTTCCATTCGAATCTATCCATAGAACGATCTTGGGTTCCCTTTCGTTGTTGGGTCTCGTTATTCTTGACGAGGTTTACATCATTTGGTATCAGAGCACAGTTTCTAGTTCAGGTTTACCTATCCTTTAACATCTTTTGTTCCTTTGTTTCTTCTTAGCCGAATTCCCTTTACCCTATCTGTTCAATTTTTGTTTGTTCTTGTTAATATCTGAACTCTTGGTCTGGTCTCACATCTCTTATTTATTTCGGAATTTTATTTCATTATTCTCAAAAGTTAGTTGCTGATCGTTAAAAAAAAAAAAAAAAAAAAAAAAAAGGTGGAAATTCCAATCTGCCATATATTCCTTCTAATTCTATTCTGAAAATTTCCATATTCCTTATATTCAAATATGAAATTCCTTGATTAGTTCTTGGTAAATTGTTGCTGGAAATTTTTGAGTTGTTTGTTTAGTTTCAAAAGAACTGAAAGAGAATTATCGAGGGGAAAAAGGCAAGAGTGGTGAGAACATCAGAGGGTAAAAGCCATATTATTTTGAGTGAAACACGAGTGGAGAGTGATCCACATTCTTGAGTGTAAACACGTAAGGGAGTGATTCGTGAGGTCCTTTTTTTTTTTTTTTCTTTTTCTTTTTTCTAACCTTTGTTTTGTAGAAATCATGTCTTATGATAGTGGTAAGAGCATTACTGAAGATGAAACAAAATTGGTTGATCCGAAGGTATTTATGGAGGCTATGATGAGTGAGATGAGGCGTGTGATGAAGATAGAGATGGAGCAGGTTCATGAACGAATAGATCAAATGGAGAATAGACGTGAGGAGCAACCACAAAAAGGTCGTAATTTGCGTAGAAGGGAAAGATATCCATCGAGGGAGGAGGATGAAGAGCGTTATGGGTCTGGTTTTGATGAAGAAGAAGATCGAGATTCCATTGTTAACAATAGGAGACCTGGAGGAAGATATAGAGGAGCTAGGAATCACGAAGATAACAACTTGGGTGGTATTAAGATGAAAATTCCGTCCTTTCAAGGTAGATCTGATCCTGAGGCATATCTTGAGTGGGAAAAAAAGATGGAGTTCGTGTTTGATTGCCACAACTACTCCGAGGCAAAGAAGGTAAAATTAGCCGTGATTGAATTTTCTGAATATGCTATTACTTGGTGGGATCAGCTTGTGATAAATAGGAGGCGGAATAGAGAACGCCCAATAGACACATGGGAGGAGATGAAAGTAGTGATGAGAAAGCGGTTCGTTCCAAGTTACTATTACCGAGAGTTGTACAAAAAGCTACAAGGTCTTAAACAAGGGAGTCGAAGCGTAGAGGATTACTACAAGGAGATGGAAATTGCTATGATCCGCGCTAATGTGGAGAAGGATCGGGAGGCTACAATGGCTAGATTTTTACTTGGCTTAAACCGGGAGATCCATGATAAGGTAGAGATACAGCATTATGTGGAATTGGAAGATATGGTGCATATGGCTATCAAAGTGGAACAACAACTCAAGAGAGGGAGTGGGACACGTGCAGGCCATAACTTTAGTTCTACCTCTTGGAAATCAAGTCATGCCAAGCCGCTGGACAAGTCACAAACGCCCAAACCCGAGCCCAAGTCCGCGACCACCAACCACGTTCCTCAAGGTAAAACTGAAGCCTCTACCTCTAGGAATCGTGATATTAAATGTTTTAAATGTCAAGGCAGGGGCCACATAGCAAGTCAATGTCCAAACAAGCAAGTCATGGTGTTGCAAACCAATGGTGAAATTGTGACCGATGATGAAGATTCTGACACTGACGACATGCCGCCATTGGAGGATGTTTCCGAGGAGGAGTATTTAGCCCCTAACGCATTGACATTGGTGGCAAGGAGAGCATTGAGCTTGCAAGTAATAGGAGTTGATGAAGTACAGCGGGAGAATATCTTTCACACTAGGTGCTACGTTAAAGACAAGGTATGTAGTGTGATTATTGATGGTGGTAGTTGTACTAATGTTGCAAGCACAATTATGGTAGAGAAATTGGGATTGCCCATGTTAAAGCACCTTAGGCCATACAAGTTGCAATGGCTAAATGATAGTGGTGAGATAAGGGTGAACAAGCAAGTGTTAGTTGCATTTCGAATCGGTAAATACGAAGATGAAGTGTTGTGTGATGTAGTACCGATGCAAGCGGGACATTTATTGCTAGGGCGTCCATGGCAGTTCGATAGGCAAGTAAAGCATGATGGCTTTACAAACAAGTACTCATTTGTACTTAATCAACGATCAATCACTCTTGTACCATTGACACCGCAGCAAGTATACGAGGATCAAGTGAGATTACAAAAGGAGAGTGATCAAAAGAAAGAGAGTGAGCAAAAGAAAAAGAGTGAAAATCAGAGAGAGGCCAAGAAAAATGAGAGAGAAAAAGAAAATCAAAGTTCGGCCCTTGAGAGAAAATCAGAGAGAAAACAAAAGAATTTCTATGCAAAAGTGAGTGAGATTAAGCAAGCAATGTTTTCAAATCAGCCGATGATTGTACTTTTGTACAAAGAGGCACTTTTAAACACTAACGAACTTAACCTTGCTTTGCCTAGTTCTATTGTTTCTCTTTTGCAGGAGTACGAGGATGTCTTCCCCGAGGAAACACCACATGGGTTACCTCCAATCCGAGGGATTGAACATCAAATTGATTTTGTTCCCGGTGCAACCATTCCAAACCGACCAGCTTATAGGAGCAATCCTGAGGAGACAAAGGAGCTTCAACGGCAGGTAAGTGAATTGTTGGAGAAAGGGCACGTGAGGGAGAGCATGAGCCCATGTGCGGTTCCGGTCTTACTTGTGCCTAAGAAGGATCGGACGTGGAGAATGTGCGTTGATTGCCGAGCCATCAACAACATAACGGTAAAGTATCGTCACCCTATCCCACGCTTAGATGATATGTTAGATGAGCTGTATGGTTCTTGCATATTTTCTAAGATTGACTTAAAAAGTGGTTATCATCAAATTAGGATAAAAGAAGGAGATGAATGGAAAACTGCCTTCTAAACAAAATATGGTTTGTATGAATGGTTAGTTATGCCTTTTGGTTTGACTAATGCTCCGAGCACCTTTATGAGACTTATGAACCATGTTTTGCGTGCATTTATAGGCAGATTTGTTGTTGTTTATTTTGATGATATACTCATTTATAGCAAAAGCATAGACGATCATGTAGTACATTTGAAATCCGTTTTAGATGTGCTAAGGAAAGAAAGGTTGTTTGCTAATGTAAAGAAGTGCACTTTTTACACCGATAAGCTTGTATTTTTGGGATTTGTTGTTAGTGCACAAGGTATACAGGTCGATGAAGAGAAGGTACGTGCAATCCAAGAATGGCCGAGCCCCACAAGTGTAGCTAATGTTCGTAGTTTTCATGGACTTGCTAGTTTCTACCGGCGGTTTGTGAAGGACTTCAGTAGCTTAGCCGCACCGCTTACCGAAGTGATCAAGAAGAACGTTGGGTTTCGATGGGGAGAAGAACAAGAGTAGGCATTTCAATTAATCAAAGAGAAGCTGACTAATGCACCTTTGTTGTCTTTACCTAACTTTTCTAAAACGTTTGAAATTGAATGTGATGCTTTAGGTATTGGTATAGGCGCTGTTCTTATGCAAGAAGGACGACCAATTGCTTACTTCAGCGAGAAACTCAATGGGGCAGCCTTAAACTACCCAACTTATGACAAGGAGTTGTATGCATTGGTTCGGGCTTTAGAGACGTGGCAGCACTACCTATGGCCTAAGGAGTTCGTGATTCACACCGATCATGAGTCCTTGAAACACTTGAAGGGCCAACACAAGCTAAACAAAAGGCATGCGCAATGGGTGGAGTTCATAGAGACGTTTCCATACGTCATTCGGTACAAGCAAGGTAAGGAGAATGTAGTCGCCGATGCACTTTCTCGCAGGTATGCCTTACTCTCCACACTTGATGCAAAATTGCTTGGTTTTGAACACATTAAAGAATTATATGCTGAAGACCACGAATTTTGTGAGGAATATCGAGCTTGTGAGAAAATCGCCTCTGGTAAGTTCTTTAGGCTTGATGGATTCCTATTTCGAGAAAATAAGCTATGTGTGCCTAACTGTTCTATGAGGGAGTTATTAGTGCAGGAATCACATGGTGGGGGATTAATGGGACATTTTGGAGTTGCAAAGACTTTAGCTATTTTGCAGGAACACTTCTATTGGCCTCACATGAAACGAGATGTCGAACGGATTTGTGGTAGATGTGTCACATGTAAGCAAGCTAAATCCAAAGTGCAGCCCAACGAGCACATTAATTTAGATGGCAAAAAGAAAGCTGATTTTGTGAAGCAGATTCATGAGAAAGCAAGACTCAACATTGAGCGTAGAATGGAGCAATATGCCACACAAGCCAACAAGGGACGTCGTAATCTGGTTTTTGAACCCGGAGATTGGGTTTGGCTGCATATGAGAAAAGAAAGATTCCCGGCAAAAAGACGTTCCAAATTGCTCCCAAGAGGAGATGGTCCTTTCCAAGTCCTCGAGCGCATCAATGACAACGCTTACAAACTAGATTTACCTGGTGAGTACTATGTAAGTGCCACTTTTAATGTTACTGATTTGAGTCCTTTTGATGTAGGTGATGATTTGAGGGCAAATCCTTTTCAAGAGGAGGGGAATGATGGAGACCAAGGCACCGCTTCGAAGGATCTCGTTCAAGTACCAATTGGGCCGGTTACGAGAGCACAAGCAAAGAAATTCAAGGATGTACTCAACGGACTCATTCAAGAGTTTTGGGCTCAAGCAAATTCGTGGAGGCCCATTGAGCATGATCCACGTGGGCAGCAAAGAATCGTCACATTAATTCAAGTTCTAGAAGGATCTGGTCAAGGCTAAGAATTGGTAAGAAATATTTTGGGCCTATTCTAGAAGGATCGTGATGCACGACACAATTTAATATTTAATTATTGCAATTTATTATTTTTGGTATTTTTATGTTGAAAAACGTTATTTTAGGTTTAGGTGATTTATTTCCTTGTTTTTAGGTGCATTTAATGCTTTTTAGGTCAAATTTGATTCCTAATATGGTTAGGTATCAATTAGGAGTTTTTTTTAGAATATATTTTCTTGTCTGTCAAGTTTTATGGAGCCCTTAAATAGGCTCCTAAGTCTGTAAACGTTTTTTGATGACATTTTTTATATTCATAAAAACTTGTGAGGTTTATTCTCTTTGGTTCTTTGAAGAACTATTCGAACTTATCGGGATTTCCCGTGGCGTTCATCTTGACTTATCAAACGGAGTTTCCACCACCGTTTGTGGCGTCTTCCTTATACCGAGGTTCTTGTTTGTCATAAACAACGGGTCGAGGTCTTCCATTCGAATCTGTCCATAGAACAATCTTGGGTTCCCTTTCGTTGTTGGGTCTCGTTATTCTTGACGGGGTTCACATCAGACCAGAACAAATTTTTTCTTCATTTGTTCTAGTTCTCGGCCTTTCCTGATCCGATTTGGCTTCAAATAAAGCCAGAATGATGTTATTTAGTTTTTTAAATTTTTTTGCTATTTTTTGGAGAATGCTCTAGCCCGAGTCGGGGTGGAACGAATCGGAAAAATTTTTTTTTTTTCTTTTTCTTTCTCAGCGTTTCCTAACCCAATTTGGCTAGAAATAAAGCCAGAATGATGTTTATTAATTTTTGAAATTTTTTTGCTATTTTTTTGGGAATGCTCTAGCTAGGTTGGGTAGGAACGGATCGGAAAGAATTTTTTTTTTTCTTTCTCTTACTGAGCCTTTCCCAACTTGATTTGGCTTGAAATAAAGCCCGAATAATTTTTTTATTTTTTGAATTTTTTTGCTATTTTTTTGGGAATGCGAGCCTGGGTCAGGTTGAAACGGATCTGAACGAATTTTTTTTTTCTTTCTCTTTCTCGGCCTTTCCTGACCCAATTTGGCTAGAAATAAAGCCAGAATGATGTTTATTAATTTTTGGAATTTTTTTGCTATTTTTTTGGGATTGCTCTAGCCCGGGTCGGGTAGGAACGGATCGGAAATTTTTTTTTTTTTCTTTCTCTTTCTTGGCCTTTCCAAACCTGATTTGGCTTGAAATAAAGCCAGAATGATGCCTTTTAATTTTTTGAATTATTTTGCTATTTTCTGGGGAATGCTCTAGCCCGTGTCGGGTAGGAACGGATCAAAACGAAATTTTTTTTTTCTTTCTCTTTCTCGGGCCTTTCCCGACTCGATTTGGCTTGAAATAAAGCCAAGATGATGTTTTCTAATTTTTTGAATTTTTTTGCTATTTTTTTGGGAATGCTCTAGCCCAGGTCGGGTAGGAATGAATCGGAACAATTTTTTTTTTCTTTATCTTTCTCGGCCTTTCCCGCCCCGATTTGGCTAGAAATAAAGCCAGATTGATCTTTTTTTGGTTTTTTGTATTTTTTTGTAATTTTTTTGGGAATGCTCTAGTGTAGGTCAGGTAGGAACGGATCAGAAGAAAAAAAAAATTTTTTTCTCTTTCTCGGCCTTTCCCGACCTGATTTGGCTAGAAAGAAAGCTAGATTGATGTTTTTTAAGTTTTTCAATTTTTTTGGGAATGCTCTGGCCCGTGTTGATTTGGAACGGATCAGAACAAATTTTTTTTTTTTGTTCTCGTGCTCGGCCTTTCCTGATCTGAATTGGCTTCAAATAAAGCTAGAATGATGTTTAGTTTTTCAAATTTTTTTGCTATTTTTTGGAGAATGCTCTAGCCTGGGTCGGGGTGGAACGGATCGGAACAATTTTTTTTTTCCTTTCTCTTTCTCAGCCTTTCCTAACCCGATTTGGCTAGAAATAAAGCCAGAATGATGTTTATTAATTTTTGAAATTTTTTTGCTATTTTTTTGGGAATGCTCTAGCCGGGTTGGGTAGGAACGGATCGGAACAATTTTTTTTTTCTTTCTCTTTCTCAGCCTTTCCCAACTTGATTTGGCTTGAAATAAAGCCAGAATGATTTTTTTTTTTTTTTGAATTTTTTTGCTATTTTTTTGGGAATGCGAGCCTGGGTCGGGTTGGAACGGATCTGAACGAATTTTTTTTTACTCTCTTTCTCAGTCTTTCCTGACCCGATTTGGCTAGAAATAAAGCTAGAATGATATTTTTTAATTTTTGGAATATTTTTGCTATTTTTTTTGGGATTGCTCTAGCCCTGGTCAAGTAGGAACGGATCGGAACAAATTTTTTTTTTCTTTCTATTTCTTGGCCTTTCCTAACCTGATTTGGTTTGAAATAAGGCCAGAATGATGCCTTTTAATTATTTGAATTATTTTGCTATTTTTTGGGGAATGCTCTAGCCCATGTCGGGTAAGAACGGACCAAAACGAATTTTTTTTTCTTTCTCTTTCTCGGCCTTTCCTGACTCGATTTGGCTTGAAATAAAGCCAAGATGATGTTTTCTAATTTTCTGAATTTTTTTGGGATTGCTCTAGCCCAGGTCGGGTAGGAATGAATCAGAACGATTTTTTTTTTCTTTATCTTTCTCGGCCTTTCCTACCCCGATTTGGCTAGAAATAAAGCCAGATTGATCTTTTTTTGGTTTTTCTATTTTTTTGCTATTTTTTTGGGAATGCTTTGGTGCAGGTCAGGTAGGAACGAATCAGAAGAAAAAAAATTCATGAGAAATAGGAACGAATGCTTCTCGAAATAGGAATCCATCAAGCCTAAAGAGCTTACCAGAGGCAATTTTCTCACAAGCTCGATATTCCTCACAAAATTCATGGTCTTCAGCATATAATTCTTTAATGTGTTCAAAACCAAGCAATTTTGCATCAAGTGTGGAGAGAAAGGCATACCTGCGAGAAAGTGCATCAGCGACTACATTCTCCTTACCTTGCTTGTACCGAATGACGTATGGAAACGTCTCTATGAACTCCACCCATCGTGCATGCCTTTTGTTTAGCTTGTGTTGGCCCTTCAGGTGTTTCAAGGACTCATGATCGGTGTGAATCACGAACTCCTTAGGCCATAGGTAGTGCTGCCACGTCTCTAAAGCCCGAACCAATGCATACAACTCCTTGTTATAAGTTGGATAGTTTAAGGCTGCCCCATTGAGTTTCTCGCTGAAGTAAGCAATTGGTCGTCCTTCTTGCATAAGAACGGCGCCTACACCAATACCTGAAGCATCACATTCAATTTCAAAAGTTTTAGAAAAGTTAGGTAAAGACAACAAAGGTGCGTTAGTCAGCTTCTCTTTGATTAATTGAAATGCCTTCTCTTGTTCTTCTCCCCACCAAAACCCAATGTTCTTCTTGATCACTTCGGTAAGCGGTGTGACTAAGCTACTGAAGTCCTTCATGAACCGTCGGTAGAAACTAGCAAGTCCATGAAAACTACGAACATTAGCTACACTTGTGGGGCTCGGCCATTCTTGGATTGCACGTACCTTCTCTTCATCGACCTGTATACCTTGTGCACTAACAACAAATCCCAAAAATACAAGCTTATCGGTGTAAAAAGTGCACTTCTTTAAATTAGCAAACAACCTTTCTTTCCTTAGCACATCTAAAACGGATTTCAAATGTACTACATGATCGTCTATGTTTTTGCTATAAATGAGTATATCATCAAAATAGACAACAACAAATCTGCCTATAAATGCTCGCAAAACTTGGTTCTTAAGTCTCATAAAGGTGCTCGGAACATTAGTCAAACCAAAGGGCATAACTAACCATTCATACAAACCGTATTTTGTTTTGAAGGAAGTTTTCCATTCATCTCCTTCTTTTATCCTAATTTGATGATAACCACTTTTTAAGTCAATCTTAGAAAATATGCAAGAACCATACAGCTCATCTAACATATCATCTAAGCGTGGGATAGAGTGACGATACTTTACCGTTATGTTGTTGATGGCTCGGCAATCAACGCACATTCTCCATGTCCCATCCTTCTTAGGCACAAGTAAGACCGGAACTGCACATGGGCTCATGCTCTCCCTCACGTGCCCTTTCTCCAACAATTCACTTACCTGCCGTTGAAGCTCCTTTGTCTCCTCAGGATTGCTCCTATAAGCTGGTCGGTTTGGAATGGTTGCACTGGGAACAAAATCAATTTGATGTTCAATCCCTCGGATTGGAGGTAACCCATGTGGTGTTTCCTTGGGGAAGACATCCTCGTACTCCTGCAAAAGAGAAACAATAGAACTAGGCAAAACAAGGTCAAGTTCGTTAGTGTTTAAAAGTGCCTCTTTTTACAAAAGTACAATCATCGGCTGATTTGAAAACATTGCTCGCTTAATCTCACTCACTTTTGCATAGAAATTCTTTTGTTTTCTCTCTGATTTTCTCTCAAGGGCCGAACATTGATTTTCTTTTTCTCTCTCATTTTTCTTGGTCTCTCTCTGATTTTCCCTCTTTTTCTTTTACTCACTCTCTTTCTTTTGATCACTCTCCTTTTGTAATCTCACTTGATCCTCGTATACTTGCTGCGGTGTCAATGGCACAAGAGTGACTGATCGTTGATTAAGTACAAAAGAGTACTTGTTCGTAAAGCCATCATGCTTCACTTGCCTATCGAACTGCCATGGACGCCCTAGCAATAGGTGTCCCGCTTGCATCGGTACTACATCACACAACACTTCATCTTCGTATTTACCGATTTGAAATGCAACTAACACTTCTTGTTCACCCTTATCTCACCACTATCATTTAGCCATTGCAACTTGTATGGCCTAGGGTGCTTTAATATGGGCAATCCCAATTTCTCTACCATAATTGTGCTTGCAACATTAGTATAACTACTACCATCAATAATCACACTACATACCTTGTCTTTAACGTAGCACCTAGTGTGAAAGATATTCTCCCGCTGTACTTCATCAACTCCTTTTACTTGCAAGCTCAATGCTCTCCTTGCCACCAATGTCAATGCGTCAGGGGCTAAATACTCCTCCTCGGAAACATCCTCCAATGGCGGCATGTCGTCACTGTCGGAATCTTCATCATCGGTCACAATTTCACTATTGGCTTGCAACACCATGACTTGCTTGTTTGGACATTGACTTGCTATGTGGCCCCTGCCTTGACATCTAAAAACATTTAATATCACGATTCCTAGAGGTAAAGGCTTCAGTTTTACCTTGAGGAACGTGGTTGGTGGTCGCGGACTTGGGCTCAGGTTTGGGCGTTTGTGACTTGTCCAGCGGCTTGGCATGACTTGATTTCCAAGAGGTAGAACTAAAGTTATGGCCTGCACGTGTCCCACTCCCTCTCTTGAGTTGTTGTTCCACTTTGATAGCCATATGCACCATGTCTTCCAATTCCACATAATGCTGCATCTCTACCTTATCATGGATCTCCCGGTTTAAGCCAAGTAAAAATCTAGCCATTATAGCCTCCCGATCCTCCTCCACATTAGTGCGGATCATAGCAATCTCCATCTCCTTGTAGTAATCCTCTACGCTTCGACTCCCTTGTCTAAGACCTTGTAGCTTTTTGTACAACTCTCGGTAGTAGTAACTTGGAACGAACCGCTTTCTCATCACTACTTTCATCTCCTCCCATGTGTCTATTGGGTGTTCTCTATTCCGCCTCCTGTTTATCACAAGCTGATCCCACCAAGTAATAGCATATTCAGAAAATTCAATCACGGCTAATTTTACCTTCTTTGCCTCAGAGTAGTTGTGGCAATCAAACACGAACTTCATCTTTTTTTCCCACTTAAGATATGCCTCAGGATCAGATCTGATGTGATCCTCGTCAAGAATAACGAGACCCAACAACGAAAGGGAACCCAAGATCATTCTATGGACAGATTTGAATGGAAGACCTCGACCCGTTGTTTATAACAAACAAGAACCTCGGTATAAGGAAGACGCCACAAACGGTGGTGGAAACTCCGTTTGATAAGTCAAGATGAACGCCACGGGAAATCCCGATAAGTTCGAATAGTTCTTCAAAGAACCAAAGAGAATAAACCTCACAAGTTTTTATGAATATTCAAAATGTCATCCAAAAACGTTTACAGACTTAGGAGCCTATTTAAGGGCTCTATAAAACTTGACAGACAAGAAAATATATTCTAAAAAAACTCCTAATTGATACCTAACCATATCAGGAATCAAATTTGACCTAAAAAGCATTAAATGCACCTAAAAACAAGGAAATAAATCACCTAAACCTAAAATAACATTTTTTTAACATAAAAATACCAAAAATAATAAATTGCAATAATTAAATATTAAATTGTGTCGTGCATCACGATCCTTCTAGAATAGGCCCAAAATATTTCTTGCCAATTCTTAGCCTTGACCGGATCCTTCTAGAACTTGAATCAATGTGACAATTCTTTGCTGCCCACGTGGATCATGCTCAATAGGCCTCCACGAATTTGCTTGATCCCAAAACTCTTGGATGAGTCCGTTGAGTACATTCTTGAATTTTCTTTGCTTGTGTTCTCGTAACCGGCCCAATTGGTACTTGAACGAGATCCTTTGAAGCGGTGCCTTGGTCTCCATCAAGATCTACCTTGAAAGGACAGAATTTTCATTTTAATACCACCCAAGTTGTTATCTTCGCGATTCCTAGCTCCTCTATATCTTCCTCCAGGTCTCCTATTGTTAACAATGGAATCTCGATCTTCTTCTTCATCAAAACCAAACCCATAAAGCTCTTCATCCTCCTCCCTCGATGGATATCTTTCCCTTCTACGCAAATTATGACCTTTTTGTGGTTGCTCCTCACGTCTATTCTCCATTTGATCTATTCGTTCATGAACCTGCTCCATCTCCATCTTCATCACACGCCTCATCTCACTCATCATGGCCTCCATAAATACCTTCGGATCAACCAATTTTGTTTCATTTTCGGTAATGCTCTTACCACTATCGTGAGACATGATTTCTACAAAACAAAGGTTAGAAAAAAAAAAAAAAAAAAAAAAAGACCTCACGAATCACTCCCTTACGTGTTTACACTCAAGAATGTGGATCACTCTCCACTCGTATTTCACTCAAAATAATATGGCTTTTACCCTCTGATGTTCTCACCACTCTTGCCTTTTTCCCTTCGATAATTCTCTTTCAGTTCTTTTGAAACTAAACAAACAATTCAAAAATTTCTAGCAACAATTTACCAAGAATTAATCAAGGAATTTCATATTTGAATACAAGGAATATGGAAATTTTTAGAATAGAATTAGAAGGAATATGGCAGAGAGGAATTTCCACTCGTTTTTTTTTTTTTTTTTTTTTTGACGATCAACAAATAACTTTTGAGAATAATGAAATAAAATTTTGGAATTTCCACTCGGTTTTTTTTTTTTTTTTTTTTTTTTGTTAAAAATCAGCAACTAGCTTTTGAGAATAATGAAATAAAATTTCGAAATAACTAAGAGATGTGAGACCAAACCAAGAGTTCAGAGATCAATAAGAACAAACAAAGATTGAACAGATAGGGTAAAGGAAATTCGGCTAAGAAGAAACAAAGGAACGAAAGATGTTAAAGGATAGGCAAACCTAAACTAGAAACTTGGCTCTGATACCAAATGATGTGAACCCCGTCAAGCATAACGAGACCCAACAACGAAAGGGAACCCAAGATTGTTCTATGGACAGATTCGAATGGAAGACCTCGACCTGTTGTTTATGACAAACAAGAACCTCGGTATAAGAAAGACGCCACAAACGGTGGTGGAAATTCCGTTTGATAAGTCAAGATGAACGCCACGGGAAATCCCGATAAGTTTGAATAGTTCTTCAAATAACCAAAGAGAATAAACCTCACAAGTTTCTATGAATATTAAAAAAATGTCTTCTAAAAAACGTTTACAGACTTAGGAGCCTATTTAAGGGCTCCATAAAACTTGACAGACAAGAAAATATATTCTAAAAAAACTCCTAATTGATACCTAACCATATCAGGAATCAAATTTGACCTAAAAAGTATTAAATGCACCTAAAAACAAGGAAATAAATCACCTAAACCTAAAATAACATTTTTTTACATAAAAATACCAAAAATAATAAATTGCAATAATTAAATATTAAATTGTGTCGTGCATCACGATCCTTCTAAAATAGGCCCAAAATATTTATTGCCAATTCTTAGCCTTGACCGGATCCTTCTAGAACTTGAATCAAGGTGACGATTCTTTGCTGCCCACGTGGATCATGCTGAATGGGCCTCCACGAATTTGCTTGACCCATAACTCTTGTACGAGTCCGTTGAGTACATCCTTGAACTTCTTTGCTTGTGCTCTCGTAACCGGCCCAATTGGTACTTGAACGAGATCCTTCGAAGCGGTGCCTTGGTCTGCATCACTTTAGCCCAGGTCGGGTAGGAATGAATCGGAACGAATTTTTTTTACTTTCTCTTGCTCTACCTTTCCCGTCTCGATTTGGCTCGAAATAAAGCCAGATTGATCTTTTTTAAATTTTTTTGCTATTTTTTTGGGAATGCTCTAGCGCAGGTCAGGTAAGAACGGATCAGAATATATATATATATCTATTTTTTCTCTTTCTCGTCCTTTCCCGATCAGATTTCGCTAGGAAGAAAGCTAGATTGATGTTTTTTAAGTTTTTCATTTTTTTTTTTTTTGGGATTGCTCTAGCCCAGGTCGATTAGGAATGGATCAGAACAAATTTTTTTTTTTTCCCACTTTCTCGGCTGTTCCCTATCCGATTTGGCTTCAAATAAAGCCAGAATGATGTTTTTTAGTTTTTTGAATTTTTTTGCTATTTTTTGGGGAATGCTCTAGCCTGGATCGGGGTGGAACGGATCGGAACAATTTTTTTTTTCTTTCTCTTCCTCGGCCTTTCCTGACCCGATTTGGCTAGAAATAAAGCCAGAATGGTGTTTAATAATTTTTGAAATTTTTTTGCTATTTTTTGGGGAATGCTCTAGCCCGGGTCAAGGAGGAATGGGTCGGAACAATTTTTTTTTGCTTTCCCTTTCTCGGCCTTTCCCGACCCGATTTGGCTAGAAATAAAGTTAGGATAATTTTTTTAAATTTTTTTGGTAATGCTCTAACCCAGGTTGGGTATGAACGGATCGGAACGAAATTTTTTTTTCTTTCTCTTTCTCAGCCTTTTCCGACCCAATTTGGCTAAAATGAAGGCACATTGATGTTTTTAAATTTTTTGAATTTGTTACTATTTTTTTTGGAATGCTCTTGCGTCGGAACGAATTTTTTTTTCTTTCACTTTCTCGTTCATTCCTGAACCGATTTGGCTAGAAATAAAGCTAGATTGATGATTTTTAATTTTTCAAATTTTTTTGCTTTTTTTTGGGAATGCGAGCCTGGGTTGGGCTGGAATAGATTGGAACGAAATTTTTTGTTCTTTCCCTTTCTTGGCCTTTTACAACCCGATTTTGTTGGAAATAAAGTTAGGATGATTTTTTTTTTATTTTAATTTTTTGAATTTTTTGGCAAATTCTTGGTAATGCTCTAGCCTAGGTCTGGTACGAACGGATCGAAATGAATATTCTTTTTTCCTCTTTCTCGGCCTTTCCCGACCCGATTTGGCTAGAAATGAAGTCAGATCGATGTTTTTTAAATTTTGAATTTTTTTGCTATTTTTTTTGGAATGCTCGAACGTAGGTCGGGTAGGAATGGATCGGAATGAAATTTTTTTTCTTTCTCTTCCTCAGCCTTTCCTGACCAGATTTGGCTAGAAATAAAGCTAGATTGATGTTTTTTAATTTTTTGAATTTTTTTGCTATTTTTTTGGGAATGCGAGTCCATGTCAGGTTGGAATGGATCTGAACGAAATTTTTTTTTCTTTCTCTTTCTCGGCATTTCCCGACCCAATTTGGCTTGAAATAAAGCCAGGATGATGTTTTCTAATTTTTTGAATTATTTTGCTATTTTTTTGGGAATGCTCTAGCCCAAGTCAGGTTGGAATGAATCGGAACGATTTTTTTTTTTCTTTCTCTTTCTCGGCCTTTCCTGCCCCGATTTGGCTAGAAATAAAGCCAGATTGATCTTTTTTTTTTTATTTTATTTTATATTTTTGTATTTTTTTGGGAATGCTCTAGCGCAGGTCAAGTAGGAACGGATCAGAACAAAATTTTTTTTTTTTTATTTTCTCTTTCTCGGCCTTTCCCGACCTGATTTGGCTAGAAAGAAAGCTAGACTGATGTTTTTAAAATTTTTCAATTTTTTTGGGAATGCTCTAGCCCAGGTTGATTTGGAACGGATTAGAACGAATTTTTTTTTTTGTTCTCTTTCTCTGCCTTTCATGATCCGATTTAGCTTCAAATAAAGCCAGAATGATGTTTTTTAGTTTTTGAATTTTTTTGCTATTTTTCGGGGAATGATTTTAGCCTGGGTCGGGGTGGAACGGGTCTGAACAAATTTTTTTTTTTCTTTCCCTTTTTCGGCCTTTCCTAGCCCAATTTGGCTAGAATTAAAGCTAGAATTATGTGTTTTAATTTTTTGAATTTTGTTGCTATTTTTTGGGGAATGCTCTAGGAATGGATCGGAACAAAATTTTTTTTTTCTTTCTCATTCTCGGCCTTTCCCGACCCGATTTGGCTAGAAATAAAGTTAGGATGATTTTTTAAAATTTTTTGAATTTTGTTGCTATTTTTTTTGGTAATGCTCTAACCCAGGTTGGGTAGGAACGGATTAGAACGAAATTTTTTTTTCTTTCTCTTTCTCGGCCTTTTCCTACCCGATTTGGCAAGAAATAAAAACAGATTGATGTTTTTAAATTTTTTGCAATTTTTTTTGGATTGCTCTAGCTTAGGTCGGGTAGGAACGAATCGGAACGAATTTTTTTTCTTTCTTTCTCTTTCTTGGCCTTTCCCAACCTGATTTGGCTTGAAATAAAGCCGGAATGATTTTTTTAAATTTTTTTGAATTTTTTTGCTATTTTTTGGGGAACGCTCTAGCCCCTGTCGGATAGGAATGGATCAAAACGAATTTTTTTTTTCTTTCTCTTTCTTGGCCTTTCCCGACCCAATTTGGCTTGAAATAGAGTCAGGATGATGTTTTCTATTTTATTGAATTTTTTTGCTAATTTTTTTGGAATGCTTTAGCGAAGGTCGGTTATGAATGAATCGGAACGAATTTTTTTTTACTTTCTCTTTCTCTGCCTTTCCCGCCCCGATTTGGCTGGAAATAAAGCCAGATTGATCTTTTTTTAATTTTTTTGCTATTTTTCTAGGAATGATCTGGCGCAGGTCAGGTAGGAACGGATCAGAACATATATTTTTTTTTTTCTCTTTGTCGGCCTTTCCCGACTTGATTTCGCTAGGAAGAAAGCTAGATTGATGTTTTTTAAGTTTTTCAATTTTTTTGGGATTGCTCTAGCCCGGGTCAAGTAGGAATGGATCAGAACAATTTTTTTTTTTTTTTTTTTGTTCTCTTTCTTGGCCTTTCCCAATCCGATTTGGCTTCAAATAAAGCCAGAATGATGTTTTTTAATTTTTTGAATTTTTTTGCTATTTGATCTTTTTTTAATTTTTTTGCTATTTTTCTGGGAATGATCTGGCGCAGGTCAGGTAGGAATGGATCAGAACATATATATATTTTTTTTCTCTTTGTCGGCCTTTCCCGACTTGATTTCGCTAGGAAGAAAGCTAGATTGATGTTTTTTAAGTTTTTCAATTTTTTTGGGATTGCTCTAGCCCGGGTCAAGTAGGAATGGATCAGAACAATTTTTTTTTTTTTTTTTTTGTTCTCTTTCTTGGCCTTTCCCAATCCGATTTGGCTTCAAATAAAGCCAGAATGATGTTTTTTAAATTTTTGAATTTTTTTGCTATTTTTTGGGGAATGCTCTAGCCCGGGTTGGGGTAGAACGGATCGGAACAATTTTTTTTTTCTTCTCTTTCTCGACCTTTCCCGACCCGATTTGGCTAGAAATAAAGCAAGAATGATGTTTATTAATTTTTGAAATTTTTTTGCTATTTTTTGGGGAATGCTCTAGCTCGGGTCAGGTAGGAATGGATCAGAACAATTTTTTTTTTTTTTTCCTTCTCTTTCCCGGCCTTTCCCGACCCGATTTGGCAAGAAATAAAGTTAGGATGATTTTTTTTTAAATTTGTTGAATTTTTTTGGTAATGCCCTAACCCAAGTCTGGTATGAACGGATAGGAATGAAATTTTTTTTCTTTCTCTTTCTTGGCCTTTTCCGACCCGATTTGGCTTGAAATAAAGCCAGATTAACGTTTTTAAGTTTTTTGAATTTTTTGCTTTCTTTTTTGGAATGCACTAGCGTAGGTCTGGTAGGAATGAATCGGAACGAATTTTTTTTTACTTTCTCTTTCTCTGCCTTTCCCGCCCCGATTTGGCTCGAAATAAAGCCAGATTGACCTTTTTTTAATTTTTTTGCTATTTTTTTGGGAATGTTCAGGCGCAAGTCAGGTAGAAACGGATCAGAAGAAAAAAAAAAATTTTTCTCTTTCTCGGCCATTCCCGATCCGATTTGGCTTTAAATATAGCCAGAATGATGTTTTTTAGTTTTTTGAATTTTTTTGCTATTTTTTGGGGAATGCTCTAGCCAGGGTTGGGGTGGAGCAGATCGGAACAATTTTTTTTTTCTTTCTCTTTCTCGACCTTCCCAACCCGATTCGGCTAGAAATAAAGCCAGAGTAACGTTTTTAAATTTTTTTCAATTTTTTACTTTTTTTTTTTGGAATGCTCTAGCGTAGGTCGGGTAGGAATTAATCGGAACGATTTTTTTTTTACTTTCTCTTTCTCTGCCTTTCCCGCCCTGATTTGGCTCAAAATAAAGCCAGATTGATCTTTTTTTAATTTTTTTGCTATTTTTTTGGGAATGCTCTAGCAGGTCAGGTAGGACCGGATCAGAATATATATATATATATATATATTTTTTTTTTCTCTTGGTCTTTCCCTACCTGATTTGGCTAGAAAGAAAGTGAGATTGATGTTTTTTAAGTTTTTCAATATTTTTGGGAATGCTCTAGCCTGTGTCGATTAGGAACGGATCAGAACAATTTTTTTTTTTTTTTTTTTTTGTTCTCTTTCTCGGCCTTTCCCGATCCGATTTGGCTAGAAATAAAGCCAGAATGATGTTTATTAATTTTTGTAATTTTTTTGCTATTTTTTTGGGAATGCCCTAGCCCGGGTTGGGTAGGAACGGATTGGAACGAAATTTTTTTTTTCTTTCTCTTTCTCGGCCTTTCCCAACCTGATTTGGCTTGAGATAAAGCCTGTATGATTTTTTTAATTTTTTTGAATTTTTTTGCTATTTTTTGAGGAATACTCTAGCCCCTGTCGAGAAGGAGCGGATCAAAACAAAAAAAAAATTCTTTCTCTTGCTCGGCCTTTCTCGACCCCATTTGGCTGGAAATAAAGCCAAGATGATGTTTTCTAATTTTTTGAATTTTTTTCCTAATTTTTTGGGAATGCTTTAGTGCAGGTCGATTATGAATGAATCGGAACGAATTTTTTTTTACTTTCTCTTTCTCTGCCTTTCCCGCCCCAATTTGGCTTGAAATAAAGCCAAATTGATCTTTTTTTAATTTTTTTGCTATTTTTTTGGGAATGCTCTGGCACAGGTCAGGTAGGAACGGATCAGAACATATATATATATATTTTTCTCTTTCTCAGCCTTTCTCGACTTGATTTTGCTAGGAAGAAAGCTAGATTGATGTTTTTTAAGTTTTTCAATTTTTTTGGGATTGCTCTAGGCCAGCTCGAGTAGGAACAAATCAGAACAATTTTTTTTTTTTTTTTTTGGTTCTCTTTCTTGGCCTATTCCAATCCGATTTGGCTTCAAATAAAGCCAGAATGATGTTTTTTAGTTTTTTGAATTTTTTTGCTATTTTTTGGGGAATGCTAGACGCCCGGGTTGGGGTGGAATGGATCAGAACAATTTTTTTTTTCTTTCTCTTTCTCGACCTTTCCCGACCCGAATTGGCTAGAAATAAAGCAAGAATGATGTTTATTAATTTTTGGAATTTTTTTGCTATTTTTTGGGGAATGCTCTAGCCCAGGTCAGGTAGGAATGGATCGGAACAATTTTTTTTTTTCCTTCTCTTTCTCAGCCTTTCCCGACCCGATTTGGCAAGAAATAAAGTTAGGATGATTTTTTTTTTAAAATTTGTTGCATTTTTTTGCTATATTTTTAGTAATGCCCTAACCCAGGTCTGGTATGAACGGATAGGAATGAAATTTTTTTTTTCTTTCTCTTTCTTGGCCTTTTCCGATCCGATTTGGCTTGAAATAAAGCCAGATTAACGTTTTTAAATTTTTTGAATTTTTTGCTTTCTTTTTTGGAATGCTCTAGCGTTGGTCGAGTAGGAATGAATCGGAATGAATTTTTTTTTACTTTCTCTTTCTTTGCCTTCCGTGCCCCGATTTGGCTTGAAATAAAGCCGAATTGACCTTTTTTTAATTTTTTTGCTATTTTTTTGGGAATGCTCTTGCGCAGGTCAGGTAGAAACGGATCAGAAGAAATTTTTTTTTTTTCTCTTTCTCGGCCATTCCCGATCCGATTTTGATGGAGACCAAGGCACCGCTTCGAAGGATCTCGTTCAAGTACCAATTGGGCCAGTTACGAGAGCACAAGCAAAGAAATTCAAGGATGTACTCAACGGACTCATCCAAGAGTTTTGGGCTCAAGCAAATTCGTGGAGGCCCATTGAGCATGATCCACGTGGGCAGCAAAGAATCGTCACATTGATTCAAGTTCTAGAAGGATCTGGACAAGGCTAAGAATTGGCAAGAAATATTTTGGGCCTATTCTAGAAGGATCGTGATGCACAACACAATTTAATATTTAATTATTGCAATTTATTATTTTTGGTATTTTTATGTTGAAAAACGTTATTTTAGGTTTAGGTGATTTATTTCCTTGTTTTTAGGTGCATTTAATGCTTTTTAGGTCAAATTTGATTCCTGATATGGTTAGGTATCAATTAGGAGTTTTTTTAGAATATATTTTCTTGTCTGTCAAGTTTTATGGAGCCCTTAAATAGGCTCCTAAGTCTGTAAACGTTTTTGGGATGACATTTTTTGAATATTCATAAAAACTTGTGAGGTTTATTCTCTTTGGTTCTTTGAAGAACTATTCGAACTTATCGGGATTTCCCGTGGCGTTCATCTTGACTTATCAAACGGAGTTTCCACCACCGTTTGTGGCGTCTTCCTTATACCGAGGTTCTTGTTTGTCATAAACAACGGGTCGAGGTCTTCCATTCGAATCTATCCATAGAACGATCTTGGGTTCCCTTTCGTTGTTGGGTCTCGTTATTCTTGACGAGGTTTACATCATTTGGTATCAGAGCACAGTTTCTAGTTCAGGTTTACCTATCCTTTAACATCTTTTGTTCCTTTGTTTCTTCTTAGCCGAATTCCCTTTACCCTATCTGTTCAATTTTTGTTTGTTCTTGTTAATATCTGAACTCTTGGTCTGGTCTCACATCTCTTATTTATTTCGGAATTTTATTTCATTATTCTCAAAAGTTAGTTGCTGATCGTTAAAAAAAAAAAAAAAAAAAAAAAAAAAAAAAAAAAAAGGTGGAAATTCCAATCTGCCATATATTCCTTCTAATTCTATTCTGAAAATTTCCATATTCCTTATATTCAAATATGAAATTCCTTGATTAGTTCTTGGTAAATTGTTGCTGGAAATTTTTGAGTTGTTTGTTTAGTTTCAAAAGAACTGAAAGAGAATTATCGAGGGGAAAAAGGCAAGAGTGGTGAGAACATCAGAGGGTAAAAGCCATATTATTTTGAGTGAAACACGAGTGGAGAGTGATCCACATTCTTGAGTGTAAACACGTAAGGGAGTGATTCGTGAGGTCCTTTTTTTTTTTTTTTCTTTTTCTTTTTTCTAACCTTTGTTTTGTAGAAATCATGTCTTATGATAGTGGTAAGAGCATTACTGAAGATGAAACAAAATTGGTTGATCCGAAGGTATTTATGGAGGCTATGATGAGTGAGATGAGGCGTGTGATGAAGATAGAGATGGAGCAGGTTCATGAACGAATAGATCAAATGGAGAATAGACGTGAGGAGCAACCACAAAAAGGTCGTAATTTGCGTAGAAGGGAAAGATATCCATCGAGGGAGGAGGATGAAGAGCGTTATGGGTCTGGTTTTGATGAAGAAGAAGATCGAGATTCCATTGTTAACAATAGGAGACCTGGAGGAAGATATAGAGGAGCTAGGAATCACGAAGATAACAACTTGGGTGGTATTAAGATGAAAATTCCGTCCTTTCAAGGTAGATCTGATCCTGAGGCATATCTTGAGTGGGAAAAAAAGATGGAGTTCGTGTTTGATTGCCACAACTACTCCGAGGCAAAGAAGGTAAAATTAGCCGTGATTGAATTTTCTGAATATGCTATTACTTGGTGGGATCAGCTTGTGATAAATAGGAGGCGGAATAGAGAACGCCCAATAGACACATGGGAGGAGATGAAAGTAGTGATGAGAAAGCGGTTCGTTCCAAGTTACTATTACCGAGAGTTGTACAAAAAGCTACAAGGTCTTAAACAAGGGAGTCGAAGCGTAGAGGATTACTACAAGGAGATGGAAATTGCTATGATCCGCGCTAATGTGGAGAAGGATCGGGAGGCTACAATGGCTAGATTTTTACTTGGCTTAAACCGGGAGATCCATGATAAGGTAGAGATACAGCATTATGTGGAATTGGAAGATATGGTGCATATGGCTATCAAAGTGGAACAACAACTCAAGAGAGGGAGTGGGACACGTGCAGGCCATAACTTTAGTTCTACCTCTTGGAAATCAAGTCATGCCAAGCCGCTGGACAAGTCACAAACGCCCAAACCCGAGCCCAAGTCCGCGACCACCAACCACGTTCCTCAAGGTAAAACTGAAGCCTCTACCTCTAGGAATCGTGATATTAAATGTTTTAAATGTCAAGGCAGGGGCCACATAGCAAGTCAATGTCCAAACAAGCAAGTCATGGTGTTGCAAACCAATGGTGAAATTGTGACCGATGATGAAGATTCTGACACTGACGACATGCCGCCATTGGAGGATGTTTCCGAGGAGGAGTATTTAGCCCCTAACGCATTGACATTGGTGGCAAGGAGAGCATTGAGCTTGCAAGTAATAGGAGTTGATGAAGTACAGCGGGAGAATATCTTTCACACTAGGTGCTACGTTAAAGACAAGGTATGTAGTGTGATTATTGATGGTGGTAGTTGTACTAATGTTGCAAGCACAATTATGGTAGAGAAATTGGGATTGCCCATGTTAAAGCACCTTAGGCCATACAAGTTGCAATGGCTAAATGATAGTGGTGAGATAAGGGTGAACAAGCAAGTGTTAGTTGCATTTCGAATCGGTAAATACGAAGATGAAGTGTTGTGTGATGTAGTACCGATGCAAGCGGGACATTTATTGCTAGGGCGTCCATGGCAGTTCGATAGGCAAGTAAAGCATGATGGCTTTACAAACAAGTACTCATTTGTACTTAATCAACGATCAATCACTCTTGTACCATTGACACCGCAGCAAGTATACGAGGATCAAGTGAGATTACAAAAGGAGAGTGATCAAAAGAAAGAGAGTGAGCAAAAGAAAAAGAGTGAAAATCAGAGAGAGGCCAAGAAAAATGAGAGAGAAAAAGAAAATCAAAGTTCGGCCCTTGAGAGAAAATCAGAGAGAAAACAAAAGAATTTCTATGCAAAAGTGAGTGAGATTAAGCGAGCAATGTTTTCAAATCAGCCGATGATTGTACTTTTGTACAAAGAGGCACTTTTAAACACTAACGAACTTAACCTTGCTTTGCCTAGTTCTATTGTTTCTCTTTTGCAGGAGTACGAGGATGTCTTCCCCGAGGAAACACCACATGGGTTACCTCCAATCCGTGGGATTGAACATCAAATTGATTTTGTTCCCGGTGCAACCATTCCAAACCGACCAGCTTATAGGAGCAATCCTGAGGAGACAAAGGAGCTTCAACGGCAGGTAAGTGAATTGTTGGAGAAAGGGCACGTGAGGGAGAGCATGAGCCCATGTGCGGTTCCGGTCTTACTTGTGCCTAAGAAGGATGGGACGTGGAGAATGTGCGTTGATTGCCGAGCCATCAACAACATAACGGTAAAGTATCGTCACCCTATCTCACGCTTAGATGATATGTTAGATGAGCTGTATGGTTCTTGCATATTTTCTAAGATTGACTTAAAAAGTGGTTATCATCAAATTAGGATAAAAGAAGGAGATGAATGGAAAACTGCCTTCAAAACAAAATATGGTTTGTATGAATGGCTAGTTATGCCTTTTGGTTTGACTAATGCTCCGAGCACCTTTATGAAACTTATGAACCATGTTTTGCGTGCATTTATAGGCAGATTTGTTGTTGTTTATTTTGATGATATACTCATTTATAGCAAAAACATAGACGATCATGTAGTACATTTGAAATCCGTTTTAGATGTGCTAAGGAAAGAAAGGTTGTTTGCTAATTTAAAGAAGTGCACTTTTTACACCGATAAGCTTGTATTTTTGGGATTTGTTGTTAGTGCACAAGATATACAGGTCGATGAAGAGAAGGTACGTGCAATCCAAGAATGGCCGAGCCCCACAAGTGTAGCTAATGTTCGTAGTTTTCATGGACTTGCTAGTTTCTACCGGCGGTTTGTGAAGGACTTCAGTAGCTTAGCCGCACCGCTTACCGAAGTGATCAAGAAGAACGTTGGGTTTCGATGGGGAGAAGAACAAGAGAAGGCATTTCAATTAATCAAAGAGAAGCTAACTAACGCACCTTTGTTGTCTTTACCTAACTTTTCTAAAACATTTGAAATTGAATGTGATGCTTCAGGTATTGGTATAGGCGCTGTTCTTATGCAAGAAGGACGACCAATTGCTTACTTCAGCGAGAAACTCAATGGGGCAGCCTTAAACTACCCAACTTATGACAAGGAGTTGTATGCATTGGTTCGGGCTTTAGAGATGTGGCAGCACTACCTATGGCCTAAGGAGTTCGTGATTCACACCGATCATGAGTCCTTGAAACACTTGAAGGGCCAACACAAGCTAAACAAAAGGCATGCGCGATGGGTGGAGTTCATAGAGACGTTTCCATACGTCATTCGGTACAAGCAAGGTAAGGAGAATGTAGTCGCCGATGCACTTTCTCGCAGGTATGCCTTACTCTCCACACTTGATGCAAAATTGCTTGGTTTTGAACACATTAAAGAATTATATGCTGAAGACCACGAATTTTGTGAGGAATATCGAGCTTGTGAGAAAATCGCCTCTGGTAAGTTCTTTAGGCTTGATGGATTCCTATTTCGAGAAAATAAGCTATGTGTGCCTAACTGTTCTATGAGGGAGTTATTAGTGCAAGAATCACATGGTGGGGGATTAATGGGACATTTTGGAGTTGCAAAGACTTTAGCTATTTTGCAGGAACACTTTTATTGGCCTCACATGAAACGAGATGTCGAACGGATTTGTGGTAGATGTGTCACATGTAAGCAAGCTAAATCCAAAGTGCAGCCCAACGGTTTGTATACTCCTTTACCAATTCCTAGTGAGCCTTGGATTGATATTTCAATGGATTTTGTGTTAGGATTGCCTAGGACTAAACATGGAAGAGATTCAATTTTTGTGGTCGTGGATAGATTTTCTAAAATGGCACATTTTATTCCATGTCACAAAACGGATGACGCTTCACATGTTTCTGATTTGTTCTTTAGAGAGATTATGAGATTACATGGCATGCCTAGGACAATTGTTTCAGACTGAGATGCTAAGTTCTTGAGCTATTTTTGGAAGACTTTGTGGTGTAAGTTAGGTACTAAGCTATTGTTTTCCACTACTTGTCATCCACAAACTGATGGTCAAACTGAAGTAGTAAATAGGACTTTGTCTACTCTATTGAGGTCAATCATTAGAAAGAACATCAAGACGTGGGAAGAATGTTTACCACATGTTGAGTTTGCATATAATAGAGCTGTTCATTCTGCTACCAAATTTTTGCCATTTGAAATTGTGTATGGGTTTAATCCTTTAACTCCATTGGATTTATCTCCTTTACCTTTGACGGAGCACATTAATTTAGATGGCAAAAAGAAAGCTGATTTTGTGAAGCAGATTCATGAGAAAGCAAGACTCAACATTGAGCGTAGAACGGAGCAATATGCCACACAAGCCAACAAGGGACGTCGCAATCTGGTTTTTGAACCCAGAGATTGGGTTTGGCTGCATATGAGAAAAGAAAGATTTCCAGCAAAAAGACGTTCCAAATTGCTCCCAAGAGGAGATGGTCCTTTCCAAGTCCTCGAGCGTATCAATGACAACGCTTACAAGCTAGATTTACCTGGTGAGTACAATGTAAGTGCCACTTTTAATGTTACTGATTTGAGTCCTTTTGATGTAGGTGATGATTTGAGGGCAAATCCTTTTCAAGAGGAGGGGAATGATGGAGACCAAGGCACCGCTTCGAAGGATCTCGTTCAAGTACCAATTGAGCCAGTTACGAGAGCAAAAGCAAAGAAGTTCAAGGATGTACTCAACGGACTCATCCAAGAGTTTTGGGCTCAAGCAAATTCGTGGAGGCCCATTGAGCATGATCCACGTGGGCAGCAAAGAATCGTCACATTGATTCAAGTTCTAGAAGGATCTGGTCAAGGCTAAGAATTGGCAAGAAATATTTTGGGCCTATTCTAGAAGGATCGTGATGCACGACACAATTTAATATTTAATTATTGCAATTTATTATTTTTGGTATTTTTATGTTGAAAAACGTTATTTTAGGTTTAGGTGATTTATTTCCTTGTTTTTAGGTGCATTTAATGCTTTTTAGGTCAAATTTGATTCCTGATATGGTTAGGTATCAATTAGGAGTTTTTTTAGAATATATTTTCTTGTCTGTCAAGTTTTATGGAGCCCTTAAATAGGCTCCTAAGTCTATAAACGTTTTTGGGGATGACATTTTTGAATATTCATAAAAACTTGTGAGGTTTATTCTCTTTGGTTCTTTGAAGAACTATTCGAACTTATCGGGATTTCCCGTGGCGTTCATCTTGACTTATCAAACGGAGTTTCCACCACCGTTTGTGGCGTCTTCCTTATACCAAGGTTCTTGTTTGTCATAAACAACGGGTCGAGGTCTTCCATTCGAATCTGTCCATAGAACGATCTTGGGTTCCCTTTCGTTGTTGGGTCTCGTTATTCTTGACGAGGTTCACATCATTTGGTATCAGAGCACAGTTTCTAGTTCAGGTTTACCTATCCTTTAACATCTTTTGTTCCTTTGTTTCTTCTTAGCCGAATTTCCTTTACCCTATCTGTTCAATCTTTGTTTGTTCTTGTTGATATCTGAACTCTTGGTCTGGTCTCACATCTCTTATTTATTTCGGAATTTTATTTCATTATTCTCAAAAGTTAGTTGCTGATCGTTAAAAAAAAAAAAAAAAAAAAAAAAAAAAAAAAAAAAAAAAAAAAAAAAAAAAAGGTGGAAATTCCAATCTGCCATATATTCCTTCTAATTCTATTCTAAAAAAAATTTCCATATTCCTTGTATTCAAATCTGAAATTCCTTGATTAGTTCTTGGTAAATTGTTGCTGGAAATTTTTGAGTTGTTTGTTTAGTTTCAAAAGAACTGAAAGAGAATTATCGAGGAGAAAAAGGCAAGAGTGGTGAGAACATCAGAGGGTAAAAGCCATATTATATTAAGTGAAACACGAGTGGAGAGTGATCCACATTCTTGAGTGTAAACACGTAAGGGAGTGATTCGTGAGGTCCTTTTTTTTTTTTTTTTTCTTTTTCTTTTTTCTAACCTTTGTTTTGTAGAAATCATGTCTTATGATAGTGGTAAGAGCATTACTGAAGATGAAACAAAATTGGTTGATCCGAAGGTATTTATGGAGGCCATGATGAGTGAGATGAGGCGTGTGATGAAGATAGAGATGGAGCAGGTTCATGAACGAATAGATCAAATGGAGAATAGACGTGAGGAGCAACCACAAAAAGGTCGTAATTTGCGTAGAAGGGAAAGATATCCATCGAGGGAGGAGGATGAAGAGCGTTATGGGTCTGGTTTTGATGAAGAAGAAGATCGAGATTCCATTGTTAACAATAGGAGACCTGGAGGAAGATATAGAGGAGCTAGGAATCACGAAGATAACAACTTGGGTGGTATTAAGATGAAGATTCCGTCCTTTCAAGGTAGATCTGATCCTGAGGCATATCTTGAGTGGGAGAAGAAGATGGAGTTTGTGTTTGATTGCCACAACTACTCTAAGACAAAGAAGGTAAAATTAGCCGTGATTGAATTTTCTGAATATGCTATTACTTGGTGGGATCAGCTTGTGATAAACAGGAGGCGGAATAGAGAACACCCAATAGACACATGGGAGGAGATGAAAGTAGTGATGAGAAAGCGGTTCGTTCCAAGTTACTACTACCGAGAGTTGTACAAAAAGCTACAAGGTCTTAGACAAGGGAGTCGAAGCGTAGAGGATTACTACAAGGAGATGGAGATTGCTATGATCCGCGCTAATGTGGAGGAGGATCGGGAGGCTACAATGGCTAGATTTTTACTTGGCTTAAACCGGGAGATCCATGATAAGGTAGAGATGCAGCATTATGTGGAATTGGAAGATATGGTGCATATGGCTATCAAAGTGGAACAACAACTCAAGAGAGGGAGTGGGACACGTGCAGGCCATAACTTTAGTTCTACCTCTTGGAAATCAAGTCATGCCAAGCCGCTAGACAAGTCACAAACGCCCAAACCTGAGCCTAAGTCCGCGACCACCAGCCACGTTCCTCAAGGTAAAACTGAAGCCTCTACCTCTAGGAATCGTGATATTAAATGTTTTAAATGTCAAGGCAGGGGCCACATAGCAAGTCAATGTCCAAACAAGCAAGTCATGGTGTTGCAAGCCAATGGTGAAATTGTGACCGATGATGAAGATTCCGACACTAACGACATGCCGCCATTAGAGGATGTTTCCGAGGAGGAGTATTTAGCCCCTGACGCATTGACATTGGTGGCAAGGAGAGCATTGAGCTTGCAAGTAAAAGGAGTTGATGAAGTACAACGGGAGAATATCTTTCACACTAGGTGCTACGTTAAAGACAAGGTATGTAGTGTGATTATTGATGGTGGTAGTTGTACTAATGTTGCAAGCACAATTATGGTAGAGAAATTGGGATTGCCCATGTTAAAGCACCCTAGGCCATACAAGTTGCAATGGCTAAATGATAGTGGTGAGATAAGGGTGAACAAGCAAGTGTTAGTTGCATTTCGAATCGGTAAATACGAAGATGAAGTGTTGTGTGATGTAGTACCGATGCAAGCGGGACACTTATTGCTAGGGCGTCCATGGCAGTTCGATAGGCAAGTGAAGCATGATGGCTTTACGAACAAGTACTCTTTTGTACTTAATCAACGATCAATCACTCTTGTACCATTGACACCGCAGCAAGTATACGAGGATTAAGTGAGATTACAAAAGGAGAGTGATCAAAAGAAAGAGAGTGAGAAAAAGAAAAAGAGTGAAAGTCAGAGAGAGGCCGAGAAAAATGAGAGAGAAAAAGAAAAACAAAGTTCGGCCCTTGAGAGAAAATCAGAGAAAAAACAAAAGAATTTCTATGCAAAAGTGAGTGAGATCAAGCGAGCAATGTTTTCAAATCAGCCGATGATTGTACTTTTGTACAAAGAGGCACTTTTAAACACTAACGAACTTGACCTTGCTTTGCCTAGTTCTATTGTTTCTCTTTTGCAGGAGTACGAGGATGTCTTCCCCGAGGAAACACCACATGGGTTACCTCTAATCTGAGGGATTGAACATCAAATTGATTTTGTTCCCGGTGTAACCATTCCAAACCGACCAGCTTATAGGAGCAATCCTGAGGAGACAAAGGAGCTTCAACGGCAGGTAAGTGAATTGTTGGAGAAAGGGCACGTGAGGGAGAGCATGAGCCCATGTGCAGTTCCGGTCTTACTTGTGCCTAAGAAGGATGGGAGATGGAGAATGTGCGTTGATTGCCGAGCCATCAACAACATAACGGTAAAGTATCGTCACCCTATCCCACGCTTAGATGATATGTTAGATGAGCTGTATGGTTCTTGCATATTTTCTAAGATTGACTTAAAAAGTGGTTATCATCAAATTAGGATAAAAGAAGGAGATGAATGGAAAACTGCCTTCAAAACAAAATATGGTTTGTATGAATGGTTAGTTATGCCTTTTGGTTTGACTAATGCTCCAAGCACCTTTATGAGATTTATGAACCATGTTTTGCGTGCATTTATAGGCAGATTTGTTGTTGTTTATTTTGATGATATACTCATTTATAGCAAAAACATAGACGATCATGTAGTACATTTGAAATCCGTTTTAAATGTGCTAAGGAAAGAAAGGTTGTTTACTAATTTAAAGAAGTGCACTTTTTACACCGATAAGCTTGTATTTTTGGGATTTGTTGTTAGTGCACAAGGTATACAGGTCGATGAAGAGAAGGTACGTGCAATCCAAGAATGGCCGAGCCCCACAAGTGTAGCTAATGTTCGTAGTTTTCATGGACTTGCTAGTTTCTACCGGCGGTTTGTGAAGGACTTCAGTAGCTTAGCCGCACCGCTTACCGAAGTGATCAAGAAGAACGTTGGGTTTCGATGGGGAGAAGAACAAGAGTAGGCATTTCAATTAATCAAAGAGAAGCTGACTAATGCACCTTTGTTGTCTTTACCTAACTTTTCTAAAACGTTTGAAATTGAATGTGATGCTTCAGGTATTGGTATAGGCGCTGTTCTTATGCAAGAAGGACGACCAATTGCTTACTTCAGCGAGAAACTCAATGGGGCAGCCTTAAACTACCCAACTTATGACAAGGAGTTGTATGCATTGGTTCGGGCTTTAGAGACGTGGCAGCACTACCTATGGCCTAAGGAGTTCGTGATTCACACCGATCATGAGTCCTTGAAACACTTGAAGGGCCAACACAAGCTAAACAAAAGGCATGCGCAATGGGTGGAGTTCATAGAGACGTTTCCATACGTCATTCGGTACAAGCAAGGTAAGGAGAATGTAGTCGCCGATGCACTTTCTCGCAGGTATGCCTTACTCTCCACACTTGATGCAAAATTGCTTGGTTTTGAACACATTAAGGAATTATATGCTGAAGACCACGAATTTTGTGAGGAATATCGAGCTTGTGAGAAAATCGCCTCTGGTAAGTTCTTTAGGCTTGATGGATTCCTATTTCGAGAAAATAAGCTATGGGTGCCTAACTGTTCTATGAGGGAGTTATTAGTGCAGGAATCACATGGTGGGGGATTAATGGGACATTTTGGAGTTGCAAAGACTTTAGCTATTTTGCAGGAACACTTCTTATTGGCCTCACATGAAACGAGATGTCGAACGGATTTGTGGTAGATGTGTCACATGTAAGCAAGCTAAATCCAAAATGCAGCCCAACGGTTTGTATACTCCTTTACCAATTCCTAGTGAGCCTTGGATTGATATTTCAATGGATTTTGTGTTAGGATTGCCTAGGACTAAACCTGGAAGAGATTCAATTTTTGTGGTCGTGGATAGATTTTCTAAAATGGCACATTTTATTCCATGTCACAAAACGGATGACGCTTCACATGTTGCTGATTTGTTCTTTAGAGAGATTGTGAGATTACATGGCATGCCTAGGACAATTGTTTTAGATAGAGATGCTAAGTTCTTGAGCTATTTTTGGAAGACTTTGTGGTGTAAGTTAGGTACTAAGCTATTGTTTTCCACTACTTGTCATCCACAAACTGATGGTCAAACTGAAGTAGTAAATAGGACTTTGTCTACACTATTGAGGTCAATCATTAGAAAGAACATCAAGAGATGGGAAGAATGTTTACCACATGTTGAGTTTGCATATAATAGAGCTGTTCATTCTGCTACCAAATTTTCGCCATTTGAAATTGTGTATGGGTTTAATCCTTTAACTCCATTGGATTTATCTCCTTTACCTTTGACGGAGCACATTAATTTAGATGGCAAAAAGAAAGCTGATTTTGTGAAGCAGATTCATGAGAAAGCAAGACTCAACATTGAGCGTAGAACGGAGCAATATGCCACACAAGCCAACAAGGGACGTCGCAATCTGGTTTTTGAACCCGGAGATTGGGTTTGGCTGCATATGAGAAAAGAAAGATTCCCGGCAAAAAGACGTTCCAAATTGCTCCCAAGAGGAGATGGTCCTTTCCAAGTCCTCGAGCGTATCAATGACAACGCTTACAAGCTAGATTTACCTGGTGAGTACAATGTAAGTGCCACTTTTAATGTTACTGATTTGAGTCCTTTTGATGTAGGTGATGATTTGAGGGCAAATCCTTTTCAAGAGGAGGGGAATGATGGAGACCAAGGCACCGCTTCGAAGGATCTCGTTCAAGTACCAATTGGGCCAGTTACGAGAGCACAAGCAAAGAAGTTCAAGGATGTACTCAACGGACTCATCCAAGAGTTTTGGGCTCAAGCAAATTCGTGGAGGCCCATTGAGCATGATCCACGTGGGCAGCAAAGAATCGTCACATTGATTCAAGTTCTAGAAGGATCTGGTCAAGGCTAAGAATTGGCAAGAAATATTTTGGGCCTATTCTAGAAGGATCGTGATGCACGACACAATTTAATATTTAATTATTGCAATTTATTATTTTTGGTATTTTTATGTTGAAAAACGTTATTTTAGGTTTAGGTGATTTATTTCCTTGTTTTTAGGTGCATTTAATGCTTTTTAGGTCAAATTTGATTCCTGATATGGTTAGGTATCAATTAGGAGTTTTTTTAGAATATATTTTCTTGTCTGTCAAGTTTTATGGAGCCCTTAAATAGGCTCCTAAGTCTATAAACGTTTTTGGGGATGACATTTTTGAATATTCATAAAAACTTGTGAGGTTTATTCTCTTTGGTTCTTTGAAGAACTATTCGAACTTATCGGGATTTCCCGTGGCGTTCATCTTGACTTATCAAACAGAGTTTCCACCACCGTTTGTGGCGTCTTCCTTATACCAAGGTTCTTGTTTGTCATAAACAACGGGTCGAGGTCTTCCATTCGAATCTGTCCATAGAACGATCTTGGGTTCCCTTTCGTTGTTGGGTCTCGTTATTCTTGACGGGGTTCACATCAATGATGGAGACCAAGGCACCGCTTCGAAGGATCTCGTTCAAGTACCAATTGGGCCGGTTACGAGAGCACAAGCAAAGAAATTCAAGGATGTACTCAACGGACTCATCCAAGAGTTTTGGGCTGAAGCAAATTCGTGGAGGCCCATTGAGCATGATCCACGTGGGCAGCAAAGAATCGTCACATTGATTCAAGTTCTAGAAGGATCTGGTCAAGGCTAAGAATTGGCAAGAAATATTTTGGGCCTATTCTAGAAGGATCGTGATGCACAACACAATTTAATATTTAATTATTGCAATTTATTATTTTTGGTATTTTTATGTTGAAAAACGTTATTTTAGGTTTAGGTGATTTACTTCCTTGTTTTTAGGTGCATTTAATGCTTTTTAGGTCAAATTTGATTCCTGATATGGTTAGGTATCAATTAGGAGTTTTTTTAGAATATATTTTCTTGTCTGTCAAGTTTTATGGAGCCCTTAAATTGGCTCCTAAGTCTGTAAACGTTTTTGGGATGACATTTTTTGAATATTCATAAAAACTTGTGAGGTTTATTCTCTTTGGTTCTTTGAAGAACTATTCGAACTTATCGGGATTTCCCGTGGCGTTCATCTTGACTTATCAAACGGAGTTTCCACCACCGTTTGTGGCGTCTTCCTTATACCGAGGTTCTTGTTTGTCATAAACAACGGGTCGAGGTCTTCCATTCGAATCTGTCCATAGAACGATCTTGGGTTCCCTTTCGTTGTTGGGTCTCGTTATTCTTGACGAGGTTTACATCAGATTTGGCTTCCAATAAAGCTAGAATGATGTTTTTTTAGTTTTTTGAATTTTTTAGCTATTTTTTGGGGAATGCTCTAGCCCGGGTTGGGGTGGAGCAGATCGGAAAAATTTTTTTTTCTCTTTCTCTTTCTCGACCTTTCCCAACTCGATTTGGCTAGAAATAAAGCCAGAGTAACGTTTTTAAATTTTTTGAATTTTTTGCTTTTTTTTTTTTGGAATGCTCTAGCATAGGTCAAGTAGGAATGAATCGGAACGAATTTTTTTTTACTTTCTCTTTCTCGTCCTTTCCCACCCCGATTTGGCTAGAAATAAAGCCAGATTGATCTTCTTTTAGTTTTTTTTTTTGTATTTTTTTGGGAATACTCTGGCGCAGGTCAGGTAGGAACGGATCAGAAGAAATTTTTTTTCTTTCTCTTTCTTGACCTTTCCCTAGATGATTTGGCTAGAAAGAAAGCTAGATTGATGTTTTTTAAGTTTTTCAATTTTTTGGGAATGCTCTAGCCCGTGTCGATTAGGAACAGATCAGAACAATTTTTTTTTTTTTTTTTTTTGTTCTCTTTCTTGGCCTTTCCTGATCCGATTTGGCTTTAAATAAAGCCAGAATGGTGTTTTTTAGTTTTTTGAATTTTTTTGCTTTTTTTTGGGGAATGCTCTAGCCCGGGTCGAGATGGAACAGATCGGAACAAAATTTTTTTTTCTTTCTCTTTCTCGGCCTTTCCTAACTCGATTTGGCTAGAAATAAAGCCAGAATAATGTTTATTAATTTTTGGAATTTTTTTGCTATTTTTTTGGGAATGCTCTAGCCCAGTTGGGTAGAAACGGATCGGAATGAATTTTTTTTTCTTTCTCTTTCTCGGCCTTTCCCAACCTGATTTGGCTTGAAACAAAGCCAGAATGATTTTTTTTTTTAATTTTTTGAATTTTTTTGCTATTTTTTGTGGAATGCTCTAGCCCCTGTCAGGTAGGAACAGATCAAAACGAAAAAAAATTTTCGTTCTCTTTCTCGGCCTTTCCCGACCTGATTTGGCTTGAAACAAAGCCAGGATGATGATGTCTTCTAATTTTTTGAATTTTTTTGCTAATTTTTTTGGAATTTTTTAAACCAGGTCGGGTAGGAATGAATCGGAACGAATTTTTTTTTCTTTCACTTTTTCTGCCTTGCCCGCCCCGATTTGGCTCTAAATAAAGCCAGATTGACCTTTTTTTATTTTTTTTTCTTTGCTATTTTTTTGGGAATGCTCTTGCGCAGGTCAGGTAGGAACGGATCATAATATATTTATATTTTTTTTGTCTTTCTTGACCTTTCCCGACCCGATTTCGCTAGGAAGAAAGCTGGATTGATGTTTTTTAAGTTTTTCAATTTTTTTGGGATTGCTCTAGCCCGGGTCGATTAGGAACAGATCAGAACAATTTTTTTTTATTTTGTTCTCTTTCTCGGCCTTTCCTGATCCGATTTGGCTTCAAATAAAGCCAGAATGATGTTTTTTAGTTTTTTGAATTTTTTTGCTATTTTTTGGGGAATGCTCTAGCCCGGGTCGGGGTGGAATGGATCGGAACAAAAAATTTTTTTTTCCTTCTCTTTGAAATAAAGCCAGAATGATGTTTATTAACTTTTGTAATTTTTTTGCTATTCTTTTGGGAATGCTCTAGCCCGGGTTGGGTAGGAACGGATTGGAACGAATTTTTTTTTTTCTTTCTCTTTCCCGGCCTTTCCCAACTTGATTTGGCTTGAAATAAAGCCAGTATGATTTTTTAATTTTTTTAATTTTTTTTGCTATTTTTTGGGTAATACTCTCTAGCCCTTGTCGGGTAGGAACGGATCAAAAAAAAAAAAATTTTTCTTTCTCTTTCTCGGCCTTTCCTGACCCGATTTGGCTGGAAATAAAGGCAGGATGATGTTTTCTAATTTTTTGAATCTTTTTCCTAATTTTTTGGGAATGCTTTAGCGCAGGTCGGGTAGGAATGACTCGGAACGAATTTTTTTTTACTTTCTCTTTCTCGGCATTTCCCACCCCGATTTGGCTAGAAATAAAGCCAGATTGATCTTCTTTTAGTTTTTTTTTTTTTGTATTTGTTTGCTATTTTTGTGGGAATACTCTGGCGCAGGTCAGGTAGGAACGGATCAGAAGAATTTTTTTTTTTTTTTTTTCTCTTTCTCGGCCTTTCCCAACCTGATTTGGCTAGAAAGAAAGCTAGATTGATGTTTTTTAAGTTTTTCAATTTTTTTGGGAATGCTCTAGCCCGTGTCGATTAAGAACAGATCAGAACAATTTTTTTTTTTTTTTTTGTTCTCTTTCTTGGCCTTTCCCAATCCGATTTGGCTTCAAATAAAGCTAGATTAATGATTTTTAACTTTTTGAATTTTTTTGTTTTTTTAAGGAATGCGGGCTTGGGTCGGGTTGAAACGGATTGGATTTTTTTGCTATTTTTTGGGGAATGCTCTAGCCAGGGTCAAGTAGGAACGATCGGAACAAAATTTTTTTCTCTCTCTCTTTCTTGGTGTTTCCCACCCCGAGTTGGCTAGAAATAAAGCCAGAATGATTTTTTTAAATTTTTTTGCTATTTTTTTTTGGGAAAGCTCTAGCACAGGATTGGTAGGAACGGATCGGAACTAAATTTTTTTTTTCTTTCTCTTTCACGGCCTTTCCTGCCTCGATTTTTGCTAGAAATAAAGCCAGATTGTTGTTTTCTAATTTTTTGAATTTTTTTTGGTAATGCGAGCCCAGGTCGGGTTGGAACAGATTGAAAGGAAATTTTTTTTCTTTCTCTTTCACGGCCTTTCATGACCTGATTTGGCTAGAAATAAAGCAAGAATGATTTTTTTCTAGTTTTTTGAATTTTTTTGCTACTTTTTGGTGAATGCTCTTGCTTGGGTCAGGTAGGAACGGATCGGAACGAATTTTTTTTTTCTTTCTCTTTATCGGTCTTTCCCGTCCTGATTTGGTTTGAAATAAAGCCAGAATGATGTTTTCTAATTTTTCAAATTTTTTTACTATTTTCTAGGGAATGCACTAGCAAGGGTCAGTTAGGAACAGATCGGAATGAAATTTTTTTTTTCTTTCTCTTTCTCTGTCTTTCCCGATCCGATTTGGCTAGAAATAAAGCATGATTGATGTTTCTTAAAATTTTGAATTTTTCTACTGTATTTCTGGGAATGTGAGCCCAGCTTGAGTTGGAACGGATCGGAACGAATTTTTTTTTCTTTCTCATTCTCGGCTTTTCGTGACCTGATTTGGTTAGAAATAAAGCCAGAATGATGTTTTTTAATTTTTTGAATTTTTTTGCTGTTTTTTGGGGAATGCTCTAGCCCGGGTCTGAACAATTTTTTTTTTTCTTTCTCTTTCTCGGCCATTCCCTATCCGATTTGGCTAGAAATACAGCCAGATTGATATTCTTTAATTTTTTTTAATTTTTTTGATTTTTTTTGGGAATGCTCTAGTGTAGGTCGAGTAGTAATGGATCGGAACTAAAAATTTTTTTCTTTCTCTTTCTCGTTCTTTCCTGACCCGGCAAGAAATAAAGCTAGATTAATGATTTTTAATTTCTTGAATATTTTTGCTTTTTAAGGCGAATGCTAATGCTCGGGTCAGGTAGGAAAGGATCAGAACTAAATTTTTTTTCTTTCTGTTTCTCGGCTTTCCCCTACCCTATTTGGCTAGAAATAAAGCCAGATTAATGTTTTTCAATTTTTTGAATTTTTTTGCTTTTTTTTTGGGAATGCTTTAGTGTAGGTCGGGTAGTAATGGATCGGAACGATTTTTTTTTTCTTTCTCTGTATCGTTCTTTCCTGACCCGATTTGCCTAGAAATAAAGCTAGATTAATGATTTTTAACTTTCTGAATTTGTTTGCTTTTTTTTGGAATGCGGGCTCGGGTCGGGTTGAAACAAATTGGAACAAAATTTTTTGTTCTTTCTCTTTCTTGGGCTTTACTGACCCAATCATGCTTGAAATAAAGCTAGAATTATTTTTTTTCTTAATTTTTTGAATTTTTTTTGCAATTGTTTTGGGAATGCGAGCCTGAGTAGGGTTGGAACAGACCAGAACAAAATTTTTTCTCTTTTTCTGTTTCTCGGGCTTTCCCAACCCGATTTGGCTAGAAATAAAGCCAGAATTATGTGTTTTAAAATTTTGAATATTTTTGCTATTTTTTGGGGAATGCTCTAGCCCGGGTCAGCAGGAACCAATCCGAACGAAATTTTTTCTCTTTCTCTTTCTTGGTCTTTCCCACCCCAAGTTGGCTAGAAATAAAGCCATAATGATGTTTTTTATTTTTTGAATTTTTTTGCTATTTTTTTTGGGAATGCTCAAGTACAGGTCAAGTAGGAACGGATCAGAACTAAATTTTTTTTCTTTCTCTTTCTCGGCCTTTCCTGCCCCGATTTTGCTAAAAATAAAGCCAGATTGTTGTTTTCTAATTTTTTGAATTTTTTTTGGTAATGCGAGCTCGGGTCGGTTTGCAACAGATTGAAATGATATTTTTTTTTTCTTTCTCTGTCTCGTTCTTTCCTGACCCGATTTGGCTAGAAATAAAGCTAGATTAATGATTTTTAACTTTTTGAATTTTTTTCCTTTTTTTGGGAATGCGGGCTCAGGTCGGGTTAAAACAGATTGGAATAAAATTTTTTGTTCTTTCTCATTCTGGGCTTTACTGACCTGATCATGCTTGAAATAAAGCTAGAATGATTTTTTTTTTAATTTTTTGTAATTTTTTTGGGAATGCGAGCCCAAGTAGGGTTGGAACAGATAGAAACAAAATTTTTTCTCTCTTTCTCTTTCTCGGGCTTTCCCAACCCGATTTGGCTAGAAATAAAGCCGGAATTATGTGTTTTAATTTTTTGAATATTTTTGCTATTTTTTGGGGAATGCTCTAGCCCGGGTCAGGTAGGAACCAATCCGAACAAAATTTTTTTCTCTTTCTCGTTCTTGGTCTTTCCCACCCCAAGTTGGCTAGAAATAAAGCCAGAATGATGTTTTTTTAACTTTTTGAATTTTTTTGCTATTTTTTTTGGGAATGCTCTAGCATAGGTCAAGTAGGAATGGATCAGAACTAAAGTTTTTTTTTTCTTTCTCTTTCTTGGCCTTTCCTGCCCTGATTTTGCTAGAAATGAAGCCAGATTGTTGTTTTCTAATTTTTTGAATTTTTTTTGGTAATGCGAGCCCGGGTCGGGTTGGAACAGATTGAAACGATATTTCTTTTCTTTCTCTTTCACGACATTTCTCGACCCGATTTGGCTAGAAATAAAGCAAGAATGATATTTTTTAATTTTTTGAATTTTTTTGCTACTTTTTGTGGAATGCTCTGGCCCAGGTCAGAACGAAATTTTTTTTTTTCTTTCTCTTTCTCAGCCTTTCCCTACCCGATTTGGCTAGAAATAAAGCCAGATTGATATTTTTTAGTTTTTTGAATTTTTTTTGCTTTTTTTTTGGGAATGCTCTAGTGTAGGTCGGGTCCTAATGGATCGGAACGAAATTTTTTTTTCTCTCTTTCTCGTTCTTTCCTGACCCGATTTGGCTAGAAATAATGCTAGATTGATGATTTTTAATTTTTTGAATTTTTTTGCTTTTTTTGGGAATGCTCAGGTCGGATTGAAACGGATTGGAACAAAATTTTTTGTTCTTTCTCTTTCTTGGCCTTTACTGACCCGATCATGCTTGAAATGAAGCTAGAATGATTTTTTTTTTATTTAATTTTTTGACTTTTTTTGCAATTTTTTTGGGAATGCAAGACCAGGTAGGGTTGGAACAAATCGGAACAAAAAAAATTTTCTCTTTCTTTTTCTCGGCGTTTCCCTACTCAATTCGGCTAGAAATAATGCCAGAGTTATGTGTTTTAATTTTTTGAATTTTTTTACTATTTTTTGGGGAATGCTCTAGCCCGGGTTAAAATTTTTTTTTTTTTTTCTTTTTCTTTCTTGGCCATTCCCTACCTGATTTGGCTAGAAATAAAGCCAGATTGATATTTTTTAATTTTTTGAATTTTTTTGCGTTTTTTTGGGAATGCTCTAGTGTAGGTCGAGTTGTAATGGATCGGAACTAAATTTTTTTTTTTCTCTCTTTCTAGTTCTTTCCTAACCCCAATTTGGCTAGAAATAAAGCTAGATTAATGATTTTTAATTTCATGAATTTTTTTGCTTTTTTAGGGGAATGCACTAGCCTGGGTCAAGTAGGAACAGTCCAGAACGAAATTTTTTTTCTTTCTCTTTCTTGGCCTTTTCCTACGCAATTTGGCTAGAAATAAAGCCAGATTGATATTTTTTAATTTTTTGAATTTTTTTGCTTTTTTTTGGGAATGCTCTAGTGTAGGTCGGGTAGTGATGGATTGGAACGAATTTTTTTTTCTTTCTCTGTCTCGTTCTTTACTTCCCCGATTTGGCTAGAAATAAAGCTAGATTAATGATTTTAATTTTTTGAATTTTTTTGCTTTTTTTAGTAAGGCGGACTCGGGTCGGGTTAAAACAGATTGGAACAAAATTTTTTGTTCTTTCGCTTTCTTGGGCTTTATAGACCCGATCATGCTTGAAATAAAGTTAGAATGATTTTTTTTTTAATTTTTTGCAATTTTTTTGGGAATGCAAGCCCGAGTAGGGTTGGAACAGATCGGAACAAAATTTTTTCTCTCTTTCTCTTTCTCCGGCTTTCCTAACTCGATTTAGCTAGAAATAAAGCCAGAATTATGTGTTTCAATTTTTTGAATTTTTTTGCTATTTTTTAGGGAATGCTTTAGCCCGGGTCAGGTAGGAACAAATCCAAACGAAATTTTTTTCTCTTTCTCTTTCTTGGTCTTTCCCACCTCGGGTTGGCTAGAAATAAAGCCAGAATGATGTTTTTTAGTTTTTTGAATTTTTTTTGGGAATGCTCTAGCACAGGTTAACTAGGAACGGATCGGAACTAAAATTTTTTTTTCTTTCTATTTCTCGGCCTTTCCTGCCCCGATTTTGCTTGAAATAAAGCCAGATTGTTGTATTCTAATTTTTTGAATTTTTTTTGGTAATGCGAGCCCGGGTTAGGTTGGAACAGATTGAAATGAAATTTTTTTTCTTTCTCTTTCACGGCATTTCTTGACCTGATTTGGCTAGAAATAAAGCAAGAATGATTTTTTTTATTTTTTTATTTTTTGAATGTTTTTGTCACTTTTGGGGGAATGGTCTTGCCCGAGTCGAGTAGGAATAGATCGGAATGAATTTTTTTTTCCTTTCTCTTTCTCAGCCTTTCCCGACCTGATTTGGTTAGAAATAAAGCCAGAATAATGTTTATTAATTGTTGGAATTTTTCTTCTATTCTTTTGGGGATTCTATAGCCCAGGTCGGGTTGGATCAGATCGGAACGATTTTTTTTTTCTTTCTCTTTCTCGGACTTTCCCAACCTGATTTGGTTTAAAATAAAGCCAGAATGATGTTTTTTAATTTTTGAAATTTTTTTACTATTTTTTGGGGAGTGCACTAGCCAGGGTTAGTTAGGAACGGATCGGAACGAATTTTTTTTTTCTTTCTCTTTCTCTGTCTTTTCGGACCCGATTTGGCTAGAAATGAAGCTAGATTGATGTTTTTGTAAATTTTGAATTTTTCTACTGTATTTTTGGGAATGTAAGCCCAGCTTGAGTTGGAACGGATCAGAACGATTTTTTTTTTCTTTCTCATTCTCGGCTTTTCCCGACCTGATTTGGTTAGAAATAAAGCCAGAATGAAGTTTTTTAATTTTTTGAATTTTTTTGCTATTTTTTGGTGAATGCTTTAGCCCGGGTCTGAGCAAAATTTTTTTTTTTTTTCTCTTTCTCGGCCATTCCCTACCTGATTTGGCTAGAAATAAAGCCAGATTGATATTTTTGAATTTTTTGAATTTTTTTATTTTTTCTGGGAATGCTCTATTGTAGGTCGGGTAGTAATGGATCGGAACTAAAATTTTTTTTCTTTCACTTTCTCGTTCTTTCCTGACCTGATTTGGCTAGAAATAAAGCCAGATTAATGATTTTTAATTTGTTGAATTTTTTTTTTCTTTTTAAGGGGAATGCACTAGCCTGGGTCAAGCAGGAATGGATCATAACGAAATTTTTTTTCTTTCTCTTTCTCGGCCTTTCCCTACCCGATTTGGCTAGAAATAAAGCCAGATTTAAATTTTTTAATTTTTTGAATTTTTTTTCTTTTTTTTTGAGAATGCTCTAGTGTAGGTCTGGTAGTAATGGATTGGAATTTTTTTTTTCTTTCTCTGTCTCGTTCTTTCCTAACCCGATTTGGCTAGAAATAAAGCTAGATTAATGGTTTTTAATTTTCTGAATTTTTTTGCTTTTTTTAGGAATGCGGGCTCGAGTCGGGTTGAAACAGATTGGAACAAAATTTTTTGTTTTTTCTCTTTCTTGGGCTTTACTGTCCCGATCATGCTTGAAATAAAGCTAGAATGATTTTTTTTCTTAATTTTTTGAATTTTTTTGCAATTTTTTTGGGAATGCGAGCTCGAGTAGGGTTGGAACAGATCGGAACAAAATTTTTTCTCTCTTTCTCTTTCTCGGGCTTTCCCAACCCAATTTGGCTAGAAATAATGTCAGAATTATGTGTTTTAATTTTTTGAATATTTTTGCTATTTTTTGGGGAATGCTCTAGCCCGGGTCAGGTAGGTATGAATTCGAATGAAATTTTTTTCTCCTTCTCTTTCTTGGTCTTTCCCACCTCGAGTCGGCTAGAAATAAATCCAATCAAATCCAGCATTCAGAATCCAGGAAGATCATTTTCTAGAACCCTATCCAGCTGTATTCAGTCCTTTAGTCACGAGTTCTTATCTTTATTGCCATTTGTAAAGCCACAAAGTTGGCCCCTACATCCTTTGAGATGTATTGTATCGTCTATAAATAGAAGAAGTGTAAACCTCAAAGGGCAAGAGAGAATTGGAGAGAGTTATGAGAAGTCCTTCTGAGTCTTATGTAAAAAAGTTGTTTAATCTAATAATATCTTTCGGTTTGCTGTATCTTGTTCTGTGTTCCATACCTTATGTTCATACTATTTTCTATACTTTCTTAGTAGGCTACATTATTTACCAGTTCCTGTAATCTTCTTACACCCCCTGTTTTTCCTTAATCTTCTTACACCCCCTGTTTTTCCTTAATTTTCTTACACCCCCTCTGTTTTCTCTCTAGTTGGTATCAAAGCCAGTGATTTGTTTCTCACTCCTTTGATTAGTATACTTTGATTATTGTCCTGATTAGTATGCTCTGTGATTTACAGTTGCCACAATACGTGGATCCTCTGTATAAATCACATCAGAAAACTGGATTTGATAATCAAGTAGAACACTAAGGAGGCTGTTCTTAAAGGTTCTAAAGAACTTTGTTTTCCATTGTTACCTTGTGGACGTGTCAACCTGTGTTAGCGTTTAGTCCTGTTTGGTCTTTGGTAAACAGTTCTTTCTAAAAGAAACTATCATGGCAAATACATCCTTTGAAGTTACTGATACGACTAGCTCTGCCTTTGATCTTTCCCTCCGCAAATCCACTGCAAACAGGCTAGACTATCTGTATGAAATCTCTCACATACCTGAAGATAGTAAGATCCCTATTACTGATTTTCCTATTGTAAATCCTTATACTGTATTTGATAAACCCCCAAAAATGAAGATGGGTGTACCCTTGTTTCTGCCATGGGATTACAAACTCTCTAGGAAGGGCAAGGGTGATAAAATTTTTTGAATTTTTTTGCTATTTTTTTGGGAATGCTCTAGCACAGGTCAAGTAGGAATGGATCGGTACTAAATTTTTTTTTCTTTCTCTTTCTCAGCCTTTCCCGCCATGATTTTGCTAGAAATATAGCCAGATTGTTGTTTTCTAATTCTTTTGAATTTTTTTTGGTAATGCGAGCCCTGGTCGGGTTGGAACAGATTGAAACGATATTTCTTTTCTTTCTCTTTCACGGCCTTTCTCGACCTGATTTGGCTAGAAATAAAGCAAGAATAATGTTTTTTAATTTTTTTTTTAATTTTTTTGCTACTTTTTTTGGAATGCTCTAGCCCGGGTCAGAACGAAATTTTTTTTTCTTTCGCTTTCTCAGCCTTTCCCTACCCGATTTGGCTAGAAATAAAGCCAGATTGATATTTTTTAAATTTTTTTTAATTTTTTTGCTTTTTTTTGGGAATGCTCTAGTGTAGGCCGGGTAGTATTGGATGGGAACGAAAATTTTTTTTTCTCTTTCTCGTTCTTTCCTTACCCGATTTGGCTAGAAATAAAGCTAGAATGATTTTTTTTTTTTAATTTTTTGGATTTTTTTGCAATTTTTTTGGGAATGCAAGCCCAAGTAGGGTTGGAACAGATCGGAACAAAATTTTTTTTCTCTTTCTATTTCTCTTTCTCAGCCTTTCCCTACCCAATTTGGCTAGAAATAAAGCCAGAATTATGTGTTTTAATTTTTTGAATTTTTTTGCTATTTTTTGGGGAATGCTCTAGCCTGGTTCAAAACAAAATTTTTTTTTCTTTCTCTTTCTCGGCCATTCCCTACCCGATTTGGCTAGAAATAAAGCCAGATTGATATTTTTTAAATTTTGAATTTTTTTGCTTTTTTTTTGGGAATGCTCTAGTGTACGGTAGTAATGGATCGGAACTAAATACTTTTTTTTTCTCTTTCTAGTTCTTTCCAGACCCAATTTGGCTAGAAATAAAGCTAGATTAATGATTTGTTTCTAAATTTTTTTTTGCTTTTTTAGGGGAATGCACTAGCCTTGGTCAGGTAGGAACGGATCAGAACAAAATTTTTTTTCTTTCTTTGTCTCATTCATTCCTGAACCGATTTGGCTAGAAATAAAGCTAGATTAATGATTTTAAACTTTTTCAATTTTTTTTGCTTTTTTTAGGAATGCGGGCTCGGGTCGGGTTAAAACAGATTGGAACAAAATTTTTTGTTCTTGCTCTTTTTCAGGCTTTACTGACCCGATCATGCTCGAAATAAAGCTAGAATGATTTTTTCTTTTAATTTTTTGCAATTTTTTTGGGAATGCGAGCCCGAGTAGGGTCGGAAAAGATGGAACAAAAAAAAATTTCTCTCTCTCTTTCTCGGGCTTTCCCAACCCGATTTGGCTAGAAATAAAGCCAAAATTATGTGTTTTAATTTTTTGAATTTTTTTGCTATTTTTTGGGGAATGCTCCAGCCCGGGTCAGGTAGGAACGAATCCAAACGAAATTTTTTTCTCTTTCTCTTGGTCTTTCCCACCTCGGGTTGGCTAGAAATAAAGCCAAAATGATGTTTTTTTAGTTTTTTGAATTTTTTAGCTATTTTTTTTGGGAATGCTCTAGCACAGGTTAACTAGGAATGGATCGGAACTAAATTTTTTTTTTCTTTCTCTTTCTTGGCCTTTCCTGCCTTGATTTTGCTTGAAATAAAGCCAGATTGTTGTATTCTAATTTTTTGAATTTTTTTTGGTAATGCGTGCCCGGGTCTGGTTGGAACAGATTGAAACGAAATTTTTTTCTTTCTCTTTCACGGCCTTTCTCGACCTGATTTGGCTAGAAATAAAGCGAGAGTGATGTTTTTTAATTTTTTGAAAGTTTTTGCTACTTTTTGGGGAATGGTCGTGCACGGGTCGGGTAGGAACAAATCAGAACAAAAATTTTTTTTTCTTTCTCTTTCTTAGCCTTTCCCAACCCAATTTGGTTAGAAATAAAGCCAGAATGATGTTTATTAATTTTTGGAATTTTTCATCTATTCTTTTGGGGATTTCTAGCCCAGGTCGGGTTGGATCAGATCAGAACAAATTTTTTTTTCCTTCTCTTTCTCGGTCTTTCCCAACTTGATTTGGTTTAAAATAAAGCCAGAATGATGTTTTTTAATTTTTGAAATTTTTTTACTATTTTTTGGGGAATGCACTAGCTAGGGTCATTAGGAACGGACCGAGGTGAATTTTTTTTTTCTTTCTCTTTCTCTGTCTTTCCTGACCCGATTAGGCTAGAAATAAAGCTAGATTGATGTTTTTGTAAATTTTGAATTTTTTCTACTGTATTTTTGGGAATGTAAGCCCAGCTTGAGTTGGAACGGATCAGAACGATTTTTTTTTTTCTCATTCTCGGCAGTTCCCGACCTGATTTGGTTAGAAATAAAGCCAGAACGATGTTTTTTAATTTTTTGAATTTTTTTGCTATTTTTTGGTGAATGCTTTAGCCCGGGTCTGAGCAAAATTTTTTTTTCTCTTTCTCAGCCATTCCCTACCCGATTTGGCTAGAAATAAAGCCAGATTGATATTTTTTAATTTTTTGAATTTTTTTTGCTTTTTTTTGGGAATGCTCTAGTGTAGGTCGGGTAGTAATGGATCGGAACTAAAATTTTTTTCTTTCTCTTTCTCGTTCTTTCCTGACGCGATTTGGCTAGAAATAAAGCTAGATTAATGATTTTTAATTTCTTGAATGTTTTTTTCTTTTTAAGGGGAATGCACTAGCCCGGGTCAGGTAGGAACGGATCATAACAAAATTTTTTTTCTTTCTCTTTCTCCGCCTTTCCCTACCTGATTTGGCTAGAAATAAAGCCAGAATGATATTTTTTAATTTTTTTTCTTTTTTTTGAGAATGCTCCAGTGTAGGTCGGGTAGTAATGGATTGGAACTAATTTTTTTTTTTTCTCTTTCTCATTCTTTCCTGACCTGATTTGGCTAGAAATAAAGTTAGATTAATGATTTTTAATTTCTAAATTTTTTTTGCTTTTTTAGGGGAATGCACTAGCTCAGGTCAGGTAGGAACGGATCAGAACGGAATTTTTTTCTTTCTCTTTCTCGGCCTTTCCCTACCCGATTTGGCTAGAAATAAAGCCAGATTGATATTTTTTAATTTTTTGAATTTTTTGAATTTTTTTGAGAATGCTCTAGTGTAGGTCGGGTAGTAATGGATCGGAACGAATTTTTTTTTTCTTTCTCTGTCTCATTCATTCCTGACCCGATTTGGCTAGAAATAAAGCTAGATTATTGATTTTTATCTTTTTGAATTATTTTGCTTTTTTTAGGAATGCGGGCTAGGGTCGGGTTAAAACAAATTGGAACAAAATTTTTTGTTCTTTCTCTTTCTCAACCTTTACTGACCTGATCATGCTTGAAATGAAGCTAGAATGAATTTTTTTTTTTTAATTTTTTGGATTTTTTTGCAATTTTTTTTGGGAATGCAAGCCCAGGTAGGGTTGGAATAGATCGGAACAAAAAATTTTTTCTCTTTCTCTTTCTCTTTCTCGACCTTTCCCTACCGGATTTGGCTACAAATAAAGCCAGATTGATATTTTTTAATTTTTTGAATTTTTTTGCTTTTTTTTGGGAGTGCAGAGTGTAGGTCGACTAGTAATGGATCGGAACTAAATTTTTTTTTCTTTCTCTTTCTTGTTCTTTCCTGACCCGATTTGGCTAGAAATAAAGCTAGATTAATGATTTTTAATTCCTTGAATTTCTTTTTTCTTTTTAAGCGGAATGCACTAGCTCGGGTCAGGTAGGAACGGATCAGAACGAAATTTTTTTTCCTTCTCTTTCTCAGCCTTTCCCTACCCAATTTGGCTAGAAATAAAGCCAGATTGATATTTTTTAATTTTTTGAATTTTTTTTCTTTTTTTTGAGAATGCTCTAGTGTAGGTCGGGTAGTAATGGATCGGAACGAAATTTTTTTTTCTTTCTCTGTCTCATTCATGCCTGACCCGATTTGGCTAGAAATAAAGCTAGATTAATGATTTTTAACTTTTTGATATTTTTTGCTTTTTTTAGGAATGCGGGCTTGGGTCGGGTTAAAACGGATTGGAACAAAATTTTTTGTTCTTTCTCTTTCTTGGCCTTTTCTGACCCGATCATGCTTGAAATGAAGCTAGAATGATTTTTTTTTTTTTTTAATTTCTTGAATTTTTTTGCAATTGTTTTGGGAATGCAAGCCCAGGTAGGGTCGGAACAGATCAGAAAAAATTTTTTTTTCTCTTTCTCTTTCTCTTTCTCGGCCTTTCCCTACCCAATTTGGCTAGAAATAAAGCCTGAATTAAGTGTTTTTAATCTTTTGAATTTTTTTGCTATTTTTGGGGGAATGCTCTAGCCTGGGTCAGAACAATTTTTTTTTTCTTTCTCTTTCTCGTCCATTCCCTACCCGATTTGGCTAGAAATAAAGTCAGATTGATATTTTTTAAATTTTTGAATTTTTTTGTTTTTTTTTTGGGAATGCTTTATTGTAGGTCGGACAATAATGGATCGGGACAAAATTTTTTTTTCTTCTCTTTCTCGTTCTTTCCTGATTCGATTTGGCTTGAAATAAAGCTAGATTAATGATTTTTAATTTCTAAAATTTTTTTGCTTTTTTTGGGGAATGCACTAGCCCTGGTCAGGTAGGAATGGATCGGAACGAAATTTTTTTTTTCTTTCTTTGTCTCGTTCTTTCCTGACCCGATTTGGCTTGAAATAAAGCTAGATTAATGATTTTTAACTTTCTGAGTTTTTTTCTTTTTTTAGGAATGCAGACTCGGGTCGGGTTGAAACAAATTGGAACAAAATTTTTTGTTCTTTCTCTTTCTCGGGCATTACTGACCCGATCATGCTTGAAATAAAGCTAGAATGATTTTTTTTTTTTAATTTTTTGCAATTTTTTTGGGAATGCGACCCGAGTAGGGTTGGAACAGATCGAAACAAAATTTTTTCTCTCTTTCTCTTTCTCGGGCTTTCCCAACCCGATTTGGCTAGAAATAAAGCCAGAATTTTGTTTTTTATTTTTTTGGATTTTTTTGCTTTTTTTGGGAATGCGGGTTCAGGTCGGATTGGAACGGATTGGAACAAAATTTTTTGTTCTTTCTCGGCCTTTACTGACCCGATCATGCTTGAAATGAAGCTAGAATGATTTTTTTTTTTTTTATTTAGTTTTTGACTTTTTTTGCAATTTTTTTGGGAATGCAAGCCCAGGTAGGGTTGGAGCAGATCGGAACAATTTTTTTTTTTTCTCTTTCTCTTTCTCGGCCTTTCCCTACTCGATTTGGCTAGAAATAAAGCCTGAGCTATGTGTTTTAATTTTTTGAATTTTTTTCCTTTTTTTGGGAATGAGGGCTTGGGTCGGATTGAAACGGATTGGAACAAAATTTTTTGTTCTTTCTCTTTCTCGGCCTTTACTGGCCCGATCATGCTTGAAATGAAGCTAGAATGATTTTTTTATTTATTTAATTTTTTGACTTTTTTTGCAATTTTTTTGGGAATGCAAGCCCAGGTAGGGTTGGAACTGACCGGAACAAATTTTTTTTTCTCTTTCTCTTTCTCGGCCTTTCCCTACTCGATTTGGCTAGAAATAAAGCCTGAGCTATGTGTTTTAATTTTTTGAATTTTTTTGCTATTTTTTGGGGAATGCTCTAGCCCGGGTCAGAACAATTTTTTTTTTTCTTTCTCTTTCTCAGCCTTTCCCGTCCCGATTTGGTTAGAAATAAAGCCAGAATGATGTTTATTAATTTTTGGAATTTTTCTTCTATTCTTTTGCGGATTCTCTAGCCCGGTCGGGTTGGAACAGATTGGAACGAATTTTTTTTTTCTTTCTCTTTCACGGTCTTTTCCAACTTTATTTGGTTTGAAATAAAGCCTGAATGATGTTTTTTAATTTTTGAAAATTTTTTACTATTTTTTGGGGAATGCACTAGCCAGGGTCAGTTAGGAACGGATCGGAATGAAATTTTTTTTTTCTTTCTCTTTCTCTGTCTTTCCCGACCCGATTTGGCTAGAAATAAAGCTAGATTGATGTTTTTGTAACTTTTGAATTTTTCTACTGTATTTTTGGGAATGTAAGCCCAACTTGAGTTGGAAAGGATCGGAACGAATTTTTTTTACTTTCTCATTCTCAGCTTTTCCCATCCTGATTTGGTTAGAAATAAAGCCAGAATGATGTCTTTTCATTTTTTGGTGAATGCTCTAGCCCGGGTCTGAACAAAATTTTTTTTTTTTTTCCTCTTTCTCGGCCATTCCCTACCTGATTTGGCTAGAAATAAAGCCAGATTGATAATTTTTAATTTTTTGAATTTTTTTGCTTTTTTTTTGGAGTGCTTTAGTGTAGGTCGAGTAGTAATGGATCGGAACTAAATTTTTTTTTCTTTCTCTTTCTTGTTCTTTCCTGACCTGATTTGGCTAGAAATAAAGCTAGATTAATGATTTTTAATTCCTTGAATTTTTTTTCTTTTTAAGGGGAATGCACTAACCCTGGTCAGGTAGGAACGGATCAGAACGAAATTTTTTTTCTTTCTCTTTCTCGACCTTTCCCTACCCGATTTGGCTAGAAATAAAGTCAAATTGATATTTTTTAATTTTTTGAATTTTTTTTTTCTTTTTTTTTGTGAATGCTCTATTGTAGGTCGAGTAGTAATGGATCGGAACGAAATTTTTTTTTTCTTTCTATGTCTCGTTCTTTCCTGACCCGATTTGGCTTGAAATAAAGCTAGATTAATGATTTTTAACTTTCTGAATTTTTTTCTTTTTTTCGGAATGCGGACTCGGGTCGGGTTGAAACAGATTGGAACAAAAGTTTTTGTTCTTTCTCTTTCTCGGGCTTTACTGTCCCGATCATGCTTGAAATAAAGCTAGAATGATTTTTTTTTTAATTTTTTGAATTTTTTTTACAATTTTTTTGGTAATGCGGGCCCGAGTAGGTTTGGAACAGATCGGAACAAAATTTTTTCTCTCTTTCTCTTTCTTGGGCTTTCTCAACCCGATTTGGCTAGAAATAAAGCCAGAATTATGTGTTTTAATTTTTTGAATATTTTTGCTATTTTTTGGGGAATGCTCTAGCCCGGGTCAGGTAGGAACGAATTCGAACGAAAGTTTTTTCTCTTTCTCTTTCTTGGTCTTTTCCACCTCAAGTTGGCTAGAAATAAAGCCAGAATGATGTTTTTTAATTTTTTGAATTTTTTTCTTTTTTTTGGGAATGCTCTAGCACAGGTCAAGTAGGAACGGATCGGAACTAAAATTTTTTTTTTCTTTCTCTTTCTCGGCCTTTCCCGCCCCGATTTTGCCAGAAATAAAGCCAGATTGTTGTTTTCTAATTCTTTTGAATTTTTTTTGGTAATGCGAGTCCTGGTCGGGTTGGAACAGATTGAAACGATATTTCTTTTCTTTCTCTTTCACGGCCTTTCTCGACCTGATTTGGCTAGAAATAAAGCAAGAATGATGTTTTTTTAATTTTTTTTGAATTTTTTTGCTACTTTTTTTGGAATGCTTTAAGCCCGGGACAGAATGAATTTTTTTTTCTTTCTCTTTCTCAGCCTTTCCCTACCCGATTTGGTTAGAAATAAAGCCAGATTGATATTTTTTAATTTTTTGAATTTTTTTGCTTTTTTTTGGGAATGCTCTAGTGTAGGTCGGGTAGTAATGGATGCGAACGAAATTTTTTTTTCTCTTTTTCTCATTCTTTCCTTACCTGATTTGGCTAGAAATAAAGCTAGATTGATGATTTTTAATTTTTTGAATTTTTTTTGCTTTTTTTGGGAATGCGGGCTCGGGTCGGATTGAATCGGATTGGAACAAAATTTTTGGTTCTTTCTCTTTCTCGGCCTTTACTGACCCGATCATGCTTGAAATGAAGCTAGAATGATTTTTTTTTATTTAATTTTTTGACATTTTTTGCAATTTTTTTGGGAATGCAAGCCCAGTAGGGTTGGAACAGATTGGAACAAATTTTTTTTTCTCTTTCTCTTTCTCAGCCTTTCCCTACTCGATTTGGCTAGAAATAAAGCCAGAGTGATGTGTTTTAATTTTTTGAATTTTTTTGCTATTTTTTGGGGAATGCTCTAGCCCGGGCCAGAACAAATTTTTTTTTTTTTTTTCTTTCTCTTTCTCGGCCATTCCTGACCTGATTTGGCTAGAAATAAAGCCAGATTGATATTTTTTAATTTTTTGAATTTTTTTGCCTTTTTTTGGGAATGCTCTAGTGTAGGTCTGGTTGTAATGGATCGAAACTAAAAATTTTTTTCTTTCTCTTTCTCGTTCTTTCCTGACCCAATTTGGCTAGAAATAAAGCTAGATTAATGATTTTTAATTTCTTGAATTTTTTTGCTTATTTAGGGAAATGCACTAGCCCGGGTCAGGTAGGAACGGATCAGAACTCTATATAACTATTTATTTCTAGCCCGGGAAATGCACTCTATATAACTATTACATGTAGTTAAATAGAACTCTTAGTCCTAAATTGTTTTATGATTAAAAGTCCTTAATTTATTTTAATTAGAGGTTTTTAATGAGATTAAAATTCTAATTAAAGTTATATAGTTTCTAATGAGATTAGAATGCTTTATCTAGTAAATTAAGAATAGAGTTCTATATAACTATTTTTTGATTCATTAGTGTTTAAGGAATCCTAAATAGTTTAGGACTTCTATTTTAGTTAGTGATTCTAATGAGATTAGAGTCTTTATCAAGTGCAAGGTTATTAGTTGTGATGGGATCACAATTATTTAAAGAAAAACCCAAATAATGAGTGGGAGTTCTGAAATAACCCTTTTGTTAAGTTTATTGTAATGTGAATAAATACCTTGTCTTGACTTCGAGTCTTGCATTCCATATGGAGGGTATTTACTTCACGGATTACAAGATTAAACTTCTTTGTGATAGCGCGAATGGTGTAACGTGACTTAGTTACACTATTGTGACGTGACTTAGTTACATCACATTGAATTTAAACAATTAAACACATTTGATGTGTAGTGTTAAAATTGTGATAAGATCATAATGATTTCAGGACAATCCACTTGTTTTAAAATTTCTAGTGGGAGAGAGATACAAGGGTTGGATCTCACGGCCTCCATTATCAGTTCATAATGGTGTGGGGTAAGCACCTCTCGTCTTGACGTATATGCCTCGCGATCCCAAAGGAGGGTGTTTTGTTTCACGGTACTACAAGTTTAAACACTATAAAGGGAGATGAAATGTGGCTACACATGATTCTGGAGGAGTTATGTCATTATTACTTAGAGGCTGAAGATTATACGGCATATTATTAGTGTATGATAAGAGTTATCATGATAGCACTAATAATGAGAATAATTCTCAACCAATTAATGTGTTTATAATAAACTTGCTACCAAGGAATTATAGACATGGATTGGGTTGTCGTTGCACTTAGTATAGTATGTTTTATGGGTTCCATATTATATGGTTATGGATGCAAAATGATAATGTCCTGGTATTTAAGTTCATGGCTCAATTTAAAATTGTCATAAATTTTGTCCTCTAGCTACTATCTTAGTGGAATCACATTAACTAAGTAATAATTTGGGACATTGTGCTTAAAGGAGCTGAAGTACATATTTATGTTTTGATTCAGCATTGTCATAATTTCCAATACATGATGCATTTAATGGAAAATAACTTATGATATGATCATAGTTTCCATTGAAATGCTAAAATGTTTCATTGGCTTCTATCTCAACTGTGCTACTGCATGAGATGCAAGAGTTAGTACTAGACTTAGACTTTATATTAAGTCTAAATGAATTGTTTGGTATGAATCATATTGAGTGCTAAGAAAGGCTTAAGGAGTTCCAATTCTAAATAATTTTATGAAAATATTTTATTTTAAAATGAATTGGAATTCTTAGATGTAGAGATTAAATGTTAATCTCACTTGGATATGATCCACAAGTCCTTATTAGAATCATTTGATCAATTCAGATTATTTTGAAACTAAATTTCTTTTATGTTACCTGAATTGATGAGTGAGTTCTACGCAACGGAAGACATCCTAAAAGCTAAGTCTAGGATCAATATGATTTAATTCAAATTCTTAGCCTAAACTAAAAGGTAAGGGTGGTAAGAAGATGAATTATAATACCAAATAGTTGGACAAGCCAGTTGCCTTAATAGTTGCCAAAAAGGAAATTAGACTCAAAAGCATAACCAAAAGGAAAGTGTTTCTGGTTTTGGTAAAGCTAAGCATTGTTCATGATTGTCTTCTAGATAGAAATTTACATGTTTTACTTTTTAAAGAGAAAGTTTCCATCCTTTGGTTTTGTATGTTTTTGGCACTTATCTAGATCTTATTAATCTAAATGTTATTTAAGATTGGTGAAAGATGGGCTTTTAGAACCATTATTTTATTTTGTTATATTTCCAGTCTAAGAATTCTATTTAGAGGATAATATCATCTAGAGCTCCTTTATTGTAAAGGAATATAGTGTCAATGATTTCTTTAAGTCAATGCATACGTGAAGGAGGAATAAGACTCTTTTAGAAATAGTAAAGTACATGATAAATATTTTTATTTGCTTATTTCTTTTGGAGATATACTCTAATAATTACAATACATTTTCTAAAGTTGATTTCAAAAGTTTGTTCCTAGGACATCTGTCAAATCACGGATTGAGTGAAAACCTAGTATATGATACTTCCATTTTTGGAGATGTCCAGCACTTGTGCTAGAAAGGAAGTCTAACAAGTTGAAATCAAAAAGTAGAAAAATGTATGTTTATGTTGGATATCCAAAAGGAATTGCAAAAGATTGTTTTGGTAGTCATAAAGAATACAAGATGTTTGTAAAGTACAAATACAAAGTTCTTAATAATGACTATGTGAATAATCTTAAAGCAAATCATAAATTATTCTAGAAGAAAAATGTTAGAATTTGTTGTAGGACAATTATAAAATACATTTGGAAATAAGATGGCTGTATTAGATACACCACAAGACATTATTCTATAGATAACTATTACACTAGTACAATATCGTAGTGGGAGGATTACTAAATAAATTCATATTTTTGGAATAAACTTTTGTATTTATTCCATAAGGATATGAATTTGATCCTCAGTCCTACGTAAATGCAATAGATGATATGAATATGGATTACTAGATCAAGGTTATGTAAATAGAATTAGATTCTATTTAAAGCCTAAAACTTGTAGAGGTGCTTAATTGCATTAAGCCTATTTTTTTCAATAGGTCTACAAGTAAATGAGATTGATAGATTTGAAGATGCAAACCTTCAAAGTCAAGACTAGTGGCGAAAAGATTTATTCAAAAAGAAATGGTTCGATTATGAAAAGATTTTTTCACCAATAGTCAAGTTTGACTCTATCTAGATTCTCTTATTCATTATATTTCATTTGGATGAAATATGACAATGGATATCAAGAAAACTTCTTTTAGTAGCAATCTTGAGGAAGACATCTATATGATGTAACTAGACTTGTTCATAGCAAAGAACTAGTAGTGTTTAGTATGTAAGTTGCTTAAATTTTATTTATGCACTAAAGCAAGCATATGTATCATAAATATCATCTTTGATCGAGCAATTAAATTATTTGATTTTGATCAAGTATTAAAAGGCCTTAAGTGTGTAAAAGCTATATAAAATAATAAATTTCTTAATGTATGTTGATGACATTCTAATCATTTAAAATGATGTAGAGTTATTGTCATCAATAGAGTTTTGGTTGTCTAGTCTAGTTTGATATAAAGTACTTGCGAAATACTAGTCACATCCTAAGAATTATAACTTTGTTAAAATTCAGAAATTAGGATGTTGGGTCTATCTCAAACTGCTTAAGTAGATTAGATTCTAGCCAAATATAGCATGTAATACTTCAAGAAAGGATTCTTTCCTTTTAGGTTTGAAGTTCCTTTATAAAGAACTATAGTCCTAAGACATATAAAAGGAAGAGCATATTAAGACGGTTCCTTATATCAAATCGATAGGAAGTCTTTATGCTATGCTATATACTAGGCTAAATATCTATTTTGCGGTGAGCATGGTAAGCAAATACCAATTGAATCAAAGATCACTTAATTTAGTGGGAGTAAAGCATATACTCAAATATCTTAGGAGAATGATGGATTATATGCTTGTCCACAAAAGTGAAGTTTTGATGGTTACTGGATGTACAAATAGTGACTTGTAGTTTTATTGTGATTCATGTAGTTATACTTCAAGATATGTGTTCATCCTAGGTGGTGAAGATACACATTAAGCGTAAGTATTATCTCATTAGAGAGATATGAGTACTTGAGAAGTAGTAGTAGAAAAGATAATTTAAGCAATAAATTTGACTGAAACTTGTTTCCAAACCTTACCTTAGAGTGACTTTGAATTACTCTAAAGGGAGATAAGTGTCGGATATATGATAAATTGTCTTTGAGGGCAAGTGGGAGATTGTTGGGGTTTATGCCCTAAAATCCAATTTATTGGCATGTCATAAATAATTAAATTGTTTAATTATATAAGACTATTTATCAATGAACTAATGGGACATTATCTTAGTCTATGAGATGCATAGTATGTGATTTATGTGATTTAGTCACAGAATATATAAATCACAAGTTCTTTGTAAACTCAGAATTTTAGTTCGTAGTCAGTGATAAAATTGGGCGTTTCATCTGCGAAGACTATAACATATCAACTAAGATGATTTGTCTTGATCATGGAAGTGGAGACTTCTAGTTGATATGTTGATATGTTTTAAGAGTTAAGACATATTAAACTGGATCGCTGTGAGATTTATTATTCTCCTAACGACTGTCAAGTAAATAATAAATCTCACGACTTCTATTTACATCAACTCTAAATCCTGAGAGAATAATGGACCTGATCATGAGATGTAGGTTGCTTTGATATATCAGGAGTGAGATTTCTAAGTTACGGTCAAAATCTCAGTATGTTGGGCAGCCGCATTTAATGTTGATGAAACATACATTTTTAAGATGGAATTCATAATCTCTTAACGGAGATATAAAATATTCCCTTGAGATAAGTTTAATGGGTTTGGTTATTCAGAATGTTGGGTCCAACCACTTTAGTAAGGAGTTACTAAAGTATATATATTTATGGAATTAGATTTCATAAATATATGATGAATAACATAAAAGATTAAATCGGGTACTCAAGAATTAAGATGTAGTAATCTTCAAAGTGGTAGTCTACGTTCATGACTTTGTATTACTACGAATATTTTAATGAAGGGGTTGCATGTATAATAAAGTCTTGGGATATAATTTATAGATAAGGCCTAGAGTGCAATTATATTCTTATAGTGGTATTGAATATAATTAATGGTAACTTTGGACTTGTCAAGAGTTGACGGAAAAGCCTAAGGCCCATTGGAGCTAGTGTCTTATTGGTCCCTTTTGGTCCCACTCCAAGCCACACACTAAAGCCCAATTGGAATGGCCCAAAAGGCTAACCCAATTAGATAATCAGTTGTATATAATGAGAGAAACATACGGAATGTCTTTAAGAGTCTTTCATAAGGATTTTCATAAGATATGAAATGGTTAGAATGTGAGTGTTGGACACTCAATATTCTCTCCTTGGAAACTGATTGAGAGACCACACATCTTAGGCATCAAGTGGAATTGGAGTGAAGATTAAAAGTCTTCCCAAGAACTTATAATGTTTTGGTTTTGAATTACATCACATCAAGGTATGCTTTCTATTCTTTGTTCTAGAATTCAAGGTTACATGTTATCTCTCATGAATGAAGTAGATCCGTGATTGTTGCTTCCGCTGTGTGTTTTGTATGAGATACAAAACTAGATTTTTCCAAGATCATGTTACCATTATTTTAGATAAAAATAAAACAACTTTATTAATCATAACATTAAATCATATATATCATCATACAATAGGATTTAAGGGCACTAATCCTAACACTTAGAAAGGTCCATCAAAATCTGTGGGTCATCCTTACCCACCAACTAGCACAGCACCTTCTCTGCCAGGTATAGCGCCTTCAAGCCCGCTCCTTCAAAGGGACAAGTAATCTCTGAAGCAATGAGGGCGGTAGGCTCTAAGTCTCGAGAAGCAGGAAGGGGTTGGCTGGCCCTTGGAGTCCAATTAACCTATAAAGGCACAAGGTTAAAAAAAAAGGAATTATAAGGAAAATGCATGAAGAAGCATGAAGATTAGAACTCTTAAACTTACCTCATCTGAAGTTAACCCAGCAAGATGAGCCTTCACTCGAGGAAACTCCTTCAAAACTAGATCGGTGCCCGGGATTATAAGGTCATACCTAACAACCCATTGCTACAAAAAAAAAAGCACAAGCTACAAGTTAGATACAAGATGACAGTTTGCAAGACTATAAGCTACAAATGAAAATGCAAGAAATAGAAAGAGAACTAACCTCAAGGAGCTTCCAAGGCCCCACAGGCTGCCGCAAGGTGCCTCGATTGAGAGTGTCGAGGGTGGAGTAAAGATAGGCAAGACATGCCTGCCCTTAGTTAGCCCTCCGTGCCTCTCCAAAGTCCTGAAAGAGGGTCAACCACTTCAAGTGAAGAAGGAAAGCCCCATACAGACACGCTCCTCTGTAGTCCTCTATGGGAGGAACATGTAATCCAATACCAAGTCGAAATAGTGGATGGTCTTAGTAGAGTACTTCCTCCCCAGCATGTCAAGACCTAGCTAGATACCTGACACGCCATTCAAACTGATGATGGCCCCTTCAAAGCTAAGGTTGATCATGCAGTAGAAGTCGCAGGGAGTCACCGTCATCTCCCACTCAGCAATATGAAAGGTGTGGGTAGTATCTCACCACCTCTCAATGAGGCACTGCACCAAGGTAGCACTCGCAAACTTCTCTGGAAGAAGACCAATGTAGGCCTTGGTTTCAGGGACAAGGAGGTTGTACCACTCCGCCACCTTGTTGGTGCTCCCCCTACCAGCATAAGGGGATGATTACTGCAAACAAAAAGGAAGGAGATGACATTAGATTCCTTATTCAAGCAGAGTTTAGGAAAAATGATGTTTTGATGCAAGGATGAAGATAAAAAGAAGGATACAGTGATATTCGGGTGCAAAAATGACAAGAGGGTGTGTTAGGGTTGCATATGGGAGTGAAACAAATGAAAAATAAGTGAAAATAGGCACAGTAGGGCTTTTGCTAGGCGTCTCACATACGCAAGTCAAAGCCTTTGTACGCAGGCCTATTCCCACGTACACAGAACCTTAAGAACAAACTTGCATATGCAAGAACAGAGCCGCATACGCATAAATCTAAGCTGCGTACACAGGCCCGAGCCCATGCACACAGGAACACAGACAGAAGCAGTTCTTCGATATTTTCAACCATGCATCATCCAAAATCAATCCTAAACATGTTCCTACCCCTCCTAAGATCTTAGGTTTTCATCTAAACCCATCCCACAACAAAACTCAAGCATTTACATGGCTAGAAACACATTAAAACAGAAGATTAGAGAGAAACTTGAAAATAAGGAAAAGCTTGAAAACTTAGAGATTCAGCCATGGGAATGTGATTCTCTGGCTAGTATGTCAATGTTGGAGACCCCATCAACCTCGTTGCCCCACTCCAGCGGGTGAGATGGAATGCATCAGAAGAAAGGACGTAGGAGGTCTTTTTAGCCTTGGGTGCCATTGGAGAAAATGATGAGAAAATGAGAGAATGAGAGAGTTTGAGAGAATAAAAGAGTCAGGAAGTGAGGAAAAGAAAGAGGAGGGGGAGGTTTTTGTAGAGAAAAAAAAATAGTTATGGAGAATATGAGGAGATGAAGGAGATGAAGAGAATGAAGAAGAAAAAGAAACGGTTGGTAATCGTTGGGAAAATGAAAAGGCGGGAACACATCTGATAGGCTAAACTACGTATAGTTTAGTCATAAACAGTTAAAAATGGAAAACACCTCAGGATTGCCCTAAATAGACACAAAATCATCAAAGGACTCCCTAGTGAGCAGTAAAGGAAGCAAAAGACTCTTCCCACAATGAAGCATGTACATCCCAAAGCTGCCCCCAGTGGATCAAGCATATCAAGAACACTATCCTTAATAAGGAAGAAGAAGATTCTTCCTTATTCATCTTCCCCAGTAGATTAAGCACATCAAGAACACCATCCTCATTAAGGAAGGAAAAGACTCTTCCTCAAAGGATCAAGCACATCAAGAACACTATCCTCAGTAAGGAAGCAGAAGATTCTTCCCTAATAAATATCATTCCCATAGAGGAGGTAGAAGATTCTTCATGGATGAACCAAAGCACATTTAAACAATCCCCAATAAAGAATTAGAAGATTCTTCCCCAGTGAGTTTAGTACACAAAAAAATCCCCAGCGAGGAAGTAGAAGATTTTTCCCCGATGAACCAAGGCACATTTAAACGATCCCCAGTAAGGAAGCAGAATATTCTTCCCCAAAGTATCCTTAGTGAGGAAGCAGAAGATTTTTCCCTAATGAGTCCAATACACAAAAAATCTCCTGTGAGGAAGTAGAAGATTCTTCCCTCGTGGATCACACATTTACACTACTCCTTAGCGAGTCCATCCACACTACTCCTCAGCGAGTTTCTCATCCCCAAGCAAGTCATAAGAGGCAGAAGATTCCTCCCCATGCACATCTACTCCTTAGGAAATTTTCACCATCTCTAGTAGGCCTAACAATCAAGACTACTCATGTATATATCCTTCGGGAATTAAATATACAGGCATGGTAGAAAAAAGTAGAGATAGTGATAGAGAAAGAGACCAAGGTCAACCCGAGGCAAGAGCCTCACTAAAAAAAGTAGAGAAAGAAGTGAAGAAGATAAAAGGAACAAGTCACCTAGAGAAGTTTTAGGCAAGAGCCCCGGATGGACACCACAGAAACTATATCCTTTTATTGTTTGTTGGGTTAGCTCGTAAAAGCACCATTGTTTGTTTTCATTTTCCTTTTTAAGTGACTGTAGGATAGTGAGTCACTCCTCATTTACTTGTAAGTGACAAAGCAGGTTCTGGGATAATGAACCTATCGTTGCTCGTTTCCCGAGCAATAAAGGTGGGACTTTAGACATACGAATCCCACGCAACTCTTTGGAGTTGCACCCCGCCCCATGTATGCATGATGTATGTCATATGCATGGGTTAGGCCCGAGTCGTATGTCGAAACAAAATGTTTTGTCACTTATTCTTTTGATTCAGTTAGCAACGCTTATGAATCAATAGAGGGGCATCTGTAGACACCACATTTTGTACCCCTTACGACTCAACCCCCGTTCCCCAATGATGCTTGAACTCTAAGGTACAGGGCTAATTTAGGGCCCAATCAGATATCAAATTGACTTGAGGAGTGTTAAAATGGAAAATATTACTTTTTAAATGCACAAAAATATATTTTTGGAAATAAAAGACCAAAGTGGCCCTCGGTCCATGTACGTGGGCAGAAGCTTGCATACGTGGGCTAAAGGCAAGTTTTCTGCAATAATGGCTAAAGTTTGGAATGAATCCCACATCATCTAGGAGCCATTCCAAACCCCACTTTTTCAACTACAAAAAACTTTACATGATACATTTTTAGGACACACAAAAATCTCACGGGAAAAACCTAAGACTCACTAGAAAATAGTGAATCAAAAGGGAGTTTTTCATAAAATGCCCTCAAGTCAATTTTATTTGATTGGGACCTCTTTTGGCCCTAATCATTTTAGTTTAATGTTATTAATTGCTTGTTTAATGACTTGTGATAGATTTGGCTGAGGGGGACGGTCAAAATCAAAACTTAGGAACTCCTTTTTGAGGAATCAAGATTCAACCTTTCTTTTCTCTTTTTTAGTCTTTCTTTTACTGTTTAATCTTTTTTTTTTTTTTGCTTTGTTTGTGTTATAACTTGTTTGTTTAGAATAGGTTTATGTTTTCTTGTATATTTTGAGCATATTTAGCTATTAGAATTAGGGTTTTCATTTCTGCTATATTTCTGTGTTTTTAGGTCTTCTGGGCAAGGACTTGTGTACGCATAATCTTGCCTGCGCACGTAGGCTTGATTATGCGTAGGCAGGCTTGTTCTTGCATGTGTGAGTTGCTGCCTAAAAACCCTAAATTTTTTTTTTTTTGTTTGTATTGTTCTTGCCTTCATATGCTTGTTCTGTTTAGCTTCTTTTCATATGTTTTAGGCTTTATAAGTCTTTATGCCTCTACCTTACATGTTTATTTGTCTTTCAACATGCTTAGATTAGGGTTTCTATGTTTTTTTTCTTGCTTTGACGCTATGCCATTCATTCACATGTCCATGCATCAATGCCATAGGTGCTGTGTTGCTAAAAGATAAGTAATTGGTAAGTCATGCATTAGAAATATCCATGCATTTGTGTTAGTTTTATTTCGATAATATGATGAAGCATGCTTAGATGTATGATTAGGGTTTATAATTTGTTAATGCCTTGTTCATAAGATGATTTGCTTGCTATTGATGATATGCTTGCTGCCATGTTTAGGGCTGTTATCTTGTTTAGATGTATTATAGGGTCTTTCACATGTTAGATGAATGCTAGGGTTTCTTTTGTGTGTTTGGATCTCTTTTACTTTATGGATAGATAAGTATGCTTGTTTAGAGATAAAAGATGCCATGTTGTATGTTAGATTCATGATTAATGTGTGTGTGTGTGTGTGTGAGTTTAGAATACAAGTGTTGTACTAGTTTTTAATAAGGTTAAAATTAAGACACAATGATGGGAGACCAACCTTAGAGTTGGGCGACCTTGGATGCCTAACACCTTCCCAAGAGCGTACCTAAACTCCAAACTCATACTCTGGTAGTAAGATCAAAGGTCCTTCCTCGAGAGGATGCTATATATATGGTTCTTAGACCATTGCAAATAGTAGGTGGCGACTCCAAAAGACACCTCGTGTCCACATCACCATCAGTTGTTGCCCTTTTTATCAAGCCATGTAACCCTTCAATACATAGAAGAAAAAGATAGGGAAATAGAGGGTCACACTATCTAAGTCCTCTAGTTGGGGTAATATGCCCCTGAGGTTTGCCATTAATAAGTATTGAGTATGTTGTCAAAGTAATAAATTCCATCATGAGATTGATCCATCCACCATTGAAGCCCATCTTCTCAATAGTTTTTCCATTAATGCCCACTCCACCCTATCATATGCTTTGCCTATGTCTAGTTTTTAAGCCATATACCTTGTCTTTCCTGAGCTGTGATTATGCATGTAGTGCAAAGTCTCAAAAGCCACCATAATGTTGTCTGAGATAAGTCGATCGGTCATGAAGGCAGATTGATGCTTGAAGATTAAGCCTAGTAAAATTGCCTTTAACCTATTCGCCAGTACCTTTAATAAAACTCTAAACAACACGTTAGATAAACATATAGGTCTATATTGAGAAATAGATTCTAGATTCTTGACCTTGGGTATAAGTGTGATAAAGGAATGACATAATTCCTTTGGCAGGGAACCTGAGTTTAGGTAGAGGAGGATAGCTTCAATTACATCAGCACCTACAAGAGAATAATAGCTCTGATAAAACATGGGAGGCATGCCATCAGGTTCTGGTGATTTCAAGGGTGCCATCTGCTTCAAGGCTTCCTCCACCTCTGTTGTTGTGAAATTTTTTTCCAATTCCAAGTTCATGTCTGGAGTGACCAATTGTAGAATCTGATCCAGTACTTCATCAAAACTATTCTGATTATTTAAGGTGAAAAGAGTTTGGTAAAACTCAACCATGGTATCAACAATCCTCCTGTTTTTATGTCCACCATCGGCGTAAGTTATCATAGAGACTTGTGATATAGTTTCTGCGCTTCCTTTACAAAGCTATTGTATGAAAAAACTTCGTGTTTCAATCCCCATCCTTTAGCCAAGACACCTGAGCCCTCTGAGACCACATTTTTGCTTCTTTATCCATCAATCTGTTAATCTCCCTTTCTAGATTTCGCATCCAAGTAGCATCACCTCCGGATAGCATGTTTCTCGGCTTGAACTAACAGCTTTCTCTTTTTTGCCAACTCATTACGAACATTCCCAAAACTCCTTTTAGTCCATTTTGATAATTCACTACCACAATTGTCAACCTTCTTCAAGAGCTTTATAGTCCATGGTTTATCTTTCCCATTCCTCTAAATAGCTTCAATAGTATCGCTGCACCCTTGTTCTGTCATCCACATTTGTTCAAAGCAGAAGGGTCGTTGCTGTCTACATTCCATTTCTTCTAGCACAATCCACAGAGGCTTGTGATTTGATGTAGTAACATCAATGTGGTGTATTTTAATATCTAGAAATTTAGCAAACTAATCTGTAAAGTTATTATTTACAACTATGTTTTTGTTGGCTTTTATTCCGTGCCAAATTTGATTGTAATTGTTTTCAATCGTTTATACCTTGTATCTATTGTGGTATTGGTTGTAAGAGTTGTGTGATAGAGAGAGAGTGTGAAGACTCAAGCATTTGAAGCCTGAAGAATTCTCGCGGGTATGTCGCGACCTAGCTTCCTGCAAAGTGAATCATGTGCCCTGCACATGTTGGAATGCGAAGAGTCAGGCCAGGTGGAAACAACTGTGTCTCGCGAGTATCTCGCGGGTAAGGCCTTCCCGCGAGACACCTGCGAGGCATCCTATTCTGCCAGCCTGTACTGAATGACTCACACTTTCTGTGCCTATCCTATATATATCCTCATTACCCACAAATGTTGAGGAATGCTTCAGAGAGAAAACCCTAGCCAAACACATTGAGAATTAGAGATTGTCCTACCCACATTTCTCTATACACTTGCTTGTGGTATTTCCTCAACTCTTGTTTCTCCATTTTCCATATCATTGAGAGGTTGATAGCCCAAACACTTACCACACCCTTTGAGAGTGTTGAGTGACGTTTTGGTGCTGCTGGGAAGCATTGGAAGAAGCCAAGGATGGTAGATGCAAATGGAGCTTGTTGAGGGATCCGGAGTGCTAGACAAGACAGGGTTCTGAGAAGTCTTGTTGGAGTAGGAGCTTGGAGGGCTTAGATACATCGGGTAGATTAGGCTTAGAGGGTCTCTTGCTAACCCATGTATCCCAACTGATTGTCTAGTGGATCGATTTCCGCTTAGAGGGCGGTGGAGAGGTTTTTCGCCGAGTTCTTCGGTTTCCTCTTCGATAACATGCCTTGGTGTTATCTGTGTTTGCATCATTCTTCCCTACTCTTGTTCATTTCATTTTTACTGTTGTGTTGCTTTAAATATGGATTAGAGTAGTTATCTTGCTTGTATGCTTATGTTTACACTATTCCGCACTTAGTATTAAGTTAGTGTAAAATCAACCAAGCTGTAATTTTAATTTGGGGGTCTAAACCGCTCGTGTGTTTTCGACACATTTTCCAGCTTTCACAATCATTCATCGCCACTACCCTATCAAGTCTCTCCTAAACTGTATACCCAGCATAGTGTTTATGCCAAGTAAATTGGGAATCAATAAAACCCATATCCATGAAACCGCATTCATCCAAAACGTCTCGGAAAGGCTACATCTGGTTGTAAGGTCTAATACGCCCCCCCCCCCCCTCTTCTTTGATTGCTTTTTGATCTCATTGAAATCACTCGCTCAAAGCCAACAAGTAGAACTACATCTCTTCAAAGTACGTAATTTAGTCCAAGCTTCATGCTTATTTTGTTTATCTAGTTCCCCATACTTGTAAATCTCCATTCATCCTCAGTATTTTTCTTAATCATCGTGTCAATATGGTTCTTAGAAAAAGTCTCCACTGTAAGGTCAAACTCTTCTTTCCAAAAAACCACTAAACCCCTTCCTTTATTCCTCCTAGAGGCCACAAATTTATTTTTAAATTTCAAACGATCCTGAACTCGACATAGCCAAGCTTCATTCGTCCATGTTTCGGCCAAAAACACAATGAAGGGATTTTAGCCCACACCAAATTGGCAAGCTAATTTTCTGTCTATGAGTTCCCAAGCCCATGATTGTTCCAACAAAGGAGACCCATTGCTTCTGGTAGGGCTAGAATCCAACCGCCACCAATATCTTCTAGTTTTCCTTATCATTTTTTGAAGCCACATGTTTCTTACTAGGTAACACAATATGATCATCCCCCTTTGAACTTCTTTTTTGTCCCACAGCATCTTCCATAACTAATTCCATTCCATTGGTAGTTCACTGTTGATGATTCCAAACGGTAGTCTATTTACCCAAGCTTGGCTATAAGTAATTTGGTTAAAATAGATGGGGATTGACGTGGTGGAGAGAGAGTAGAGTCGTGGTGTGATTGAGAATCCCCATTACCCTTAGATTGTTTTTATTAATCCCCATGTTAATTGGGATATCTTCCTTATCTGTCTCCAAGTTTGTTTCCCAAAAAATGTGCTCATAGGAAACAAATTTTTGCAAATCTTTATCAATTTCCACTAATTTCTCAGAAAATAGTTCACCAATTTTTCTAGGTCCTCATTATGTGGCAATGAATGCTCCAAATCTTCAAGATCCCCTTGACTCGCATCTTTTGTCAATAATTTGGCCATGGAATAATTTAAGGTATCTAAGAAAGGAAAAGAATTTGAATTATTTCCAAGTTCATGGCTTACCTTATTAGTATGAGCATTTAATGATGGGATAGTAGTCGTGGTCGCCATTGCAGGTGGTAGCTTGGGGTTGGAGCTGGAGGTGGTCTCAAGGAGCCACCAAATTTTTTTGAAAAGAAACCTGGGACAATAATCACATTTTTCCTAGACACTGAGAAGGGTGGTGCCCTCACCTAGGAGCCACACTATTGAGATTTAGTGTCTAGAGTCCCTTCACTATCAATCCATAACTCACAATCCCTATCATCATAGGTGAGGCATCCATACCAATAACACAGATTCAATAGTCTCTCGTAATTGAAAGATATCCATTGTTCCTTTTCATCATATAAGGAAATCATCCTACCTCTACAAAGAGGTTGGAATACATCCACAATGACTCTCACCCGCATAAAACCTCCCCCATCGCCTCTTAGAGTGTTTTGTAGTCTACACACCATTCCGATTGATTCACATATTTGTTCCACCACCCCCCGATTCATAAATCTCGAAGGAATATCATGCACCTATACCTAGAAGGTTTCCATATTCAAGTCCATGTCATGCACATTACTGTCCTTTTCATAGCGTTGTAGCACCATCAAGGGCTTATCAAAGCTCCAAGGTTCACTCGATAGAATCTGTTCCACCTAGTTCTTGTTATTGGAGGTAAAAAGAACTACATGGTTGCCCATATTTTTTACTTTGAAACCATTTTTTGATTTCCATAATTGCCATAAAGGTTGGAAAGTATTAGCGATAGCATATGTGTTGAGAGTACGCTTAGTTAAAAATTTTGCTGCTAAACAAAATTCCTTCATAGCTTGTTCCTTTTTTAGACGAAGTCTAGGACCTTCTTTATCCGATAAAGAAAGGCCACCCCAGTGTTTCGTAAGGTATTCCATGAATGAAAGTTGTTTCTATATTCGTAGACACTCAATTTTGCACCCATAATTTAATCTTGGAAGTTGACAGGAATGACCATTTCAAGTACCCAAAAATCATAGTTGCATTTCATGCATTAAATCATTCATCACATATCACAAAAATGATCTTGAGATTCTAACGACCACGATGATATGCTCGATTCCCAAATGGACCGTCGAATTGAAAGAAATTACAAAATCAGGTTTTCATAGTCTGTATGCATTGTATGTGGGTGAAGCTGATCACGTGTAATTAATTGAAATTAATTCTGATTGGTTAACAATTAAAATTAATTAAATAATTAATGTGATTTGCGGTTGGATTTTATCATAAATAAGCTTGGTTGCATAGGAATAAAATGGATAATCAAATGACAAGGTAGTTGTTGATAATTGAGTTTTTTTTTTTAATAATAATTATCTTTCAGATAATTATTATTTTAAGAACCTAATTATCAAAATAAAAGGGATTTATTTTGGAATATGAGTTGAAAATATGTCCAAGTGCAATTCCCAACTCAGAAAACCCCTAAAAAAGAGTCCAGATCAAACCAAAAGATGAGAATAGGCTTAGCCTTTGAGAGTACCAATCGATACATGGCAAGTGTCGATCGGCACTTCTCCGAGGCCCAGCCTAGAAACGTCCAGATTAAGCCAAAGCACATCAGATTTGATTTTGTAGGGATAAAAATTCAACCTAATTTGCATCTGATCAGACCTAGCTTATTCTCTAAGCACCAAACCTCTATAAATAGGGAGCTAAAATCATAAATCAGCACCCCTCTCTCCCCTTACATTAAAGAAATTCTAGAAGATTTGCTTTAGGAATTTCTAATCTGTTAAGTGACCTTATTTTAAATCTCAAAAAAAGGTTCATTCTCTTTGATATCTAAAATAATCCCCTCCTTGTGGAATACGTTCATGCAGGTATGTTCTCACTTTACTTCCCATAACATGATTTGGTTTTTATTTTAATTTCAAAAAACATGCTCTCACCTATGCTTTATTTTCTATGAATGTGTCTTTGCTTCTTGTGTTTATATAATCATGTTTGTAATATGTTATTGCATGCAATCTTCTTGCTTTTTAAAAATTCACATGACTAGTTTAAATTTTAATGTGTTGATTGATGAACATGCATACGTCTAGGGTTGAATTTCTTCTTAAGATTTTAGATCTACAAGATAATCCATCATAAAAGTTCCATGTTTTTTTTTTTCGAAACTAAAACCAAATCTGCATTTTTTTTTTCACGATTTTCAAAAATTAAAATCTGATCTGTATTTTGTTTATAAAATCTGATCTACATTTTTTATTCACAAAAACCTGATATGTATTTTTTATAAGAAAACTTGACATTTTCATTAAAAAAAAAAATGTTTTCTCTCACATTAAAAAATGAAACCAGATCTGAATTTTTATTAAATATTCGTTCTTTTTCTTTTATCGAAACTCAGATCCAAACTTTTATTCAAGCATTCTCATCAAATCTTTTATACAAAATAAAGTTGTAGATCTAAGGTTCTTAAATAGCATTCTAACCCTAGGTCTTGGATTTTACATGGTATTTATTGTATATCATTTGACATTTTGAATATGAGTACTTAGTGGTCATTTAAAGTCTAGAAGACCAAACTTTGTCTAGGCAAGGTGGGTGCCTAACACCTTCTCATCCTGTAACCTAGCCCCTGAACATTGGAATCTTAAGTTGGTAGATTTAGTGTCTTATTTTTATTTTGGGTAAATTGTAACTAGGAAATGAGGCGTTGTATTTTCCTTTTTTTTTTACTAGATTGTACCTAGGAATCAAAGCAATGTAAAGTTCTTTCTACAAGATGTAATTATTTCCAATTAATGAGAATGCGTACTATTCAAAATATGTTGTAATTTGTATAGTTTTCTTATTTTACTTATAAAATAAGTGGGGACTCCATATAATCCTAAAATGGAAGGTGCCGATGCCTAAACCCTCTCACCCAAAAAGCATACAATCTCTCACAGTATTCGAAAATAAAAAAGAAAAACAGTTTCCCACAAACCAAAAAAGAAACCCATAAAACCTTAGATAAACTTGTTATCTGAAGGTACAAAACAACCTTTTGAGGAAGGGACAACAATTCTACACTCTAGGAGAAGCTTCAGAGAGAAGACTTTTGCTAGCAGAGAGAAACCCTAGTATAAATATATTTGTTTGAACTTTGAAACCTATGTCATTTAATCATTAGTACCCAACAACTTTTAGTATTTTTAATCAATGTATACCTTGTCTCTTTTTTTCTTTTTTTGACGGGGTATGAATACCTTAACTTAGATTTTCTAAAAAAGGGGGAAAAAAAAATTAACAAAAAAGAAGAAGAGGGAAAGGAAGAGAAATTAAATCATTTCTGCTGTTTGAATAGCATGATAGAAAAGGAAATGAACTAAATTTGTTAAGAAATTTATCATTTAGGTCCACATTTTTCCCTTCCTCCTAATTCATTTTCCCTTCTCTTCCATTCTCTTCCTTCAAACCAAACATAGGGTTAGAATTATCCCTCTTTTTTTTGTTGGAGAAACGACTTAGAAATAGAATTTTTTTTTTTTTTTTTTAATGAGAAGAAGAAATAAAATTATCCTGGGCGGCCAATTGGCCATATTTGTAAGGTTGCTTCCGATAAATTATGAAAAGGAATAAGGATAGAGGCTAGCCTAGTAACGGATCCTACCTAGCCTTCGGTTTTCCAACACGTGCCACGTGTTCAATCAACACCAAATCTAATGAACAACCTATAATAATGAACCACAACAATGTAATACAGTCTTTTCTAATCTTATCTAAATTTTTTTGAAAATGGGCCCACCATGACAAATGCAGCCCACCTCTTTATATTTTCTATGACCAGTGAATAATGCGGAACCAAAAATTTCCCAAACAAAATTTCTTAGGTTATGTTTGGTAACATTTTTTGTTTTCTATTTTCAAAATTTTATTTTTAGGAATATAAAGAAAAAATAATTTTTTTGTAATTTTGAAATCAAAAATATGTTTGGTTAGTTGAAATTAAAAAAAAAAAAATTTTTGAAGAAAAAAATAGAAAATACTAAATATGTTGTTACTAGAATTGAACTTTAATGCTAACTCATTAAATGAGACAAATTCATTAAATTAAATGTGTATTTTCATTGATTTTTGAAAATTAGAAATTAAAAAAAAACTTTTTGCATATTTTTAATTTCCTTCACAAATTAAATTTTGAAAACAGTTTTTATTTTCTATCAATTTTTTATTGCCAAACAAGTTTTTTAATTTAAAAATAAAAAATTGTTTTTGAAAATAGAAAATAAGGAAAAAAAAAAGTTACCAAAAATATCCTTACATTCCATTCATTTTTATTCTTTTATTTTAAACATCTAATTAAAATTACTTAATTTTATTTCATTCATTAAAAAAAAAATCTTATTTCATTCTTTTTTCTTATTTTAATACATTTTATTTCATTCTACTCTTTTCTATTTCTTTATCATTCCTCGTATTATTACACGCAAGGCTTTAAGTACAAAGTACAAACCGACTGACAAAGAAGGAAAAAAATGATAACTGAAAAACAAAGACAAAGCCAGTAGACATGCGTGTTGTTGTGTCAGCTTCTACCTCGGTCCTAAATTCTTTTCTGGATCTCAATCCTTCAAAACCAGTGCAGTTTTGTACCCCATAGCTTCAAATTCATCCAGATCGATGTGTGCCCACTTGCCCATCTACACAGGGTTTGGATAGTAAGTTTTGTCGCGTTGCGTTTTGCCCCCGCGTTTCTCAGTTTTTTTTTTTTTTTTTCCTTTGCCGGAGTTATTGATTTTTGGGAGAAAAAAATATTGTATATAAACAGTACAATACTGTTTACGTATTGTTTATATACTGTTTACGTATTAAAAAATATTAAAAATAAGTTCTACTGTACTATTTATATGTTTAAAAATTATTATTTGACTATAGTATTTTTAGCAACAATTAATTTTCAGCAACTTTTATCAACAATAAACAGTATCCAAACCAACCCTTTATTTATAATCCAGTTCAATCTCTCTCCCTCTCTCTCTCTCTCTCTCGCTCTCTCTACGTCTCTTGGTTTGTTATCTGTCTTATCTTTGTTAATTTCTTCTTCTTCTTTTTTCTTTCTTTTTAAAGTATGCGTTCAACTATACATTTATCTCTTAGCTATTATGGGATTATTTTTTCCTTAGCTTATCAGGTTGTTGCACGTGTTGTTTTAGCTTCTATGTGTGTGTGTTTTGTTAGGTTGCTTGAATTTTGTTTTGGATTGATTTCAATTCTATGAATAGTCTTTCTTTCTTTTTTTTTGGGCTGTTCTGGGTTTTGGTTGTTTTGGGTCTTTTCAGGTAGCAATAATGTTTATAACATCAATTGTGTTCTCTCTTAGACATTAGGATCTGGATGAATTTGGTCACTTTTTGAATTGCTAATTTTTTTGATTGAGTTTTAATCGGGTGTTCATGCTTGGAATGGTGATATGAGGTGTGCTTGGTGGCAGCTTTAGTGATATGGGTTCTGATTAAACTTTCATCTTTACTGAACTTTTATGTTGCATTCTTATACTCTTATATAACCTTGTTGGTATGTATTCTTTGAGCCATTTTTACTCGGGATAGAGGTTCCTTTAACAAGAAACTATCATGCTTTCTGTGCGGAAGACAGTAGGAATCCTTGTGTATAAAAATGTAATTTTGACTTAAACCAATTGGAAGGATCATAAAAAGTCATTTGCTTTAATTACAATCCTTGAGTTGTGATTTTTGGTTGTGTTAATGTCGACAAGAGGCTTATGCCAATGGAGCTTTTTTTCTTTTTTCTTTTTTCCCAGGAAATAGACTTCAATTTCTCTGTATCTTATGGGTTGGCCAAACTCTTTGATGTCATATCTTTCTCAAGCAAACAGTATCCCCTTTTTCAAGGGTTGGCTAATTCTATGATAGTTAATTTTCTTCTCTGGGAATAAGTTGTTAAGTGATTTAGTCTTACGTTGTCAATGTGAATGTTCAACCCTCAGTAAGCTCATGGTATCTAATAAAGAGTATCTTGTACAGTATTTTTTGTATGCTTCAAAGGGAAAATACTGGTTCTTAGCATCTTTCGGTTCTAGTTATGAATCTTCACTCATCTGAAGTCCTGCTCGTGACTTTTCTCATGATGTCCTTTGGGACTGATTTTTAGTAAATACTAGCATGTGCTGTTCACTGACCATGCATGCAACTATTTCGATTTTTTTAAAGCATGTTTCTCTATTTGCTTTGGTAAAACTGTAATGACATAATTAAGCTTGTCCCTCACACTTATGTTGCTATTAAATTTGTCTAGTTTCTGCCAATAGACTGTAGCTCAAATGACACTTTTTCCTTCAATAATAATGGGATGGAGGGTGAGATTGTTGGTTTTAGGCTTGTTGTGTCTGTGACTGTGTGTAACTTACCAACAAAAAAATTATGGATGGTTCCATTTTAAAGGATATCTCGTATTAATTTCCATGTCCATTTGATAAGTGAAGATAGCATGCCTGTCACTTATATAGCAAAGAAACTTTGCTAATCAGGGTGCATTCTGCTCTCTCTTTTTCAAGAGAGATTGGTGTTTTAAAGGAAGGAGCTTTCGTGCTTATTGCTTATGGTAGAAAATAAAAAAGGAAGGGGCTAATGTGGAGATTCTAGATGAGTTTTTCTTATTCCTGTTTTTGCATAATACTTATGACAAGGATATGGTGATGGGGTCCTCCACAAAAGAAAATTTTTGGCAGTAGTTAAAGTGGCTGCTGAGCCTTGTATGGCCAGAAAAACCAGCATTACCAGGACGCCAAAGCCAGCTTCATAGGGCCGACAATATAAGGCACTGGTTGGGAGCGCTCCTTCAAACTTTTATTTAGTCACTCTGATTGCTCTCTTTATGTTAACATTCTGTTTTTGAGAATATTTTTTAGCAGTCGGAAATTAGCAGTCTGATGAAGCATCTTCTGTAATGGAGATGCCATCTGGCTAATTTATAGAAGTTACTAATGTGATAAAACATTGCTAAGCTTTCCCTTAATTCGTTGAACATTTTAGTCTTGCTTATGAAGTCAACATGATGATGACTTACTAGGGAACATAAAGGAATTGCAATTAGGGTTACTGGAAGTAGAGTGAATATTTCGTTTTATAAAATTTTTTGTGAATTGCTTATTTCTGGTAGCTTATTTGCATAATGTAAGATAAAAAGTTTAAAGCTAACATATTTCCAACATTTTAAAAGTTAGATTATTTGAAATAAAGTAGAGACAAAAAGTAGTATGTGACCCGCAAACAATACATAACATAGCAAAAAGCTAGCTTATAATTGCTTGCCATACGCACATGTATGTGTCCGTTTAGGAGTTACTTATTTTTGATAATTAATTTGCATAATGTGAGACAAAAAACTAAAAAGTAGCTTCTTTTCAAAATGTTGAAGTTAGATTATTTAAAATAAAGCTGAGCTAAAAAGTAGCGTGGGATCCATAATAGTACATAAAATAAGCAAAAACTAAGTAGAGAAACTTGTGTCTACCAAGGTGGTAAAAACTATATGGATATTTTCCTATTTTCTCAATTTCACCTTGTTACCATGAAGACTTATCTACTCTAATATGGCCAGAATTTGTAGAAAAGGTGGAACTTTCGCACGTATTCTTAGCTACTCATCGGTCATCACTATGTTAATAGAATGTAGGCATGGTCAAAAGCATCTAGTTTGGTCTGACAATTGTCCTAACTGAAAAACTTTATGGATATTTTCCTATTTCTCAATTTCACCCTGTTACCATGAAGACTTTTTCTACTCTAAGATGGCCAGAATTTGTAGAAAAGGTGGAACATTTGCACATATTCTTAGCTACTCATCACTGTGTTAATCTAGGCATGGTCAAAAGCATCTAGTTTGATCTGACAATTGTCCTAACTTATAAAGTAAAATATTTTCCCATGTCCTAAAACCTCGCATTTTTCTTTGAAGTTTAGAACCTCATCTTGTGTACTTTTGCATTCTAATTGTTTTTTTTTTCCCCTTATATATAATTCTTCTAGGATTAGGGCTATTGGAGGAGTGGGATTATTGTTTCAAAAATGTTAACAAATTCTAGTTTTTTGCAGTAAAATGTGTCGAAGAATGAGAAAGTGATGGCAGCAGCAGCAAGAGCTGTGTGGCAGAGAACAGCCAATCGATGTTTTGTCCAAGAAGATGCCAAAAGAACTCCCAAGTTAGCTTGCTGCCAGTCATCTTCAACAACCAAACAGGTTGATGCTGGACCTACCAATGCAGCAGATCGGGCAGATCATCCTGCCTTAGGTTTTATGCCCTGTGACAGAAATCGTTCACATTCCATTCCACCCACTGACGCAAGATGGTGGCTCCAATTGCAGCCTAGCTATGGATACCAAAAGGGTGTAACATATGAACAGTTAAAGGCATTGGAGGCAGAAGTGGAAACCTTAAGAGCTGGCACTCTAAATTTAATAGCTAAGTTTGATGAGGTCCACCTGCAAAATGGAGACATTATTCCTGCTGATGATTGCAAGAACCGTGAATCTTCTCTTGATGCAAAATATGGACTCTCTGCTGTTTGTATGAATAAAGCTTCTGACATCAGAAAGCAAGAGGAAAATGCCCTATATAGTAAGAATGCTGAGGAATATCTTGAGCCAATGGAACTTGTGGATATGTATCCTGTTAGTTGTCCAGTTTCCAAACCAGCCAATCAGTTTTGCTTAGATCCAGAATCTCCATGGATTGGGGGGTCTAAGACTGAGCCGTGGTGGCGGACAACATATAAAGACGAATTAGCGTCCCTGGTCATGGAGAAGTCACTTAACTATATTGAGAATTGTGATCTTCCCCCACCTCAGAAAAAGTCTTTCAGGAGACACCCATATGCTCATATTGGGTGCTCTGACCATGATGAATCATTGGCATCATCTTTTGATTGGAAGGCCCAAACTGGTCGTGTACAGGGCTGTCCCAACTTTGGGAAAACATATGGACATCGAGGGGTTTCATCTGAACAAGGGTATTCAGATATTGGTTCTGGCAAGTCATTCAGGTATTAGTTTAGATTACAGTCATTTTACTCTGGGATGATATCATCAGGTTGTTATATATTTTATAATGGATATTAGAAATCGTATAATGCTGATTTTGTTTGTGTGTGCATATTAAGTCATATACATTAGCATAGATTTTTGTTGGGACTTGCATTTTTAAAAGCAGTTCATGTACAAACCACAAGGATATCAGAGAGATACCGCAACAATCTGAATCTGACCCTGGCAAAGCTCAGCTGATGGAAGCACTCAGCCATTCTCAAACACGGGCAAGGGAAGCTGATAAGGCAGCAAAGCAAGCTTTTACTGAGGAGCACATTCTAAACCTCTTCTTCAGACAAGCCTCTCAACTTTTTGCCTATAAACAGTGGTTCCAATTGCTGCAGTTAGAAACCCTTTATATCCAGATTAAGAATAATGAAAAGTTAATTTCCTCTCTCCTCCTTGAGGTCTTTCCACGAATTAATTACAAACGTCGAAACCACTGGCGGAGCTCGCAGAAGGCCACCAAGAGGTAAAGAGTCAAGCGAGGGCAACCAAGATATGATATCACAAGGTATGCTGTTGCTTTTGCATTGGGGTTGAGTCTTGTTGGTGCTGGGTTGCTGCTGGGATGGACTGTAGGGTGGATGTTCCCTCTTTTCTTGAGTACATAGTTTTTGACCAAAACCCTGTTTCTTGTGAAGATTGATTTAAAAGGATGTGTCTGCTTCAAATTAATTTTTTATGCATGTACTTTCTTAGATTCTTAGTTGTCTAATGTAAATTCTCTGCTTTACCATGTGTACAAATGTGTGATGAGATACATGTATATATTGGAGGGGAGTGTTCTGAACGAGATACATCTCATTAGAAATGTTTCTTTGATAATCTTTGTATTTTTGTTTAATCAGTTTAACTAACACAAAATTTTTCTCTTTTTTAATTTTAATTCTTTCTTTCCCTAACAAAAAGCTCTGGTTGTTTCCAATTGATGGTGGGTGTCCGTCATGTTAAGGCAGGTGGTTTAAGAGACACAGTTATGAAGAGTTGTGGGTACCCGGTTTTTTCATTGAGGAATTGAAAGGGAAACTCTCTGGGTGACTTTTGTATCTCCATGCCATTCGAATGGGAAAAACTTTGTGATAAACGAAAGCCGTGGCAGTTACTTTAAGAACAAATAGATGTATATGTCTTAACGTGGTTATGGACTTATGGGGGATTTTGTGTTTGCTTCATTTGTTAAAACTTATAGTCAAGGGTCTATGGCCCGGCTAGGTTAAGGATTGAATTAACTAAAGGTTTCGGTTCCTTTAGTACTAAAATATGTATCTTATCTTTGTAATGGAATAGGCCTAGTTTACTCATGGACTAAAAATTTAGAGCTGTAAATTGATAATGGCCATATAACATCAGGGCCTAAGGTCTGGTCATGATGCCAAACGACCTCCAAATGGATCTACACGGCATAAGTCCCCATTATCCACAAATGTATGACATCACGACACTCAATGATCAACAGACCCAAAATATAAAAAAAAAGGTTTTGTTGTTTTTAACCATTTGGTGATGTGGACAAGGGCTCTGAAAATATTTTATTCGGGAATTCATTTACTTTTGTTGTCGAGTTTTTGGAAAGTGAAAAGTAGGAATTCCTACATGTGGCTTATGTATTCATTTCAAACTGATCTAATATCTGGAATTTGATTTTGGTATTGGATACTGGCATATCATTTTTAACCATTGGACCAGCTATTAAAACTGAAAGAGCTAAAAATAACAACGGCTTTTTGGTACTGCCGGGAGGGATTTATGTTTACCCTTTTTAGCCAAATGTTGAAGGGAATCGTTGGAGCGTTAGAAGCAGGGTCACCATCACAATTTTTCCTCTACATTACTTTGAAATCAAAAGCAAACGAACCGAATAACACTCGAAACATCGCCATGAAAGTAAAACCTAAAGAATTCCTAAGCTGCCGCTGGCATGAGAAGATAAGCACTATATATATATATATATATATATATTAATGTAATGCCTGAACCTTGGACTGGGCAGAATCAAGGGGTACTAAAGGATTGATTTTGCACCCACAATCAGGTAATTTTGGCAAAGAAGTCAAGGTATGCTGGAAAGAGAACAAAAATTAAAAAGTTCTTTCCATGCAACTATATTGCCATCATAGTACATCAAATAATTTGTTTTGATGATTTTCACCTGATTCTAGCACCATCTCTCTTAAAACGATATAGGATTAAACTTCACTTCTTAATAGATCTAGATTTTATTGCTAAATCAAGTTTAGATTTTAAATATAATGGCTATCATATGGTGTGTCACACACTCTTCCCTGACATGGAATGCTTTAACTGATAACCGAATGAGATCCATAACTAACATTGCATATTTTTGTAACCAATGCAAAGCCTAATTTCCATTTTCCAGTTCTCAAGGTGGAGAGCTTCATCAAATGACAAATACCTCATCTGATTGTCACCTGGTAAATATTTTTATAAAAAAAAAAATTAAAAACTCACGCAATTACGGTTATCTGGAAATTTAAAAACCATAGGAAATGCTACCAGACATATTTCTGCCATTAGTTTTCACATTCAAGCATTATTCTTACAAGGTTCGGTGTTTCAAATCACGTCACAAAAGCTCCAAACGCATGAAGTGAAAACATTACAGGGACTGGAGTTTGCGTAGAATGAATAAATACCATTTTCAAGATAAAAAAATTTCCCCACATGATACTGGTTGTCAAAAAGGAACATCAACACAGTTAGGATGCTACACCACACATGATAGGTGCTACGCCATTCTAGATTACTTCCACAAATTCAATCTCCAACTGGAGTTCTAGAAATTCTGCCTATGAATTGTATCAACAGTTATATGAATTCTCATTCTACGTCATGAATTGCTAAATCAACCCATCTGTTGTGATATTCCTCTTACACCAAGATCATGCCAATATCTTCAGTACACAATGGAAGGACACAGATGGGAAAAAAATTTCTATTATTGCCTTTAACCATATTTCATCTAATTTACTTTACATGGATGTCATGGGACACCTCAACTGCTGCTAAGGCAGTAATATGCCACCCATCAGAAAAATGAGAAAGAATAGAGAAACTAAGAGAACAACAATTTGAACTTACTCAGATAACTGATCAGATGGGATTTGGCCAAAGATATCAGGACACGATACCCATTTTCCCCATTCTCTGGCTTCCCAATACCCACCACTATAGCGGTATGTATCACTTCCTTTATCTTTCGCAAACCACCGTGGTTTCCAACCCTGCTCTTGCATCTTTCGAGCCTGAATCACAATTGAAACAATGTCCCTTCAATTACAATCAAAGCCAAAAGACTTATTCTAAAGCATTTAAGATAATGAACATGAGATACTAATCTAAAGGCCTAGGGTGTAACAGACTTGGTCATTGCCTAGGTGCCTGAGCAGTGGCCAAGTTTGTCACATATATGCGCAATACAAAGCTTTGCATTAATCACAAATTTTATAGAAACTTCATGTGTAAAGGAAAAATTAAAATAAATATATGTGTGTGCGCACATAGGCAAGTCTGAACTTACAAACTTTTTGCAATTGCATTGTCCATTAGAGCTAATAGGCAAAATATAATACTATTTTGAGCGTATTAAGTTATTTTGATTAATATTTTATGAATTTTTAAAAAATATTTTTTAAGAATTTAATATACTATTTGAAAAATGTGCGGTTTCAATCAGGCACATGCTTGAATTTTGGGCTTAAGGCTTCAAGAACCTTGTGCACTTAAATACGTTTGATACTTTTACCAACACTGTTCACATATGTGGATTCCAACAAACTATCTTTTATCAGCTTCCAAAATCTCTGCACTTTGCAACTGATGAGTAAGGACATTCTTCAATTTGTCACTGTATGAAAATGGTTTTGAGTATCTAAAAGTCTCCATGATGAGCAAAACATTTTTTGTCAATTTAGCCAACTGAATGAGAATGTTACTGGGTGACCAATAAATATCTGACTTGTCTGTAAGGCCTTTTTTCAGGCCTGAGAACCTTAAAGAATGAATTGTCTTGTGCTATTGTGAGATTTTATGGTTTCCTGACTAATACCAAGGCTCAGTTGCTATTATTAAATAAGATAATTTGACAAATACTACTATCTACAAGTGGAGTTAATAAAATGAGACATTTAAGTTTACCTGCCGTTGTCGCTGCTCTAGCCGCAACTTCTCTGAATTTGCCATTTCATACTCTCCATTCTCCAAATACCTTTGGTCAGGTCTTAGCCTTGAATCTGTTGGTGGCAATTTTTCCTGAATATGCATGTCATGTACACTTAAGATAGATAAATATATTGCAACAAATTACAAAAAAAGTTGGGAGGGTACCTTGAAAGCACACTGAAATTATACCATTTACATTTAACAATTTTAGGATTCCAGGGAATCACTATTATTTTACATAATTATAAGCTTTTCTAGGAATCTCTTTAGCATGTGCGCCCCAAAAAAAAATGCAATGGAAACTAAATCAATTGACTTTCCTTTTTCCATACCACCAATTAAATGAAGAAGATTTACATCAAATTGGAAACTTCAGGAAATAATGAAAAAAATACCTTCAGTCCAGGGGTGAGCTCATTCAATGTGATGCCAAAGCGTGTTAAGTTATATCTAGTGGGAAATTGGGGAGGTCTGCTTCGCTTCCAGATCAGATGCGCATCTGACAAAGACTCAAATCCTTTTCCCTTACCAGAAGAGTCTCCATTCACATAATACATGCTTTCATCCCATTTTCCATGAAGAGTTGCCTCTGTTTTTCCATTCCTATCTTGAACTATACCATGTACCTGAAAGAACAATTATTTTTTGTATTAGCCGATAATGCTACTGACAACAGTTCTAGTGGGTACAAACACCACAACCACAGCAATGAGCTTGAAATTGAATCATCCAATAACGTCCTAAAATTCCATGAAATTGGCGATGATCACTTGCTTAAATACAAAGTCCAATAGTGAGTTGGAATCCAATTGATCATACACAATGGTCATCTACATCCTAGAGAAAGACCATGAGGAATGGCCACAAATCGTTAGTTATTTCCCAGCAGGGAGAAAAATACCACGAATAGTTATTATTTCTCCATGTCTTCATACTCTCTGCTGTATCTTCAAACAACATACCCTGGACAACAATCCTCATTTTTCCAACTCAAACATTTTACAACATATAGCAACATAAACCAGCAAAGGAAAAGGAGTGTATAAAACACAAGTACCAGAGTAGATACAATGTATACAGGGTACATTCTCAACCTTAATCGACCTGATTGCTCAAAGCAAGAAGCAACAATGTTAACATTTATTTATAATTTAGAGGACTAAGCCTTTGGCCATGGCACATGCTAGCTACTTTGCTTCAAAGAAACTTCCACCAAGGATGTAATAAATACAGAAGATACTTGGAATAAGATGTACTAGATTGTTAATAGTGAATCCCATTGCATCCTGTAAGGAGTGTGACTTGACTTCAAATGACCAGATATTTATCAAGACTTGACTTAGCAAAGGAATATTTTGCAACAATCGCAAAGGAATAAAGAGATATTGTACATTCTTTTGTAAGAGACCTACAAGTTTATATCACCCATGAAAATTTGAGACTAAAGGGTGCACCTGATGAGGATTTCGGTCAATGATAGACTGTTCCTTGAATTTGAGCTTGCATGAATACTCACGATTTCCCTGTATACGCATTGTACCATAATGATCGCAATACAGCTTTCCCAATATGAGATTGTATATTGATGTTGTGACCTGGCAGAAGAAAGCCAATTTCAAACTGGAACCCAGGATAGAATAAATATCACTTGAACAGTTGGAGAAATACCTTACTCCATTGAAAAACTTCCCCATCATCAAATTCCAATGTCAAAACACCAACGGGATCAAGCTGAATCGATCGACCCCAAAATTTGCTCTTTAGATTGCTATCTGCCCAGAATTTCCATCCTGTACCCTCACAGTGACATGCTACAATCATAGGGTGATGACTAACCTGACACCAAAAGTGAAAGCAACTTAGCAATTTTCATTCACAATAGCAATTATACACATTTAAGAGGTTTGACCACATAAAGGTCATTTGTTACAGAATATTGTCTATAAAATGCAGTGACTCATATATCAGTGTCATTTTCTCTCACCCATCTAGTATAATTACGGTAAGGCCAATTTCTCCACCACAAAGGGCCATCATTTAAGTTCTTATTTCAGACTTTTGCCCCATTTGTTCCAGTTTTGTCGTAATTGTGCTGAGTTCTCTCTCTCTTTTCAATTCTCTTTTTTTCCTTTTCCTAAAATGAGGTTCATCATTTTTGTTTTGCATCCTCTTTTCTATTTACATCATATTAGAGTTAGACCATATAGATTCATAGAATTCATGTTAGGGTAAGGTTGTTCAACAGCTTTGAATTGTATCAGTAATCATTTTAATTAAATTTTATTATACAGTAAAGAAACCTTTTCTTCTTTCACGAACACATTTTGGCCCCCACCCAACCAAAAAAAAAAAAAAAGAACCAAAATAATTTTAAAAATTTGTAAAACCAATATACTGGATTGACAACAGTTGTCAGTAAATTTTAAAATACATGGGAAAATCCAAATTTTGCTATATTATTTATTAACTCTGAAAAATCTCTATGATTGTGTTTAGGTGACACCATAATTTAGAAAGAATACTTGGGTTGAACAGAAGGGATCACCAAATTGAACCATCCCACTTTAAGCTAGGGTTTGGATTAGATTTACCATCTTAACTCTTACCCAATGTTTGGATGGAGGGAGAGAAGAGGGGAGTAGAGGGGAGGTGGCTCCTCTCCCTTCATCCCCCTCCATCACAAACAGACCCTCAAGGTACTGAAAGCAATCATTATTGTTTAAAGTACAGGAATGAATAAATTAGAAAATGGAGAGACCATATCAATAATTTATTTGAAGTGTCAGGAGTGAGAATTATACCTTTTCTGAGAAAAAGCGGAGGCCTTTATCTGGATAATCAGCCTCATAGGTTTCCCCTAATAAAGGATTAAACGGTTTGCACATTCTTCCTTCAGTTGAAGAATATCCAGACACAGCAAAAGCAGCCACATTAAGAATCCTCATGAGGCTATTACCCTGCAAAATATCAAGGAGTAAACTACTAGTTAAAGAATGGGAATAGCTGACCAATTAATTAATGCATCAATCTCTAATTACAGTTTGAAAGTCTTTTTCATACATATCAAAATTAAACAAAACCACCTAGGAACACACTGACAGCATTGTCTAAACAATTTATAGAGTTCCACCAAATAATTCTCAACTTGAATTAACACCAAATATATCATTGTACCAAGAAAGATGGACAGAGCACCACAGAAGGAAACAAAATAAATAAAAGAAAAAAAATTAATTAGATACCCAAAACATGGGACTAAACACATTAGCAATAAAATTAAACAAAATAGTCTTCAATGCTCTACAAATTCAAACAAACAAAGACTGTTCACAAATTTATCACATCCTCCTAAGCATTTTTAAAATACAGCTTAAGTGGCCACCAGGTGTCCCAAAATTCAAAATGAGTGGTATTATTAAATCTTTTCCAGAGACTACTAGCAAGAGATGCCACTAGTATTAGGTGTCTTACATACAATTTGACCATGCAAAATTAAAGTGTATTATGGAGAACTAAGTCAAATCACCACAATCACCAAAATAATAAATTCCAGGATATAACCACTTTAAGAAACACACTGGTAGACTCCAAAAGTTGAAAGAGAGACTCATTTCAAATTATATGTTGCAACAGACTAAACAGATGTACATTTAGTGTATAAAAATGTGAAAACCTAAATCATGATTTGTGAGAGTACCTTAAAAAGCATGAGAGCAAGTGACGGAGTAATATGAAGACATATATAGCAAAAGAAACTTAAAGAAAAAAAAAATCAAAAGAAACCCATCAAAATCTTTCTCACATACTTACCCTTTTTCCCCACTCATATGCTCGATCAATGAGATAAGAATATTCCAAATCTTCGAAACATTTTTGCAGAGAAGAGAGAGGCTCATTAAAGTAAACAGGAAGACATATTTTTGTGAGATCCTTTCCAATGTTATCTTTAATCATTGACCAAAGGCTAACACCCTTCTCTTTTTCAACAGGGTCAGGCAATTTCTTACGACGCTTAATATGAGTATAGTTAGTTCCAACAGCTCTCATGGAAGGGTCAATATCATCATCAGATTCAACCACATAAAGACCGTCATCATCTGAAGAGAAAGATGATAGCCGAAAATCTGATCCATTACTTTTGAAAGAGCTGGACGACAGAAAGTCACGAGTGTCAAAAAATGTATTGTCTTCATCATCTGTTTCTTCCTCCGCAGCATCTACTCTTTCATTATCATCTTCAGATTCACTAACACTTGCTTCTAAAAATAAGGAAATTAGGGAGTAAATTACAATATCATAGCATAGAAGACAAAAGTAAAAAAGATAATAAGAAAAAAAAATCGCAAAAAAATGGGTACTTCTAACCATTTTCAAGAATATAACAACAGAACTAGCGAAGAACAATATTTGTCATGACATAAAAATTCAAGGAAGAATAGAGGACAAAATATCTAATTTGTTGAGAATAACATACAGAACTTAGTACAGCAGATAAACAATCGCAAATCTAGAAACTTAATATAAATATTTTAGGCAACCCCAGCCCCCAAAAAAATATAATAAAATAAAAAAAGTGTTAAAAGTAAAGAATCTAATGCACAAATATGAAGTGTGTAAAGTAACTAAAGTTTTAGGTATCCAACCACCACAAGCAAGGGCATGTTAGGATAGGCAAGATAGTTTATGAGCCATACTTGTCCCAACACAAGATTGGCAATCATTTGGTTATGAGTTGAACATGGCAACCACATCAGATGCCATAAGTTTACTGTAAAATCTTGTTCCCATTAGAAGACTAGATGCCATAAGTTTACTGTCAAATCTTGTTCCCATTGGAGGACTAGAAAAATCCAAGTAAAAAATCATGGACTGTCCAAAAAAAGGAAGGTTTTGTAATGACGTTCAGCACATATTAGCTAATACTGAAAAAGGCAGGCAATCTCATGTCTTCTGACCTTCAATAACATAGCATTACAACATTGTGACACATTTCATTACTTTTTAAAATAACCCAGAAATGCATCATCCATTTCTGATCAAAGGAGAGGATAATTAGACCAAACTCTAAATGTTAATTCCACACATCAACCAAAAGGCACCAATATTTAATTGTACAATTACCAGATGGTCCAGGTCATAATAGCTTACAAAACTAAAAAACTTGCTAATCAACAGATTATTGCATTTAAACATACCACTGAATTTGTCTTGTCTTAATCTAGAAGAACAACCCCCTTGATCCTGGAACTGTCTTTGGCTCTCATCAACCACCGTATTCTCCAGATCAACCTTCTCAGTCTACATAATACAATATAACACAGTTTCTTAGCAGGAAAAAAACATTAAAAATTTAAACCTTGTATGAGAAGGGAAATATTCATTCTGTTAAGAACAATCAGATCCAGTAAAGACATTCAAACGGACATCCTTCAAATAAAATTTCAAAAATTCATAACTAATTTAGAGCATTTAATACTAGGAGACTACAGTCTATGAAACAATTTCTAGATAGGCAGGATATTTGAACCTTTTAGTGGAAAAGTAATTGTCAACATGCCACTAACCAAAAATCTGATTGTAACTCAAAGCATCAAGTAGAGCATACTAGTATAAAATCCTCAACTTCACCCTTAGCTTAAAGCATAAACTGTAAATGCTAGAATATCCTCTATCCTTGATCTGCCACATTGAATTCAAGTACTTCTAGCCCAGCCACATTTGAAATAAACAAGACTGTGAGAACAACCAAAGTTAAACAAACTCCCATGGAGATGCTGGTAAATACACTCTCCATGAAGGAAGGTTTTGCATATCACACCCAAATTTTAATATATATATATATATATATATCAGACATATATCTAACTAACTATTTCTGCACTAGAGACAGTCTCATAACAAAATGAAATGCCCTCCAATGGTTTCCTCTGTAGTCTTGAGATTTCCCTTAATTATCACTCCCTACAATGCACAGTTGTTGCATCTGAACAGAAAAATATGTTGCATTATAGTTTCATTCTTTCCCCCAGAATGCAATAAAGTCAGTAATTCTCTTTTCAATTAACAAATGTAAAAATTAAAAAAAAAATTAGCAAGATAGAAATTAGCAAAATAAGGAGTGATATTGCCGGATGCTCTAGCACTGCAAAGATAAGCTTAAGGACTTGAAGGAAAATTCTCTATGTTAAAATACTTCCATTACAGAAAAATGGCAAATAATAGGAAGATCTATCTTAATGCGAGAGTATTTGATTGACAGACGCTAAATAGGATTGGCAAAAAAGGAGTGGTATTGCTGGTTGCACAAGCTGATTTTAAAATAGGAAGGTAAAAATTTACAAAGACTTCATGAAATCCCTCTAGTTTCTGTTTTTTTGTTTTTTTTTTTTTTTTTTTTTGGATAGTTAAGAAATATCTGTATTAAAAAGAAGCTACTCCATCAAAGAGATGAAGTAAATAAAGGCAAAACCAAACGTAAAAAATCCCTCTAGTTTCAAATAATTCCATAACAGCGAAAAGGCAATTATCAGCAAGTCAAAGCTTAATGTGAGATAGGTAGCAGACTGACAAGCACTACAACACATTACTTAACCTACCATGCACCTCATGATTTCATATGGTGAATATTGAGAGCTTATGTTTAGAGAATATCTGTTTTGGAATAAAACAACATACTATGGGAATTTTTTTTTTTTTTTTTGGATAAATAAACAACATATTATGGGATAACATACAGAGAAGGCAAGCATGGAAAAGTTACAACTGAAATATATAATGATCTCAAAAATTCCCGAACCAATCAAATAGCCTACTTTTGGGAATTATATATCAGCAAAGTGACTCACAAAACTTAATCTTTGGAGAGAAAACTAAAAACACCCACACATGGGTCAAGTATCTCGATTCTCACCCCCATAAAGCCACAAAATCACAACTGCTCCCCTCACCAAAACCAAAGATGCCAGTGCCAAAATTGTTGGTGCTACTTTGCCACAACAACCAGCATGTACCAGTCACCACAGCCACAAAATCTATCACAACAACCAGCAACTACAGCTGTTGCTACCAAAGCAAGTACACTTCCATTAAATTCTATTATTTCCCTCAAAACACCAAGACACTAAAAGACTACTTTACTATTGACAGTTTCTATCCATATGCTTAAATGCACTGACTGGACCTAAAAATAAAAACATGCTACATAAAGGCATCCATATGAAAGTCTCTATTAGTTATATTTTGCTTCCTATTTCAGAAAAAAGGAAAAATAAAAAAAATAAAATTATTTCCAAGAAAACATATGAACACTTTATTCGGGGCATCAATGAGGAATGACTCTACTGTTAACTTGTTTCAACAGCATCTCAGCAGTCTAGAATAAAAGAACACTACCCTGTTAGAAGTACCTCAAGAGAAAATTGACAATCTACAACTCACCACAGAACCTCTCCCAAAAAAAAAAAAAAAAAAGGAAGTCATATACATCCACTGGGTATGCTGTAATATAACAAAGGAACTAAACAGAAATGCCTCAACTCAGTAAGAATAACATTTCCACAATGAAATGGAGTTTGTTATATAATCCAACAATCAAATGACCCTACAATAAAAAGGTATGCGTATTGACTAACTTCAAATTGTAATATATCAATTTAATAATTAAAAGAATCATTAATAACAATTATCCTTGATTCAAAATAGTTACACAAGTGTTCAAACAACCAGCCCCATCTGCTACTCTATACAAAAGAATTAATTACAAAAGAACAAAGCAATGATAAACTCCCAGCCTCCAAGCAACTTATTTGAGAGGCTTAGGGCACATGCATTAGTGGTAGTACTAGTAGGGAAAAAAAATGAAGAAGAATTCTGAATTCGACTGGCATGAAGTTTTCAATATTTCATTACATGTACCTCTAACTGCCGCAGGGTGTCGATGAGGAGCCACTGCTTCTGCTTGAGCAGCACAAGTTGGGTCTGCAGTGCTGAAAACTCGCTCCTCATAATCTGCTCAGTGTCTTGGATGGCTGCCTCGCTGACACCCTCTTCCAAAAGCCGTTGTCTCAGCTTCTCAGTCGACACAGTGACATTGTTGATGGGAGCCATTAGCTCGCTGTTGGACATCCGCGGGAACATGTCCTTCACAGCTTGCAATGCCTCCATCCATGTAATTCGATCTTCACGCGTCTCAGCCCTCAGGTGGAGCCTCTTTGTGCCAGTGAAAATCGAGAATCTTTTGTCATCTGATTTGCTCTCACGAATTGAGGAAACCTGAAATTTACCAAATTGGAAAATTTAAAAACAAAATTTTAAAAATAAATAAATAAATAAAAACATGAGGAAAAAAAAAAAAAAAAAAAAAAAAAACTCTACAAATACAAAGACTGGATTAAATTTTTAGTTGAAAAAAAAAAAAGACTGGATTAAATTTAATATTATATTAATTAGGGCTTAAATATTCGAAACCATTAGGAATTAGATCAATCACATTAAATCTTATTTCTTAAAATTAAAATAAACAACAACCTTGAGACTATCACAAAGGAAAAATTATACGAGAAGATAATTGGACAAATTTAAATAAGAAAGTAAAAAAATAAAATAAAAAAATAATATTGACTACGATTTATAAAAGGAAAAGATGAAATTTCTCACAATCAGTATTGACCACTAAATGGATAAAATTCATATATATATGGAAACAGAAACTGAATCAGAATATTGAAACCAAAGAATTCCTAAAATATACACAATCACATTGAAGCTATCACAAAGAAAGAATTATAAGAGAATCAAATCAAACAAACTTAAATTAGCAAGTAAAAAAAAAAATGAAAGAAATTCATACAGAAACTGAATAAGAATTATTGAAACCGAAAAATTCCTAAAATATACATATATTTTAGCCAGCAAATTCAAAAAAAGAAATGAAAACAAAATAGCAACCAAAAAAAATAGTAACAGTGCGGTTGAGAAAAAAGGACCTTGAGATGAATTTCACCGAAAGGCTTGCGAGGAAGATTTTGTTGAGGCAGCGAGGCTCCATTTCTGTGCCTGGAAATTCTTCGCAAGGACTCTTCGCCGATGACTTTGGATCCTTTCTCTGTTTCTTGGTTAACGACGATCTTATCGGGTCCATGAATCTTGTAGTAAGACAAAACGCCGTCCTGTAAAACAAACCACCGCGGCCTCCATCCTTTACCATAATTCACCCACTTGTACAGTATTCCGGAGATCCCGTTCCCTACTATGTCGTTTATCATCATTTCCACCGGCTCACGCGCCTGACTCAGCCGTCCCCCACACTCGCCGTTGTTGTTGTTGTTGTTGTTGTGATCGGATCTGGCTGCCGCGGCAGCCGGAAGATGCGCCATGTGGTGGACTTCCAAATAAGGCGGCGGTGGTGAGGGTTTCGTAGTCGAGTGGTCCGACACGGTGGACACGCAACAGAATGGATGCATAGGAGAATTCCAATTACAATCACAATTATATAAATATATATATATATATTACTATTAAAATGACAGACCGCTGAGATCGTGGCGGAGAAGTAACGGTTTCACGGTGGCGGTTATTTTCATTGATAAGAAAGGAAGGATTATTTTGATTCGGTTTTTAAAAGAAAGAGAAAGAGAGAGAAATGTTTTTGAATTGTGAAGAGGAGTGATCGGAGAGAGAAAGAATAAGAAGGTGGTGACTGGAGAAGGAGGGGTCCGGTGAGATGAGTTGGCAGACTTTATAAGAAAATTGTGAATTTAAATATTAAAGAAAAACAGAGAGCAGCGGTCAAGACGCAAATATTGATTTGAAGGGAGTAGTGGTAGTATGATATGGCAGGGACAGGCAGGTATCGAGGTATATATATGAGGCGGTTGGTTTTGAAGAGTTATGATTGCGTGGTTTTTGTGAGTTCTGTGATTTTTTATTTTTTATTTATGTCGTGCGTGTCTGTCTTTTATCTCTTGAGGGGGTGTTGGGAGAGGGTTGGTTTTTGTTTGGGTGCGGTGAGGGTGCAGGGAGAGAGAGTGTGGAAATCGCCGCCGTGTGAGTGTGAGAGTGACAGGTGGACGGGTGTATTGGAGGACACGCGGAGAATTTGGAGGAGTGGTGAATGAGTGGCCCCCCCTCCATCTCTCTCTTGCACAAGAAAGAATAAGAAAGGACTTGGTCCAAAGATTAAAAAAAGGACCAAAAAGAGGGCCTCAAACTCAAAGGTGAGAGATATGGCCCAGTTGCACTCGCCACTCAAGCTCAACTTTGACATGAACAGCGCTATCAGACCGATTTGGTCCTTTGCTTCTGGAAAAGAATCAAAAGATTTCATCCTCTTGCTCTAGTCCTTTTTGTTTTTAAAGAATAAGCTCTGAAGGCTTATTCAAATCCACTAATTTTATACCAAAGCTAAATTAGAAAACTATTCCAAGTTTCCAACTTTAGTTAAGCATTGATAACAAATACTCCATAACTAGTGATATAAGGAGAAGGTAAAAATGCAAAACTGACCCTCTAATTTTTAACTTTTATCATTTTAGTCCTCTAGCTTTCAGTTTTGTCATTTCAGTCCTCTAAGTTTCAATTTTTGTCAATGTAGTCTTTCGTTAAAACTCAGTTATCTTTTTCTGTTAAGTGATCAAAACTACACCGTTTTGACATTTTTTTTATATAATAATTTTCATAGTTAAAAGAAAACTAAAAAAAAAAAGCTGTAAAAAAAAGAAAAAAGAAAAAAACATGTCAGAAAACAAAGTCGGAAATGGCGAATGCAAATCTAGAGGGAATCGACGAACACTTCCAATTCCTGTCTTCTGGGTTTGTTTGTTTAGCTTCTTTTATTCTCGTACTAGGAACTACTGACTCTCAAGACTCTTGGCCTCATCACCTTTAATTTTCTTTCTTCTTCGAATCTCTCTCTCAAACCCTTAAACCCAACGCACTCTCCCACAAAAATTACTCACAAAGATACCAACTTCCTCGCTTTCAAAGCCCAATACCACCCTCAATTCTGGTCTTACCTGCAACACGTAACGCAAGGTGAGTTTTTTTTATTTTTTATTTTTATTATTATTATTATTTTTCAATGTTATCCCATTTTCTGTCTTTGAATTTCTGGAACTGGGTTTCATTTTGTTTTTTATAATGATTTGTTTAACATTAAAAAAAAAAAATGGTATTGACAAAGTTTTGATTTGTTTAACATTCGACATGTTCTAGGTTTTGATTTCTCAGGTAAGGGAACGACGTCGTTCCCCTTACTTGTTTTTTTTTTTTTTTTTTTTTTTTTTAACAGCTTTTTTTAATTTTCTTTTAATTATAAAAATTATTATTAAAAAAAAGGTTGAAAGTTAGAGGGTCACTTAACGGAAAAAGATAACTGAGTTCTAACGGAAGACTATATTGACAAAAATTGTAACTTAAAAGACTGAAATGACAAAACTAAAAGTTAGAAGACTGAAATGACAAAAGCTGAAAGTTAGAGGGTCAGTTTTGCATTTTTGCCTAAGGAGAATTAGAGTTGAAGATTTGAAATTTCAAAATTTTCACTTATAACAATTTATAAAAAATGAAGTTACCAATGACATTTGAATCTAATAGCATTTTTGTTTATCAATAAAAAAGTGTTATATCTACAACATTTTCACAACAAATTATATATAGTAAGTTATTATCGGTTATCGGTTCTAATTTAAATTCACAACTTAAATTATTTTTTTGCACACCTATAACAACTAATAAGAATCTACCACTTAGGATTTATTATTAAAGTGTTGTGAAAATATTGTAAACATAACATTTCTCTTATAGATATGATAATGAATGACCCACTACAATCTTTTATGAAACCGTGAATAAACTTTTAAGAAAATTAAATTGACAAATTATAATTAAAAACTCAATTTAATACTAGTAATTCAAGCGTGTTTAGAATTTATTACTTAAATTTTATTTGTGGAAAATTGGTAAAAGACAGCTATACTTGTAAACAGTGAGTGTGCGTAAGCAAATAAATTTTTTTTTCTTAGTGAAAAACATAATAAGTCAAAAATGTAAATTACACTAAGGTTTGGTCAATTGTCATTTTTTTTCTTGTAAGTTTTATTTTTGTCATTTTGGTCGTGTGAGTTCATATTTGCTCTCACCTTTAGTCTTTCTTTCGTTTCATTAAAAAAATTGCCATTAAGAAGGACTTATTATAACAACAAATATAAAATTACAGGACCAAAATAAAATAATAATAAAAATTTATTTGACCAACATGACAATTGACCAAACTTAAAGGATTTAATTTACATTTTTGCCTAAGTAATTTCATTAGTGTTTTTTTTTTTTTTTTTGGTCTTAAAAATTTTGGAAGTTATGGTTAGAAAGATTAATTGAGACAATGAGTGCGAATTTACAGGACAAAAATGAAAGATAAAGGACTAAAATAACAATTGACCGAACTTAACAAGTTTAATTTACTTTTTCTTTTTTTTTTTTGCTAGAAAAAGAATCAATCCAAATTTACCTTTACTTTATTTCTAAACTTACTAATATTGCTTAAGATAATGCATTTCAAGTCAACAATTGCCAACCCTACTAAGATATGAGAAGGTATTTGGTATCAAATGATATTGTATCAACAATATCAAAATCCAATAACTGTGTGAATTGTCAGCAAAAAATAACTACCTCACTAACAAATAAAATACATGTGATATTATTTATTGGATTTTGATATAGATGATGTGGTATCATTTGATACAAAATACTTTTTCCTAAGATATACCATTCAAACAATTCAAACTTACTCACCTTTTTTCGAGGGGGGAAAAAAGATATTCTATCAAACTACTTGTCATTATTTAACATTATAGTTACTACTTTGAACGGTACACCAAAAACAACTTTAAAATTAAGGCAAATTAATAGCAATTAGTCTATCAATTATATTTTTTATGATTCATAATTTGATTGTTACAATAGTGAAAAAAAAGATATTTGAACCAAAATTTCTCAGAGAAAATGCATGACGTCACTAAATTATATAATTTTTTAACTAATTACTTCTCTCATTAACTAGTAGACCATGGTCATGATTTTTTCACTAAACAATAGGCTTTTGTTAATCGGTATCAAAGTGAACTTACTAATGAGGAGTCAAGCATATCTCACTACATTGAAAAGTAGCCAAAATTAAAAAAATTAAAAAAAAAAAAGTTAATAAACAGATACTTCTCTAACTAAAATTTGTTAACCGACCCATAAAATAATATTTTATTGTCAATAGGGTTCCACTATTATAGGTCATGCTTGGATCTATTTTGATAAGATAAAAATCAACTTTGGATTTTAAGCCTTCATGATTAACCAAATAGGGTTCCACTATTATTGGTCACGCTTTGATCTTCCCCCTTTAATAAGCTCACTCACACTCTTGCTTTTAAGTCAAGCCAACTTGTTCTTTTGAAAAGAGAAAAAATCACACTTTGGATTTTTAAGCTATTCATGATTAACCAAATCAAGGACAAATCCAAAATTTTGAAAAAAAAAAAAAAAAAAAAAGGGTTTCGGGAAGGAATCTAATGCAAATCCTTTGAATGAGAAAAAGGAACAAAAAGGGTCAAAACACAAATGTCATCAAAATTCACATTTCGTTTGCTGGCTCAAGTGGGACCAAGTCGTTAGTCGTGACCCCACCTAAACCAATGACCAGAAGCTGACGTGGCAGGATGAGAACCAAAACCGGAACTTGCGGAAGCGATTTTTTACTGAATTGGGAACTAAAAAAAAGGAGTAGTACGCCGTGAAAGAGCGCAATGTATTGTCGTCGTCAATGAAAAATCAATCGGTCAAAAAGAGCGTAATACTCGTGATTGTGCCTCAGTATTTTACGGTGTGTCGTCGTGCCTCGGTGCCATCCTCATCCACGTGATTTCGAATTACCATTTTGATTTTGATTTTTTTTTTTTTTTTTTCTGTGGCAGAACGCAGATTCTGTTTTCCGTTGGAACGGGCATATATTGCGTTGGATTTTCGCATTTGTAGAGGTATGGAAAGTTTGATAGTACGGCGCACGTATCCCCGTATTAACACAGCTTTTAAATTTTGTATGATGTTCCAATCATATGCATTATTTGCCTGGTCTTTTTAAAATTTTAAAAACTTGTTTGATGGGTGTGTTTAATCAATAGTTTTTAATTTTTTTGAAAATAAGTGAGTAAAAAAGTATATGAAAATACAAGTAATGATATTTAAAACTGAAAACATGTGTTTAAGTTTATGTACCAAATGAGCCATAAATTTGACCAATCAATTTCTTATTTTATTATTCTCAAAAAAAAATTCTTATTTTATTGAATTTAATTTTCTCATAAAAATATTCTCAAAAAAAAAAATTCTCATAAAAAAGTTATATTACTATTTTCCATAAGAAAATATTGTCAAGACACTATACTAGGGGCTCCCCCTGTTTGAACCGGACTTTTTTTTTCCCAAAATACCCCCTACAATCTACGTTTAAATAAGGACAAATTTTGGTAAAAATACTTCTTTAACTTTCACGTTTGCCAATTCTCTCAATTCTGTGTTAATTTTCTTTTCACTGTTATCATCATTTTTTCTTTCTATTTGTTCTGCTTAAATTTGATCCTACTCAATGGTATGTGTATGTCAATGTACATTGGTCATTTCTATTTTGGTTTTCTAATTTATGAACAACTTCTCTTATATTCTAGAAACAAATCATATATTTGTGTAAAATATCCCTTCTATTTCAACTTCACCTTTAATTTCTTTTATATATTTCTTTAAGTAATGTGCACTGGATAATTTCTTTCACATATTTCTTCAAAGAATGCACATTGAGGTGTCTATCTTCAAGATTTTCGTATCTTAACTTCAAGGAATGTGCATTGGGGTGTGGATCTTCAAGATTTTTGTGTGCTTTGTCCTCCAACTCCAACAGACTGTTTGGACTTTGGACTGGAAGTGTAGTCAACGGCAAAAATGTAAATATCTTTGTTGACCTCTATGTAGATGCCTCATGCGTGTTGGGTTCTCTGTATTATAGCAAATTACCTTTGCTTTTATAAGTTGCCATTCAGTTGCTTTCTTGTATTTGGTTTATATTTGGTTTTGAAAGCTTGAATTTGTGTGAAAACACAAGAGCTATTTAGACCCCCAAATTAAAATTATGGCTTGATTGATTTTACTTTAACTTAAACTAAGTGCGGAATAGAGTAAATGTAAGTGAACAAACAATATAACTACTCTTAGCCATATTCATCAAATATCAACAATAAAATGAAAGCTAAAAGAGTAGGGAAGAAGGATGCAAACACAAGATAACAACGCGATGTGTTATTGAAGAGGAAATCGAAGAACTCGGCGAAAAACTTCTCTGCTGCCCTCCAAGCGGTAAATCAATCCAATAGAGAATAAAGTTCAAGTACATGAATAACAAAAGACTCTCCAAGCCTAGTCTACCTCATGTAATTGAGCCCTCCAAGCTCCTGCTACCAATTGACTTAACGAAGTCTTGTCTTCTCTAGCTCTCCAGATCACGCAATACGCCTAATTGCATCCACCAAACCTCACCAGCTTCTTTTGGCAAATCCTCAAAAATTTCCCAAGCTCCAAAACACTCTCTACACTCTGAAAAAGGTGTGGGTTGTGTTTGGGTACAAATTTTCTCTTTCAAGGTATGACAATGGGAGAGGGAATGAGAAGAGGCTGGAATGATTTCTCTCACTAAAGATGTGTAGCTCTCTTTTTAAAAGATGGGTGTGTGTTGTAGAAAACCTATTTAGGGTTTTTCTCTCTGAATAGTCTCCTTAATACTTTTGTGGGTAATGAGGGTATATATAGCATGGGTGAAGGGTAGGAAAGTCACACTTAAAAATCCTCCAAGCAGAGAGTTTCGCGGGTATCTCACGAGAAGGCCTTACCTGCGAGACACTCGCGAAATCCTCTAGGCTGGCATGACTCTTTAGCTTCCGGCATGTGCTTCTCACGTGCCCTTTTCTCAAAAACTCTTCTTGCGAACTTCTCGCGAGCTAGTCGCAAAATGCACTGATCTTCATTTCATGCTTGATTCTTCACCAACTTAATACTAAACCCAATACAATAAAATCCCACAAAATACAAGAAACAAAATTAAAGCAATTACAACACTTTTTATCATGGAATAAAGCCAACATAAAATATAGTTGTAAATCACAACTTTATAAGTTTCCTTACTTTGTTATCATTATCTTTTCTTTTCTTTTTCCTTTTTTTTTTTTCTTTTTTAATATTTTCTTTTATTTGGTCAGTTTGATGAGTGTTTAATATTTTCTCTAATTAATGAGCCTTTTTTAAAAGTAGAAATGATATATATTTTTTTGTCTATTTTTCCACTAACCACACGTTTTTTACATTGTATTAAAAATAAAAATAAAAACATTCTCATGTTTTCTTTCATTCCTATATTCTGTTGTTTTGTTCAAAATTCAAATATGAGTTCTATTTGAACTCAAATTACCTTTTTAAAACTCAAATTGATATATATATATATATATATATATTTAAAAATTTTAGTTAAATGCTAACTTAGAGTTTAGGAAAAAAAAAAAAAAAACCTTATCTATCTATCTATACTACTATTTAAGGGGCTTCCCCTATTTGGACTACACTACTATTTAAGGAACTTCTCCTGTTTGGACTATACTACTGATGGTGAACCAAAAGTTGAACCATCTCCAATTCGGCCATAGTGTCGCCCAAATCCAACAAGGCTATCCCAATATAAGAAGGTCGTCCAGCATAAGAAGGTCGTCTAGCATGGAAACCCTTGGACAACCTCCCAATACTTAGAAATTTTCAGAATAAATTTATGTTCAAGAACTTATGATTCGAACCAAGTTCTACTATTCCAAACTATGAGTAAAATCCTTGTTCATCGCTATAATTTCCCATTAAGTTCTTAACTTCTATAGCAATTGTGGAAAATAAGTCCAACTCTTCTAACTTCCATAGCAGTTATGGAAGTTAAGTCTGAACCTTCTAATTTCCATTTACGTTGAGGAAGTTACTAATCAAGTAACCACTCCAAAGCTCACTATATACGAACTTATCCACATCAAATGAAGGTAAGTTTCCACCACTCCCAAAGTTAGAATTCTTGAGTCCTAGAGAGAAAAACTAACTTAAGTATCAGAGGGTTCTTGGCCGGTTTACCCCGGTCACCTTTGATCTTGTATTTCTTTCTTTTCAAACCTTCCAAGCAACCTCTAGCCCATTGAAGCTTGAAGCATTTAACCAACTGATTTTCTGTGCATCATCAGTTGGTGTCATCTATGGGAAAGATTAAATTTGTGTTATGAAATTTATCTTTCTTTGACAAAAAGGTTGTATGGTTCGGACAAGGTCAATTGGCCACTAGTCCAGGCTACTAGAAGAGTGGAAACGCTTCCAGCTACCCCACCAATCAGCACCTGTTATGCAACCGCCTTCCGTCCAACAAATACAGTCCATGGCAACCGCCATGGCAGAGCTAACTCGTCAGAATCAAAAGTTAACTCGAGAGATCAACCAAAGCCAATGTCATGAAAGGTGTGTGGAAGGGCAAGCTCAAAGTTAAGACGTTAGAGAAGGAGAAAATGTGGAGTGCGAGAACCACTTAAAGGGGACAGCTTCACGTAGGGTGCCACATTTGGAAAAGGAGATGGATCAAATGAGGAGGGCTATGGACGAGATGAGGCAAAATATGAGAAGGAAAAATCACGTAGATGATTTAGTTCATCGAACTGGTTCCCCTTTCATAACTTCCATCAATAGTCATCCTCTGTCTTCCAAGTTTAAGATGCCTTCATTGGATTCATATGATGGAACGCATGACCCATGTGATCACATTGCAACCTTCAAGACCATAATGCACCTTTAAGGCGTTCCAGATGAGATAATGTGTAGGGCTTTCCCAACCACCCTTAAGGGGCTAACACGAGTGTGGTTTAGTAAGATACCTCCAAACACTATTAGTTCCTTCAAGGAATTGAGTAAGTTGTTCGTCAACAACTTCATTGGAGGTCAAAGGCATAAACACTTCTCGTCCAGCCTGCTGACTATAGAGCAAGGAGATAATGAAAGTTTGTGGTCCTTCATCACTCGCTTTAATAGGGAAGCATTAACAGTAGACAAGATAGATGATAAGCTGCTGTTAGCAGCCTTCCACAATAGAGTTAGTTTAGATTTATTTATCCACAAGCTCTATGATCAAGAACCACAGACCATAGCTGAACTCGTCCATTCAGCTCAAAGCTTCATGAATACAAAGGATGCAATTATTGCCAAGATAAGGAAGAAAGCAAAGTGGATGGAAGCAGAGTTCCCACATCATCCTGAACAACGCCCTCGCCCAAAGAAGGCCCAGATGGGAAAGAAGAATGATAGAGATAACAAGAAGATAGGTTCGTCTTCAGGACGAAATCTACATTACACGCCCTTGAATGTTTCGCATGATCAAGTGCTTATGCAGATTAAGGATGACTCATCCTTAAAGTGGTCAGAGAAGATGAAAGGATATCCCAACAAGCGCAATAAGAATAAGTATAGCTGCTTCTATAGAGATCACGGGCATAACACGGACGAGTGCTATGACTTGAAGCAGCAAATTGAAAATCTTATCAGGCAAGGAAAGCTGAGAAATTTTCTTGGACAAGATCATAAGGACGAGAAGTTAAAAGGAAAGGTAGAAGAGCCATCATGGCCCCCACTTGGAGAAATAAGAGTTATTGTAAGAGGAACTTCAGCAGGGCAATCTTCCAAGTCAAGGAAAACCTACTTGAAGGTGGTGCAAAATGTCCAACTCTCTGGACGAGTTCCAAGGACGAAAGGGGCAAACGAGTAGGCTATTACTTTCATGGATGAAGACGTTGGAAGGGTCCATCATCCACATGATGATGCAATCGTTATAACTTTACTCATTGTAGACTACACGACTAGAAGGGTGTTGATAGATAATGGGAGTTCAGCAAATATCTTATATTATCCCGCTTTCTAACAGATGAGACTTGGACGAGACCAACTTCATCCAGTGAATTCATCCTTAGTCGGATTTGGAGGAATGAAGGTACAACCAGTAGACTCTATTACTTTACTCGTTGTGGTAGGAGCGTACCCACATCAGATAGCCAAGGAAGTAAATTTCTTTGTTGTAGATTGTTTGTCTTCCTACAATGCCATCATTGGACGACCAATTTTGAATAATTGGAAGGAAGTAACATCTACCTACCACCTATCTGTTAAGTTTCCAATAGATTATGGAATAGGGCAAGTACAAGGAGATCAATTAGCAGCTAGAGAATGCTATTTAGCCATGTTGGCTATGGACGAGCATGTGCAAATGATGAATATAGAGGAGAGAAGGGTTGCTATAGAGCCCATTGAAGTACTGGAAGACATATCTTTAAACGAGAGTAACCTTAAGAAGTTTACCAGAATTGGAACAAGTATGGAGGAGAAGACGAAGCAAGATCTTGTCAAGTTCTTAAGGAAGAGCATTGATGTTTTTGCGTGGAACCATGAAGACATGCCAGGGATTGGCCCAAGTGTCATTACTCATCGTTTGAATGTGTATCCATCTTCCAAGCATGTTCGTCAGAAGAAGAGGGTCATTGCTCCTGAACGAGATAATGCTATCAACGAAGAGGTCCAGAAGTTAACCACAACAGAATTTATTCGGAAAGTCTATTATCCAGATTGGTTAGCTAATGTAGTGATGGTCAAGAAGGCTAATGGCAAGTGGAGGATGTGTGTAGACTTCACTGATTTGAACAAGGCTTGTCCCAAGGATAGTTATCCATTGCCATGCATTGATCAGTTGGTAGACTCAACAGCAGATCACCAGTTGCTAATTTTCATGGACGCCTTCTCAGGTTATAACCAACTAAAAATGGACGAAGCAGATCAAGAGAAGACACCCTTCATGACTAACTAAGGACTATTTTGTTACAAAGTGATGCCCTTTGGTTTGAAGAATACGGGGACAACCTATCAAAGGTTGGTATATCATATGTTTCGTCCATAGATAGGACAAAATGTAGAAGTTTATGTAGATGACATGTTGGTGAAAAGTTTAGACGAGAAGAAACATTTGGACGACCTACAAGAGAACTTTAACATGCTTAGATGATATAACATGAAGTTGAATCTAAGCAAGTGTGCCTTCGGGGTTTCGTCAAGGAAGTTCCTAGGATTTATGGTTTCATAGAGGGGAATTGAAGCGAATCCTGATAAGATCCAAGAAAAACTGAACATGGAACCACTAAGAAATGTCAAGGAAGTCCAGTCTCTCACTGGATGAGTTGTGGCCCTAAATAGGTTTGTTTTGAAAGCCACTGATAAATGTTTGCCATTTTTCAAGGTTCCTAAGAAGGCATTTGAATGGATGGTTGAGTGTTAGAAGGTCTTCCAAGATCTTAAGGTCTATCTTACCACAGCTCCCCTGCTAAGTCCATCTATACCAGATGAGGAGTTGTATTTATACTTAACAGTGTCCCCATATGCAGTAAGTTCGACATTAATCAGGGAAGAAGGGAAAGTGCAAAAGCCTATTTATTATACAAGTCGGGCATTAAGGAGGGCAGAAGGACGATATCCTATGATGGAAAAGTTGACCTTTGCACTGATAACAGCCTCCAAGAAGCTAAGACATTACTTCCAAGCTCATGTCATCAATGTCTTGACAGATCATCCACTCAAGAAGGTAATGAACAAGTTAGAAGCCGCAGGATGACTGATCTAATGGGCTATAGAGCTTAGTGAGTTTGATATCAAGTATCAAATTAGAAGTGCAATAAAGGCTCAAGCTTTAGCAGAGTTCATTACAGAATTCACTCCAAGCCATGGTAATTTAAATGAGAGGGATGAAGCTAAGACATGGGTTGTTTATGTAGATGGATCATCCACACTATATGCAAGAGGAATAGGAGTTATACTAAAATCCCCAGAAAGGGACAAGTTGAAATATGCAGCTCGTCTATAGTACCAAACAACCAACAATGAAGTTGAATATGAAGCCCTCCTTAAAAGGCTGGAATTGGCTAAGTCCTTAAGGGCAGAGTCAGTAGTCGTCCAAGAAGACTTTCAGTTGATCATAGGCCAAGTGAATGGAACATGTGAAGCGAAGGAAGAACGGATGAAGAAGTATCTTAGTAGGGTGAAACGCCTTGTTAATAAATATAAAGAAGCTAGTTTTCTTTAAGTTCCAAGGGAGGAAAACATAGAAGCAGATACTTTAGCAAAGGCAGTGTCAACAGAAGGGTCAGTGGACAAGTTTGATGAAGTCTAGTACATGCCTAGCATAGATCTTTTAGAGGTGCAACAAATAGAAGGTGAAGAAAATTGGATGACCCTGATAGTAGCTTACCTAAGGGATGGAAGGCTTCCAAAAGAAAAAAACAAAGCCAAAAAGCTAAGGATTAGATCAGCTAAGTATGTCCTTACAGACAAGGTGCTATATAAAAGAAGCTTCTTTCAGCCTTACTTAAGGTGTTTAGCTTTAAACGAAGCAAACTATATATCGAGGGAAGTTCATGAAGGAGCATGCAGAAATCATTCAAGAGCAAGAGTACTCGTCCATAAGGTCATCCATGCAGGCTACTACTGGTCGATCATTCAAACAAATGCTAAGGCTTATGTAAAGGTGTGTGATCAGTGTCAGCACTTCAGCAACGTCCCTAGACAACCATTGGAATACCTCACCCTGATGATGGCCCCATGGTCGTTTGCACAATAGGGATCAATTACTTTACTAAATGGGTAGAAACTAAACTCTTAGCAAAGATCACATAGTAGAATGTCAAGAACTTTGTCTGGAAGAGCATTGTATGCCGATTTGGAGTTCCTAGGGTACTGGTGTCAGGTAATGGAAGGCAGTTCGACAACACACACTTTAGAGACTTTTGTGAACAACTTAGGATAAAGAATCATTATTCCTCACCCTCCCACTCGTAAGAAAATGGACAAGCTGAAGTAGCAAACCGATCCTTATTGAAGATCATTAAGACTCAGCTTGAGGGAGCAAAGGAAGTATAGTCAAACGAGCTACCAGGTGTTCTATGGGCCCACAAGACGACTATGAGGACCCCTGCAGGAGAAACTCCATTCAAATTAGCCTATGGAAGTGAAGTAGTCATACCTGCAGAAGTACACATGGCTACACAGGGTGATGAAGTATCAAGACGAGGAAAATGAAGAACAACTTCGTCTTAACCTTGATTTGATATACGAGGTAAAGATGGATGCAGAACAGAGAACAGTGAGGTATAAAAACCTCATGGCTAGACAATATGATGCAACCCAGAAGCTTCAACATTGTGGATCTCGTCCTAAAAAATGTCTCCTTAGCAACCAAAAACCCGGCCCATGGAAAACTGGGGCCTAATTAAGAAGAACCCTACAGGGTTATCAATTGCAAAAGGAAGGATCATACTACTTGGAAGCCCTGGATGGACGAAAATTGGAGCACCCCTGGAATGTTGAGCATTTAAGAAGATATTATCAGTAAAAGCATCAGCTTGGACGAGCATCATCCTAGACGAACATCATCATGGACGAAGTTTAAGTTATGTGTTACTTTCCTTATGTTTATTTGTGTTTGTTGCTGGTACTATATGTTTCTTTGTATTTAATTCCCTAAAAGTGCATTAACTTCCAGCTTGTGCACTATCTATGGATGTATTTGTGATGGACAAAGTCACGAACATAGTCCGTTTGTGCATAAGTATTTTCAATTCCCTAAAGCCACCAACTTCTAAGCATGTGCCATGCTTGTGGACGATGTTTATGTTGTGTATATATAGTTTGGATTTCCAGTGTATATAATTTTGTGTGAATTTCTAATTTTCATGTTGTTGAAATTCTCATTAAAACTAATCCATAAGAAGGCTAAAGTCTTAAGAGGAGAAAAATCTTCGGACGCAGGGATGTAACGTCTATAAGCTTTCCTTAAATAAGGTAAACACAAAGTAAAATAAACCTAAGGTATATTCGTCTAACTAATGGATGAGGTAAAGCGTGCATGCAAAAATATTTAAAATCCATGGATAAACATGACTAGCTAAACAATCCAATCTTTGGACAAGTGAATGCTAGAATCGTCTTGTTCAAAGACAAGTAAAGAACTGTCCAGCCTATGGACGAAAAATAATGCAAGCTATAAGTCAAATCTATAGACGAAGAAAACTAGCAAAAGAAATTCCATTCGTAGATGAGTTACACTTGTAAAATATAAAGATAGGTAAAATATTGAACATGAGGAAATTATCCTAACATGGACGAGCTAAATGCCTTCATAAGTGGACGGACCACACATAAAACCATAGAATATAATATGGACGATGTAAATAAAAAAAATTCGTTCATACACAAAAAGTAAGATGTTCAACAGTAAATAAAGAATGAAGGTGAAAATAGACATTCATTCATAAAAACTTAAAGAAGGGTAGACGACCATCGTCCAAAAACCCTTATATTATTCAAAGCCAATGAAGGCTATCGTATCTGTTGCACTTCCATAAACTTGAACGAAAAGATGGTATTTAAATAAATTTTAAAGCCCAAAACAACGGGCATTCCTAACAAATTAAATAAATAAATTTTTCTTAAAAATAAATAAATTTTATGGGGATAAACCACTGGGGGCATTGCCCCTAGACTTTAGGCCGTCCTTGGCTAGCTCGGCGGTGTCCTAGGCAGGTTCTATTGAGGCATCATCCATGACATTGACGTACTTGGAGCTCGTCTGAAGCAAAGAACTTGTGTTTCTGTTTGCAGTTTCCCAATGCCCTTGTTAGAAGAAAAGGTATCAACATCGAGCTGAAAGAGTGAAGGAGTACTTGGAGTCCATCAAAGATTTTGACGAGCTCGTTTCCCCTCAATCTCTATTTCTTCACTTTTTGGGTCCAGAAGGGTCTACTAAGGTTCGAAAGAATTTGGAAGTTGTAAAGAAGAGTAAGCATTTCCTTCCCTTTCTTGAAATCTTGAGCTTCTGTCTCTTTTATATATATATATATATATATTATCTTCTCTCTTCCAAGAATGACAACTAGGTTTAGTAAGCAGAAATTAGCTGAGGCCCAAGAGAAGAAGGCCAAGGGTGGCATTGTCAGTGGTCTTAGGTCCAAGAAAAAAACGGGTGACGTTTCTTAGAAAGAACCTGTGATCACTCCTTCTCCTACCCATTTGCCTGCCAAGTGCCCTGCCTCTCCCACTTCGTCTCTAGAGGTAATTGCCTCTGCTGGAGAGAAGGCTAGGAAGAAGAATAAGGTTGGTGGTAAATCTTTTCTTCCTACCTTCTGGGATGATGCTGACACGGCTGCTCTAAAGGCTCATGAGGCGCTCTCCGTGGATGACCTAAGCCCTCTAATGGTGAAGTTGTCCAACGAGGTGATGTCTTTTCATATTCAAAAGCTTGTGCAAGTAAGGGTTGTAAGTCATATTTACTTCTTCTTTTCCTTTGCTTTATTTCTGCTAAGGGAGATTTTTTGTAGGCTTTAGGGGAGTCTATATTCGTCTCGGAAAGGCTCTTGGACTTAGAAAAGAAGATGGCCACATCTGAGCCTTTGGTCAAGTCTTTATCCGCTGAAAATGAGACACTTAAGAACAAGGTTGCTATTCTCACTGCCAAAGCTGAAAATGACAAAAAGCGCGTGGCAACCTTGAAGAAAAGCCTACAGGTCGAGAAAGACTTCTGCAAGCTAAAGGACAAGCAAATTGGTGACCTGGAGTTAAAACTGTAGACAGTTGGGGCCACGGCAGTATAGGACTTTAAAGACTCTGACAAGTATTCCGATGAGTTATGCAAGTACTACGTGGAGGGCTTTGATCTTCTCGTGAAGTGGATGGCAAAGCATCACCCTGGCTTGGACCTCTCTAACTTGGCCATGGATGACGTTGAGAAGGAACTTATGTTTGATTGTCCATCTAAGTTTACAGCAGAGAATGTGACGGAGGGAGCCATAGACATTGTTGAAGTAATGGAAGAGGCCGCAATTACAATCCCTGCAAACCCTGTCCCTGAAGAACAGTAATCTTTATGTTTTTTCCTTTCCTTTTTTCTTTCCCCCCTTTTTTTTATTACAAAGCAAGAACAATATTTTTCTTTAGGCCCGTTGTTTTGGGCAATTGAACAATTCTCCTGGGGCCTGTTGTTTTGGGCAATTAAAAAATCATTCTGACAATGATAGGTAGGTTAGTTGCAGTAGACAACTCTTTTTATGTTTGGTTATGCTTGGATGACCTTTTATGACGATGTGCTAAAGCAACTTTTTATACTTAGCTCACGTTTGAATAGCTCTCTGTTTTTGGCTATGTTGGAACAATTATGTGTGAATGACGATTCTAACCATGTTTGAACACCTTAGTACTTAAGTTGCATTTTGACTAGCTATGTCTGGTTGACGAACTTAGTACTCTTTAGCCATGTTTGAACAATTTTCATTGAGTTGTGAATGATAATATTAGTTGTGTTTGAACAACTTAGTATTTTTTAGCTGTGTTTGAACAGCTTTCTATTTAGTCATGTTTAAATGACGATATTTGTCATGCCCCAAACCCCAAAGGGTCCAAAGCATGAGAAAGACGTTTCAAAGTACCTATAGATTTTTCCTTTTTGATAATTCAATCCACATAAATCATATCAAGTGCCAACATCAAGAATTATCATAACAATTCCATTGAATATACTCTCAAAGTAAGTTAAAGCTCTAAGCATTAATTATGAGGACCATTGGCCACAAAAGAATAGAGGTCTGAATAAACAATTACATATTAACAGCTTGTCCCATTGGTGGGAAATAAAGTCACAACCACTATAACATACAAAAGAATGAGTCCAGCCTATTCTAAGGTGTACGTCATCTAATGTCTCCATTACAAAAGTTCAGCTTAGCCACCAAAAAGCTATCTCAAAAGATTGTTGCCTACTTTGAAAAGTTTATAAAATAATGGAATGAGACAGAGCTCAGTAAATAACATAATTAATGGGGGTGGGGGTAATGCAAGTTTCATGATAATGAACATTTTACAAAACATGTTATAATTTGGGAATTTCCAATTAATTTATGCAAAAACAATTTCATTAATCACATGACAAGAACGATAGGAATAGTTTAGTACCAAACTTCCAAAAATAACTATGAAACTACATTCCATTCACTGTGAGCCATAAAAATATCCAATACCATTTCAAAACTAGAAAACCTCACCTAAGATGCAACAAGGACCAATAAGGATGGAGATATCACCCAGACATCATACTGCCACAAACAAGTTAGAGCCCAAACACACTAGCATGATATGTATCTCGTTTGGCATGTGGTCTATTGGCCCTGCCAAGCCTCACCCACACTCTCAAGGATTTACCTATCCCCTCCATGGGCAACAGGGTATGTCATGTAGTACCTCTTTTGTATGTGGTCTCTTGGCCCTGCCTAGCCTCACCCACATACTCAAGGATTTACCTCTTTCCTCCATGGGCAGCAGGGAATGACGTGTCACACAATACCCCTTTTGCATATGGTCTTTATAGGCAGGGACCTCACCACACACTCAAAGATTTACTCGTGTCATGCAAAGTGTAAGTCTCCAACTTGGCTTGTTGTCACCAAGACGAGGTAATCACCAACATCATAGCACAAGGGCAAAGCCCCATCAAAAGCTCACAAGTTCAATGTATTCAAAATACATAATTTACTTCCAAGTAGTTTCATAAGGTATTACAACAACCAAATATCCACAATATTCTCAAAAGTATTTCTTGTCAAAAATGTTTTGCATCAACATTTCCCATATAATACAAGACAAGATAAATAAGCATCTTTAAGTTTCCAATATACCATAAAGTCCATGAATTCCTTATCATAGGATTAAGTCAAAGATGCTCATATTTTCCATGTCAACAATCCATGCATTTCCCTAAATGCAATACCAAATATGATTCATTTTCATATATATAATCATATATATATATATATATATATATTGAGGTTACGACATAATAGTTTTTTTTAGGAAAATATAGTTTCCATAGGTAGTTTCCAAAAGCGTGTCTAACCCAAAAACAACACTTATGCAATATGGTTATTTTTCAAAAATCCCATTAAAAGCTACTTACCTCGGGATGCCAACCAATTTTACCTCAATCGGGCACCATGAAATCAACCAATCTCATCACTAGGTCCATCATCAAGTACCTTGGAAACTTGGGTTTGATCCACTTCAAAATCTCATGGAGTTTGGTTACTAGGAGGACTAATGGAGAGAACTCCTCACTTTCTTGGAGGCCTTGATTTGAGAAAGGAAAAATGATGAAGGAGACATGGGGCTTGAAGATTTGGTCTTGAGGGAGGGAGAAGAAGAGGGAATAAGAGAAAGGAGGGAGAGAGTAGCCCTGAGAATGAAAAGAGAGGGGGGGGGGGGGGTTTCATGTGTGGTGATAGATGGGGTGATTATGGACCACACATAAGAAATATCTTGTTGACAATTTTACAAAAATGCCCTCACTAAAAAATATACACATATATTTAGAGAAACATTTGGGGTGTTACATTAATGTTTTGCATCAGTATTTCGCAAATAATACAAGACAAGATAAATAAGCACCTTTAAGTTTCCAATAAACCATAAAGTTCATGAATTCCTTATCATAGGATTAAGTCAAAGATGCTTATATTTTCCATGTCAACAATCCATGCATTTCCCCAAACGCAATACCAAATATGATGCATTTTCATATATATATATATATATATATATATAATCATATGTATATATTAAGGTTACGACACAATAGTTTTTTTTAGGAAAATATAGTTTCCATAGGTAGTTTCCAAAAGCGTGTCTAACCCAAAAACAACATTTATGCAATATGGTTATTTTTCAAAAATCCCATTAAAAGCTACTTACCTCGGGATGTCAACCAATTTTATCTCAACCGGGCACCATGAAATCAACCAATCTCATCACTAGGTCCATCATCAAGTACCTTGGAAACTTGGGTTTGATCCATTTCAAAATCTCATGGAGTTTGGTTACTAGGAGGACTAATGGAGAGAACTCCTCACTTTCTTGGAGGTCTTGATTTGAGAAAGGAAAAATGATGAAGGAGACATGGGGCTTGAAGATTCGGTCTTGAGGGAGGGAGAAGAAGAGGGAATAAGAGAAAGGAGGGAGAGAGTAGCCATGAGAATGAAAAGAGAGGGGGAGGGAGGGGGGGTTCACATGTGGTGATAGATGGGGAGATTATGGACCACACATAAGAAATATCTTGTTGACAATTTTACAAAAATGCCCTAACTAAAAAATATACACATATATTTAGAGAAACATTTGGGTGTTACAATATTAGTTATGTTTGGACAATTTAGTATTTTTTAGCTGTGTTTGAATAGCTTTCTATTGAGTCATGTTTGAATGATGATATTAGTTATGTTTGAACAACTTAGTATTTTTTAGCTATGTTTGAATAGCTTTTTATTGAGTCATGTTTGAATGATGATATTAGTTGTGTTTGAATAACTTAGTATTTTTTAGCTTTTTTTGAACAATTTTTTATTAAGTAATATTTGAATGACGATTTTAGTTGTGTTTGAACAATTTAGTATTTTTTGGCTGTGTTTGAACAGCTTTCTATTGAGTTATGTTTGAATAAAGATATTAGTTGTGTTTGAACAACTTAGTGTTTTTTTGTTGTGTTTGAACAGCTTTTTATTGAGTCATTTTTGAATGACAATGTAGGGGCCTTTTTTGTGTTTTGGGTGGGGCTATCTCCTGTGGTGATGGGCTCGAGTATTTTCTGAGTAGGAGAGTTGAGACCGGCCCAACTGCAACTCACTTTGGACCGGCTTATGCGCAAACTAAGCCTTGTCTGCCAGGAATGATCTTACGGCAAGCAGAGCTGTTACAAATAGTTTACGGCAGGCAGATATAATAACAACAAAGAAAAGAAACAAAGTACAACGAACTTTTCTTAATGGAAAAATGACTGAGTGGTTTCTATTTCTATGACAATCACAATAATACCAATAGTGATGATAATAACGTTTTTTACAAAAGAGTAATTGATTAAGCGATAATAGAAGTTAATCGAAAATGAATATCAAGTCAGGTCTGGGTCCACAGTGGCAAAAACCAAGGAGGAAGAACGCTTCCTCTCAATGAAACTAATCTCCCAGGAAAGTATCCTGCCGTGGGGATTAATGACTTTGAGAGAGTCGGACCTAAATGATTAGTGCACAAAGGAATTTCTATTACTTCATCGTCTCCCAGAGAGTGGGATTTTGAAGGGGAGAGAAGGGAACCGATCTACTGGTGCATGCCCATTACACTCTTTTTCTTTGTTTCCTATTTTTCTCTTATCTTTTCTTCTTTCTTTTCTTTTTCCCTTTTTTATTTTTTCGTTTACTTCTCGGTACCTCTGTTTTTCTCTCCTTTTTTACAGGGCACAGCAAGGGTCCTTTTATAGGGCCAACCATGACTGGATTTTACCACTTTACCCTTTAACCACCTTTTTCTGGTCTGGATGTACTTGCCGACCACCCAGGTGCTCGTTTGTGTACCATTTACCCTCGCCAGACAAAGGGAGGTTTGTGTTGTTTGTTAGTCCGCCGTGGCACTTTCTCCTACTATGGCGTAAATGCTCTCTGTCTCTCTCCATGGCATGCACCCAACGTTTCCCCCCTCAACCTTGCCTCTTTTGGGCGGTTTGTCATCCCAGCAGGACGTACCTCCCAAAAGGGCTTGGGCAGGAACCGTAAAATAGATCTTTTCCCCTCTCCCCACCACCAAACCACACCCCCCATTACCTCTTACCTCTAACCCATGGCCCGACCACGTCCCATATTGGCTGGGTACAAGCTGGTGGTGCCTGGGCCTTGCATGTGCTTTCCTGTTATGTACATTCAAAATTTGCCTGCGGCTCATGCGTTTGCCGCGATCTAGAGCTTTGCTTGTACAGTCTGCCGTGCTTCTTTGTTCTTTTACATAGGCCGTTTTGTATAATTCACTGTTTCCCTTCAAGGCTGGGTCTCTTTTAATACTAAGTTTTACATTTCTCTTGGACCATTTCTTGGTTGCCTTCATGTCCTGCCATGTTACTTGGCATTTCCTACCATGGCGATTTCTTCCTGCTAGGCTTCTTTTCAAGCCTGCCATTTCATTCCTTCCCACAGTGGCTTGATATGGCCACTGGTGTTCTTACTTATGGGCTCCAGTGTTCCTTTCTTTTTCCCTTGGGCCTGCAGCCCATTCATTTTCCTTTGGACTTCCTCGGTCCATTTACTAACTTTGCATTCCCCTGGGCTTTTACTAACTTGATTGGGCTTTCCCGGCCCAATCTCTTTATTCTCATCCTTAAGCCCAATCTCTTTATTCTCATCCTTGGGGTTCATGGGCTTGCCATCAACCCCTACTTTCTTTGTTTACATTGCCTTGGGCCTGCCGCGACCCATTCTCACTTTTCCATATCACATACTGCCCATGGGTGCCATTTCTCGCTTTCCGGGCCCTTGGGGCCCATTTGCTCCTTCAAAACCTATTTGTTCATGTTATGGGCATGTGATCCATTATTCCTACCGCTTGGGCTTAATAGTTTTATTCTATGCCTGCCACTTCTATTTGCTGCCTGCTTTGCTGTGTTGGGCCTGTTTTACAAAAATGACCCTCAATAGACAATATTAGTTGTGTTTGAACAACTTAGTATTTTTTAGTTGTGTTTGAACAATTTTTTATTGAGTCATGTTTAAATGACGATTTTGTGTCGTACTCATGAATTAGAGCCGTGGTATTGGAGCGTCTTTAGGTTAACCATTTTTTATCTATTCGTGCTCGAATGATGATCACATTGGTTGTGTTTAAACAACTCTGATTAATCGACTCTGATGTTTGTGTGTGAACAGCTTTTGATTTAGAATTTTAATGACAGAAGTCCTTGAGACATCTCCCAAGGATGGCTCCTAAGTGTTACACAGATTTTTGTTTACAAATAACTCATGAATAACCATTGATAAATATGCATGGATCATGCTTTCATGTATTATTGATCTATGAATGGCAAAAGTAATAACTACCGTACATATTGATATGAAGATTAGGCAACTTGAAATGTAAAGCATTCCTTACTAGTAGTATTTCTTCAAGTGTTCTATGTTCCATGGTGAAGACAATTCCTGGCTGTCTAGAGATTTCAGGTAGTAGAAGCCTTCCTTGGAATGAATGATTACTTCATAGGGGCCTTCCCAGGTTGGTCCCAGTTTTCCTTAGGATGGGTCCTTTATTGCCTGTGATACTTTTCTAAGGACGAGGTCTCCCATGTTGAACCTTCTTACCTTAACCTATTTGTTATAGTATCTGACCATTGCATCCTTGTGTTTGGCCATTCGCTTCATAGCTTCTTCTCTGACTTCATCAATTAGGTCCAGATTGCTATTAAGCTCCTGCTGGTTCTTCTGGTCTTCATAAGTTTTAACTCAGAAGCTCGTCAATCTTATTTCTACTAGTATGACGGCCTTAGTGCCAAATGTCAGTTTAAATGGTGTTTCTCCTGTTGAAACCTCTGTGGTCTCTCTATATACCCAGAGGACATTTTGTAGTTCTTTAGGCTATGCCCCCTTTGCCCCCTCAAGCCTAGTTTTGATAATTTTGAGCAAGTTTTTGTTCGTCACTTCTGTTTGCCCATTGGCCTGAGGGTGTCTTGGAGAAGAGTAGTGATTCTTGACTCTTAAGTCTTAGCAAAATTTTTGAAACTTGGCATTGTCCAACTGCTTTCCATTGTTTGATATTATGACATATGGGACTTTAAACCTACAGATGATGTTTTTCCACACAAAGCTTGTGACTTTAGCCTTTGTTATCATCATCACTAGTTCTACTTCTACCCATTTTGTGAAGTAATTGATTGCGACGATCAGAAATCCAAGTTGCTTTTTCCCTAGAGGGAATAGACTCATAATGTCAATTCCCCATTGGGCGAAAGGCCATGGTGAGGATATTGGTGTCATCATCTCTCTTGGTCTCGTCTGGACATTTGTGAAAACTTGACACTTATCGCATACTCTGACAATGTCGTATGCGTTTTTCTGTAGTGTTGGCCAATAATATCTTGCTCTTAGCACCTTTTTTACTAAGGATCTTGCTCCAGCGTAATTTCCACAGATTCCAGCGTGTATCTCGCAGAGCACATAAAGACTTCTTCTGAGCTAGCACATCTTAGATATCGGAATGAATATCCTTGTTTGTATAGCACGTTGTCAATAAGAACGAAGCGAGCTGCTCTGATCTGCATCTTCCTTGCTTCTGTCTTATCTTTAGGGAGCCATCTTTCTTTCAAATAACAGTCGATTGGAGTCATCCACTCATCTTACTCTTTTATCTTCAGAATTCGCTAACCTTTTGTGCTTGGCTGCCCCTTTATCTCTATACATAGTTCGGAGGTTGCATTGTAGTTGTCCGACGAGGCCAATTTTGCTAGGAAGTCAGTTTCTGCATTTTTGGCTCTTAGGATTTGCATGAAGTCTTGGCTGTCGAAGTGCTGTGAGTGTCTTTGGATGATCTTCAAGTACTTCTAGATCCTTTCTTCTTTGACTTCATAATCTCCCTTCACTTGTCCTATCATTAGCTGAGAATCAACTTGGACGATAAGGCTCTTTACTCCTAGAGCTTTTGCTAGACTTAGCCCTATTAGTAATGTTTCGTACTCTGCCTCATTATTCGTTGCTGGGAACTGCAATCTAACTGCATACTTCAAGGTTTCTTTTTCTGGGGAGATGAGCACTACTCCTACTCCTCCCACTTTCTTTGTGGCAAACCCATCTGTTTGGACCATCCATGTTTCCATAGGAGGTTCTTCTTCCTTATAGTGGTACGTGAATTTGGCAATGAAGTCTGCTAGCACTTGGGCTTTGATTGCCGCTCGGGGCCAATATTCGATGTCAAATTAGCCTAACTCAATCGCCCACTAAATGAGTCGTCCTACTGCATCTATCTTGTTCATCATCTTTCTTATGGGCTGGTCTATCATTAAGACAAAGGGGTGTGCTTGGAAATAAGGATGGAGCTTTCTAGAAGCGACCAATAATGCGAAAGTTATCTTCTCCATCCTTGGATAGCTTGCTTCTGCTCCTTAGAATGCCTGGCTGGTATAATAAACTAGCTTCTGGACGTTCCCTTCTTCTCTGATCAGTGCCAAACTTAATGTAGTGTTGGATACTGCTAAGTAGAGGAACAACTTCTCTCCCAACACTGAGGGGCTTAATAGAGGTGGCTTCGTCAAGTACTCCTTTAACTTGGCAAGGCTTGCTCACATTCGTCATTCCACTGAAATGATTTTTTCAATACCTTGAAGAATGGCATGCACTTGTTTGTTGCCCTAGAGACGAATTTGTTTAAGGCTGCAACTTTTCCTATCAAGCTCTACACCCCCTTCACGGTTTTTGGTGATTTGACCTCGATTATCGCTTTTACTTTGTCTGAATTTGCCTCTATTCCTCGTTGGGACACCATAAATCCCAAGAATTTTCCTAAAGCAACAGCAAAAACACACTTTGCAAGGTTTAATTTCATGTTGTACTTACATAATGTGCTGAAGGTTTCTTTGAGATCGTCCAAGTGGTTGGCTTCGTCCTTGCTTTTCACCAGCATATCGTCTACGTGTACCTCAACATTCCTTCCAATCTGGTGAAAGCACATGCAGTTCACTAATCTTTGGTAGGTGGCTCTTGCGTTTTTCAATCCAAAGAGCATAACTTTGTAGCAGTACAACCCTTGGCTGGTAACAAACAAGGTCTTCTCTTGATCGTCTTCGTCCTTAAGAATTTGGTTGTATCCAAAAAATGTGTCCATGAAACTTAAAAACTGTGTCTAGCAATTGAGTCTACCAGTTGATCAATTCTTGGCAAGGGGAAGCTATCTTTTAGGCAAGTTTTGTTCAAGTCTGAGAAATCGACGCACATTCTCTACTTGCCATTACTCTTCTTTTCCATGACCACATTTGCTAGCCAATATGGATAGAATACCTCCCTAATGAAATCGGCTTTTAATAACTTCTCTACTTCTTCAATTACAGCTTTATTGCGCTCTGGTTCTCTATTTCTGCTGTACAAGCTTGCATTCTAGGTTGACGTTGAGACAATGCTGTATAATCTTCCTATCAATCCTGGGCATATCCTCGTGTTTCCAGGCAAAAACATCTTGGTTTGCTCTTAAGAATGAGATCATCTTCTCTTTCTCTGAAGTTTGAAGCGTTGTTCCAATCTTCAATACCTTCGTCAAATCTCCTAAGACGATCTTAACTTCTTGTGGTGTTTCTAACGGTTCAAGAATGGGTTCTGGTTCATTGATCACCCATGTGTGGTTCTCCCCAGATGCTAAGGCAGTTTGGTAGCACTCCCTTGCTAGAACTTGATCTCCTTTAATTTCTCCTACCCCATGGGTTGATGGAAACTTCACTTTCAAGTAATATGTTGATGTTACTGCTTTTAGTTTGTTGAGTGCAGGTCTTCCCAAGATGATGTTGTATGTTGAAGGGCAATCGACTATGAGGAAATCAATTTCCTTAGTGATGTGTGCTGGATAAGTTCATGCAATTACGGTTAGAATGACGATGCCCTTAGGGACGATTCTGTCCCCAATGAAGCTTACCAAAGGAGAGGTGAAAGGCCTAATCCTTTTCTTATCCAGCTTCATCTGTTGAAATGTAGGCAAGTAGATGATATCTGCTGAGCTTCTGTTGTCAATGAGCACCCGGTGGATGTTGAATTCTTCTACTCTGAGCATGATTACTAATGGATCGTCATGGGGTTTCCTGATGCTACGACCATCTCTTTCTGAGAAAACAATATCAAGTTTGTCATTCTTTGGCATCTTCATTGGAGGGAGCTATGAATGGACACTGTTTATTTCTTTTCCATAGGCTTTTTTTAAGGACTTCAGTGTTCCTCCTACTGTTAGTCTTCCCGAGATCGTCTTTATCTCTCCTACAGGAGGTTTGCTCTCTCCTGCTCTCTGAGTTCTGTCCTGATCGTCCTTTCGTTGGTATTTGTGGGGCTCCGTCTTCCTAACGTCCTTCTGTAACTTCCTTTGCCGGATTAAAGCCTCCACCTAGTCTTTCAAATTCCTACACTCATCGATGCGATGCCCGTAATCCTGGTGGAACCTACAGTACTTGCTCTTGTCTTTTCTTTCTACTAGAGTGCTAATTCGCTTCGACCGTTGTAAGGAGGGATTGTCTCTTATCTGTAGAAGGACCTACTCAATTGGCATTATTAGAGGAGTGAAGTTTGTAAACTTGGGTTTCCTGTCTAGAAGTTCCTTCTTTTTTCCTGAGGTCTGCCCAACACTTCGTGTCTCCTTTTTCTTATTGCGATTGCTATTTGTTCCTTCGTCTCTCTTCCTTTTTCCTTTCATTTCTTTTGCAAGCACCTCATCTTCTGCATTCATGTACTTCTGAGCTTTATGGAGCAACTCCACGACTGTTTTTGTTGGACTTTTAGTGATTGAGAAGAAGAATTCTCCTGGCAGCAACTCTGCTTGGAAGGTTGTTAAGATGACTTGATCTTCAACTTCATCTACCTGCAGCAACTCCTTATTGAATTGGATGACGTACTGTTTTAGTGATTCTCCTTCTGCTTGCTGAATGTTGAGAAGATGGCCAATTGGCTTTTTGTGTCTTTGCCCCCTAATGAAATGACGAACAAAACCCTTACTGAGTTGTTCAAAATTTGCAATAGTTCATGGGGGTATTTTGCTGAACCATACCTTGGTTGCTCCTTTCAGTGTTGTTAGGAATGCCCTACACATCACCTTTCCTGGGGTCATCTGCAACAGCATCAGCGTCTTGAATGATTCTATGTGATCCAAGGGATCCTTGGAACCGTCATATAACTCCAACTGTGGGAGATGGAACTTTGGTGGGAGGGGACAATTCAGTACTTCATTAGTGAATGGTGAGTCCATCCTTCGAATCATCCCATCCAGATTCTCTCCGCCTTTGTCCTTTATAGCACTATTTATTTCGTCCATCTCCTTCCTCATGTTGTGAAGTTCATTCTCCACCCTGGTGGAGTCTTCTCCTGAGGTCCTATCTCGTCTGTTGGCTTAAGAGTTTAACTCTTCTTCATTTTGGTTTTCACCTGTTCACCGACGTTCTGCGTTTTGGGATTCCATTATCTTTCGTAGTTCTTCCACATTGGCCAAAAGGGCTTGGATTTGTTGTTGTTGCATAGCATTTAGCTGAGGTGTGGCCTCTGCTTCCATCTCGTACTCTGAGAAACTCTTTTGTCACTGGGAAATATGGCTTGCATGATTAGCGTTGCCACAGACGGCACCAAACTAATGATGCAAAAAATCAACAATTGAGCTCCTCGTCATAGCTGATGGACGATGCTGTGGATGGGTTCATCTCTGTTGGAGGAAAACCTGCAAAATGAACTGGGTGGAAGAGTAACACGTCGGTGTGGCGTCAGCCAAACCGCCTCCGATGTTGAAGTCAGTAAGGGAGAAGGATTCCATAGAGAAAATGAGTAGAGAGTGGTTTCTTAGAGTATTTGTGTGTACCTTTAACTTCTGTTACCTTCTCTTTTATAGTTGTGTGCCTCATTAATGGGCAATGATGTGCTACATTTATGCTTAACGGCTAGTGCGTTACGAAATTTTTATCTGAAGTTCACAGCTCATTTTGTGACCGTTACTCCATCTGTTACATTTGGTCATCAATAAGTGTAATAAATGGGCAACATCTTCTCTGGGTTAATGACGATCTTTGCTTAATGATGACCATGAATTTCTGACTCATCAATTATCATGGTTTTGGATGCTCAAATCTTGGTCTCATGGCTACCTATGGGATCTATACATATTGGAAAAATTAGTGATAGTACCATAAAGCTCTTATCAGTATTTCATATATATATATATATATAATAACAAATCTTTCAAAAATCGAATAAGATTTTTGTTAAAATTAATTTGTTAGTTCTCATGGAAGATATACCATTGATTCTGAAGACCATAATAAGCATATAAGTATGATCAAAGTTAACAAAAATAACTTAAACAAAAGGCAACCCGAACGCAAAACATATTCAATTTGTTGAAGAAAAAAATAAAGAATGGAATTTTATGAAAAAACAAGAAGAAGAAGGCAAATACATACATGTAAGTTTCATAGGTAAGGTAAGTATGAGAAGGAAAGAATACATCAAGAAACCGTATAGTGGGAAAAGGGAAAAATATACCAAAACCATATATATACCCCCACTTTTATACTGTATTAGATAATTTTAAGTTGTACAGAAGTTGATAACTTGATATGAACAAAAAGAAAAAGGAGTTTACTTAATCAAGAAGCTTAGGTTAATTACATATTAGTTTTTTTTTTTTTTTTTTTAATTTTTATCCCAAGTTAACGTTATTAGATTTTTTTTTTTAAGTTAAAGTTAATACATATATATTTTTTTTGTTACTTTATAAAACCAAAAAAAAAAAAAATTAGAAGAAAAAATAATACTTTTAAATTTATTACTTTATTATTAGGAAATAGATAGTGTGGGATAATTGTCTATCCCAAAAAAATAAAAATACTAACGTAAGCTAAAAGATTGTTACTTTATAAAATAAAAAAAGAAAAAAAGAAAAAAGAAAAGAAGAAGCTCATACAAACACTTAGGGTCTGTTTGGTTGGAGGGGTGAAAAAGTGGGAGGATAGAAAATTGGGGGTGTCAATTCAGGTTAGCGTGTCGAGTTCGTGTTGTGTCGAGGTGGGGGTATTCGACTAAATAGCTCAATCTTAACCCGACCCATTTAATAATCGTGTTATGATCCTTCAACCCTAACTCGACTTGTTAATAAGGCAAGTTAACCTGACCTAACCCATTTGACACGCTTAATAAATGAGTTGTGTTTGGTTGACACGAATGTAACACAACTCATTTCAACCTGCATAATATTAAATATAACATCCATCTAGAAATAATTTTTTTTTACATCCCAAAAGGAGTGTATACACTTTAAATCTTCAACTCACATTCAAAATAATATAATTCAACAGAAATATAACATTCATCTATAAATAAGTTCTTTACACTCCAAAAGAAGTGCATACACTTCAACCCAAATTCAAAATAATATAGTTTAACAAAAATAAAATAACATAGTTCAACAAAAACAACTAGGCCATATCATGCAATCAAGAAAAACACAAGGCACATGGGTTCAAAGTTTATGGTACAAAAGCATTATGTAGAAAAAATAAACACATTAGAGAGAGAGAGAGAGAGAGAGAGAGAGAGAGAGAGAAATAACCGGTTTGAGAGTTGACACTTTGAGTTTGAGAATTAGGCATGAGAAGAGTAGTACGGTTGAAAATTATATTTTTTTTTAAAAAAAAGATATTTATAAGAAGGTTTAGAAATTTAGGGTTTGTAGGGTTTAGAGATCTAGGGTTTGTAAAGTTTCAATTTCCAATTATATCCCTTGTAAATTTTTGTAAATTACTTACTTTTTTTTTAATTTAAAATATATGTTGGATATAAAAGGTATTTGATAAATCTAAAATAAGATGAATATTTATTTGTTATACGAGTTAAACGAGTTGTGTTAAGTGAGTCATTTCAGGTTGACACAAATAAATTGGTGTGTCAAACATGTCTATTGTGGGTTACACGAGTTGACCCACTTATGATACGTTTCTTATCGTATCGCTTTTGGGTCGACCCGTTTATAACCCAAACCCAATAAGGCCCAACCCTAACCCAAAAAAACCCGTGTCGGGTTTGTATGGTGTTCGCAGGTTGGGTCGAACATTGACACCCCTATAGAAAATGGGGAGAGGATAAAAAAGTGGGAGGATGGACAAAATTACTTTTTGCTATTTTAAAAAAAATAATCCAGCATTTTGCTCTTTTTCCCAAACTAATTAGGAAAATGCCCCTCTTTTGAAACTCGATTTATGATAAATTGAGTTATAAAAAAAAAAAAAATTTATGCAGCCCTATAGCGGCGTTTTTAAGGACTTATAGTGATGTTTTCAAGACCTATAGTAGGGTTTTGTAACTCGACCTCCATGAAATCGAGTTATAGGCAATTTTTTTTACCTATAACTTGATTTCATATAGGTCGAGTTACAAAACGCCACTATAGGTCCTGAAAACGTCACTTTAGGCTCTTTAAAAATGCCGCTATAAGACTTAACTCGATTTATCATAAATTGAATTTCAAAAGAGAGATATTTCCCTAATTAGTTTGAGAAAGAGGGCAAAATGCTAGATTGCTTTTTTTAAAAGGGCAAAAGCCCATTTTGTCCATTGGAGGATAGAAAAAAATATGAATTTCTCTCCTTTTTGTTTGGTTGAAAGTGAAAAAGTGGAGAGATAGAAAAAGTGAGTTTATATAAATTTACTCATGTACCCTTGTTAAAATATGGTGCACAATTAAAATAAAAAAAATAAAAAAAAAGTGACAAGCAACCAAAAAAAAAAACAATGACCCAAATTATATTAAAAAATAAAAATTATGTCCAAAAAAAAAAAATCATGTCTAGTTAAAAAAAAAAAGAAAAAGAAGAAAAACAAAAACAAAGGCAAACCAAGCTACAGCTCCAGGAAATCTCACCAATAAAAAAATAAAAAAGCATTAGCAACGTCAAGCCCATGTGCAAGTTGCACATGGGCATTTTCTTCGGGTTCGGGTCAAGTAATCAAAGGCAGATCGAATTTTACCAGGTTCAATATTTATACACATTGACTCAATCATGCCTCAATTAGCATGAAGACAGCTACTTCTCAAAAAAAAAAAAAGCATGAAGACAGCTGCTTTTCCACGCACCAGGTCATCTTACATTTTAATAACTGGGTTTGTACTTTTTTTGTTTTTTTTTGTTTAGAAGAAAGTGGGTTTGTATTTTGCAGGCATACTTCACGCACACAAGGGATTATTTTTAAGGGGAAAATAGTTGAAAATGAGTGAAAAACATTAATTAATTTTGTTAACAATATTATTAAACGAAAAAGCTAGTAATAAAATATAAGTATAAAACTAAAATTACTACGTCTGCAATTACTCAACACACTCCTGCATTGACAATCTGTGTAGTGAGAATTGAACTAAAAAAATTCGGGTCTTTGTTCTTTAAGCCAAAGTCTCGAATTGGTCTTTGTTGTAAAGGCAACAATACAATTATTTCCAACAATTTATGACATGGCAAAAAAAGAAAAAAAAAAGATTGTAGAAACTTCTTGATATATTTCGTACTAATAAAGTTTTTTTTTCTAAACAATAAGTGAACATTTAGATAGCGGCAAACGTCTAGCGTTTTGTACGTGAGTCTCATGCATTGTTTACGGAACCCATAAACCTCTTTTTTAAGCAAAACTTTCATTAAAAATTGGTCTTACTGCACTATTTACACATTTAAAAATTATTTTGCTACAGTGTTTTTAATTTTTAGTTTTCAACAATAAGCAGTATTTAAATAGACCCTAAGAACTTTTTCAATTGAGCTATTTGAATAGTAATGATTTCCAGTTGATGTGAGGGGAAAAAAAAAGGAGTTACTGTCTATCTGTATTGATAGGAAAATAAAATAAGTATACTGGGCTTTTCTCCATGTTGCATTTGTGATATATACATAAATTTTGTGTGGATTGCATTTTTTTTTAGGAGTGTGGATTGCATTTGATTGGCCTGTATTGGTATGTGTTAATCCCATACTGAATATGTCTTTAAGTCATTCAGATGTGACAAATCTTCTTTGAACTGTGATATCATTTCTTTTGAATTGTAACATCATTCTTATGCTTCATTCCCTTACATCAGTTACATGGAACTAAGAAATAGCATAGTTAAGACTAAGACTGATGTTTTTTTTTTTTTTTTTTTTGATGGGAAGACTAAGACTGCTGTTGAGAGAGGGGCATGACGTGGATTTAATATTTGTGTCAGAATACCTCAACTTTAACATGAGGTCTTTATTAAATGGGTTGTGACAAAACACAACGCGTGTAACATGCTTAATGAACACTTAATTTTGGATTGACACATGCACAACTCATTTCAACTCATTTCATTCTGTTTAATAAAAACATTATATTAAGTTTTTTTTTTATGAGAAATATGATAACTTTATTAAGATGAAGATAAATCTTGAATTACAAGAGACTCAATAATGGATGGGTTTTCCTCAATCCAACTTACAAAATTGTTAATTTATTTGGCATGTCTTGCCAGAGTATGAGTTGGTTTGTTGCTGTGTCTCAGTACGTGGAGAAATCAAGTGGCTCTGAAGGAGTGCAGCTTGTGGTGAATAACATCAATAAGGTTTGCGATGGCTATTGGTGGAGTGATCGTTCTACGGAGGGCGTCGGAAACTATCCGTGAGTCAGTCTCAAAGACAACATCTCTAACTCCAATATCCCATGCAAAGATGACAGCTTCATCCATTGCTTTTCCTTCTGCTTCCAACAAACCTAGCGGTAAGGGAAGGTGTTTGCTCATGGCAACAACCATTGATCCTTCGTGGTCCTGAATTAAGACCCCTACTCCCACAGAGTTGAGCTGGTCGAAGACAGCAGCATCCAAGTTGACCTTGTTCCACGGTGGAGATGATGGAATCCAGCGTGGGTCTATGGCATCCCTGTGTTGCGGTGGGCGATGATGCGCGAGCTGGAATTCACAAAGCAAGCCGCGAGCTTTGTGGAGAATTTCATTACTCGTTTGTCATGGCTGTCCTACACGTCCTTTGTTTCTATTAAACCACATGCATCAAGTGACGGTGGTAGTGAGTTCAAGAATATCATTTCCAACGTGCTGCATGTAGATGAGGTACCAAAGCCAATCCGCAAAATTATGGAAATGAATTCCACACATGTCAAAAGGGATGCCTGAGATAGCCCATAGTTGGACAGCTGTTGTGCACTCCCAGAACAAGTGGGTCGTAGTCTCCGTCGTTAACCCACAAGCTTCATAGAAGGGCTCATCAAGCACCTTTCTATGACAGAGATTCTCCTTGGTGGGGAGGATATTATGGCATGCTCGCCAAGTGAAGGTCTTGATTTTATTTGGAGCATGCAAACTCAAAATCTTTTTCCAAAACGGGCTTCGATCATGGCTAGTGGAGGGGACTCGGTGGTGCTTTGCGAATTCAGAGTGTTAGAAATACTGAATAAATAATTGTATTGTATTTCTCAAAGAAAGAATATACACTGGTGCCTTTATATAGGAGGCATATGAGTGCAGTACAAGTAAGAATGTAGTACAAGAATATGTACTATACAAGTAATCTAATTGGGCCTAAAGTCCAAAACACTATACACGTTAACAACCCCCCTCAAACTCAAGGTAGATGTGAGACCAACTTGAGGTTGTCAACCAAAGTACGAAAACGCCCCTTAGGATGTGACTTGGTGAAGATATCTGCAAGTTGATCTTTAGAGGAGACTGAGATTAGCTTAAGAGCACCATGGACAAGATTATAACGAATAAAATGATAATCGATCTCGATGTGTTTAGTCTGTTCATGGAAGACATCATTGTGAGTAATATGAATGGCACTCTGGTTGTCACAATAAAGAGGAGTAGCAGAGGATGTAGACACACCTAAGTCTTTGAGAAGCCATCGTAGCCAAAGAAGCTCAGATGTGGTATCAGTAAGGGCATGATATTCTGCTTCAGTATTGAAGCGGGCCATATGAGTTTGTTTCTTGCTTCGCCAAGAAATCAGAGAAGAACCAAGAAGAAAGTAATAACCAGTGGTGGACCTGCGATCAGTGAGATCTCCTGCCCAATCAGCATCAGAAAATGCACGAAGAATAAGAGGAGACTGAGCAGAGTAGAAAAGACCATGGAAGAGAATGCCCTTCAGGTATTGAAGAATGCGCAGAACAACAGCATAGTGAGTCGATCGTGGAGCAAACAGATACTGGCTCACCTGGTGAACAACATAGAAAATGTCTGGACGAATGATAGTGAGATAAACTAGGTTGCCAACCAAGCGTTTGTAAAGAGAGGGATTAGACAATAGTTTCCTTCCTGAAGGAGTCAGATGCGCATTAAACTCAACTGGAGTGTCAATAGTCTTGCTATCAGTGAGTCTAACTCGAGACAAGAGTTCAGAGGCATACTTGGCTTGAGTAATATAAATTCCATCTGTAGAATGAGTGATTTCAAGACCTAAGAAGTAGCTGAGATGTCCAAGATCTTTCATCTCAAACTGCTGACTGAGAAAATCCTTGAGTTCTTGAATGCCACTGAGATCATCACCAATTATGATCATATCATCCACATATAGGAGAAGTAAAATAGTGCCTTTGTCAATACAACGAAGAAATAAGGCAGAATCATAATGACTAGCCATGTAACCCAAGCGAGAGATGGTAGAGCTGAATTTGGCAAACCAAGCTCGTGGAGCTTGTTTAAGGCCATAAAATGCATGTCGAAGGTGACAAACCTTGTTTGAGTCAACAGAGAGACCAGGAGGAGGTTGCATATACACTTCTTCACTTAAATCCCCATTAAGGAATGCATTTTTGACATCCATCTGAAAAAAGTCTCATTTACTGGTAGTAGCAACAGTTAAGAGGGCACGAACAGATGAGATACGAGCAACCGGAGCAAAGGCCTCTTCATAATCAATCCCACACTCCTGTGTAAAACCTTTTGCAACAAGATGAGCTTTGTAGCGCTCAATGGACCCATCAAAGCGAGTTTTAATCTTGTAGATCCACTTACAGTGTCAAGAATATGACGAAGTTTTCATTTGACTCTACCATTTTGCTGAGAGGTACCTGGACAAATTAGTTGATGAACAATGCCATAGGAATGTAAAACAACTTGGAAAACATATTAAGTGTATTCAAGAGCATTATCAGATCAAAAAATTTTGATGCACCTGGAAAACTGAGTTTCAACCATTTTTGCAAAATTAGAATATACTTCCAATAATTCAGAAAGATGTTTCATATTAAAAATCCAGCTATAACGAGAGTAATCATCAACAAAGACAACAAAATATCGAGACCCACCAATACTAGAGACAGAGGAAGGTCCCCAAACATCAGAATGAATAAGGTCAAAGATATCAGTGGATATTAATTCACTAGTTTTGAAAGGCAAAGCTGGTTGTTTTCCTTACTAACATGAAACACAATCAAAATTTTCTATAGGCACTGAACCTAACAAACCTCTAGAAGCCAATTGTTGTACCGAGAGGAAGATACGTGACCAAGACGAGCATGCCAAAGTGCAAGGGAAGGAATTGAAGAAACTGTAGTAGCTGCAGCAATAGAAATAGGAGCAACAAGTGGAAGACAAAGGTTGTCCATGAGAAACATACGCCCAACTCTAAGACCGGTCCCAAGCTCCTGTCCCGTCCTCGGATCCTGCATAATACACCAAGAATAATCAAATATAATGCGATAACCTAACTCAGCTAATTGTCCCACATAAAATAAATTGTAAGAAAGGTCAGGAATTAAAGACCCCAAGAACTGAGAGGTTAGAGGTCGAAACAGAACCTATATTATGGCCAGACATAGTGGAACCATTTGCTATGCGAATATTAAGAGGGTGTGGTGCGGGTTTGAGTTCAGAAAATAAGGATGAATAAGGTGTCATGTGATTACAACAAGCGAAATCCATAAGCCAAGAGGAAGGAGACATACCAGATAAAGCTGAGAGAGAAGAGGAATAAGATGCATGACCAACCATACGAATGACATTGGCGATGATGTTTTTAAGGTCATCTGTGGACATGGTGAAAATGCGTCCTGAAGACTTAGACTGTGCAGAGATGGAAGCCATTGGCTGGACACTCTCAGTGTTAGCAACAGTAGTAGCAGAAATTAAAACAGCTGATTTGTTGCGACGATAGCAAGTCTCAATATTGTGGCAAAAACATTTACAAAAATTGCAAAAACGTTTGTTGGATTGTCGGCTACGATTATTGCAAGAAGAAGAAGACCTGTCCTTATTCTTTATTTAGAAGAAAAATATGCAAAAACAAATTGCAAAAATGAAACCTACTCGAAAAACTGGGTAAGGAGCACCTGAACTGCAAAAGTCAACTCTGGCAAAAAAGTCAACGGTCAACCCTAGTCAAAGTCAACTCTGAAAGTCAACAGTCAACGGTGTCAAAGTCAACATATGACGTCAGCTGGCTGACTGTGAGATGATGTCAGCAGATGAGAAGGTGCTGACGTCAGCTAGGGCTAATGTGGAAGAGCAGTTTTCGCGAGTGTGGCGTGTGTGAAACAGCAAAGATGGTGCGTAAGAGTGCATGAAGGCGCCTGGAACTGAAGGTGTGGCGCGTGAGAAGGAACCTAGCTGTTTAGTGGCGCGTGGAGCACGTGCATTGCGAAGCAGAACCTTTGAGCGGCGCATGTGGGCGCGTGCAGTCTTCGATGGCTTTAAGGCTTCCATAAGTGTGTAGATCGGTGTAAGACGATCTCTGTGGTACCTTCAAAAACGTAATCGGAGTAATATTGCGATGGTGATGCAACAGGCAGTGGTCTTTGTGGCGTGAAACTCCTCAACAAAGGCAGCTGTAGATCCGGAACCCAAAGACGACGGCTGGAAGACGTCGGAGGTTCAACGGCGAGAGGCTGCGGCGGCTGCTGTGATGGTGGAAGTGATGTTGAGAATGGAGTCACACCAATAAAGACAAGACTGCTAAGAAAAGGTCAGAGTAGTGGCTCTAATACCATGTTAAATATTAGCATTGATACACCTTGTTGAATATGCTAGTATAGATGCGGAAGTGAAATATAAAATATAGAATACAATAACACATGAGGGTTACGTGGTTCAACCTAACGACCTACATCCACGAAGGAAACCCTAAAGGGTTACATCAATAATATATTATAATGTAGTACAAATCATGTATTACAATGAATCATAACATGTGTATATATAGTAGACTAAACCCTAAACTAATAGACTTTTAATACAAGTAGGAGACTTGGGTTGCACAAAAAGTAGAATTAGGCTTGAGCCTATACTAATGGGCTAATATATCTCTAACACAAAGAGAGGGTGAGCTTGTAGGCACTATTCACAGTGAAGGTTCCTTTAGGCATGTAAGCCCAGACCTGTCGATCTCAGTTCCAATTTTTGTTGATGGGGATGCTTAGAATTTTGTTGGCATCATGGGGGAGGAAGGCTGCATTGATCAAGCTATGTTTCCATTCACCCCAGTGTTATCTATAAGAGTGCTGATAGTGGAGCTTTCAGGTAGGACACCGCATGGTGGAGAGGTGATCATTAAGGTGGACAGTTGAGGCAGCCACTCATCCTTCCAAATGTTGATGGATGCTCCATCTCTGAGTTGCCATTGACAACCTGCCTTGACAATATTTTGAGCCGCCATAATGCTACGCCATGCATACAATGGCTTTGGTCCTAGTTCAGCATGGAGGAAGTCACTGTTTGGAAAATAGCATGCTTAAAGGACGTGGTGCACCAGGGAGTGCATGTTTGTTTGCAATCGTCAACCTTGTTTTGCCAAAAGTGCTAAGTTAAAGGCTGGTAGATCACGAAAGTCGAGTCCACCATCTTGTTTTGGAGTGCATATTTTGTTCCAGCTAAGCCATGCTATCTTGTTCTTTCCATTTGATTGTCCCCACCAAAACTGACGAACCATGCCAGTTAAGTCATCACAAAGTGTGTCGGAAGTTTGAAGACACTCATGATGTAAGTGGGTATAGCCTGCGCCACTACTTTAATAAGAATTTCCTTCCTCGCTTGAGAGAACATTTTTTTCTTCCAACCTGATAGTTTCTTGGCAAGCTTTGCCTTTAGTGCATGGAAAGTGTTCGCCTTAGAGTGGCCAACAAGAGATGGAAGGCCTAGATAAGTCTCATGCTACTAGATTACCTCTGCCCAAACATAGTTTTGATGTCTTCTTGTAGTGCATGTGGTGTGTTTTGACTAAAAAAGAGAGAAGTTTTCTCCCTATTTAGTTGTTATCCCGAAGCAAGTTCATAGGTTTCTAGGATATGTGCAAGGTGGCTTCATTCTTCTAAGTTTGCTTGGCAGAAGATGATAATATCATCGGTGAAGAAGAGGTGTGAGATACGTGGGCCTTGTGGGTAGGTAGCAACGCCTTGAAGAGCACCAGTGCTTATGGCTTTGCGAAGTAAAGCCGAAAATCCCTCTGCACAAAACAAAAACAAGAAGGGGAATACGGGGTCCCCTTGCCTCAATCCCCAGGTAGGGGTGATGTGGCCTCGGGGTTTGCAGTTAATCTTTATAGAGTAGGTAACATATGTAACACATTGCATCATAAGGTTAACCCATCTACTATTGAAGCCCATTTTATGCATAATATTTTCCAAGAAACCCCACTCTACCCTATCAAAAGCCTTACTCAAAACATTATATTAAGTTGACACAAGTACAACCTATTTCAACACAACCCACTAAAACAAATGTGAGCCAAAAATATTAACATATTTATTTATATTTTTAAGCACATTAATTATAATAATTATAAATAACAAATAAATTCTACACAAAATTTATTTCATAATAATATCAATTAAAGTACTAATAATATACAATTTCTTTTTTCATCATGAGAGTTTTTTATTTATTTATTTTTTTTAGTAAAAGGGTTAAAGATGTTAGGATTTTAATGGAGAATTTATGAATATTCTTTTAACTAATTAATCTATAATTCAAATTAAAATTCACGTTGGATAAAAATTACATTTATTTATGAATAAAGCTAGGTTGTGTCAAAACGGGTAAACTCACATTAACATTAATAATGAATAGCATCATTTTAAGTAGATTGTGAGTGAAGAGTAACATTTGATCAGCAGACCTTCAGTGAATTTGGTCGTCAGTAACATTGACGATTGTTACACATATTAATGCTTAGATATAAATTCTTCACTTAAATGGTGCAAGTGTAACTGACGTATAGCCTTTCCAGCCACCAGCTCACAGCTGTTACAACTACCTCAAGCTAATCATTACACAGCTATTACAGAACATTGAATGGGGAAGTTAAATGGCTATTAAATGAGCATTTAAGCCTCCAGCTCAACCATAACTAATGGATAGGGATAAAAAGCTCGTCAATATTGCAAACCGTCCATGTTAATGATGAGTAAAAGTATGGATGAGCATAAACGCATTAGTTTTAGACAGCATTTAATGTCCAAATGATAAATAAGCACAGAGCCGTTACTGTCGTCCAATTATGCACATTTAATGGCTATTATAGACATTAAAAGGTTGAGGATAAATGGCCATTATTAGGCCATAAATCCTCCAGTTGTGGTACAACATTAGAAAGGCCAGTAAATTGAGCATTTACTCATACAAAGGCTATATAAAGCTAGGAGAGACAAGTAAGTAGGGCATGTTGAACACACACACAAATTACTTTATAGATTATAGATTTCTAAAGAGTTTAAGCTAATTTAAGTATTGGAGGGTCCTTGACAAGCCCCAAACCGGTGTTATTATCTGCTTAGTGCTTTCTTTGGTACATGAACTCTAGGTCGTCCATAGTACTAATGAGGAACATACTGACGAGCTCTAGGTCATCCACCATATTAATGAGGTGAAATTCTACTTCATCAATTTGGCGCCATCTGTGGGGACGACAGGCTATCAATCAATAAGCCATTGAATTCTCTATTGACTAAGTTCCTTAGAACCGATGAACTCTACCACAACTGCGCCGCTGAACCTAGTGGTGATGGCTCAACAAATCCAAGCACTAACAGCCAATGTACAAGAATTGAAGAAATAAAATGAAGACTTGAAGCAGAGAGTGCGTTCAAAGGAAACAAATACGTCATAGTCACGGTGTAATCTCAATGACAATGACAATGAAGCCCATAGTCCAGGAAATAATGGAAGAGAAACTTCTAAACACACTGCACAATTGACTCACAACAATGCTCAGATGATGAAAAACATGAGAAAGGAGTTAGACAAAGTCAAGAACGCCATGAAGGAAAAGACAGTGATAAATCTTGATGGCATGATCAAGAGGACAGACTCACCCTTCACTGCCAGTGTTTTGGAGTGCCCTTTACCTCCCAAATTTTGTCTCCTACAACTGGAGGTTTATGATGGCACTAAGGATCCCCTAGATCACATAGGGGCATTCAAGACAATATTAAACCTCCAGTAGACCCCATACAAGGTAATTTGCAGATCATTCCAGCAACCCTCAAAGGAGCAGCAAAAGTGTGGTTTAGCATGCTGCCTACGACATCTATCGCGAACTTTGAGCAGCTAAACAACTCTTTTGTCTGCCATTTCATTGGCGGCAGACGCCATAAGAGGTCCACCTTATACCTACTCACTGTGAAGCAACAAGAAGGGAAAACCCTAAGAGAGTATGTAAAACGCTTTAACAAAGCAGTGTTAGAAATTAATGAGGAAAACGATTAGGTGATAATGACAACCTTCCAAGCAGGGTTGAACCATCTTGACCTCGTCTTCTCTTTAGGGAAGACTCTACCAACTACAATGACAGACCTCCTGTTCAAAGCCCAGAAGTACATGAACGAAGAAGATGCATTAACAGCAAATGGAGTAGATGGCAAGTGAAGGATGGAAGAAATTGACAAGCACCAACACAAAAAGAAGGAGAAGAAGGATCATTCCCCTAATCAAAAGAATGACAACGAAAATACACAGGCTCATACAAGATAAACAAGTATTCCAGAAGAGGAACTTGTTACCTTGAATCACTCAACGGCAAATAGTTACCTCGTCCGTGGAATGTAGAGCACTTCAAGAGATATTATCGCTAGTTAGATGACATTTTCAATTTTCTTTCATTAAACTGTTTTCTAAGCAGGAATGAATAGGGGAACATTTTTCCCCACATGAATAAATTTCGATCTCTTGAAAGATCTAAAAGTATTATTTATCGTACAAAAAAAATTGTGAAAAGAAAGCCCGTCATTGAAAGTCCAACGTGTAAAACCAAGTACACGATAAAAATCTCGATAAGAGTAAAATCTTCACTGAAGAGTAACATTTGATCAGCAGACCTTCGGTGAATTTGGTCATCCGTAAGATTGTAGACCTTCAGTAAAACAAGTCTTCAGTAACACTGATGACCATACACACATTAAAAATCCGGTCTTAAATCCTTTCCTTAACAAGGTCTGAACATTACGAACTTCAGTAGACAGCCTCAGATAGCTAAGCTGACCGTTGTAAAACCATTGATTTTAAACAAGGATATAATGGCATTCAACAGGCTATTCAAAGCCTCCAACGTCTGGCATAATAAATGCCCTGAGCATTTATTCACAGACATGCTATATAAGGCAAACAACAACAAGTAAACAGGGAGTTATGCATACACTTACACACTATACTCAGACTGTCTCTTACATTACTCTGTTTCTCAAGGAGATAAACTGACTTAAGCATCGGAGACTCCCTCGAAACCCCAAGTGCCCTCTTACATTGTTTCTTCGAAACAGGTATTGACGATCGTCCATACCAGTGACGAGCTGCAATTTTCTGCTTCATTAGTCACATAAGGTTCAATTTGGATGAGTACAACCATAATGACAATCAGATTCTCAAAGCGCGAGTAAGTCATATGATTAAATTCACATGGTTAAAAACCGATGAGTACAATCATAATTACGATCAAATTCTCAAAGCGATAGTAAGTCATATGATTAAATTCACAAGGTTAAAAACAGACAAACATGATCATAATGGCGATCGAATTCTCAAAGCGAGAGTAAGTCATATTCTTAAATTCGCATAGTTAAAAACTGATGAGCAGTTTTTCTAAAAAGGAAAACAAAAATCAAGGCACAAGGGAAGCTCAAGTAAACTTCGCACATGTAACAAATGAAGAGAAGGCATGTGTCAATCACTTGACGAGAAAGTTACCTTGCATTAAATGTGATGGGACGAGAATCTCGAGAAACAAAGAGGAAAAGCAATCAAAGCCGCCAGAATTATTCCTCTACTCATCTCTATGAAGTGATGACTAAGGAATAAGGGGCCAACTAAAGAGTAACATTTGATCAGTTGACTTTCAGTGAATTTGGTCGTTTATAAGATTGCAGACTGTCAGCAAAATAGGTCGTCAGTAACACTAACGACCGTTACACACATTAATGCTCAGATATAAATTCCTCACTTAGATGGTGCAAGTGTAACGGACGTACAACCTTTCCAACCACCAGCTCACAACTATTACAACTACCTCAAGCTGTTCATTACACATCTATTACAGAACATTGAATGGGGAAGTTAAATGGCTATTAAATGAGCATTTAAGCCTCCAGCTCAACCATAACTAATGGATAGTGATAAAAAGCTCGTCAATATTGCAAACCGTCTATGTTAATGACAAGTAAAAGTATGGATGAGCGTAAACGCATTAGTTTCAGACAGCATTTAATGTCCAAATGATAAATAAGCACAGAGCCGTTATTGCCGTCCAATTATGCTCATTTAATGGTCGTTACAAACGTTAAAGGGCGGAGGATAAATGGTCATTATTAGGCCATAAATCCTCCAGCTATGGTACAACAATAGAAAGGCCAGTAAATTGAGCATTTACTCATACAAAGGCTATATAAAGCCAGGAGAGACAAGTAAGTGGGGCATGTTGAACACACACACAAATTACTTTATAGATTACATATTTCTAAAGAGTTTAAGCTAATTTAAGCATTTGAGGGTCCTTGGCAAGCCCCATTTCGGTGTCATTATCTGCTTAGTGCTTTCTTTGGTACAAGACCTCCAGATCACCCATAGTACTGACGAGTTTCAAGTCATCCATCGTACTGCTGAGGAACATATTGACGAGGTGAAATTCTACTTCATCAGTGAGTGATCAAATAAATCAACATAGGATTGAATTATTTATTAATCATGCCAAAATGGATTAAAGTGGGTTTGATATGCTTTGACATGAACTCCTATATACTGAACATCGAACCCCCTACCCACCAAAAAAAAAAAAGGTTTTATGCTCGTCTTTAGAGGTGGTATCAAATATTGTCACCTCTAATGTCATGATACAACTTATGACCAAATTATATATATATATATATATATGACTTTTTATTTATAAGTAATGTAAATAGTGTCAAAAAGTGTAACTAAATATAACTTGAACTCAATCAAATAGTAATGACATCTTGTGATGTATATCTGTAGTTTGAAATCTCACTTCTCTCTTTTCAACTACTTACTTATCTGCCATTGGCCTCAGTAGCCTATTGGCACCCAGGTACCTGTATGACCTGTTGCTCAGGGGTTCTAGCCCCCGCAATCACCTAGCAAAAAAAAAAAAAAAAAAAAAAAACTACCTACTTATCTATAATAAATAAAAAAAGATTTAACTTCAACCCAATTCTCTCTCTCTCTCTCTCTATATATATATATATATATATATTCACCAAGTAACAACGGAGGAGTTTTTCTTTTGTAAAAAAGGTGGGGGTGAAGGGGGAACTTTTTCTTGCAAAAATTATAAATTGATAATTAAAAACTTTATTGGGGATAAAAAATTTTTCACAACTTTTTTTTTTTTTTTTTTTGAGAATGTTTTCACAACTTGTTAAAGCTGCAGGTTATGAATCAGAATAATTACTTTCACATGTATGGACCCTACACTAATAATACTTTATTTCAATTTTTACTCAACATTTTTACAAGTAGTTTGTGGTAAAAGCTATGGATGGATAATTAATGATGGAATTGCATTTTTTAATAATAGGTTGCAAATACAATTGGCTTGAAATTATAGATACTATTTATAAATAATATATGGGAGATAGAGCAAAAGGATAAAAAATAATCTTGATAATTTTCCTACACAATCTTAATATGAACGGTGTTTAGTCTTGGTATTACGCTTGCAGTCATATATGCGCAACAACCTGGACCTTCTCTGTGTTCCTCCTTCTGCCCTCACAGTGTCCCGTGTCCCATAATTGTCTTTGTCTATACAGTGGAAAATACGCAACATTTCAACCTTAACTAACCCCTCCACGACAAAATAAATAACTTTGTTTTTTTGTTTTTTTTTTAGAAAAATAAAACAACTTAATTAGCTATTCCTCTAGCCTCTGGGCCTGTCAACTATTGATTTTCAATGGGTACGTGCAAGTATGAATATGATCATGTCATGTCAACGTAGAGTCTTTCACCAACCCGTCTCATTATACCATTTTGTTAAAATAATGGAAGATAATAAAAGATTTGGAGAGAATATGAGAGAAAGATGAGAGCAAAAGTTTATGTCATTTCTAATTAACTCAAAAAGATAAAATATTTTTTTATTTGAATAAAAAATTTAGAGTTCAATTTTTGTCTGTGTTTATAAATTAATTGATGTTTTGATATAACAATAAAAATCAATTTTCAAGAGCCAACTTTATAAGTTAAATGTTGAAATTATCTCTTAAAAAAAACGTTTATATGATTCCAATTTTTAGTCTATAAACTCTACCTACGACAAAAATCTAGGATGGCTACATTTTTCTCATGTTGAAATGCATATTACAAGAGGCCAATACAGAGTATCCAATTACAAACACACAATAGTTGACCTATAAGATCATTATTTCTGTTTGAATAATTGATTATTGATATGCACGTACAAGTAAAATATAAAAGATCTTAACCAAAAAAAAAAAATATATATATATATATATATAAATATATATACATATAAAAGATCGATAGGTTAAGTCGTACAAAACATGTGCATATTAAAACATATTTGTTTGCACAAGAAAAATTAAAAGCTGGCCCTCCATTTTGGAATCTATCTCAGTCATCGCATGTGTTGCGATGATGCGCGTATTGACAGTGAAATTTGAATATTTAGAGGTATGGCCTATGGTTATGGGTGTGTGAAACGAGCTAGGATCCCATTGTCGACGTCCACAACGTACGTTAACTAGCTAGAAATTAAAAAAAAAAAAAAGATTAAGCAATATAGTTGGAGTTGGGAGGGAAGTTGTTGATGAAGCATCGATCTTATATTCGTTTTTACAAATCCCAAAGCTAAAATTTTATTTATTTATTACTCAAAGGTCAAAGGTTCGTGGGTGCAGTGAAAATGAATTTCAGAATTCAGGAATCGAAGCTAGGTTTACTTTTCATTAAGGAATTTCTTAGAGACTTCTCTCGATCTCAACTTGTTTGGTTTATTGTTTAGATCGAAGAATATATATATATATATATAATGTTACGTTGATGCTTTTGAATTATTGTTGTAGTGCTATTGCCAAGCAGTGGTGGAGCTAGAATTATAGTTTAGAGGAGGCAAGATCAAAAGACAATAATTTAAAAAAATCTTAAAAATATTAATCGATATTACTAATAAAATTATAAACAACAGCAATCATCATAAAAAATATATTAAAATTTAAATAAGTACTGTAAAATAATTAAACAATTGTAAAACAACCAATTCATACTTACTAAAAATTAAAGTAAGAGATTAATCTACAAATTTTAGACATCTAATTTGACTCCTTATAATAATTTGAGAAAATAAAATTTCAACTTTCTTTCTTTATACTTCTAATTATTTAAAATTTAGATTTATGGTAAAAACTCAAATTTTGAGACTATGAAAAAAATAAGAGATGGAGGTGAAAAAGATAATGGATGCTTTATTGCTTTAGTACCATACAAGACATTATTATTTTGTGTAAAATATGTGTTCCACGGGTGGTACCTGAAATGAAAGCTAGGAATTTGGATAAGTGAAAAAAAAAAAAAAAAAAAAAAAAAAAAAAAAAAAAAATTCCTTGAATGATGGTCAAAGTGTACACAGGATTTAACTTAAGGACAAAACTTAGGTTCATTACCTTAAGTGTTGTTCCTTAAATTTCCCTCTTAAAATTCAACCATATGCCTACTTAACTAAAAAATACATTTCCATCTTATGAGAAAAAATCCACATGACAAAATATTAAGAAGAAAATCTAAGAAACAACATCTAAGTAACGTACCTAAGTCTTGTCCTTAACTTAAAATAAAAGGTGATAGGTGGTGGCCATTTATTTCGGTGTCAGGCTAATTGATAAAAGTGGGAGAAGTTCTTTTAGTAACATTATAAAATCTCACAATATTTTTACAATAAATTGAGATGTTAGTACATTATAGGTCAAAAATAAAATAAAATAAATTATTCTAAGATCCATTCCAAAGCATGAGTGTTGTGAAAATACTGTAAAATTTTGTTGTGTTTCTAGACTTACTTAAGTCCTCGTTTGGGAGGAGAGAATGGAATGAAATGGAATGGAAAGGAATGAAAAGAATAATTTTAAAATATTCTTCTCTTCCCTTATTTAGGAGTTTTAATGGAGAAAATGAAAAGTTCATTCCCTTGTTTGGGAGTTTAAGTGAGAGGCAATGAAATGGGTAATATGGAATACTCATTCCTCTCTATTCCTTTAAAACCTCAAATTTTCATTCCCTCCGAAATTGGGAGGAATATGAGGGAATGAAATTAGATTTAATGAATTTTTTACTAAAACTCCCAAAATACTCCTATATATTCAACCATTTATTTTAAAATATGGGTCTAATAGTAATATTATCACAAAATGATTCTACTCAATTTTCTCTATGTTACTCCTAAACAAGATTACTTACATTCCATTCATTTTCATTTATTTCTTTTAAAATATCTAATTAAGGTTATTTAATTCCATTCCATTCAATTCTTTTCTCATTACTTAAATACATTCCATTCCCTTATGATCATTCTATTCTATTCAATTTCATTTTTTTTATAAACTCTCAAACGAAGCTTAAGTGGGAGATTTTTTTTTTTTTTTTTTTTTAATATCTTGGTACAGTTTGTGTATAGTAGAAATAGGAAAATATTTATTTGTTTTACACTTTTACTATTTCAATGTCAAGAGGGGCAAAAAACCTACACTAATAAGAAGTATGTATAAACGGCTTTTTAGGTAGAGTTAGAGGGGGCAGGTGCCCCCCCCTCTGCCTCCGCCCCTACTGCTAGGCCTATCGTTGAAACTTCATGTTATAAAATAATGGTAAGATCCACGATCCTTCAATTCATTGGAATAAAATGTTTGTACCATATTTGTAAATTCATTAAATTTTAAGATTTTTAATTTTGAGGGGTTCAAACTTTCAAATCTGAAGTATTTTCTATATGTTATTTACGCAGATAAACTTAGGATGGTAACGAACAATGATTCTTGATTTTGACGGAAATGACGTGGGCAGGTTGCTGCCACTTAATTAAGATAAGAAAACAAAGACACTATTTTTAATTAATAATAATTAAGTTGGCAAGCCAAAACTAAAGCTGGTTTGACTTCTCTTATAATAATTGCATTTTGCCTCCCGATTATTCTAGAAGCATTTAGGTGGGATTGTTGTTCTACTTTTGATTCTTAATAAAATTGCAGTTTATAAAAAAGAGAGAAGAAAAGTTTAGGAACAATCGTATTATCTGTTTTAGTGGTGTACTTTTAGTTTTTATTTATTTATTTTATGAATAAGAATATTATTGAAATGAGGAGGAATCCTTTCTTGCTCTTTTCACCCTAAAAAATTGAGAGAGGAAAAGAAGAGAAGAGGCGGCGACATTTCTTGCAAAATTACACGAAGCAGCCCAGGCTGCTAATTTGTGAGAAGTAGAGTCAGAGAGTGTGGGTGGGGACTGTACCAATTCAGCAACCAAGGAAAGAAAAAGGAAAAAGAGAAAATTTGAGTAAAAGAAGAAGAAAAGTGAACGAAACTTATTTGTGCAAGTTCCCATATCAACTTTTTGTTCTTCTTTTTTAATCTATATACATATAAAAGGAAGTGGTATCACGCTCCTTTGGCCAAACTATACCACTTTCTATCCATGAGATATCTAAAAACCCCATGATAGATAGTGTAGTGGATGAAATTTCACACTTCTAAATTCACAGCACATCCTTCAAGTCCATTGAATTCCATCATTTTGGTGTCTCAAAAGAATGTCCCAAGATCACCTTATAATGAATACTCTAATTAGCTTAGTCACCAATGTTAAGACTCAAAGGCATGATTATGACATACAAATTAAGTATCTTGATATTTATAGGGATTATTCCATTTGTTTTATAGTTTATTTTATTTTCAATTTTTTATTAAAAAACAAACAAAAATAGAGAGTAATCACTCCTCAAACATTTTCCCCCTTCTTTGAATTATATGTTTATAAAAACGAAAACGATTGAAGATGATAGATTTTCCAACAAGTTCAGAGAAAAAAAAGTCTTCACAATTACCAACATATCTTGATATGATTGATATATAATAAAAGTGGTGGAGTATAATGTTGCTCCAATCATAGTTTAAGACATTGGCAAATTGTGAAAAATATTGTAGAAAAAGTTAATCTTAATAATTACATAACCCATGATTTTTAGAGTTTTCTACCCAAAGTCAAAGGATGAATATCACTATTTTGTTATTTATTTAATTTAATGATGATGTGACAAAATTCAAAGTTTGGGTAAGATTTTACAATAATTTAGTGACACAAAGACTTTATAATTAATTTTTTTCATAATTGTTGAGGTGGCATGTTATGTTTTTTATTTTTTTTTATTTTTTATGGGAGCATGTTATGATTGATGAACGATAAAAATATGTAAGTAATGAGACCATGTACAAGTCTTGTTACTTACAACTTGACATTTTAGCAAGTTATGAAATAAATTATGAAAAATATGTACCTATTAGAAGATTTCAAGAATTTCATGACGGAGTTATTCTAAAAACTCTAAAATTTTCTTAATCCTACATTAAATTATCATGTTGGTAGCCAAAAAAAAGGAAAAGAATACACAAGAGCTAATATCCATTTGATATCAACTTATTTGGGAAAAAAAAAAAAAAATTTCTTGATTAAATATGTCGCACCCGCATTTGCACCCCATGTGACTCAAACCAGGTCCCCATGTCGCGCTCCATGAAAAGAAGGTACCATCCAAACAAATGAATCTTATAGTAGATATATAATATATATTTGTACTTTAAATTGTTATACATAAACAAAATAAACTATAAACTAAAAAGACTATCTATCCAAAAAAAAATTTATATATTATACACACACATACACAAAGGGTTCGAAAAAGCTGACAAAAAAGTTAATTACTTTTTCATTTTCCTATAAAAAGTTTCTTTTAAATGATTTTCTAAATAAAACATGGGAAATATTAACTAATTCCCTTGGTTTAGAAACTATTTTTAGAAACATATTATTGGAAGAATGATAGAACAATAAATGTTATCGATGGCTGTGGGGTACTTTTTAGCTTCTATCCAAGCAAGTGTTGCACTTATACTTGGTTTAGGCTTTTTTAGTTGTCCCACATCAAAAAAAGCTCCATCCCCTCTCTGCCTTATAAGCGCGAGCTGAAGAGAAAGGAGTACCATCAGTTGTTTACTAAAAAGTACCCTACAATAAAATGTGTGGTAGTGGTACACTCATGGTTGCTCTAAGGGCTTATAAGCCATGAGTGGGGCGCATCTTTAGGCGATGTGGGACAATCCCACCCCTTTAGAACAAAACCTTGCGGGCTTAACTCCCCAGAGAGGACAAACAGCTTGCAGGGGTTTGGAACAAAAATCCTCCCCTACAATGGCTATTTATATTTTCTATGAAAGTGGTGTTAAAAATTTCTTATTAACTAGTAATTTATTAACAATTGCCTTAAGGATATTCGTTAATATGACCCATAAAACAAACATAAAAAAAAAAAAAAAAAAAAAAAAAAAAAAAAAAAAAACACACACACACACACACACAAACAAACAAACAAGACTTTAAAGAGTAGTTGGTTTGTTTTTTTTTTTTTTTTTTTTTTTTTTTTTTTTTTTTTTTTTAATGAACCTAAAGAGTAGTTGGTTAAACAATGTGAAGGAATTTGGAATCTCTCATTGGATATCTGAACACTACTACATCGGAACTAATTTGGTACGCACTCATTTTCAGTTATTCCTTATTATTAACTTTTTCCCAGAGATATGCCAGCTTAGAGCATCTCTAGCAGATTCATCAAATTTTTGTACTGTTTGGAAAATGAACAATGACATTTACTTCTTATCTACCCACTTTTTCAAATACACTTCCAACAGATTCTCTATTCCATTCTCTATCTCATTTAAATATTATTTTTTTATTCATTATTTATTATTTTTTTAACAACTACACATCTTCCAATATTTTTTTATTCAACACTTAATTATTATAATAGAAAAAATGCATTTGAAGAATGAACAGTAGCCCATCAAGTCGATGGGCTACTGTTCATAAGCCAAAAAAAAAAAAATTAAGTTTACCGAATCTGCTGAAGGAGGAATAGTACACATATTCTTCAAATTTTAGCCAAAAAACATGTATACCACATCTGTTGGAGATGCTCTTAGCTAGCGTATGAGATTATTTTAATATTCAATCTTTTCTTTTTTATTTTCTTTGTATCCGTTTGGGCCGGGGTGCTCAAATCAGGGCCAGTCATGTCTACCACACATGCATTTATTTATTAAAATGTCACATACATAAGAAAGGAATGGCAATAAAGAATTTGGAATTTTCATTACACAAGATTCGCACATATTTGATATTTCAACTTCAGCAAACTCCTATTAAAATAAATAAACAAAAACAAAAACAAAACTTCAGCAACCGTTTATAATGTTACTGTTCTCCATGTTTATTTGAAATTTTGAATTTTGAACTCTGAAGTTTGAAGATTTTGATAATTATTATTTGTGGTTTTTTCATTTTTTAATTATGGAGATAGGATGAACCATTTATTTTGATAATATGAAAATTTATTACTTATTTCAAAAGTTTAAATCTCAAAGACTCGAAGAAAAAATTTAGATATATATATATAAATATATATTTTTTTTTCCCTCTTTTATTTTGGTAAAAACAGAGAATTTTTATGTAAAATAAGGCATATTTGATAACACAAAAAAAAAAAAAAAAAAAAGACTAAATTTTCTAATGATAATCGATACTATGTCCAATATAATATAATTTATTATAAATAATTCAAGTGCTTTAGGAATCGATTACCGATTGAAATATTATATAATAGATCAGCGTCATGCCATCATCCAATATATGGGTATTAATAACTGATACGCACAAAATCAAAAAATTGTTCATATTCTTTGATATCATACAATATGTAAATTAAAGTTCAAACCTTTTATTTTATGGTTAACAAAAAGTAAAAATATATAATGACTTGGAAAAATTAAGAAATCCTGTGGGGCTTTAGAATTTAGATAGTAAAAATTACTTTCTTGTTCTTGAATCAATTTATTATTTATGTCTACAAATGACCATTTTTTTATATTATTTAAATAATAAAAAAACCTTGTCTTTTAGCTTACGCTTTCAAAAATTACTTAAACATATATCTTTTTTTTCCCCTAGCTCCTAAAATTAAATAAGATCTCATTTGGTCCTGCGATTTTGTGGGAAAATGGACAATTTTAAATGATAAAGTATGCATTTGACTCCAAATTAAAAGGTTAGCTTATTTTACAATTTCGCTTATTTTTGCTACAATTCATGAGTTTTATTGCACTTTTTGGTACTATTTATAAGTTTCACTGTACAATTTCAGCTATCTTTTATCTTTATTTACAATACTTTCAGTAAAAAATTCTAAGTTTCAGCAAAATAAGTAGATTCCAAATAAATTCAAAATGAGGCAAAAAAATCATGTTTTCAAATTTTAGTTCATGGGTTTAAAAACACACTAAAGTTTTTAGAAAAAAATAAAATAAAATAAAACTATTTAAAAAGCAAAAACGCGTTTTGAGTGCTAAAGAAGGATTGTATTTTTCGAAGGCGTGTTGAGAGTTCATTTTCGGGTGGGTCACAGACAATAAAGAGATAAAAAGAGCAGTGAGAAGTGAGGACAGCACTGCATGTTAAAGTATACCACAATGCAGAGGATCACGGAGATACTGTTTATTTTTGTTGGTGGAAACACTTTGACCAAAAAAACTGAGTCAAAGTGTGCAGAAGCTGAGCTTTACTGCTACTCTTTTTCATCATCGTATTTTGGAACCGTCCTCGTGAGTCGTGACCTGTTGGTGAACCCAATTTTTGCTTCTATCTATGCCAACGTTTTGTCGGAACACACACTGTCTTTTTGATTGCCCAACCCAGGAGGACCTTTTCTACCAGGAAAAAAAATCAAATACTATTTTATGATAAACAGTTTTAGACAAATTTGAGCTTGTTTTACATTTTAACAAAACTTAAACATATCATTTCATAAGAGAAACTTGTGTTGGAAATAAAATTAAATGAATAATTGTGAAATTTTAATATATGACTAGACTATATTAATATATTCCTAATGTTAAATTTTATTAAATATTTACGTAAGTTATCATACGAGCCAAGTAAAAAAAATATAAGATTAAATTAATTTAGTTATGTCCCACATGATAATATACATTTGATAAGTTAGAGGTTTAATTTTGATTAATTATATATCTCTAAGTGTTGGTTACTAAAAAAAAGAAAATTCTAAGTAACTCTGACTTTGATGGGCAAGTGGAGATTTATTCAACAAGGAAAGCAATTCTCTCTCTACCCATTAAAAGACATTTAGATTTTTCCATCTACTTGATGGAATTTACCGTTATGAGCAAAGATGGTCAAAAAGAGAAAGCTATCCTATAGAGAATGTCTTTTGATCTAACATGTGATCTCAAGAAAATTGCTACAATGGGTTCTAGTAAGTTTTATAGTTATTTAATTATGTTTTATGTACATGTGAAATTCATGATTATTCTAAATCTTGGGATTGATGAAGCTATTAATGCTCTAACAACAGGAAAAACATTTTTTACACCTTTTGAGATTGTTTGGTCATGTGATAGGAAAGCTATTAAAACACCTATGAAAAAGAATGAGTTAATTCAATTTGAAGGAATGAAAAGGTAATAATAACAATAAAACAAGGAAGATATAACATTTTTTCTAAACTCTGAATTTTTTGTTTCTTTTATTTAAATGTCATTTTTATATGGATTAGGTGGTTATGATTTGGTTTTTAATGATTGAAACTTTAGAAAAATAGATGTTGCTAGTAGAAAATTTTCGATGGAGTTCCACAAATGTCAAAGCACACATTTATTTTTTTTACCCCCTCCCCCCCCTCCCCCAACATTTTAAAGATTGGATTCATTTGCTTGTATGTTTCTCTAGCCATTTTTGGTTTAATATGAATTTCTTAGAATTAGATCTCTCTCTCCATTTTTAGTTTCAAATGAGCTAAGTTTTTGTGATGATGTGCAGGATTGAGTGATTTATTATTATTATTATTATTTTTGGAATCACAACTATGGCTATATATTATTATTTTTGAGGGTCACTCCCTTTTTCTAGACCTAATAGGATGCTGCCATGTGTTCAAAATTACCATATGTCAACATCCTATTGGGTCTAGGACACATTCGACCCATGTCTCTCTCATTATTTTATTTATTTTTTGGGTGATAGATAGTAAAACACAAGAAAAAGGAAGCTCTTGGGCCACATAATTGCAATTGTTTTAAGTACATTGTTCTAGGAAGCATGGCATGCAATGTGCTTGTGTAAAGATTTTTATTATATTTTGATTGTTTTAAATTTTTTTTTTTCTTTTTTGAGAGAGATTGTTTTAATTAATTTCTACTCTACTTTATTGGTAATTGGTCAAATATTATAGAAGTGAAAAATATACATCATACTTTCAAAGACTTTACCAACCAATGTCTAATAGAGTGATACCAAATTTATTTATTTATGTTTTGAGAGATGCGGTGCCAAAAATTAACACTTCCAACTCTGCAATTGTTACAAAAATAGAGTTATTAGCATGAGAATAGGAATGGGGGGGCTGTTATTTTATCTATTTTTTGGGTTATTGATAGAAAAACGAAAGAAAAAAAGAAGAGAAAAAGGAAGCTTCTGGGCCACGTAATTGCAATTTTTCTAGTACACGATCACTAGCTAGATTTTTCTAGGACCTTGCGAATGTGAAAGGAATTTGCTAGATTTCAATTGTCCTCAACTTGAAGCATCTCTTTTCATCACCTTTCTCCAGGCCCCAGTTACCAACCCTTATTTGATTCCCTCTCTCTCTGCACCCCCTCCCACAACTCACACACTGAGACAACTTGGTCCACCATTCTTGCTTGCAAGTGATCCTCCAAATCAATCTCTGACTAATCTTCATTTTTTCCCATCATTCTACTCAATGAAATTGTGTGATCTGCACATTTTAGAAAGGACCCTTTTTGAGTATTTCAGAAGGTTGTCTGTAACTAAATTATTTCACCATCATAGCAGCATCAATTACTGCCACCAGCACAAAACATATTTGATTCTCCTCACTTTATTCTTGTAAGGCAGAGACATGGACCCCTATATTGTCTAGCTACAACAATAGAAGGCTGTGCATATGGAGAGGTGGGGGAGTCTCCCAACAGATTACATATTCTCACAGACACACACACAAGAAGTACCCCACATCCAGAGGGCATATAGGGGTTTGTATGTTAGGACATACTAGTGCCAAGACACTCCAAATGTTCGTCAGCTCATCAGAAAAGGAATCTTTATATTTGCATGTTTTAATCATTCAACAGTGATAAAAATAATACAACTTCTGTTTGCAACATAATGACAAAACCTAGAAACAAATTATTACGACGCCTAGGTCATAGATCTCAATCATAGTCAGCACAACAAAATTAGGCATCTATTTGAGTACCTCTTGAAATATAAGTATAACCTAATTGCTATAGCACCTAACCAATCATTGGACAATTTATTCAAAGAATTTCTTTCATAGCTGGCAACAGAGACAAAAATTCCTACAAATAAATGATCATCTGAAATAACCATGACCCAACCTGTTATCATATGACATCAAAACCGTATAAAACATTGTAAAATGGTTGTAATTTATGAAATTTGTCCTACCCATTGAGCTCTAACTTAAATGGCACCTCATCTCTTTATAAGAGTACGATAGATGTGAGGTTGTGGGTTCAAGAACTAGCAGGTGCACGTGTAACTTACCAAAATTATAATAAAAACTAAGTTGGACGAGGTCTCATAAAAAAAGAAAAGAAGACAGTACCATAGTAATAAATGAATTGAACAAGTGAGTAGACATAAAGAAAAGTAAGGACAATGATCATCATCGGTATGCACATGATGCAACGTGATAGTTACCGCTGGTTAAAGGAGCATAGGAATCTTCAGTCAAGTTTTCTTCTAATCAGCCCTTTGAAGAAGTCCAAACTGCAGCCACAGTGTAAAAAAATCATGATTACTTATATTTCTATCATAATTAGATTTTTATGTAACATACTTCTAGAACAATAACATCTGTAACATACTTTTTTTTTCAGTTCATGTTTTAATGGACTACTGTAATTTTAGCGCTTGATTGTTCTTTGTCCCTGATGTATACTTCCTGTATACTTAGGTGACTTTTTTCCTCTTATTTAATATATCTTTCATTACTTATCCCAAAAAAAAAAAAAGTCACATGTAATTCCAGTAATGTTTATATTTTAAACATGATATTAGAGGGAATAGAAGCACAATTTATATGGCAAAAAGTGTATTAACAAGTTGTTAGAGGACTTACTCAACACCACGCTCAGACAGCTTTTTGATGTAGCATAAATTCTCAAAGGGATTAAAAATCAACAAGAGCAGAAAAATTAATAATAAACCTAGAAATTAGTACTTACTCTTGATTGGAATCAGCACCTAAAGTCATTTGGAATCAACACCAAACTATTGAAGGTAAAACTTCAAACTGTGCTATAATGGTGAACTCTAGGTTCTTTAAATAGAGTTCCAAACTAATTATCCTAGTAAGGTTGGGAAATGATTCTAACCAATGAAAGTAATTCTACTAACATAGGAAAGGGAATAAAATCCTAAACCAAGCAGGAAAAAACAAAAGGTTTAACCAATTACATAATGTAAATAAAAAAAATCCTACACATTAATTGAATATGCCTTATAGACCGAACCAGTGGCAGGCTCCGTTCACAAGGTCAGTGGTTATGCTATCTTCTTGCATCTACATCCATAGGTCTGAGTAATAGGGGACCTATATTTTGCTCCTGCAGCACCTTTCAGAAGAAGAAAGGGATGATGTCTTGACTGTTTTGACATGGATGCCTACATCTATGGACCTCCTTTTGACCCATTGTAGTGCAGCGTTTGAGCTGTGGAGTTTTTACATTCAGGATGTTTGGGATTTAGTGGGTATTATCGGAGAAGGTTCTTGATTTATTATGTGGGTGGCGGTGTAGGGGACCTAATATTTGTAAATATTTTTTCAATTGTAATTCTTTAGCTACTTCGTGTCTTTTTACACGAAGTAGTCTCATTTCAGTAAAATTATTATTACCTATAAAAAAAAAAATAAAAAAAAAGTTATACAACAATGGAAGGCTATGTAATATAAAAACTTAAGATTAAGATTTTTTTTTTTTTGGATAAGTAATATAAAAACTTTTATTAAGAAAATAAAACAGCACAAGTACACAAGAAATGTACTAGAAGGGCATCATCAACAAGAGACCAAATTACAATGATCAAGCAAAACAGGAAGGGAAAGACAAGAAAAAGTTGGAGCAAAATTTAAGAATTAAGATCCCCAAAACATCTGTAGTTCGTTAGTTAGGTTAGGCTCTATGAGAGTATTATGAGGACAAACTTTATGCATTGTGACATGAAAGGAACTATAATGAGCAAACACATTTAAGCCTTTTCATGCTTAAAACGGGATTCAAAAGGAATGGTTGCTTTAAGGAAGAAACGGTTTATTCTATCAAAAAAAAAAAAGGAAGAAACAGTTTATGATAATTTTGACGGGGCATTGGTTTTAATTGAAAAGGAAACCTTTATGTATTTGGTCTCTTTTGCTGGGACACTAACCTGGTGTCTTTGTAGTGTTTCTGTCTACCCAACTAAGAGGAGTCTACATTGTCAAACCATAACAGACCTCAGGCATGTTTGTTTATCACATTCTTTTATTGACAGTTAATGGTTTTCTTAGTGTAATTTGCAAATAACCATATAAGATAATATACCGAACTGACCTACATATATACTTTGTAGCATATTTCCATAATTATGAAAAATCTCGACAACTTTCTGCAATATTATTTTATCCAACATGAAAATACCATCTAAATAATTTACCTATTGCCATCAGGATGAAGCTCATACATTTGATTGTCATCACCAATAGCTAACAAATATCCTGAGGATGTCAAGCCCTACAAAGATAGAATTAAATATAAAAAACACAATTTTCTAGGATCAGCAACTCATATGTCATACTCTGAACAATTGAACAATCCCCATTGAAATGAAATCGCACAAAGTATGGCATCGATTATGCTTGAAAATTAGTGTTTCCAATGGAGATGCCTAGGGTTTGAATCCCCCCTCCCCGACTCTAACTATTGAATTATTAAAAAAAAAAAATTGATACTGCTATCTAATTTTTAGCCAGATCATTGGCACCCTCATTTACATCTCCATGTGTTCTTTAATAGGATATAGCTGAAGATCAAGGTTGTTAAAGTCAAGATCCTATATAGAATTATAGAAGGGTGTCCAAGATTGGATAAAAAAATTGTGTGATTTAACAAAATGAAAAATAACTATAAAAAGTACAGGCATACATTACGAAATTCTACAAGCAAAAGTATACAAGTTTGCAATGTAGCTCAAAAAGTAGAGTTTGCATTTACAGTAAATGAAAAGATCAAGATTTAAATCCTTGCATTCTGTTTAAAGTGTAATTAGCATTTTAAATTTGTTAAAATCCAAGCTAAAGTAATATGGAAAAAGAAACTTCTTAATAAAAATATCTATATTTTCCATAAGCACATACATCACAACTTACAGACAATATTGCAAGTCACACAAATTTTATATGTAATTAAATGTTTTTGTTAAAAAGCATTTTGCTGTATGTTGTGTTCAGTCATTCTTTTATATTTTGTCTATTTTTGGCCTGGTGCCTGTATGTAATTTGATTGGCTGATTGTATAAAATATCCCAATTTCCTACAGATTGTAGAATCAATAGAATCTAGAATTCCAATTTTATGAAACATCCCAATTTCCACAAAGTTGTAGAATCAGTAAAACCTTAACTAAAAATCTAGGTTTTACCGATTTTACGTTAGATCCAATTATGGTCTTACAACTTCACAATTTTTAAAGCAATCTAGATTGTTTGATGGAGTTGGAATTGTGATATTGTGTAATTTATGATTTAAATCTAGATCTTAACAACCATGCTAAAGATTCTGATCACTATTAGTAAATTGCAATGAATTGGATAAGTTTTTCACTTAAATCAGAATCTTAACAATGAAGTCCCAAGTATGAAGATGTTACCCTAGCTTTACAAAATAAGTAAGTGAATACATGTTTTTTTTTTTTTTTTTTTTTTAAAGAAATACATAATTTCATCCATATACATTCATTCGGCAACTTATCTAGCAAGTAGGAAGCCTTTAAATTTCATCCTACCTGAATAGTTACTACATTTTCAACCATTTGGTCCTCGTTCTTTTCCTGTACAATTACTCTTTGCCCACTGCATGCACATAACAAAAGAGAAAAATCATGCGTTTGTAACTGAAACATTAAGGCAAATATACGTGCACAAGATTTTTTATTTTTTTATTATTTTTGATAGGTAATAGATATTTTCATTAAAAAAAAGTACAACATGTTCACGATGATGAACAGAGTACTAGGAACAAATACAAACAAATCAAACAAAAACACAAACAAATTGCATGAAATCAAAAACGGAAATACATTGTGTAAAACCCCAAATACGAGACCACCCAAAAAAAGTCCCAACTAGCAAAAACTTCAAAAAATCAGTAGATTTCTCAACATCCTCAAAAATGCGGGTATTACGTTCCTTCCAAATCAACCACATCAAACAGGTTGGCACCATATTCTAGATCGAAGAATAGTGTAACCCCAGAAAATTCTCCCATGCAAAAAGAAGAGAAACAACCATCCTTTGCATCACATTACCCACTGCAAACCAAACATCAAAAACACTTCACTCCATAAGGCGTGTGCAAACTTATAATGAATTAAAAGATGATCCACTATTTCTTCATCGCAACGGCACAATCAACACCAATTAACCAAAGACAGGTTCCTTTTTACAAGGTTGTCAATAGTAAGAATACTATCCCGAGTTGCAGTCCATAAAAAGAAAGACACTCTTCTAGGTACCTTAATATTCCAAATACACTTCCAAGGGAAAGGAAAGGTAGGAGGAGTAGATAAGGAATTATAGAAAGAGCGCACATCAAAAACACCATTTGGGGTTGACTTCCAAAACAAACAATCAATTCCCTCACCCCTAGGCATTTTGGAATAAACGTGCTCGTACAAAGAAAACACTCTCTCCTCCTCCCAATCATTAGGAGCCTTGTGGAATTAAATATTCCAACTCCTACTACCACCATTTGATGAAATAGTAATCAACTCAAAAATCGAAGCTTCTTTTCCCATAGCACAAGAGAAAAGATCAAGGTAAAGATCTTTAAGGGAATCTGCCCACACCAAAGATCATACCAGAATCGAATACGAAAACCCTCTCCTGCCACATTGTAACACATGACCAAAGAAACTCTCAACACCTTTCCTAATATTCTTCCACATTCCACATCCTTGAGCACCTCTACTAACTCAAGTGCACCAACCTCCACTAGACATTCCATACTTTGTAGCTATTACCAGACGCCATAAATGATTGGTTTCACTTCCAAACCACCACAACCATTTTCCAAGCAGAGCTTGATTAAACAAACCAATCCTCCAAATCCCCAAACCTTCATTCTCCATTGGCCAACAGACCTTATTCCAAGCAACATGTGGATATTTGAAAGCTTCCTCAAAACTCCCCCGTAGGAAATTTCTCTAGATCCTTCCTAAACTATCTGCCACAACTTGAGGGGTAGAAAACAAGGATAAGAAATAGGTAGGAAGGCTTAAAAGAGTACTTTTCAGTAAAGTTAATCTTCCCCTTTTGACAAATATAAACGTTTCCAACTAGAAAGCTTCTTCTCCATTTTTTCTATAATAGGATTCCGAGTTGATGGATCCTTAAAATGAGCTCTGACAAGCATATCCAGGTACGTCATGGTTAGCTTACCAACATTGCAACTTAAGACACTAGATAGAGTCTTCAAACTCCCTATCACCCCATTGGAACAATCTCACTCTTACCAATATTAACTTTCAAGCCTGTGATAGCCTTAAAGAAAATCATCACCATCCAAATATATAAGAGTTGTTCCCCGGTTGCATCACAAAAAATGATAGTGTCATCAGCAAAAAGAAGATGAGAAATACACAAACCTCCTTGAGAATGAGAATTTGCTTGGAAACCCCTACGAAAGCCTCCATCTTTTGTTCTTAGTTCAACAACCTGCTCAAAACTTCCATCACCAATAGGAAGAGAAGAGGAGACAAGGAGTCCCCTTGGCGAAGCCCCCGAGTACTGCCAAAAAATCCCACTAGAGAGCGCCATTAAGAAGAACTAAAAAACGAACATTAGAAACACAAAACTTCATCCACCTCCTCCACTTCTCTCCAAAACCTATCCTCTCCATGAGATAAAACAAGGCATCCCAATTCACATGATCATAAGCTTTCTCAATATCCAATTTGACAATCACACCTGGAATTCTGCTCTTCATTCTACTATCCAAGCATTTATTAGCAATGAGAATGGAATCAAGAATTTGCCTCACTCCAACAAAAGAATTCTAAGATAATACGTTATTTATAGTCAAATAAGACATTTGTAGTTCAATCCACGACTATATCAAAAACCAATTGATATCTCGGCCTAATAATAAAGAGCAATTATTATAAAGTGGACATCATAAGTTTGAAATAATATATGTTATTTATAGTCCTTCAACAAGCCCAATATTCTAAAGTGATGGAATGAGGGAATAATGAAGTTCAGACGGATGAATGGTGATAATTATAAACACACAAAAATAAAGGGAAAAGAAATCGTGACACTCTTAAGAAGATGGAGGTAGCACCAATAGAGGATATGATGAGAGAGAAAGCCAAAATGCTTCAGTCATGTGCATTCAAGACCAATTGTTGCATTCATAAGGATTAGTTAATGAGTAGCAAGGTTTACATTGAAGCAATAGTGAGGCCAATTCCAAGAAGAAAAAATTGGGGGAGGGGAGGGGATTTTGGCTGTGGGAAAATATTGATCGCCTATGATTTCAACAATTAATAAGACATCATAGGATGTAAAATTTGTAAATGAAATTCACTTTGCCATCCCAATAGTTGGTAAAGGGATTTTAACTTGAGTCAAGTCGACTGTCTCTATTAGCCCTTGATCTCTTTGACTATAGTGTCACAGGAAGACACAACAACAAACGCCAGGAGGAGGGTTAGTACTGAGTCAAGTTGGACAGCTGATGTAATTACTATTCTTTTATTTAACCTCAGAATTGTGAGTAAGGACAATTTTTTTTTTATTACAACAATTGACTTCTATGGTTTTTTATTACAAGAATAAAGTGAGGAGAATGGAATAATTTGGACATGGGAGTAGACATTTTCTCTGCCTTACAGATGCATGGTCACACAATCCATAATGCTGAACCTTTAATTCTTTCACGAATAGCCACTAATGCATACAAGCAGAAGAATATGCATTATTTGCAAGAATATGACTGAAAACTTCTACAAAAAAGGCTGCCATTGTCAACCACTGAAAGACAGAATTAAGATTGACACATCACCTGTGCAGCCATGTCTTATAATATAGCTCCTCAAGAGTCTGAAATCCTGCAAAATGCACAGAAGAATAATTTGGCATGATTCTACATATTATATCTAGTTTATCACACAAACTATGGCAGTCACTGAATGACACTGCATTTCATCAAACATACCTTTTTTTAGGAAGCAATGATACAGACACAACACAGGACACGGCACTACATGGGACACTAGCATTTTTTGAAAACTAGGACACAACATGTAGGTGATATGGCAATTAATAATTTAATTAAAAATAATTTTTAGGTATATTTTATATATTTTTAGGCATAATTTATGCTTATTTTAGGTTTTAAAAATATGTAACACATATAAAATATTTGAAAATATATCTAAAATCAAATTAATAAAAAAAGCAATAATGGATAAAAATAATAAACAAACAAACCAAATTAGCTGAGCTTACATACAAATACTAATCCTGGTCATGCCCCACAAATTTAATAATAAGGGATAATTATACTTTACCCACCTATGGTTTGCACCATTTTAATGTTGCTTACCTGTGTTTTGAAAACAGTCATTTTACCCACCCGAGGCTGCCTCCATTAAGCAGCCATTACCCACCTCATCATTTTCATCGTCAAAAACAAGAAAAACATAAAACAAACATAGAAATCAAGATATAAAAGTAAGCGTTTTATAAAAATTGTGGAAGCTTTTATACTTTGGCTAAGAACACTAAAAAAAAAACAAATATTACTTTTAGATCTTGATTTTTTTATGAAGTGATACCACTAGTCATAAGCCGAGCAACAAACCTGAAACTTGAAATCGTGGCAAATCCATTAAATGTTAGGCAAAACTCCAAGAGATATGGGAAAAAAATAATAGAGCTGATGAGAAATCATAAACTAGTTAAAGGATTACTCATCCAAAGACACAACTAATTATCAACATCAGATGGTGGTGGATTTGTATCCAAACCTTGAATTAGCATTCTCAAATTAGAAGCTTGTGCTAAGGCCGGTCAAACCAGAACTTCTGCTGAGCAAGTTTGTTTAACCTCTTGGAATGGCCATCAACGTGTACCTTTTTAGAGCAAAACACATGGCAGAGAAGAATGCAGTGGACAGGGAGATTTTATCTGACTGTTTAACCTCTTTGCAGATTTGTTTCTTCTAATTGTTCCCCCAAATATCCGATCCAATTGCTAGGATCCCGAATGAAGATTCATATATTTTCAAAAGAGCTAAAGAGAGAGATGATGGAATAGCATAGATACAAAGTGTGAAGGACCAAAGGGAGAAGCAATCTTGAAGTCCCACATCGCCTGGGGAAGCACATAGAGCTATGCTTATAAGGAGTGATCTCCCTTCAATGTTTAGAGGCCTTTTCCTCCCACTGCTGTGTGCTCTAGGGGATTGGCTAGACACAGTTTGTGCCGTGTTGGCCTCTCTGTAATGGTCAGTTTTGTGGAGGTAGCTAAGCGTATCGGTGGTTGATTTGATTGGCAGTGTGGATGAAGGTTGGTGGTGGAGATTGGGGATTAGGGGTCTTTTGGTCTAGTTTGAGGAGAGAGGCATAAGAGAGGATCAAAAGGACATATTTACCCCTTATTTAATGGTGATCAGTAACGAAGGTTAATGGAGGCAACTTTGGGTGGATAAAGTGACACTTTTCAGAACACTACAATGTTAAAGTGACCCAAATCATAGGGGGTAAAGTGTAATTAGCCTAATAATTTTTTTTTGATAAGTAAAGATAACTAGTCGTTATTAAAATAATAATAATAATAAAACTAACACTTAACCAAACCAAACCAAACAACTCAAATCGTTCCACTACCGACCGGGAGCCATCATTTTTTTAGAGAGAGAGAGAGAGTAAAAAAAATCACAGTGGGTGGCGTGATCTCCAATATCAATGGGTGGCGATGGATGAACTAGCATTGCCGGCCACTGATCTGGCACTTCCTGGCAGCTGTGAGTCACGACAGAGAGAGAAAGAGAACTCAACTCTAGGGCTTGAAGACTGAAGAGTAGAAGGGCGAAAACACTAGATAAGCAATGGAGATTGTGTCATGTGTAAGCAGATCTATCTTTTTATTTTTTATTTTTTGCATGCCCGTGTTGCGATCGTGTCCGGGCCATGTCCTATCCGAGCCACATAATTTTTTTATTTCTTCACTGACATGGATGGGACATGCAGGCAGCCTTGTCGGTGACTTTCCCATGTCTGACACTGACACACTGCCCATTATGGCATGTCTGTGCTTCACATATAACTCACATACTCATGCAAGATTGAACGATTACCTCACTGTCAACCCTCTCTATTAGGGTAGTATTAAAGGCTAGCTTATTAAGCACTGCTAAAAGCATAACAAAATCTTTTCTTATTGTCAAACTAACAAAACCCTGATGCACAACAAGTACTTGCCCAAAAATTGGTAGATTGGTGTCATCATCAACAAATCATGAAAAAGGTTTCAAAATCACATGAAAAACATATTAGGCTTTTGCGCAGTGACATACCAGTAGCTTACTGAAGCTAAATCCAACTGATCATATATGAAAAGTGGGTGACAGCAATGTATATTCGCCAATATAAAAGATTTGTTTGGAAACAGTATTTTTAGTCCAGTGTTCTCTATTTCTAGAATATTCATGTAATGGATTTGAGGTGTTTTTATAGGTTTCAGTAGATATTGAGGCAAAAAAGTGCATTCCAAATAGGGGTGGCAATTCGTGTTCGCGTGTCGGATTCGTGTCATGTCAACTCATGAGTATTCGACTATATAGTTCAACACTAACCCGACATGTTTATTAAACCAGTCAAGATTCCTCAACCCTAACATGACCTATTTATTAAACAAGTTAGTCGTGTCGACCTGTTTATCAGATTTTATTAAAATGAAAATAAAAAATTATGAAAAAACAAACAAATAAATATTTTTAATATAAAATTCAAAACTAAAGAGTAATTATATCACAAATAATCATTCAAAACTAAAGTGTATCACAACATTATAAATAATCAATCACAATATGTTAAAGAAAATAAACAACAACAACTAATAAGTTTATATACCTAGAGTTTGAAGGGTATATTGGTAAAATGTCATTTAATTAAACGGGTCAGACGGGTCAGACGAGTTTTATGTGTTCAACACTAACCCAGTCTGTTTATTAAACGGGTTGGCCATGTCAACCCGAATATGATATGAACCCTTTAAGCCTTAACCCATAACCTGCTAATTTCGCGTCGGGTCATGTTGGGTTCGCGGGTCGTGTCCAATTTTGCCACCCCTAATTCCAAACTCCCCTTTTCATTTAACTAGTTGATGATCTGTACCTATAATTCGCGTTTTATCCTTTCTCCATAAATTAAGTTGACTTGCTACAAGTAAATGGGAATTCTTATAGTGTGAGAGATATGAAAGTCAAAGAAAGCAGCAAAGTGCATAGTTAAGCTGACATTTAACAGAAAAGATCAAATTCAACATGACAAAGGAAACGTCAAATTGATCATTGCAAGGTCATACTATTTAAAATGAAAATGGTATAAAAATGATTAGATCATAGATTTACCTTGATTTATAAATAGATCATTAAATTTCTCAAATTTTTCAAAGAAGGCCGCAAGTATTTCTTCTCTACTTAATTGGTAAGCCACAACAGAAAGTTCTTTGAGAACTGCATTCAAGCATGTTGTTGGTTTCTCGTTATCAACATTCAAACCTATACCTGCAAGAACATGGAATGATTTAATATATAGATCATGCACAAACATTTAATATGCCATTATTTTAGCTTTGAAGGAAAACAGCTCATTGAGTTACATAACAGAAGCATGGTTGGCTGCAATACATTCATATTTAGCCCAAGGACAATTCCATTACCAGCACTGACATTGAACTTCTTCGATCTATATGTTGAGGTGCACAAAATGCCTCCAACTTTAAGGCCATTTAAGTAAAGATCATTTGGCCACTTTATCTTAACATCAATACATGGTAAGCCCTGAATAGAACAATGCAACCAAAAATTAGCATACCCTATGTACCCTTGCACGTTGCTCATTGCTCAGTTTGCTAGATTGCAATCATGGCTGCTGTGCATAGTCCAACTGAGCCAAAGATAAAAAAATATAGACGGTCTGAACTATTGCATACGTCAAAAAGTTGACAACATCAATGATCACTCTTATGTATACTACAATCTGTATATCATGTAAGCAAGTAAGAGTGAAATTAATCTTTAACTCTGCGACACCTCAAACGCCAAATCAAGTCAATCTAAAAGTCCTTAAATTTAAGGCTTCCAATTTTATTAATTTTTCTCCAATGCTAATTTTTTTTTTTTTTTTTTTTAATTCATAATATTTACCAGATCCATACTAGAGGTGACAATAATCAGAAGAAGAAATGCTCAGCTTAATTCAATTGGAAAAATGGTCAGTGTTACCTTTCAAAGGTAACAACACAATATACACAAACCGGCGACTCACATTTTTGTCACAAACATCCTTTATTGCCTCAGTAATAGCAAGAGACACAACGTATTGCACCAGAGGCACGACTCGCCCATCCTCCATTTGCGTTGTAAAAGAAAACATAAGGCAACCCATTGGAGATTCCCACACATTCTTTGAACGACCTGCAAAATTCCTTATCATAAGTAATTATAAAATATAACGGCAATATTACATTTAGTCCTTAAAGTTTCCACAATTTTCCAAAATTGTCCCTAGAGTTTCAGAGGTTGCAGGTTAATCCTTAAATAATTTAAAATGATCCAATTTGGTCTGTATGCTAATTTGAATGGTGTGTATCATTTGATTGGGCACATTTACAAAAAATAAAGAAGAAATAAAAAAGAAGTATAGGTGGCTTAAAAATTACATGTGAGAGTCCAACGGATTAAAAGTGGCTTGTAGCTACCATGAAGGCTCACTACTGCCACATTAATGTTGGCAAAAATTGATGCTATCCATGTGGCAGTTTTATTCCACTTGGACACTTGGACTGCTCGCATATACTTTTTAAGCCACCTCGAGGCCAGCTCAACCATTATGCTATTTACCCAATTGCCTAAGGCCCCCAAGTGAAAGGAGACACCATAATTTTGGTCCTATAATAGATCTATCAAAAAACATTTGGACCTATTATATAATACCATACTTAAAGTAACTTAAAGTAGAATACATAAGATGTTATTTGCCTTCAAGAAACAAAGCTTGTCGGCATTGATAGACAGATGGTTTATAGTTTATGGAACTGTCCGTATGTGGATTGGGCAGTTCTAGATGCTGATCAGACGGTTGGGGGAGTATTGATTATGTGGGATAGAAGGATTTTAGAAAAGTTAGAGGTTCTGGTGGGTTCGTTGGTTTGTCCTCAGTGTCGGTTCAATGGAAAGGGGTGGAGGATGGTTTTATTTGGGCTTCTTCAGGGGTGTATGGCCCAAATGACAACAATTTGAGGGGGCATTTGTGGGATGAGTTGATTGGTATTCAGCAGTACTGGAATGTTCCCTGGTGCTGTTTTGGGGATTTTAATATTGTTCGCTTTCCTAGTGAACGGAGGGGTGGATCTCGACTTACCTCGATTATGGAAAAGTTTTCTGAATTTATCGAGGATCTTAATTTGATAGACTTGCCTTTGAAGGGAGGGAGTTTTACATGGTCTAGTGGTACAAACCAGCCATCCATGTCTAGGATTGATAGAGCTCTGGTGTCACATGACTGGGAGCAACACTTTCCGAATGTGATCCAGTGGACTCTACCACGACTTATTTCAGACCATTTCCCAATTCTTTTGGAGGCAGGGGGTATGGCGAGGGGGAAAATTCCTTTCCGGTTTGAGAATATGTAGTTGAAAACGGATGGGTTTGTTGATAGAGTTGATTCATGGTGGAATCGTCATTCTTTCTCGGGTACACCTAGTTATGTGTTTGCCAAAAAATTGAAAGCTTTGAAAGACGACATTATTAAGTGGAATCGCCAAGAATTCGGTAATGTTGACCGCAAGAAGAAAGAATTATTAGGGGCTTTAGCGACGCTTGACGCTAAGGATGGGGCTCTTGGACTCACTAAAACAGAGATGTTTGAGAGAAACGAAGTGAGATCGCAAATAGAGCATCTTCTTTCTCTTGAGGAGATCTTATGGAGACAGAAATTGAGGATGTTGTGCATTAAGGAGGGTGATCATAATACTAAGTTCTTCCACAAGATGGCTAACTCCCATAGAAGGCATAATCATATGAGTTTCTTAGAAGTGGATGGGGTGATTTATGAGGAAGGAGCAGAAGTGGCTACTCAGGTAGTTCAATTTTATAAAACTCTATATCAAGAGTCTAAAGAGTGGAGACCTTTTGTGGAAGGTCTAGAGTTTGATCAAATTGAGGAGGCGGAGAGGGGCTGGATGGAGAGAAGGTTTGAGAAGGACGAGATAATACAAGTGGTTAGAGATATGGAAGGGGATAAAGCACCAGGTCCAAATGGTTTTCTATGGCCTTTTTCCAACACTGTTGGAGAGTGCTAGAAAGAGATGTTTTAGCAGTTTTTGAAGAATTCTATCAGCATTGTAAGTTTGAGAAATCTCTAAATTCTACCTTTCATGGGTCCTCTCTGGTACGGTGTCAGATCTTCTTTTTAGCTAGTGGAATTGGTTGGGGAAGCGTTCATCTCACATTTAGAATTTAGTTCCATTGTGTCTGATGTGGTGTATTTGGAGGGAACGCAACCGGCGGACATTTGAGGATTTGGATAGATCCGATGACCAAATGCTTGCTTTCTTTACTGGTTCCCTTTTTGATTGGTCTAGGGCTTGGGAACTCACATCTAGTGATTTTCTTCCGCTCTTCCTTAGCTCACTTTGTCTTTGTTCTTGGTGTTTTTCTTCTTTTTGTTTGTTCTTTTCTTTCTTTTCTTGTGCGTTTGATATGCTAGTGTTTTTTTGCACTTAGCAGTTTTTTGAATATAATTATTTCTTACCTATAAAAAAAAAAAAAGAATATATAAGATATGCATTGACTTTTTTTGTTTGGAAAAGTGGTCAATGTCACTAAAAATGAAAGCTTTTTTTTTTTTTTTTTTTTCCCATCTCTCTCTGGAAGTATCTCTTGACAGCCACTCTTTTCCTCTTTTACCCCTAAACTAATTCTCATGAGCATTATTTAAGGTAACCAATTTGAGCTACCCTTTTCTCTTCCCTCTTCCCTCTTCCCTCTCCCCTTTTCTTTCTTTTCTCTCCGCTAGTTTTTTCCAAACACCGTGTAAATTGTAAGGAATCAGGCATAAGCTACCTAGATAATTATTAGGGTAAAATACAAAATACCACCCTTGAGGTCTGCGTTAATAAAAGATATAACAAAGATTTTTCAAAAATATCCAATTTTCTCCCTAAGCACAAACAACACTTAACACAATTTTGAAAGTTCTTGCTCCTCTATAAGTCCTCTACTTACTTCCAACACCTTGTCTTGATTGCACAGGTCTCGGAGTGACTGCATTATGGCAATTAACGTGTGAAGGAGGTCTGTATAGCCCATGGCAGATAAACAGCAACCAAGGATGGAAAAGGAAGCAGGAGGAGAAAGGGAATTTTCAAACGGTGTTAAGTGACATTTGTGATTAGGGAGTAAATTGGTTAATTTTGAAAAGTTTTGGTAGTATCAAACATTAGCCCAAGTCTTAGAGGTAGTTTTTGTATTTTACCTTATTATTATTATCATTGTTTTGTTATAAATTAGCTGATCAGATCACACCTTATGATTCATGTTAGCATACAGAGCAATTGGGATCGTCTTACATTTTTTAATGACCAAATCACCATTTTTCAAATTTCAGGAGTGAAATTAGAATATTGGGCAAACTTTAAGAAATAAATGTGGTGTTTGCTCAATAATATTAATAATAATAATTTCCAAATTGCAAGCAAGCAACAAGCACAAAAAGTTAATCAAGTAGTGTTTCACACCTCGTCCTTTAAACTGAACATCGGCAACACAAACCGTACCAAATGGAAGCTCACCAAAATTGCTGATGAAACCAAAAAACACACAATTACTAACCCAAAATTATATATCAAAATAAATTTCCAAAATAGAGGAAAATAAAAGTTTAGCGAAAATATTTTCGTCCCTAAACTAAAATTTATATACGAAAAAAAGATAGTTTATCCGAAAAGTTTCAAGAAACTTACTGAGAAACGACGTCGTGCGTGGAAGGCAACCTCGGAGACCAAATGAGAAACCTACCAAACTGACTGGTTGAAAGAGAACCCATGTAGGAATCGATGCGAAACGAGTTTTCTTCGAGCGGATTTTCCAGCTCCGATTTCAAAAGAACAGAAACTTCGCTATCACCTGGGAGCTTCAGAGTCTTATTGCTCTTTAGAGAGAGTGCGATTTCATTCTCAGCCGTCGATTTTCCACATAAAACCAGGGTAGAAGATGAATTGGAATCCATAGCTGCACATCAACAACAACAACAAACAATTCTAAGTAAAAGTAGTACGGTTTTTTTCTCAGTGACCAAACAGGGAGTTTTGATAAATCATTGAAACCTGAAAGAGGAGAGAAAGAGAGCTTGTATGGGAAAGTGAGCTTGCGTGGAGAGAGAATCAGAGAGTGGATGGAGTTTCGTAGACTGCGAAATCGCAACGAGTCCTTCAAGGACATGTAAGTAAAAAAAACGAGATAAGCTGAACCCCGTAGCCGTATCGTATGTTTTGCCAATTTTTTTTTTTTTTTTTTTTACAAGATAGAATTTATCATATTGCATAATTTAATCGGATATATTTATGTGAAACTCAATCTTTGAATACTAGTAACGTGGCTCTACAAACATTTGTAATCTGGCTCTTATCTCTCATACTTCATAAATATTTATTCTTATAGAGTGATTGTCACACTAAAAAGATGCACATATAGTGTGTTTTTAGTTTAATTTTAGTACTTATTGTAAAATGGATGGTCCTAGGTTGTTTCTAAAGTTGAAATTGTTGAAAAAATAGCATGGTGTGAATAAGAAATTGATGTTTTCTATATTCACTTGAAAATATTATTAAATGTAGTAAAAATCCTGAGTCTCACGTAGGAAAGGAAAGAGATAATATATGAGTTTATAGTCATGAGTTGGACATTGGGTTGGGCCTTTGGCATAAGTGGACTGGGCCTACTTGTCCAAATAATAATATTTTATTATTTTAATTATTAAGGCAATTAATTTATGCACAGCAGTTATCACTGAAACAGAATGCCTGTTCAGTAACGTATAAGTTTTCATAGTACTTCATTCATGAAAACAACTTTCAAAAAAAACTCTCAAGAGAGAATATTTTGTTCATTCATTTTGTGTCAAAGAGAGAGAAAGAGGCATTGAGTAGTTCGCAGAGCACGACCTTGTGTGTTTTATTTTTGTGCTGTAGATCATTTTATCTTGATAAGCAAACGTACGTGAGTCTCAAAACACCACAGTAATTGTGTGAGAGGCGAAATCTGCTTTAAGGAGATTGTGTCAAACACAAGACTTGATCTGAATCATTCATTCTTTACGCATTTAGTTTGTGAGTTTTTAATTATATTGCAGATTTCTTTTATATATGCAGTATATATTTGTTGTTTTGACTATTACTTCTTTTGTGTTAATATTACTTATAATTAGATATGTGTGTTGTTTCCTTTTGCTTAATTATAAAAGTAAATTGTTGAAATATATCCAACAATCTTAAAGCAGATTTTCAGTTTCTTAATTTATTTTTGTGATTACTGTGAAAGGATTTGTAATTGTGTGTGCCTACATTATCTATGAATTTTCTTCTCTGGGTTAAAGATGAAAATCGTGTTTATCAGTTTGGGTTTTCGGTTTACGTTGGTTTCGTTTTGACATTTGATCATTGGAATTTGTTTATTTTGATAAATGTTTATTCACCATGAATGATCCTGAATTCTGGAGACTGTTATAGAATAACCGTTTGACTGATTTGGTTTCGATGGACGTTCTTCTGTTGGCTTCTTCTTTAAATCTAGGTAGATTTTCAATATGGTAACGTCGTAATTCCCAAAACGGTTTGTTATAAGTAATTTTTTGTTTAATTTAAACAAAACAAAATTGTGCAATGATGATTTGCACGGTTGGAGAGGCTAGTACATATTCACGATTTGATATTTGTGATTCGGATTGCTCTAACATACTTCGAATTTTGAGATTCTTGTTGTCATTGCAATTTTTTAATTCAGAGGATCATTTTCTGGTCAAGAGGGATTATACCCTTTTAAAGATGAGACTTTTTGCTGTAAGTCTGTATCTTACTAACATATCTTTGACTTAATGAAAAGCATGTGTTGCTTGTTTGACTATTGTTATGTGATTTAATATCAACACCTTCTTGCTGAGAGAATGTGATTCACTTTACCGTTTATTCATTGACCCATTGTTATTTATTTTGCCACGGTAAATCTGTCATAATTTAGGGTTTTATTGCAGTACTGAGTATTGACCATAAAGGTGTGATTTTAGACTTCTGTAAAATCTATGTGCCAGAGTATCAAACGTTTGATTATTGAATTCTGTGCAAGATTGCAATGGCACTAGTCTATGGCATGTAATCTATGAGTAATACATATATTGATATATATATATGGTCATATGGTATTTATTTGATATCAAGGTAGATGTAAATGGCAATTAAACATGTCATTAATGCTAGTAACATGTCCTTGGCTTTTCATGTGCAATGGTGTATGAGCTAGATGAATAAAGGAAATTGAAAATTTTAATGGAGGCAAAATTCTTTGAATCCATTTAAATGCATTCAATTTGGGCGTGGCTGCCATTTTTAGTGTTTGGTTAGCCTTTACTAATTCATCAAGTGATCATATATTTGATAATTAAAATAGCATTATGAGAGCTATTATTAATAATTTCAAATGTGTGGATATAAGCCCAAGAATGAGACCAATTGCACACTAGAAGGGCTGTAATTATGGGGTTTCACTCTAAGTTAGAGAGTGTATAATTCACCCTTTGGCCAAATGTGTTATTTATTTATAAAATTTAAGACATTATTATTTGTATTGGTATGGAGGACACATGATTATTGTATTTGAGCATGTATAGTCTTATTTTATTACATACATGTATATATATATATATATATATATATTTTTTTTGGGCATGTGTAAACTTGATTGGATATTAATGTATTTAATCCCAATATATGTTTTGTAATATTTCTTTAGATGAAATATATGTTACATGGCTTAATTGACAGACATGAGTTGTCAAAATTTGAAATGCACAAGAGTCTGTTATGAGTGCTTATTAAATAAGTAAGGATGAGACATTAGAGATGTCCATTCATTATAAGAATGAAATTGAGAAATAACTCAATGAAAGTGCAATAAGTTCTTGATTACCATAGAACTTGTGGGGGGAAGCTATTATTTCCACCAATTATTTGTTCATTGAGATGTCTTAAAAGAAACCACTAAAACACCTTATGAATTATGGAAAGAATGATCGCTTTTCTATAAATTCTTTAAATGTAGGGGTGTTTGATGAAGGTTGTGGTTCCAATTCCTAAATGAGAAAGAACCATTGATTGTGTTGTCATTGGTTATGGTCATAAAGGTAGTGCATAGTGCTTTCTAATTAATGAATATATTATTTTTATATGTATGACAATTAATTAGAATATATTTCAAGTGTTAAACTTCCTTAAAGAAAGTTTGAGCTTACGTTTAGTATCTCTCATGATCAAGAGTTGATGGAAGAGAGGTTGAGCCTAAGCGTAGTAAAAGGACAAACGTCATGGTTGTCTGATCCAAATTTTATAATTTATATATTAGAAGATGAACTTAAAACTTCAAAGAAGCAAAATCCTAAAGTGCCTTCTTGAAAAAGAGATTGTCAATAGTGCAATAAATTCATCTTTGAAATCTATGCATAGTAGTTGGTAGATTTACCACTTGGGAATTTGAGAGTTGATGGAATTATTGACTATTACAATGCGAGACATGTTTTAGAATGCTACAAATAGAAGGAAGACGTGAGTTTCCTTGATACACAATAAACCAAAGGGGTTTATGATTTTTGTACAAGGAAACAAAGTGAGTAAACTTGTTAAATCTTTGTATAGATTGAAGCAAGTTTCAATCCAATGACATGAAAAATTTGACAATGAAATGATGTCAAGTGAGATTAGATTTAATGCAACTAGTGTGTGATGTGAAATATATCACAAAAGGCTATGTTGTTGTGAGATATGCTCATGTAAGTGTTGTAGATGTGATACAAGAAATGAAAATTTCTAATACATCTAATGGACTAGTCTTGTGTCAATCACATGAGAAATGTGACAATAGCCTAGTGAAAACACCTTATGCAAAGAGCATATGTATTTTTGGAAAGTCAATAAATCTAAACAGACATGCATTGTTGGATACTTGTGCCTCCTATTTGTATATATTAGTAAGGCACAGAGTAATGGAAGGTCTCAACATATTTGTTGGAGGCATATTACCATGAGGCACTTACTCTTTAATGGAAGTACTTCCAGATTATAAAACGGATCTGTAATCAATTGATTGAGTGGAGAGCTAGTAAATTGCTCATCGAGGGGAATGGGGTTAAAGCCTATTACCTAAAGTTTCCATGACAGTAACCCCACCTAGTTGACCGGAGATCCCAAGATCTAGGTTTTCAAAGGGACAACAAAATTGTGGAGACTATTTTTTATCACTATGGAGATTATATCTCCCACCCATTCCTATGATGAAATAGTGATGCTTGTAAGCGATGTTTAGGATAAGCTTTGCTTTTAATGATTCTTATATCTTAGAATTCCGAATGGGGTATAGCAGGATACTCTTAATAAGAATCACCTATATGAGTGTGAAGTGGGCCGCTTCCATAAGAGTTTTAAGGATGAATTCTCTAGAGCACTCAGGAATTTACCAAGATATGTTCAGGGCCGAAATGAACACAATATAAAATCGAAAAATGTCCGAAAAGAAGCTATGTGAATTCTAATGTCTTGGTATACACAAACGGCTGAACAGTTCAAGACATCATGTTCACTGGTTAGCCAGTATATCCCAGGGGAATGGGGTTAAAGCCTATTACCTAAAGTTTCCATGACAGTAACCCCACCTAGTTGACCGGAGATCCCAAGATCTAGGTTTTCAAAGGGACAACAAAATTGTGGAGACTATTTTTTATCACTATGGAGATTATATCTCCTACCCATTCCTATGATGAAATAGTGATGCCTGTAAGCGATGTTTAGGGTAAACTTTGCTTTTAATGATTTTTATATCTTAGAATTCCTAGTGGGGTATAGCAGGATACTCTTAATAAGAATCACCTATATGAGTGTGAAGTGGGCCGCTTCCATAAGAGTTTTAAGGATGAATTCTCTAGAGCACTCATGAATTTACCAGGATATGTTCAAGGCCGAAATGAACACAATATAAGAATCGAAAAATGTCCGAAAAGAAGCTGTGTGAATTCTAATGTCTTGGTATGCACAAACGGCTGAACAGTTCAAGACATCATGTTCACTGGTTAGCCAGTATATCCGATAGTTTTTCACAAAGGAAAGTTCAAAGCCACAAGCTAGTTCTCCCGATACAACAACTTTTCTTCTACTCTCTCTGTGTCTGCATCATCATTTGCATTGTGTTTATCAATTTCTATTCATGTGGGGGATTGTTGGAAAAATAGCATGGTGTGAATAAGAAATTGATGTTTTCTATATTCACTTGAAGATGTTATTAATTGTAGTAAAAATCCTGAGTCCCACATAGGAAAGGAAAGAAATAATATATGAGTTTATATACTCATGAGTTGGACATTGACATAAGTGGACTGGGCCTACTTGTCCAAATAATAATATTTTATTATTTTAATTATTAAGGCAATTAGTCTGTGCATAGCAGTTATCACTGAAACAGAATGCCTATTCAGTAACGTATAAGTTTTCATAGTCCTTCATTCATGGAAACAACTTTCAGAAAAAACTCTCAAGAGAGAATATTTTATTCATTCATTTTGTGTCAAAGAGAGAGAAAGAGGCATTGAGTAGTTCGCAGAGCACGACCTTGTGTGCTTCGTTATCGTGCTTTAGATCATTTTATCATGGGAAGCAGACGTCCGTGAGTCTCAAAGCACCACAGTGATTGTGTGGGGGCGAAATCTGCTTTAAGAAGATTGTGTCAAACACAAGACTTGATCTGAATCATTCATTCTTTACGCATTTGGTCTGTGAGTTTTTAATTATATTGCAGATTTCTTTTATATATGCAGTATATATTTGTTGTTTTGACTATTACTTCTTTTGTGTTAATATTGCTTATAATTAGATATGTGTGTTGTTTCTTTTTGGTTAATCATAAAAGTAAATTGTTGAAATATATCCAACAGAAATGACACGTCACGATGATGAGTGGGACCCTGCTATATTTCTTGAATCAATGGTGATCAAGGGCAAAGGTGCCTGTGAATGTGAATGTGATGATGTTTAGGCGAAGTTTACGTTGAAGTATATTAGAGAGTGTTTGGTAATTTGGTTAGGTTAGCTACCACGCGGCCACAAATCTGATGATTATTAGAAGTGGTTGGAATCAGATCAGCAACCAAACTGTTTAAAAAAAAAAGGCTAGTCTCACTCTCAATCCTAACAAAACCGAGTGTTTCTTTCTAATATAAATAACAAGAAAAAGAGATTCCATCAAAAAATAAAAAAGACACTTGTTTAATGTGGCTATATCTATATTTTTCATATACGGTCTATTTTAACTCAATATAATAATAACTAAATTGACACATTTAAAATACTAGAAACCATTTGAAATATAGGATAAGCATTAGGGTCCAAAATAATAATTTATGGTGAAGAAGTTTGAGTGTTAATTGTCAATGGAGGGTTCAATCAATTTGTGGTGAAGCTTTTGATGATTGTTCTTCTTATGGTATTTGTAGCTTTTAGAGGAAGCAAACTATGGCAACCATTATGTTGCTACGGTGATCCTTTTTGTTGTGACTGCCGTTCTAGTAGCACTCTAGAACCTTAAGATGAAATTTATGGTGACCCTCCACATGATGATGTATAAGACTGATCATAGCTTTGGCATTGGTTTCCTTGAATGGTGAACTTCAAATAGCACATGCTTATTTAGTCTAAAGCAAAATTTGGAATCTGAACCTCAAAATTTCCCCTCTAACCCTACTTCTATCTATACATTGGGACCAACAGAACCGTAAGTGATGATCTTCAAATAGGTTGTAGGAACCTAAAATTCCTACATGTAAAAACAGAAATATGAAACATTAAAATTGATAGTGTAAAGATTGAAAAAAAATAAAATAAAAATGAAAGGACGTAGCTGTAGTGTGACTAATTGTAGGAGTTGATCGAGAACCAGACAAATGTTGAGGACTCTCCTTAAACCTTGGGATCCATGTGAACAGAAATGCAATTGAATTCAAGTTCAACAAAATCCAAACCATTGTTCCCTCCCACTATCCTACAGGAGGGAATGCATAATCAAAAAAATTCATGAGTAATTTGATTTTCATGCTAAAATATTTCTCTTTTGTGCGTTCTCTATGAGAGAGAAAGAGAGTGATTCACAAATTATATATTTGGGAATTGATTGAAAAGGGAGTTGGGATAGTGGAGTCACCCTCATATTAAGAATTAGGATCATGTCCAACTGAAAAAGGAACCCACCTAGTGTGATGTAAAAACTCAACTATGAGTTTAGCAAACTGTTTAATCCTTGAGGAGTCTGCATATATATATATATATATATATATACACACACACAAAGGACAAAGTTTAGTTACAAAATTAGTTGTAACCTAAGACTATAACTTCACTTAATAAAATAAACATTATTTCATATTTTGAAAATTTAACCGTTGAATTGCATGTTCTTTACACTATTAATACACATGTTAAATTTTGTATCAATCGAATATTATTTGTCCACATATATATATATATATATATATTAAAAAGCTCTAATTCTTTCTAAGATTTGATCATAAAACCTACCTCAACGTCACTGCCACAATCAAGGACAGTGGCATGTAATCCTAACATAAAATTAGGCACCATAAGCCTCAATTTGCTGTGAGCTAAAACCTCATCATGCAACTTATGATTTGAGAACTACAAATAATGTCAGTATTTACCAACAAAACAACACTTTGAATTGATAGAATTTCACTAACAATGTGGCACACCTGTAAAATCATCTCCTGTGTTAAATAAGAGAAACTATAAATATACAATGTTTTCACATTTGCATCTAAGAGACCAGAATAATCTATGGTTACTTGGTAAGAAAAAATTCTTTAACATAATCACCTACATTAACAGACTAAACAAAAAAATACAAGACATCCAAATTGCATCTATTTGAGATTACAAAGCTGAAATGACAAAACTGCATGAATGAGACAGGAGAATAAATTTTTTTTTTTTTGATAAGTAAGAAAATCTTATAGCAGCCATGGACCAAAGGCTTAGACAGACTATTAATCTAAGTACATTGCATGGATGTACAACAGTTCAATCGTAGGATGGAGCCAGGCATTCATCAACCATATCCACAAGATTTGGATTTTCAAGTGCTGCTGCCACCCGTTCTTTATCATTTAGTTGTTTGTTAACTGCATATACCAAGAGGGAAAAAAACCCTACATGAATGTCATTTCATAGTGTCATAATTTCTACGACATATTGAGTGAGCATACAAGAAAATGCTAACATATTTTAGCAACATCAATAACAATAGTCCTAGATTCTATTCTTACGGTTTTTTTTTTTTTTTTTTGCCTTGATTTTCCCCCAAAATTTTCAGGTTTAAGCATTTTAAAACACCACGATTTATAACCCTGCTCTCAAACTCCTCTTCTTCATAACAAATCTACAAATTAGCAGAGAAAGTCTTCCAAGGACCATGGAACTTTGGATCACTAAAGGTTCAAACATATCTATATTGTATGGACCCCCTTGGCCCTAACGTGTGTCAGCCCTTGGTGGTTATAGAAGTAAATGTCTTTATAGTCAGTCCACTTATACTGCAATTAGTGTTTAAAGTATTAATTATCATGTGTGTTTTAATACGGTGGGTTTAGTTTTCATCAAAAAACAGTTTTCCCAGTGGAAAATAAATGTATCTATTTGTTGCTTATATGAAATGATCATCTTCATTCTATGATGGTTCTTGACTATCCAACAATGATGATTTAACCAATCCAGCCTTTCTGTCACAAAATGAAGGTCTACACAGTGGAGACCTTTTAAAATAGAAAAATGTTAACGAATGCTCCAAGGGAATTTGTTAGTAAACCATTTTAAGAATGTTTTTATGGGAAAAAAAAAAAAACAATTAATGTCTTGATAGCTTTTTCTATTTCCAATAAAAGTGGTGTCAAAACTTTCTTAAAATGGTTTGTTAACAAATTGCCATAAGAGCACCCGTTAAAATGACTTAAAATATTGGACAATTTGACTATAGAGTATAGTTTTAACTTAACAAGTATTGCCTTTAAAGAGCTGAAAAATAGAAAGATGTAATTGATCCTGCAAATATGAGGTAACCAACTTTGCAAGCAAGTGTTAGGTTTTTAGACTCCTTAAAACAACAATTGGATTAACTTAGAGAATTAGTCAAGTGATTAACTTAGTCAAATTATGCAAATTTAGGTTATCACAATCAAACAATCATATCAAGAATATATAGCAGCAGAAATATAAATAACACAATGATATAATGACCTAGGAAACCACACAGTAAAAACCTGGAGATGATTTAACCTAGCTATCCTCAAGGTAAACCTAAATCCACTATGTGAAAGAATCGAAGTTCATACAATAAGACTTACAAGCTCTCCGCTTGACTTCCTATTGCTACCTACCAGTAGAACTTATTGACACGATCACGTGCAAGCTCCGAATCTACGGACTCCTTCTTTCTTGGATTCACCACCAGATACAAGCACTCTCGCTTATGTTTCTTTAAGCTCCAATGGCAGCAACTGAGTTGATCATCAAGGTGTAGATAACATCTTCTCCTTGAAAACCCTAAGTTTTCTGTAAAAGAAAATTTCTCTAGATCTCACAAGAGATTTACACAAAACAGCAATATGAGCAACAACCTTTAGAGAGCCTTTGGGTACAAAACCCTAAAAATAAAAAGAGGCACAAGAGGCACTCTAATCTCTCTAAAAAGCTCTCAAAAACATTCTAGGGTTTCCCTTATATATAGAAGTGTTTTATTTGAACCCCAAGACGTTTAAATAGAGTTTGGGCTGAATTGGAACTCTGCAGAAAAATAAACTTGCGCATGATTCGATCGATCGAGTCTAATTTTCAATCATCGAGTCTTGCAAATTTAGTCCAATAAATTCTGCAATCACTCGATTCCAATTTTACAAATAAACATACTTTGAGCAAGTCTAAAACAAGATTAAAACGTTTTGATCATGGTTTACCAACATTACACATTAGAGTTCTAAATACATAAGATCCTAAGTCTTTAGAACCTAACAAACTCCTCCTTTGGCAATCCGTGACAAAACACAAATTAAAAGTTCAAAGTTTACAAGTAAAAGCCCATTACAAAAATAATGCTCATAACAACAAATTCAATTCTAACTACTATCTATCAGTTGCAAGTGTAGACAGCAACTCAATTGAATCAACTTGTATATTTCCTGAAATACTAAACAAAACGCATAAACGCATGTGTGACAGAAAAACAGTAAATCAACAAAATGCAAACTAACTCTCCCCTTAAGTTAGATAAAAAAAAAAAAAAAAAAAAAAAAAAAAATCTCCCCCTTTCAAAAACAATTTCAACTCCCCCTAAACAAAACAAACAAGTTCCCATATATTCCCACATATTTCATTTAAATCTCCCCCTTTTTGTCACGTATTGACAAAGACAACTCATACAAAGAGTAAACAATCAACATACGCAACAAAGGATAAGAGAAAATAGAGAATCAAGGGAACACAAAACAATTCAACTCTATAGAAAATAGAGACAACTCCCTTTATGAAGAGCAATAACTTTCCCTAAAAAAAAAAAGGAAAAACAAAACAAGTTTTGAGAAAAATAGTTTTGGGGAAACTTTAGAAGGTGGGGAAAAAAAACACACAAACCAAACTTAAAAAGTAAGTTGAAAAAGTGAGGATACACATAAAAAATATATATTCTCTCTTTCATTAAATGCAAACTTGACACTATGTGACTTATAAATAGTTGCATAAATAGAGAATAATAGTTGCACATTGATTATCCATCATATCTCTTAAGAAAAATATTTTCTGCAGTTCATACATAAAAAATAGCATATACTAGCAAGTACATAACTCAAAAATTAATCAATTAATTTTTAAATCAAGTTGAGTACCCAATGTAGCAAAGTGTATGCTATGTGTGAAAACAATGAGAGATATGATTGTAAAACTGTAAGATGGATACAGAAATCAATGCAATACATGTGAATCCTAAACATAAAAATGCATGAAAAAAATATGTCATGATGCATGCTCTAATGTAGTAAAACTAAGTTCAATTTCACAAAATTAGCCTGAGCATAGAGTTTCTAACAAAAACCCCAAAATTTAAAAACCACTTGTTGAGATTTTAGGAAAATTTTAACCAATTGATTACACACAAGTTAGAGGACAAATAATAATGATCAATTACATCAAATCAACAAGCCAATTTCATCAAATAAACCTAATTTGAACAAAATCCCCAATTCGGGTACATTCAAGCTCTAAGATGTCCAATTTCTCAAACTTTAAACACATTTTGCATTAAAATCAAGGAACTTTTAATCTTGGATGGCCATAACAAGATCATACACAATAAAATGTACCAAGTTTAGCAAAGAGTAACTTGTGTAATGCGTGCAACTAGCAAAAACTTGAGATACATGTGAGGTGATATGTGAATAGAAATCAAACACAAAATCTACAAAATTCATCACATAGAATTTAAAAGAGACTATCACCAAAAAAGTTACATCATATAACTCTCACATCTCCTAGGACAAAAGCTTACAATCATGTAAGTTTCTTGATTTTGCCTCATAATATACATTCCAATTTTAATTATTTAGAAACTTATTAAATAACCGGGATAATGTACACACCAATTTTAATTGTGTGATTTGGCATCAAGCCTAATAGTACACACCAATTTTAAGCATTAAGCAATTAAACCGAGGCTATACCTTATGTTCTTTTTGTGCATGTGCTGCACTTTCTCGAGCATAAAATTTTACAATATGCACTAAGGTGTTCATGATTGGCTAGTGAACAATGGTGAGATGGTTATTTATGCCTTTCTCAAAAGGATCAAGCCTGACAGTCAAATAACATGTGACTTCAAGATTAAGACAAAGTGATAGACACCACAAACATCTTTCCTATACAACATGCACTACAAAGTTTAGACTAGTAAAGTGCAGTAAATAAGCTCATCAAAGCTAAATAAGGTACATAAAACATGTTATGTGAAAATAAATTAACCAACCTTGTTTCAACACCAAGAAAAATAATGTCAAACACAATTTTGCTTCCCCTTTTTTTTTAAAGGAGAAAACAAAAATAAATCCTATAATGTAATACATGAATGTTATGTAATGTAAATCCTAGAATAAAAGAAACAAAAAACCAAAGAACAATGGTCACAAAAGAGTAAAGCAATAAAGTACAAGGACCATGTCAAAAAGACTTAATTAGATCGAGTCTTTTGCATCCAAAATCTTTTAGATGCACCATGAGTATTGGAATTCCTATTCATGTTCGAGTGATTTCCAACTCCAGGATTGGAATAAAGGTTCAAAGCCTTTACCAATTCACCAATAAGTGCCATAGGATCTTGTGTTTGAGGCACAGACACTTTTGGTTTGTTTGCTCTCTTAGTAGCTTGAAGCTTGTAACAGTTAGGATGAATGTGTCCAGACTTCCCACAAAAATGACAAACCTAAACAGGTTTACCATGCTTCTTGTCCTTAGAAAGGGTAGACTCCTTAGGCTTAGACTTTTTCAGATCAAACATAATCTTCTTAGATGGTGAAACTTCTACAGGTTTGACAGGGGGTTTGACAGTTTCACTCACAACCTCACTCACGGAAGGTTCAGAAGAAGATGAAGGAACAAAGTTTGTGGAATGGGGTGCAGACACAAAGATGCTTTCTACAAAACCTAATCCAAACTTGTCAGAAGGATACTTTTGAACATTCAACATTTGATCAAGTTTAGAACTAGCAGATCTAGCAACAGATAAATCAAGTTTTAAAGATTTAACTTTATAAAGCAAAAGCATATTTTCAGTTTCCACATTATTCAAAAGTTCATTAGCATCAACCAATTTAACAAGCAAATTCTTCTTATCAAGCTTAAGAGATTCAATTTTCTTCAGGCCAAGTTCAACATTCATAGCATCCTTTGCAGCAACTTTGCAAAGTTTATTATAGGCCTCTTGAAGATTTGCATTCTCAGAGAGTTCCCCGTCAGAAGGGTTCTCTTCAACAAACACGCTTTCATTGACTACAGCAATAGCAGTGAAAGCAATAAAGTTTCTATTCTCGTCACATCCAGACTTATCATCAGAAACCTCATTATCATTAAGGGTTACAACCATAGCTTTGCCCTTAGACCTTAAGAATGTAAGACATTCAGATTTAACATGACCATACCCTTGACAACCAAAATATTGAGAACCTAAAGAATTATTTGAAGATTGACCTATTTTATCTCTAGGTTTTTCAGTGTTGCTAACCTTAATGGGATCATTCTTCCTAAAATTTCTAGGTTCAACAGTGTTTGTATTTCTTGCCTTTCTTTTACTGTTCCTGAGAAAATTTCTAAAGTTCTTGGCAAGGTAAGCAATCTCTGTAGTAAAGAGCTCATCATCAAATCCACCAACATCAACATCATCAACAGACTTAAGAGCCATTGATTTGGATTTGTTAGCTTTGGGTAGGTCTAACTCATAAGACTGAAGAGATCCTACAACTTCATCAACAGGGATGGAGTCCACATCTTTGCTATCAGTAATGACAGTCACTTTGGGTTTAAAGTCCTCAGTCAAGGATCTAAGAATCTTCCTAACAATTTTAGGTTGATCATAGATTTCACCCAAATTATATGTAGAATTAACAATGTCATTAAGTTTGGCATAAAATTCATCGAAAGATTCATCATCAGACATCTTAATGCTCTCAAACTTAGAAGTTAATTGCTGCAATTCATGCATAGTCTGGAGGATTTTCCAAGCAATATAAACAACCTCAACATTTGAGATTCTCTTAAATTCCTCCATTGAAACAGCATTAAATATGGCATTCATAACTTTGCTATCAAATGCAGCTGCTTCTTTTTGAGAAGTTTGCCACTCACTTACTGGAGTCGTGGGCTTCTCTCATCTGTACTCAACGGAATTCGAAACCTTCTCATCAATGGATTTCAAGAATGCTTTCATTCTTACTTTCCAATAAGCATAGTTATTCCCATCAAAGTGAGGAGGAACAACAAGAGAGTGTCCGTGTTCCATGACAACAGGGGTCAAGGATCAGCTCAGAGATCAAAAGATCTACAACAAGAAGAGCAACCTGCTCTGATACCACTTGTTAGGTTTTTAGACCCCTTAAAACAACAATTGGATTAACCTAGAGAATTAGCCAAGTGATCAACTTAGTCAAATTATGTAAATCTAGGTTATCACAATCAAACAATCATATCAAGAATATATAGTAGCGGAAATATAAATAACACAATGATATGATGATCCAGGAAACCACACGGTAAAAATCTGGGGAGGATTTAACCTAGCTATCCTTAAGGTAAACCTGAATCCACTATGTGAAAGAATCGAAGTTCATATAATAAGACTTACAAGCTCCCTGCTTGACTTCCTATTGCTACCTACCAGTAGAACTTACTGACACGACCACATGCAAACTCCGAATCCACGGGCTCCTTCTTTCTTGGATTCACCACCAGATACAAGCACTCCCGCTTGTGTTTCTTTAAACTCCAATGACAGCAATTGAGTTGATCATCAACAAGGTGTAGATAACATCTTCTCCTTGAAAACCCTAAGCTTTGTATAAAGGAAAACCCCTTTAGATCTCACAAGAGATTTACACAAAACAGCAATATGAGCAACAACCTTTAGAGAGCCTTTTGGGTACAAAACCCTAAAAATAAAAAGAGGCACTCTAATTTCTCTAAAAAGCTCTCAAAAACGTTTTAGGGTTTCCCTTATATATAGAAGTGTTTTACTTGAACCCCAAGACGTTTAAATAGAGTTTGGACTGAATTGGAACTCTGCAGAAAAATAAACCTACGCGTGGTTTGATCGATCGAGTTTAATTTTCGATCAATCGAGCCTTGCAGATTTAGTCCAATAAATTTTGCAATCACTCGATTCCCATTTTACAAATAAACATACTTTGAGCAAGTCTAAAACAAGATTAAAACGTTTTGATCACGGTTTGCCAACATTACACATTAGAGTTCTAAATATATAAAATCCTAAGTCTTTAGAACCTAACAGCAAGATATAAGTTCATCTCAGCAAACAATAAGTTTTTGGTTGTATTGTAGTTTATATTTAATTTCTTTTGTGTAAGAATTAGAATTTCAAGAGATTTTGCTTTTTAAGTGTAAAAGTATACAGATAAGGCACTTCTAAAAGATTGTTTAATTTTTTAAACTTTTTTTTTTCCAAAAGTTATTCATGGTCAATTGATGATATTGTTGTTCTTTCTAGAAGAGTAGCAATACAAAAATGTTTTGTTACCATAGAGCGCAGAGCATATATTATTGCCAAACCCATCCTCCCTAATAAGTAGATAAAAGCCTCCCAATTTATATGGTCATAAGGTTTTTCAATGTCCAATTTGAATATCACTCCTAGGATTTTTCTCCTCGCACACACACAGCTGTCTACACAGTCATTAGCAATGAGAATTGAATCCAGAATCTGTCTACCACCCACAAAAGCATTCTAAGACTCGGAAATAAGCATATCTAAAATGCTTTTCAGAAAAGCATATCTAAAACATAATAGAATGAAGATGATCAGCCTGAAATCTCTAAACTATCAAGTAAGTCCTTGTCTCCAAGTCTATGAAATGCTATATAATGAGTAAGCATATAAGTGAACTTCAATAGCAATATTGGTATATTGTGTCTTTAAATTATATGATATTGACATTAAGGGCCGGTGCAATAGACTAGTATTTCTTTATAGGTAAGGATTTTAAAAAAGCACTTTAAGAGAGTATACATGTCTGGGATTTAGATAAGCTGAATAGCATGTTCGCTTGGCAAACGTGGCTCTACATACCATGCGTTAACTTGATAAGTTATAGATCCATAATCTAAGAACCACATGTAGATAATCATGCACATGCTAGCCAGAGAGAGAGAGAGAGAGAGAGAGAGAGAGAGAGAGAGAGAGAGAGTGAGTGATTACTTGCAAACTCAGATGCATAAGATCCAGGGGCAACCCTAATATCAACCTAAACAAAAATTAAGAAAGAGTTGTAATGAGGTAAATCTTATATGTAAAAAAAAAAAAAGTAACGAAGACATGGTATACATAAATTATGTTCCAAATTCCAATATAAACCATTAAGTGGCATCAGTGTATCACTAAATGATAGTTGTGGGTAAATGCTCACCTTAGGGTATACAAGTCAAACAACAACACCTGTAGGACCCACGGTCTATGAGTGGAGTGGGCTCATGAGATATCGCCTCATGTATTACACATCATAGTCCTTGAACTTATCTCACTCCATGTATGTTTTAAGACATTGGTCCTCATATCATTTAAATCTATAACATCTAACATTAATTACATACATGTATTCAAAAATAGTAAAACAGAATCTCAGTTACACGCACTTGTGGCTTTGATCCCACGACTTAACTCTCCAGCCATTTTTATGGGAGAAAGAAGTGTCATTTGAGCTAGAGCTTATTGGAAAAATATCAGGCATTTTGCAGTTAAATGTGCAAAGCTAACAATCTTGCAGACTATCCATTGTTTAAAGCTAACACTGCGGATTTTTCACTGTTTCTAAGGTGATTATTACACTCTATGCATGCATTTGTTATCCATATATTTCTACTTAGAAAGAGCCATCAACCCATTTATCAAAGATAAAAGACCAACAAAAAAATTTTTTTTTTTTGATAGGTAAGAAAAATTTATTGTAAAAAACTACTTCATGCAGAAAAAAACAAAGCAGCCAAAGAGTACAAAAAGAAAGAAAAAAGGAAAATAACAAAACTATGCATAAGAAAGAAGGGAGTCTATAAACATCGGGAGGGAATCATTAGTTGTGAGTCCTCAAGCCCAAGACTAGTCAAATAAAGAGCCAGCAAAAGAGGCAAGAAGCTGATTTGCTACTCTCCACATCTTCAAACATGCGGTTGTTGCGCTTCCTCCAAATGCACAACATTAAACACAACCTTTGGCCCAGACATAGGCAAATTCTAAATCAACTTATTTAGAGCAGTGTACAAATTTGTCAAACTCTTACCACCCCCCCCCTACACCCAAATAAAAAACATTTGGCCCAAAGGAAGTGTACAAGTATAAAATCTCTAATGTACTGATTCTCTATTACTGGTCTGTGATTTGTTAAACTGAAAGCTGGTTCTACATGTTCATGCAAAATAACTTAAGGAATTTTAAAAATGAAAATGCAGGTATGAAGTCCTAATATTCCAAAATACATTCACTTGTGTGATGAATGAACAATTTGTCAACAAAGTTCACAAAAAGGAAATAAGGTTGATACCTTGTAACAAGAGGGCAAGCTCCTCAAAAGTTTTACTCGCAAGAAAAGACCAATAATTGTTGCCATACTACAATGTTCAATTGTGGGAGTAAATGCGATCCTGAAGCAAAGCACCCTTTTTATTAGAATGAGGAGAAAAGAACACAATCAACAAAAAATGCATTATAGGATCAAGAATAAGTTAGAGAGAATATTGTCACTACCTAACATAACTTTGCTGGTCATCTACTTCGATTGCATCTTCTGTTATTACTTTGAGCTCCTCCAAAGAGTATGGATGCTCTGGGTCTTTTATATCTCTTACATGATTTAAGAATGTTAAGGAGAAAAAAAGAAGAAGAAGGAATAACTACCCACATATAATTAGATGCAAAATGAACTTATACATTCTCTTCCATATCATAACCAGAAATGAGTGATCAACTTCAAAAAGCATCTTAGGAACTATGTGTTTAAAAGAAAATGGAATATAAACATATTTATTTTTAAGTTCAGTATATATTAATTCAGAACTTAAATTTTAACATAAGATGTCAAGCATCCAATAATAACATGTTTAGCTGATGCTGAAACCATATTTTATTTACTTGTTAAGTATCAGCTTACATACACACATCTATATGGTTGTAAACCTAAAGATGATTGTATGAAAAATGAAAAAAAAAAAAAAAAAAAAAAGGACACATGGAACTAAAATCAAGTATTATTTGTTTGCACCAACATGCATGAGTGTGGGCGTGCATGAGTGTGAGAGAGTCAAAAACCAAGTATTATTTCTTTCATTTCATTTCCTTGTCAAAAGTAGAGGAACTAATTCCCAAAGTAAGCTCAAAACAACTCAAAAAGCCAAAAAAAAAAAAAAAAAAAATTTGTGTCCATCCAATCCCAATTCCCTAAACACGACTTTTGATATTCTTCTATAATAAGTACTTTTAAAAGTACATAGACCATACCAAAATAATTGAAAAGAAAGGATATCAAAAACTTCTTGTTGGTCCATGGGTTTGACAGCATACTCTTCCATAGCAGTTGGCACGCCTTCATGCTCGACGCTCTTTCTTCTCATACACAATTGGGTTTGCATTTATTAATTTAGAAACCATTTTCCCACTACTCTGATTAACAATAACCTTTAATCAACTTCTCATTTACAGAGCATTACAAAAAATGTAAACTATAAATTCATGATCAGAAATCAATTTCAATATTATATTATCGACACTTTACTTAATTAAATACACTCCCTTTAAATTACATATTTTAGGAGTACGCTAATGAATCATGAAAAATGTAAATTTACCAAGCCAAACATATAATTTATTAATTTCAGTAGTCTGTTGACACCCCATTTTGCAACCCGCATTTAACCTCACATGGAAGGTAAAAGGGGTACTTTCACCTCATAAATATGCATCTTGATTCTGGCCATTAGATCCTTAATCTCATTTTACCATAATGATCTTGATGTTGTAACGATCAAATCAACTGGTCATAAGCCCTAATCAGACCACTAGATTGAAAGTTATCATCAAGTCAAGTTTAAATGGCTAAGATGCACTATTACAAATTGAGTCCGACTATATGTGATTATGAACAATTGATTTTAATTGGTTATAAGTGTAATCAATTGGAGATCAATGATGTGTCATAATTTAATTGGTTAGGACTACATTTTATGGCGAGGTTGCATACACCTAATTAATTAGATAGTTAAACATTAATTCTTCAATGAGTAATTTGTGTAATTATCTTTTAATTAGTGTAAATTTGGAACCAATTAAGTCTGAAATTGGAGTGATTGGAGCCATTTAATGTTAATTGGGGACTAATTTGGGACCTATTAATGTTAATTGTGCTGAAACCATTTTCTAACAAATAACCTCTGCTCACTATTTCATCGATATCTCTCAGAATATTTTGAATCTGTAAATGAGGTTAATTTTCCCAGAAACTAGACATTCGGGGCTTCAATTTGAGCACAAGAATGAGACAATTCCGATTAGAATTGAGTCAGATATGATTTTTTGAAGTTGTCTCCACAGGCTATTACAGCAGTTACGGGAAAACCGAATTTTGGCTTGCTCCCCACTCCCACCAATCTCTCCATTTAATGCACTAGATTTTCCCAAGGCTAAAATGAGGTCTAGGTTCATAATCCTTGTCAACCCTCATTAAATGGCCTTCCATTCATATTCCCTCCACTACTACTATATAAACCCTCCCTCTCATTCATTCTAGGCACACCAAAACCCCCTCTCTTTTCCTCTCTTGAGTTCTAGTGAAGTAGAGTAGTCTTGTCATATCTTGGTCTTCCTGAGACTCAAGGTATTGAGTGAGACTCACTCTTCCTCTCTTAATTCTTCTTTTCCTCCACCTTTAGGATCTCCCTCAAAAGTCTCTTTCTCCACCATATGGATCTTGCATGAAGGTATAATCCCTTTCCCTATTTGTTTTTTGTATTTCTATGATGAGAGTTTAAGATTAAAGCATGATATTAATCACTTAAATTCCCTTGAATATGTTTGAATGTTTTTAATTGTTCTTATATGTCCTTCACATGTTCTTGGTTATTCATCACATGTTCATGCATATCACTAGTTTTAATCTTAAATCCACATAAAAAATATGAAAAACATGTTTGTTTAATAATTCTTTCAAATCCTTGAATCTAGGTTATCACCGTCCACACACATTCACTAGAGTTTATTTTTCAATCCAAATGTTATGCTTAATAAATTGAATTAGGGTTTATCACATGCACACACATTAAATTCAACATGTAAATTGATTGACATATTGGATGATATGATATGATTGTTGGCCACCATAGTCTAGAAGACCGGTTTCACCGGGCAAGGTGGGTGCCTAACACCTTCCCACCTTGTAACATAGCCTCCGAACTTAGATCAAGGGTTAGTAGATCAAATGCTTATCCTTGTAATTTCCAATTTCTAGATTGTAACTAGGAAATAAAGCCATGTACTTTATCTTAGATTGTATCTAGGACCAAAGCCATGTAATTTCCTATGTTCAATGTAAATTCAATTTCAAATTAATAAAATGATGAATTTTTCAATTATGGTTTTCTTATTTTTCCAATAATTAAATAAGTGGCGACTCCATTGTTAAACCCTTAATTTAAGGGGGAAAATATAACTAGTCGAACCTCCATTTTGAGAGGCAATAACACAACTCCACCCATTCACGTGGGTTTGGCCCAACACATCCTAAAAAAGGGGCCGGAGGCGCGGTCTCTCACATAGTCACACTTAATCACATAATGTATTAAAAACCTTTTTACCAAGCCAAACAAATACCAATAGTATCACATGCATGCATACATAATATTCATGAAAGTAACTAAGTTACTAACATAAATGTTCATGAATTCAGCAAGAGTCCTAAAACAGAACATTGTGTCCTTTCCAGTATAATCCTCAATTTATCATCTTTTACTTTTTATATCTTATTTGACCCAACTGTGGATATCACAGTGGTTCATGTTACTTCAAACCTACACAATAGGCACAAAATTTGTTTTTGATAAAGTAGAGAACCTTTCTAAAGAAGACCCTTTTGGACTCGCCTTTAGCTAGTAAAACCTATATTGACCCCACTTGCTAAAATCAGTTAGCAAGTAATCGAGGGGCATTTTCTCCTGATGGGCTTAGTAGACAAAATGATCAAATTTTCTAGGAAAGAAAACAACCTACACATTCAATTCAACCTAAAAATCAAACAAACTATTTTTATTTTGATAAGTAATAAACGTTAATAAATAATAAAAAAAAAAAAAAAAAAAACTCAGAATACACCATGTACACAAGTTGTGTACACAGACACAATGACATTGTTGGAAAATCTGGTTTTATATCTCATCACAAAACATACAGCGGAAACAACAACCACAGATCTACTTCAATCATGAAAGATAACATGTAACCATGAATTCTAGAATAAAGAACAGAAAGCGTACCTTGATGCAGTGAATTTCAAAAACATGACTTGAGAATACCTTTAATCTTCATCTCAATTCCACATGATGCCCAAGATGTGTGGTCTCTCAATCAGTCTTTTTGTACATAGATTCTCAAAGAAAATTCTTCTTCTTCTCCTTGTGGAGAAAAACTGATTTCTTTTCTTTTCATCATACGTACGTTATTACTACCATAGTAGTTTCTTTATTTAATAACTCTTATTAAATAAAAACTGTTTATCTAATTGGGTTAGCCTTTTAGGCCTACTCAATTTGGATTTAGTTTGTGGCTTGAGATGGGACCAAAGGGAACAAATAAGACTCTAGCTCCAATGGGTCTTGGGCTTTTCTGTCAACTCTTGACAAGTCCAAAGTTATCATTAATTATATTCAATACCACTATAAGAATATAATTGCACTCTAGGCCTTATTAATAAATTATATCCCAAGACTTTATTATACATTCAACCCCTTCATTAAAATATTCGTAGTAATACAAAGTCATAAATATTGATTGCCACTTTGAAGATTACTACATCTTAATCCTTGAATACCCGGTTTAATCCTTTACGTTATTCATCATATATTTATGAAATCCAATTTCATAAATATATACTTTAATAACTCCTTACTAAAGTGGTTGGGCCCAACACTCTGAATAACCAAACTCATTAAACTTATCTCAAAGGAATATTTTATATCTCCGTTAAGAGATTATGAATTCCATCTTGAGAATATATGTTCCATCAACACTAAATGTGGTTGCCCAACATACTAAGGTTTTGATCGTTACTTATAGATCTCACTCCTAATATATCAAAGTAACCTACATTTCATGATCAGGTTCATTATTCTCTCAGGATTTAGAGTTGATGTAAATAGAAGTCGTGAGATTTATTATTCATTTGACAGTCATTAGGAGAATAATAAATCTCACATCGGTCCAGTTCAATATGTCTTAACTCTTAATATATATCAACATATCAACTAGAAGTTTCAACTTCTATGATCAAGACAAATCATCTTAGTTGATATGTTATAGTCTTCACAGATGAAATGTCCAATTTCATCACCGACTACGAACTAAAATTATGAGTTTACAAAGAACTTGCAATTTATATCTTCTGTGACTTTTCACATAAATCACACACTATGCATCTCATGGATTAAGATAATGTCTCATTACTTCATAAATAGTCTCATATAATTAAACAACTTAATTATTCATGACATGCTAATAAATTGGATTTTAGGGCATAAATCTTAACAGACATTAAAACAAAAAGAACAAGTATCAATAGAAAGGAGGAAGAAAAAATATCATCCAATCATACAGCTAACTTAACAACAAAGACTTCAACATATCCAGAGCAACCTCATTGTATTGAAGGTTAACTATTCATTTCTTGCCAAGGGTCCACATATGGCAAAGCAAAAGAGATTAAATCTTGTCTATCCTCCAATCCTCTAAAAATAGTGTTGATAACCTCTTAGCATCTGAATTTCCAAATTTGAGCTTCTAAGAATATTAAAGAGAGGTAAATAACAACCTTTACTCATAGATAAAAGCAATATATCCATAGAACAATATTATTGAGTAAATCATTTTGTCATTAAGACCTAAACACAAAACAAAAAGTGGCATACCAACAATAAGATAGTATAAACACACACACACACACAAAACAAAATATTTTTTCTTGTCACGGGTATGAAACTCCTAAATAAAAACCATTAAAATAAAGTTAAGCACCTTTTTCCCCCTTGAAATAAACAGTAAAGGGGCAGCCAGACATGCATTAGAATCAAGGTGAACATTATAGAAACTTAAGTATTCACTAATGTAGTATAATGTTTGATGATGTCGAGAAATTCACCGGTGAGCCACATGATACTCGTGCACTCCAAAAATAATACTTGCACGACACAAGGAGAAAACCTAACAGAGAGCATCGGTGTGGTGCCGGCCAACTACCCTCTGAAGGTCAAGTTAGAACGATTCTCTCAACTCTAAAGTGCTAGAAAGGGGATTAATTATGCGTACTTTAATTTATGAGGGTATTGGAGTTTTTATAGTAGTAAAGGATTGACATCTCCTTCTTGGTGCGGAAGTCTTTTCCTTATAGGAACCCTCTTGAGTAATCCCAAATGTGATGGACAAGGTATTTCCTTATGGAGAGGATCTTCCAGAATCCTCGTTGCGCTAGGGTTCTAATTACTGTGGAATTCCATGGAGGCTAAGCTTATGCCGCAAGTAAATTCATCTAGGTTTTCTGGCCACCATATGGGTGTTTCATCCGTCTCCCTTGCGTTCGTCTATGTAGGATCCGTTCATAACGAACTGTGGGCGTTGGGCCCGTCTCCTATCGGCCTATGGACGTTGATCTGTTAGGACCATCTCATGGAGATCCGTCATCCAAGATTTTACCTCTTCAGTTGCCCCTTCACCCCATGGGCCCATCATGTTTTAGTAGAAGGACCTGTGTGGTGACGGTTAATGAAAGGGGGGTGACGGTTCAAAGGTTTGTGGGCTGACGGTTTCAATATACCACTCGAGAACTATGTCCAACTTTGACAGGTCATCCGGATGGAATTTATGACGTATGACACATGTCGTTCTTCTATTAAATGATATCTTGGATCGAGGCATCGCTTCGTCTTCCGTGTACTTCCTCTATAAATATCACAACTTTCGCCTCTCATTTTTCTACTTTTCGCAAAAAACACACTTGTCAGAGCGCATTCTGTCGCCCTTGTCAGAAGAAACTACTTGATTTCTTTGCATCCGTCATCAACGCACCTCATTCGTTCACTTCACAAACTGGTAAGTGCTCTTTTCCTCGTCCTTCTATCTTCAGATAAAACTTTTTATTTTCCTAAACTTTCTACTCCCGTTACCCATTCTTAAATTTGTCAGTGTCTTAGGTTTTGTTGTCATTTATAGGCAATGTCTAATGCGTCAAGTAATCAGTCAGTTGTCCGTGACGGGGCGGATTACGAGGAAGTATACCCGTTAGGTCATAAAGACCAGAGTCCCAGCGAAGAGAGGAGTCCGTCCGCCTCTTCCCTGTCCTCAACAAATGAGGATATGGAGGTGGCTGAGCCAGAGGAAGGTTCTGATGACGGCGAGGAACAACCAATAGGAACCGTCGTAAGAGCTGATGGACCAAGGGAGTTCATCATGCTTCCAGAGTGGACGGTGAATGCTTTTACATCCACCATTACGGAGAAACACTTCAAAACCATTACGGTGAATGCTTTTAGATCCCCATCCGTCTGCCCTATAAATCAGAGAAATGCTATTATGAAGGGTAGAAGATGTCGGGGTGTATAAGCAGATGTTGAAGGCAAGACTAAGGTTTCCTCTAAGCTCCCTTCATCGTGAGCTTCTCAAATACTTAGGCTCCTCCGTCAACCAAATATCCCCAAACGCTTGGAGGGTCTTTATAGCCATGGAGATCCTGTACGGTGCTATGTCAGATTGGGCTAGGAGGTTGACAGTGAGGGAGTTCCTTCACTGTTACCGTCTAGACGAAATAGACAAATCAAGGGGGATGTATAGCTTCGTGCCTAAGAGTTCGCTGTTGAAGGTCATTTTTGAAACTCCAGATTCTAATAGGGACTGGAAGAAACGTTATTTTTTCTTAGAGGGTGGCGAATGGATGTGTCATTGGGGAGACATGAAGCATATGCCCGTCAACACGACTTGGGGCATATTGCCTCCGTCCGGTATGCACCCGTCCGAGTGTATGAATTCTTTACATAATTGCTTAGTTTATTATAATTTCTTCAAAACTTCTAACCGTCCTTTTCTTGGCAGTTCGACGATGCCCACAAATTTATCTTGAAGAGTATAGTTTTCTTGAGAGAATTTTTAACAAGACCAAAGCAGAGGAAAGAACTTGGGCCAAATTAGTTACGCATGATACCATCCATTGGTATTGTGACGGTTCAAGGCCAACACCAACTACCATTAAATACGACAAAGGAATCCATCAGCGTAAGTCCGTCGTCTTCATTTTTTTTGAATGGTTTTGTTTTCCATCTTCGTAGTTAACTTCATTCGTCCACCTCTATAGAAATGGATGACGCTAAGAGGAGGGCATTAATTAAGGCTAATGCTGCCAAGAACAGGGAGGCTGGCAACGTTGGCGTGAAGGAGACGAGCTCAAGCAACCCATTATCAAAAAGGAAACAGCCGTCCAAAGTAGATCGTTCTACGAAGAAACCCAAGGTCCCTTTGGAGCCCGTCATAGGTCTAATGGCCGAAGGTGCCAAGACGGTAACTCCCGTGAAGCATGGGGCTGGCAAAGGCCTCATGAAAGCTCCATCCACAAGCCTTAAAAAGCCACTCATCCTCCTCTGAGAGGACTTTAAGCATGCATTGGAGAAAATTTCATCCATCATATCCACTGAGGACTATGAAGACTTATGTAACCATTCGATGGAGGCAATGGGAGAGACGGCCTATTTAGTATTGCTCAAGTAATTTTGTCCGTCCACTTTTCATCCATCTATATAACTCTGCTTGAAACTAATCCATTCCTATTTTTCAGGCCAAGGTTATGATAAAGGGGTTAATGGGACGGTGCCTGAATCATGAGACGACGTTGGGCCGTGTTTATGAGAAAGCTAAGTTGACAGAAGATGAGCTGATTGAACTAAACTTGGAAGGTGATCCAGGAAAAGAAACTCAAGATGGCAGAGGAAGCCAGGGATGAGTACTTCAAGCTGACGGAGGAATTGAGGAAAGTCCTGGAAGAGAAAGAGAAAGAAATCCTTCTGGCGAAGGAAGTTGTAGTACGAGAGTACCGCGACTCCGACGCCCTTTTATCAGAGCTTGGAGTCTCGTATGGCGACGGATTTGACGAGGCTATCCGTTAAGTAAAGGTATTATATCCAGAGTTGGATTTGTCCACCGTCAACATCAATGCCCCGGAGCAAACGTCCGTCCAACTTATTCAATCTGAAGATACGGAGGAGCTCTTTGGTGAGAATGCCCCCGTCAATGACACCCTTGGTGACCGGGCCATCGATGAACCAAAAGATGGTCAGGCCCGTCATACTGAGGAGAAGGATGTGGCTTCTGCTGCAGAGTAGTTAATTAATTTTTATTTTTTTATTGTTATTTTAAGTTTTTGGAGAACAATTTTTATCCGTCGTGGATAACATGTGTAAACATTAGTCCATCTACTATTATAATTCTTCGTCAATTTACCTTTGTGGATAATAGTAAGTGTATTTTACTTTATGATTATATTTTTTAACGAGCCTCGGTTAAGGCCGTCATGTCGTTCTGAGATATCCTTTCACTTTATTGGATTTGGATAATATCCATCCATTTATTGGGCTAGTTTTGGATGATTTGACGTATTTTTAATCCGTCTACTTTAGGAATTTTAGTGTTTGTCCGTCCATTTATTGGCTTTTTGGAATCTTTACCCTTTTAGGGTGATCCGTCCGTTTCACGGTTGGGAATATATATCCATTCATGTATTGCTCTTAATAAGAATTTTTCTCCCTCTTGGGGAGATCCATCCATTTTATGGATTTTACAACAATTTCCATTCTTTTGGGGAGGTCCGTCCACCTTGTGAATTCTAATAGAAATTCACTTCTTAGGATGATCCGTCCACTTTGTGGACTTTAATAGAATTTCACCCACTTAGGATGATCCGTCCACTTTGTGGACTTTAATAGAACTTCACCCTCTTAGGATGATCCATCCACCTTGTGGATTTTAATAGAATTTCATCCTTTTAGGATGATCCATCCACTTTGTAGACTTTTATAGAATTTCATCCTTTTAGGATGATCCGTCCACCACCCTCTTAGGATGATCTATCCACTTTGTGGACTTTAATAAAATTTCACCCTCTTAGGATGATCCGTCCACCTTGTGGACTTTAATAAAATTTCATCCTTTTAGAATGATCTATCCACCTTGTGGATTTTATTAGAATTTCATCCTTTTAGGATGATCCGTCCACTTTGTGGACTTTAAGAAAGCATAGTTTTTCGTCTGAATATTCCTCTTATTAATTAAAAATGCATTAGGAAAGTACCTGCCCCCATGGGCTTAAAAAGAAACAAATTGCAACAAAAACTATCTAAAGCAAAATAAATAATCGTAGTAAAACTAGATAAACTGGGAAATTAGGGAGCGTCGTTGTTCTCCATGTACTCTACTGATAGTACTTCCGTAGGTGCTCCATGTTCCACAAGTGTTGCAGCTTGCGCTCGTCCAGTGTCTCGAGGTGGTAGGTTCCCTTCCTCTGCCATGATGCGATCCTGTAGGGTCCTTCCCAGTTGGGGCCGAGCTTTCCTTGCGAAAAATCTCTAGTAGCACCCATTACCTTTTGTAACACAAGATCTCCAACTTGAAAGTTTCTATGTCTGACGTTGAAGTTGTAGTGTTTCGCCATGAGATTCTGATACCACACCAATCTTTGTTCTGCTGTCACGCAGACTTCATCCACTAGGTCGAGCTGAAGGCGCATGGCCTCTTTGTTTTTATCTTTGTCGTAGTTCTCCACCCAATTGCTTGTGGGTCCTATTTCTACTAGGATGACAGCGTCACTTTCGTATGTCAGTCGAAACGACGTTTCTCCAGTGGGAGTTCTTGATGTAGTTCGGTATGCCTACAAGACGCTTGGTAGCTCGTCCGGCCAGATGCCCTTTGCCCTCTCGAGCTAGGTCTTGATAATCTTGAGCAAGGATCGGTTCGTGACCTCAACTTGCCCATTGGCCTGTGGGTGTGCAGGCGACGAGCAGTGATTCTTGATACCTAGCTCCGAACAGAAGTCCCTAAATGCGCTGTTGTCAAATTGCTTTCCGTTGTCGGAGACAAGGACTCTAGGTATCTCGTACCTACAGATGATATTTCTCCAAACAAAACTTCGAACGTTTTTCTCTCTGATGGTGGCTAGGGCTTCTGCTTCCATCCACTTGGTGAAGTAGTCGATGCCAACTACTAGAAACTTTAGTTGCCTGACTCCTGTTGAGAAAGGGCCCATGATATTTAGTCCCTATTGAGCGAATAGCCAAGGGGCCGTTATGGGGGTCAGCTCTTCGGACGGTTGCCGGATGAGGATATTGAACCTTTGACACTAGTCGCAGGCCTTGACATAAGCTTGTGCATCTTTTAGCATTGTAGGCCAATAATATCCTGCTCGGATCAACTTATGCATTAATGACCGTGCCCTCAAGTGGTTCCCGCAGATACCCTCGTGGACTTCTTTCATTACGTAATCTGTTTCTTCGTGGCTCAAGCACCTTAGGTACAGTCGAGAGAATCCTCTTTTGTAAAGGATATCCTTTATCAGCACAAACTGTGATGCTTGGACCTTTATCTTTCTAGCCGCATCCTTCCTGTCTGGTAATATACTGGCCCTTAGGTAGGATATTATTGGCGTAGTCCAATTGCTTACAGAATCTACTTCCTGCACGTTCGATCCATTATCAATAAGGGGGGAACTTTGAACAAATGATAGTACCTGTTCGGGGACAAGCATAAATTCGGCTGAGGTAGCTTTTGCTAGATGGTCAGCGTGTTTGTTCTCTTCCCTTGGGATTTGGATGAATCTGACTTCGAGGCTGCTGATTTGGTTCTTCACCTCCTCCAGGTACCTTTTCATCCTTTCATTCTTGCATTCGTAGCCCCTATTAATCTGACTTATCAGCACCTAGGAGTCGTAGTGTATAACCACAGTCTTAGCACCTGCTCCCTTTGCAAGGTCTAGCCCCGCTACCAATGCTTCATATTCGGCCTCATTGTTGGTTGTGGGGAAGTCCAGTCAGATCATGCACTCGATGTTGTCCCCTTCTGGAGTTTGGATTACCACCTAGGCCCCTCCTGCTTGTCTGCTGGAGGATCCGTCTGTGTAGATGCTCCACTGTGCGACTATTTCTTTCCCCATACCTTCCGAATGAGTGAACTCGACGATGAAATCAGCCACAGCTTGCCCTTTTATCGTAGTTCTCGGGCAGTATTGGATATCAAACTCACTGAGCTCTACTACCCAAAGGGCCATCCGTTCGGCAGCCTCAGGGTTACTTATGGCTCTCCTCAGGGGTTGATCCGTCAATACTACGATTGTATGTGCCTGAAAGTACGGTTTGAGCTTTCGTGCCGTAGTTACTAGTGCGAAGGCCAATTTCTCTATTTGGGGGTATTTTTCTTCTACTCCTTGGAAAGCCCGGCTTATGAAGTAGACGGGCTTTTGAGATCCGTCTTCCTCTCTCACCAAGGCTGCACTAACTGCTGCTTGCGAAATAGCTAAGTAAAGGTAGAGTTCTTCTCCAGGTCTGGATGAGCTGAGTAATGGCGGAGATGCAAGGTATTTCTTTAAATCGTCAAAGGCTTTCTGACATTCTTCCATCCATTCAAATGATTTCTTCACAGTGCGGAAGAAGGGCAGACATTTGTCCATGGCTTTCGCGACGAACCTATTCAAGGCCGCAACTTTGCCGTTCAAGCTTTGCACCTCCTTAATCGTCTTTGGCGGTTCTAGCTCTATTATGGCCCGTATTTTCTCTAGATTAACCTCTATACCTCTTTGGGATACCATGAATTCCAAGAATTTCCCTGCCGTCACTCTGAATGCACACTTGTTCGGATTCAGCTTCATGTTATATGAACGGAGTGTGTTGAACGTCTTCCGGAGGTCGTCTAAGTGATCATTTTCGCATAGACTCTTTACTAAAATGCCATCAACGTAAACTTGTACGTTTCTCCCGATCTGGTGCGCGAACATCTTGTTCATCAGTCTCTGTTACGTTGCCCTCGCATTCTTAAGCCCAAATGACATCACTTTGTAACAAAAGAGCCCTTGACTGGTGACAAAAGATGTTTTCTCTTGATCAGCCTCCTCCATCTTGATTTGATTATAGCCTGAAAAGGCATCCATGAAGCTCAGGAGCTGGTATCTAGCCGTCGAGTCTACCAATGTATCTATCCGAGGAAATGGGTAGCTGTCCTTTGGGCATGTCCTGTTGAGGTCCGTGAAATCGACACACATTCGCCACTTTCCATTAGCCTTCTTGACCATAACTACGTTGGCTAGCCAATCAGGGTAGTATACTTCCCTAATGAAGTCTGCCTCCAGTAGCTTCTTGACTTCTTCTACTATTGCTTTGTCTTGCTCTTAGGCGAATACTCTCTTTTTCTGTTCGACGGGCGAGGACGCAGGGTTCATATTCAACTTGTGAACTATGACTAATGGATCGATACCGAGCATGTCCTCGTGGCTCCACGCGAACATGTCTTGGTTCATCCTAAGGAATGTTATGAGGGCTTGACGTATTGGTTGGCTGGCCAACGTCCCTACTCTAGTCGTCTGTTCAGGTCTTGATTCGTCAAGAGTTACTTCTTCTAGCTCTTTAACTAGTTCCGCCATGGTCCTTTGCTCTTCTATGCACATGGTCTGCTGGTGATCTTTCATCTCCATCATGACAATGTAGCATTCACGTACGGCCACCTGATTTCCTCGCAGCTCTCCAACTCCGTACTCCGTAGGAAACTTGATCATTAGGTGGTATGTTGATGTTACCGCCTTCCATGAATTAAGGGTTGGTCGTCTGATGATGGCATTATAAGTGGACGAGCAGTCGACCACAAGGAAAGTTACATCCTTAGTGATCTGTTGAGGATAATCACCTATTGATACTGAAAGCGTGACCGCGCCCAACGAGAATACTCTTGTTCCTCCGAAACCAACTAGCGGAGCATTTGTGGGTTTTAATCGTTTTCTATCAATCCTCATCTACTGGAACGTAGTATAGGATATCTGCTGGGCAACCATTGTCGATCAGCACTCGGTGAATGTTGAAATCTCCTACTTGTAGGGTGACGACAAGCGCGTCATCATGAGGGTGGTAAAGGTGTCGAGCATCTTCTTCTGAGAATCCAATGATGGGGCTCTCTAGCCGTGCTATTTTTGGTACAGAGCCTATCAGCTATACACTGTGAACCATCCTGAGATAAGTCTTTCCGGCCTTTTTGGACAACCCCACAGCTGTACCACCTACAATCATTCTTATATCCCTTATAGGTGCCCTGGGAAGCTCATTATCCCGTTGGGGGTGCTGCTTTTGAGGTGGTGGATCCGCCCTTTCCTTGCTGACGAACCTCTGTAATTTCCCTTGTCTGATAAGGGCCTCAATCTGTTGCTTTAAGTCGTAGCAATCGGCTGTATCGTGACTGTGATCCCAGTGGAAACAACAATATTTGTCTCTAGATCGTTTGTTGGGATCCCCTTTTAACTTTCCAGGGAAGGTTAGTGTTCTCTCATCCTTGATTTGCATTAGGACTTAGTCTATTGGGGTGAAGCTTGTAAACCTCCCTCCTGGTGGCTTCGATCGTCTCTCGTCTCTTCGGTCTCTCGTTCTTGGGTTCTTCGATCCTTGGTCCCGCTGTATATCTTCCTGCCGCTCCTTTTTCCTGGGTTTCTCCTCCCGAGCTAACAATGCGTCTTCAGCATTCATGTATTTGGTTGCTCTGTAGAGTACTTCTGACATGGTCTTCGGGTCGTTCTTGTATAAAGAAAACAAAAACTTTCCCTTTCGCAACCTATTCGTGAAAGCTGCTACCAGTATCTTGTCGTCGGCTTCATCGATCGAGAGTGCTTCCTTATTGAAGCACGTTATGTAGGATCTCAGTGTCTTGTCCTTTTGTTGTCTGATGCTCATTAAGCACGCCGTGGACTTCTTATACCTATGTCCCCCAATAAAGTGTGCAGTGAACTAAAAGCTTAGCTCCTTGAAAGTGCTGATGGAGTTAGGCATTAGTCGGCTAAACTAAATCCTGGCTGCTCCTTTCAATGTCGTAGGAAAGGCCCTACACAGGATTTCATTCGCTACCCCTTGAAGATGTATCAAGGTTTTGAAGGTTTGCAGGTGGTCCAGAGGGTCTTTCACTCAGTCATAGTTGTCAATCTGAGGCATGCGAAACTTATGTGGTAGAGGGAAAAAGTTGACGGTCGCAGTGAACGGTGAGTCGGTGTGGTTGACCAAGTTGTCAAGATTTCTGGACACTTGTCCCTTGAGGACGTTCATCATGACTTCCATCTGTTCTTTCATCGCCTGCATCTCCGTGATAATAGGTTGTGGGGTTATGTCTATGAGGGCTGGAAGGCTCATATTTTGCCTCTCCGGCCTGCTTGGGGCGTTGCTGCCCTCAAGTCTCTCTTGGTTCCTTCTTTCAGTGCTGGTCCCTTCTTGATCTCTTTGTTGGTCATTCAGTGCTGCATTCTTCTGGCGTAGCTGTTCTTCCAAGTCGTGGTTTTGTTTGGTGAGGCGTTCCACTGCAGCGGCGAGAGTTTGAACTTGTCTTTCGAGGGTAGTCGTGGGTGGTTCCTCTCCTTGAATGTTGTTTGTGGTTGCTATTGAGCGAGTGAGTACCATGCAACCCTTTTGTCTGGGAAACGATAATATGGCTTACGAATCTCAACTTTCGCTTTCCCACAAACGACGCCAACTGATGATGCCGAGAAATTCACCGGTGAGCCACACGATACTCGTGTACTCCAAAAATAACACCTGCAAGACACAAGGAGAAAACCTAACAGAAAGCACCGGTATGGTGCCAGCCAACTACCCTCTGAAGGTCAAGTTAGAACGATTCTCTCAACTCTAGAGTGCTAGAGAGAGGATCAATTATGCGTACCTTAATTTATGAGGGTATTGGGACTTTTATAGTAGTAGAGGCTTGACATCTCCTCCTCGGTACGGAAATCTTTCCCTTATAGGAATCCTCTTGAGTAATCCCAAATGTGATGGACAAGGTATTTTCTTATAGAGAGGATCTTCCAGAATCCTCGTTGCGCTAGGGTTCTAATTCCTGTGGAATTCCATGGTGGCAAAGTGTGCGCCGCAGGTAAATTCATCTAGGTTTTCTGGCCACCACATAGGTGTTTGATCCGTTTCCCTTGTGTCCGTCCATGTAGGATCCGTTCATAACAGACTGTGGGCGTTGGGCCCGTCTCCTATCGACCCATGGACGTTGATCCGTCAGGACCATCTCATGGAGATCCGTCATCCTAGATTTTACCTCTTCAATGTTATCTCTTTACAATCACAAATAAGAATCAAAGTGCTAATCAGCCCAATGATATGGGATTGGGCACCGAGATACAATAATTGAAAGTTACCGGTTCAAAGAACTGTAGATATTACTATATTAGCAATCAAAAGCACTGTGGTAGATTAAGAACATGATAGGGAAAACCCCTTTACACACGTTTGATATTTTTCAACATGTACTTGGAAAAAGGTTATATATTACCTTAAAATTGGCAAGTATAAATCATTTAGCTTAGAAAGAAAGCTCAAAAAACACAACACAAACCTTATTACTATCTAAATACATTAAAATTCATGAATCAAAAGCAAATATAATTAAAATTTCAAGTAGAAAGAGTAATCTTTTAAACCAGTTATTGATAAAACGTGATTTTCCATTTCGTGTTTTCAATATCGATGCCAATGCAAAATGGAAGAGATTTTTTGGCTTATTAAAATTAAAAAGTTGGGATCTCTTAAAATTTCCACACAACACAAGGTACAAAATTTCCAATCCTAAGTTTTAGAAACATATTCGTGATCAAAACCCAAAAAAAAAAAAAAAAAAAAAAAATGAAGTAATTCCAAAATGAAAAATTGAGATAACCTAAATTAGAAAATTTCGAGAAAACCAGTAAGGATTTCAAACTTTGTTTGAGGTTTGGTGGTTCTTCCTCGTGTCTCAGAGTGGGAGTGCTATTGCTGTTTCTTTCAACTCAACTTTGTAAGTATGTGTTGCATGTGCCTCTACTCTAATGTTAAAGGGTTTTTTTTTTTAATAATATTAAAAATAATTTTGACCGACCAGTCGCCCGAACCCTGAATTTGCGGGTTGGTTCGGGTCAACCCGTTTGGGTCGTTTTTTTCCACGCCGTTTCTTTTTATTACAATCACAATCACAATCACAATCACAGTCACGGGTTCGGCTTCAGGGTTTAATTTCTTTCTTTCTTTCTAGTTCTATTTCTACAGCTCTGTGGGGTGTGTATATGTATATGAAAGAAAAACCATGGAGGAGTTGCAGAGTGCTCTGAAAGGAAATGGTCTAACTCTATCTAATCTTCCAGAGAAAGGCAGGTGCCTCTTAACCACCAGAGATTTCCATCCAGGTCTCTCTCTCTCTCTCTCTCAATTTTTCCCAATTACCAGTTGTTGAAAATTAATGCATATTAAGAAGCTTTGAAAAATCAAATATAGCTAAGCTAAATTCAAATTTGAAGAATATAAAGTTATTCAAATAATGTTAGTGATAATTTTTTTAAACTTATTTTAATGCAGCTATAATTTTTCAGGAGAAGTAATTATAAGCCAAGAGCCTTATGTCTGTGTACCAAACAAGTCCCCAGTTGAGTCAAGATGTGATGGGTGCTTCACAACAAGTAACCTTAAGAAGTGTTCAGGTTGTCATGTTGTGTGGTACTGTGGTAGCACCTGCCAGGTAAATTTGATACATATGTTAATGTTATGCAGCATCTTATCCAGTAAAATGTTTTGTGATTCACTTGCCTATTCCATCTTTCTACTTTGAATGTTGGGCTTGACTTGACTATATAAAATTTCGAGTATAGATTTCGTAAGATCATAATCAACCTATGGCACAGCCAAGAGCCTTCTAGCTCTCAACTGGTTCTTCTTGGTGTTTCAGAGATGGTAAAGGTTCAAACCCCCCCTCCCTCATTGTAACAATTGAATTATCAAAAAAATAATCAACCTTTGGCACAAAGTACTCAATCCATGAAAATATCCTATGGAGAAATATTAGACTTGTTTTGGAAACATATTTGGATATTCTTTTTTTCATAAAAGGGATGATCCTTCATGCCAAGGTATGAAGTGTTGTGATCACCTTTCCTTTTTAGTGTTTGCTAGAAGCAAGAATACTATTTTATAAAATTTTAAATGACGACAAAATAGATAAAAATTGGAACCCTTTGTCCCTTATGATGACTTAGAACTCCTCGGAAAGGAATGTATAATTCATCATTCAGTATGTATAGCCAATTGGGCTATGTATACTTCCCCTCCATTCATTGAATCTGTGCTTTATAATTTCAGAAGTTGGACTGGAAGTTGCATCGTCTTGAATGTGAAGCTCTGTCAAGGCTTGACAAAGACAGAAGAAAATGTGTTACACCTTCCATTCGTCTAATGGTGAAACTCTACCTTCAAAGAAAACTGCAAAGTGAGAAGGTATATATCAGTTATAATGTTTTTGTCAATCTATAATTAAATGCTTCAGTTTGAGTACTCCAATTGCGAGTTGGGACACTACTTTTAGCTTCCCATTCACTTTATTTTCAATGTATTCGTCAAATTACATGCATCACAATATTGAGCTAGAGTTCTAATCTTGGAGCGTGACTACGGTTGTCTCTCATTGTCCATTGGTTACTCTCACATTGGCGGAACCTATCTGTCATGACCCAAATCCATGAAACATGAATTTAGATGTATGACTACTTGCTGATCTTACATATACTCAATAAACATATTTAATTAAAACATAATTCAATAAAACTCCAAATAGACAATGCTTTTGATCAATCTTTTACAATACTAAAATCCACAATTAAAAATAATCTCCAAAACACTATGAAATCTAAAGCGGAAAATATATATAAAAAAAAAAACTAATAATAACCTCAAATAAAAAAAATATGTGGGGTATTACACTCTTCCCCTCTTAAAATAAGTTTAGTCCTCTAAACTTGACGTACCTCAATTAGAAAATAGATGGGGATATTTTTCTTTCATGTCTTCCTCTTTTTCCCATGTCGCTTCTTGGACTGTATGATTTCTCCACAACACCTTCACTAAGGATATTTTCCTTGAACGTAGCACTTGATCCTTCCTATCAAGAATCTGCACTGGTTGCTCCTCATAAGACAAGTCCTCCCTAACATTGATCGGCTCATATTCCAAAACATGCGATGGATCAGGCATGTATTTTCGTAACATTGATACATGGAATACATTATGAATATGTGACAAGGCTGGTGGCAATGCCAACCTGTAAGATACATTGCCCACTCTATCCAAGATCTCAAAAGGACCAATATACCTTTGACTTAATTTGCCTTTCTTCCCAAACCTCATCACACCCTTCGATGGAGACACCTTTAAGAATACATGATCCCCAACTTGGAACTCTAAGTCTCGCCTTCTATTATCTGCATAACTCTTTTGCCTACTTTGAGCAGCTAGGAGTCTTTCACGAACCAACTGAATCTTCTCCGAAGTCAATTGAACTAGTTCTGGACCAAGCAACTTCCTTTCACCCACTTCACTCCAACAAATAGGTGACCTACACTTTCGGCCATACAATGCCTCAAAAGGAGCCATCTCTATGCTGGAATGGTAACTGTTATTATAAGCAAACTCAACTAAAGGCAAGTGAGTCTCCCAACTACCCTTCAAGTCTAACACACAGGCTCTTAGCATGTCTTCAAGTGTCTGTATAGTTCTTTCTGACTGCCCATCAGTTTGAGGATGAAAAGCTGTACTAAAATCTAGCTTGGTCCCCATAGCCTTGTGCAAACTGTTCCAAAACTTAGAGGTGAAACGAGGGTCTCTATCAGAGACTATAGAGACAGGAACTCCATGCAATCTCACTATTTCCATAACATATAATTGAGCCAATCTATCCAATGAAAATGTAGTCTTGATTGGTAGGAAATGGGAAGACTTGGTCAATCTATCCACTATTACCCATATCGCATCATGACCCTTATCTGACTTAGGCAATCCAGTCACAAAGTCCATGGAGATGTGTTCCCACTTCCACTCCGGAATACTAAGAGGTTGAAGTAATCCAGCAGGCCTTTGATGTTCAACTTTAACTTGCTGACAAATTAAACACCGGGATACAAAATCTGCAATCTCTCTTTTCATATTATTCCACCAATACACTTCTCTAAGGTCTCGATACATTTTAGTGCTACCTGGGTGAACAGTGTATGCAGAATTATGAGCCTCCTCCATAATTTCCCTTTTTAATTCAACATTATCAGGAACACATAATCGATTCCTAAATCTTAAAACACCATCACCATGAATTTCAAACTCAGCTCGGTTACCTTCCTTTACCTCTTCCATAATCTTTACCAATTTAGGATCAGAACCTTGAGCACTCTTCACCTTTTCAACTAAGGTAGGCTGCACTCGAAAATGAGCAAGGAGTACCCTTGACCCTTTAAATTGGAGTTCCACATTAATCTCCTTCAACTCTTCAAAAAAAAGTCTTTTCCTCAAAATTATACTTGCCATCCTACCAGAGGATTTTCTACTTAAGGCATCAGCCACCACGTTTGCTTTGCCTGGGTGATAATGTATTGTACAATCATAGTCTTTCAACAACTCAATCCATCTCCTTTGCCGCATATTCAATTCTTTTTGAGAGAACAAATATTTCAAACTTTTATGGTCAGTGTAAATCTCACACGTCTCCCCATACAAGTAGTGCCTCCATATCTTCAATGCAAAGACCACAGCTGCTAACTCCAAGTCATGAGTAGGGTAATTCTGTTCATACCTTTTTAGCTGCCTAGAAGCATATGCTATCACCTTTCCACGCTGCATGAGCACACAACCAAGGCCTTTCTGTGAAGCATCACTGTAAATTACAAATCCTCCTGAACCTGTTGGCAATGTCAAAACTGGAGCAGAAACTAACCGGTCTTTCAATTCTTGGAAGCTCTTTTCACATTCATCTGTCCACAAGAATTTAGCATTCTTTCGGGTCAACTTAGTTAAGGGACCTGCTATACGTGAAAAACCTTCAACAAACCTCCTATAGTAACCAGCAAGACCCAAGAAACTACGAACTTCAGATACATTCGTTGGTCTAGGCCAATTTACCACAGCTTCCACCTTTTTAGGATCCACAAAAATGCCATCCTTAGATATTACATGCCCCAAAAACATTACTTCATCTAACCAAAACTCACACTTCTTAAACTTGGCATATAATTTTTGCTCCCTCAAGACCTGCAACACCATCCTCAAATGTTCTATATGCTCAACCTGAGTTTTAGAATATACTAAAATATCATCAATAAAAACAATAACAAACCGATCCAAATAAGGCTTGAACACACGGTTCATTAAATCCATGAAGGCAGCAGGGGCATTAGTCAATCCAAACGGCATCACCAAAAACTCGTAGTGTCCATAACGAGTACGAAAGGCAGTCTTAGGTATATCCTCTTGCTTAACCTTGAGTTGATGATAACCTGATCTAAGGTCAATCTTCGAAAAGACTTTAGCACCTTGTAATTGATCAAACAAATCATCAATCCTAGGTAAAGGATATTTGTTCCTCACAGTGACCTTATTCAACTGCCTATAGTCAATGCATAATCTCATAGACCCGTCCTTTTTCTTTACAAAAAGAACAGGAGCACCCCAAGGAGATACACTGGGTCGAATAAAACCCTTTTCTAAAAGCTCTTGCAATTGCAATTTAAGCTCTTTCAACTCTGCAGGTGCCATGCGATATGGTGCCATAGAAATAGGTGCAGTTCCTGGCACTAAATCAATGGCAAATTCTATCTCCCTATCAAATGGTAACCCAGGGAGATCCTCAGGAAATACATCAACAAAGTCCCTCACAATAGGAATGTCGTCAATCTTGACCCCTTCCTTCTGGTTATCCACCACATATGCAAGATAACCTTTACAACCTTTTCTAAGCAACTTATTAGCATGAATGGCAGAAATAACATTAGGCACAAGGCTCTCTCTTGACCCATGAAACACAAATTCAGGTTGACCCGGAATACAAAACACCACTTCCTTCTTGTAACAGTCAACATTAGCATGATAAGCTGCTAACCAATCCATGCCTAATATCACATCAAATTCTTGAATTTCTAAGAGAATCAAATCAGCCAACAACTCATTTCCTCCAATCTTAATCACACAAGACTTACATATAAACTCAGCAACCATAGTTTCACCCAAAGGAGTAGAAACAGAAAGTTCAAAGTCCAACAATTCAGGCACACAATCAGCATATTTCATATAAGCACTAGATACAAAGGAATGAGTAGAACCAGGATCAATAAGAACTCGTGCATCATGAGAAAATATGGGGATGGTACCTGTTACCACTGACTTGGATGCCTTAGCATCTTGCTCAGTAATAGCAAACACGCGTCCTTGGACTTTTGGCCTTTGCTTCACATCAGTAGGCTTAGTCACCAACTCACTCTTCATGGCTGGACAATCTTTGATACGATGACCCATTTGACCACACTTAAAACAAGCCCCACTTTCACGATAGCAAACCCCCTTATGCTTTTTACCACACTTCTGACAAACCTCTATTATCTGTGGCACCACCTTAGTCTCTGGTTCTGCTATAGCCTTCTTCTTAAATGGCTTATTGTGTTCATTCCCTCTATGAAACCCTTCAGTCTTAGGCCTTTTGTTATTCTGACTCCTAATCCTCTGATAGTCTTCACACTCCTTCTCAACAACCTTTGCAGTCTCCACAACCTCAGAATATGACTTCAATCGTAGGGCTGCCATCCTGGTTCTGATACTCGGTCGTAGTCCCCTCTGAAATTTCTTAGCCTTTCTAACATCATCAGCCACAATGTGAGGGGCAAATCGAGACAGCTCAGTAAATTTAGCCTCATACTGTAACACTGTTTTATTCCCTTGAATGAGCTCCATAAACTCCACTTCTTTCTCATCTCGCACACTTTCTGGAAAATACTTTTCGTAAAAGGCATCAAGGAAAATACTCCAGGTCAATATCTCATCTTCCTCAAGTGGCAAGGTCTTTTTGGTAGATCTCCACCAATACTCTGCTTCCCCCTTCAGCATAAAGGAAGCAAAAGAGACTTTTTGCACTTCAGTACAACCAATCACATCAAAAATTTTCTCCATTTGCATTATCCAGGACTCTGCTTCTGTAGGATCAGGGTTGCCCAAAAATGAAGGAGGTCCCAATTTCCTGAATTGCTCAATAGTACATCCTTCAGTCTCAGCATCTTTGGGCTTAACTGTTCCACTAGTACTAACATGCTTCTCCACCACCTCAGCAAGACTTCTGATAGCACTTAAAACACCCTCAAGGCTCTCAGATTTTGGCTCAGAACTAGAAGGGGTAGAATTGCGGGGTGGCATTTTCCTATAACCAAACAAACAACACCTTAGAATCAAATAGATCACAAGTAAAGTAATGATATACAAGATATACTAAACCCTTTACTAATAATATTCTAAGCATGTAAGCATATAGCTTCTCACAATTATCAAACTCTCAAGACTACTTTTTGCCTATAAATAATAATTCAAGCCTATTCCTCCACATCTTATAAAAATATCGTAGTCCTAATTGTCTACAGAATCATAACCTAGAGCTCTGATACCAACACTGTCATGACCCAAATCCATGAAACATGAATTTAGATGTATGACTACTTGCTGATCTTACATATACTCAATAAACATATTTAATTAAAACATAATTCAATAAAACTCCAAATAGACAATGCTTTTGATCAATCTTTTACAATACTAAAATCCACAATTAAAAATAATCTCCAAAACACTATGAAATCTAAAGCGGAAAATATATAAAAAAAAATAAAACTAATAATCTTTTAAGACTTCAAGTATTATTAACTTCGCCTAAAGCTCCCACGCTCTACCTCGCACCTTACGAAGCAGTCCAAAGGTTATGTTCCCCGACTAAACTTTAATCTGAAAATAGTAATTGATGGGGTGAGCCACATCTAGTAAGTAATTATACAAAATACACAACAGAATAGAGTCAAGCCAAGCACGAGTATTTTGATTATTCACAAACTCATTCAATGATATCAAAAATAATCATTCCAAAACATATAATAAATCACTTTATACACATGTAATCACATCTTAAAATCATTAGAAATCACATACATATAATTGATCAGAATACAGTGTCACATATACACATCACATATTCTCACATACAATCCTGTGAGCGGATACCAACATCTAACCCCTGCTGGTGAGGGATCAACACATATTCTCACATACAATCCTGTGAGCGGATTTACACATATATCTGCTTTATCTGATCAATTCTAAAAACACTTATTTTGAGTCACATATTACAAATCAAAGTTTATACGAAATATAATAATTTACTTGATATTAACAATTATTCCAAATACAGAGGCATATCAAAGATCACAATATTGAATAGAACATAAATCAAAGGATGCTTGACTCTCATGGGGAACGAATAGAAACTGAGAAGTTTATATGAATATATTACCATTCTTGAGTAAATCTGAAAATTTGATTTGCTAAAAGAAACTTTTTAAATACCATTTGGAGAATAGGAACATGACTTTGAAATCACTTGGTTTTAACAAATTTAAAGAACAAGAACCTTTTTAGAAAACTTACTTTGAAACTCAATTATTTTCGAAAAATAGTTTAGTATAGAAATCATCTTTTAAATGAGATTTGGACATTCAAAACGTTATTTCAAATTCAAAGTTTCTCTTTAAAACATTGTCTAAAGGTCGAAGTTTCTCTTTCAATAATGTAAAAATAATGCTTTCTATAAACTTTTGAAAATATAAGTTTGAAATACAAAACTTTTGAAAACTTTTAACTTCTAAGAACCTAATGGACAAAACTTGTGCATATTATGCATAATTACTTACCTCTCTTGCTAATACTTCTGAACACAGCTGAATACTTTAATCTTCCGTAAGCTCTAAACAAAAGAATGCTTTAATCAGTAATCACGGAATCTAATCCTTACAACCCTTTTCTTTCCTACCGTCCTACACAAAATCAGATATGAAAACTACTCTCATATATACCATTGAATTAAGCAATTTATTATTCCTTATCAAAGTCCCACCGTAACAATATTTCCCCAAAACTAACCTGTACTACTAGAGTTCAAACAAATTTCTATAATCACAATTGATGTTCTAGGCCAATAATGTTTCCTTGAATTATCAAACCTTAGAGGCAGTAACCGATATATTGTAACTTAGGATTTGATATGTGCCCAAACGGAAAGTAAACCCTTATACATTCTTTAAGCTTTATAATCTTGACTTTTATTCTAGAATACAAGCTGTAGGACCCTAGGATTTAATATATATGGATATATATATAACCCAAAGAAATGTAAAGGCCATGTACCTAATCAGACTGTGTAACCCGTGGCTTTACTATTGTAAGTTTTGTAATTCCATGGCTTTATCTAGATGTAGTCCGTGGCTTATAATCCCAAAGTAAAAAAAAAAACGTTAAGCCAATCTAATCTATATAACCATCAGGAAATGTAAAAGCCATGTTTTCCGTGAATTAGGATTTGCAATCTAGGAATTATATATATATATATATATATAACCCGATGAAGAACGTAAACTCATCTACACAAATTATGATTTAGAGAGTAACAATCCTCTTTTAAACAATCTACCCATCACTACCAATTCCATGATAAGATTCTATGATTCTAACAAATGGAAAATCATACCTTGATCAATCTGATTGCTCCTTCAATTGTTTGTCCTCTAAATTCCTCTTAGCCTCTTTGATAAAATCCTTTTTATGAAAACCCTGACTACCTCTTCCTCTACCCTATAGTTTGTATTAGAGATGTGGGCTTAGTGGGGTAGCGGGCTTCAGTTATTAATAAAAGAATACCTATGGCCCAACAATTATTTTTAAAAGAAAAAAAAAAACTAATAATAACCTCAAATAAAAAAAATATGTGGGGTATTACACTATCTGATTGGTATGATTGAAAAGAGAAACTTTAATGACTGAATTGAAAACACGTTAAGGTTAGAGTAATTCTCCCAAAATATTATGAATTGATGTACAACATAAAATTAGTCCATAGTTAAGTTGTTTTTCTTTCAAAAGCTGTATAAATTTTTTATAACTCATGGAATTAATTGTATTTCTTTTTAATGCTAGGTCATCCCTACTACTGCTACAGACAACTACAACTTGGTGGAGGCACTGGTGTCTCGTATCCTACCCCAATAATTTCTTTGCTTTCAATGTGCTCCATTTAGAGTTTCTTTCAATTGTTTTATTTTCCAGGTAATTGTTTTGTTTAACCTTCTATGAAGACATGCCTGACATTGATGAGAAGCAACTGGTACTGTATGCTCAGATGGCTAACCTTGTCAACTTCATACTTCAGCAGCCTGACATCAACATAAAAGAGATTGCAGAAAACTTTTCCAAGGTCTTCAAGATAAATAGTTTTAAATTGAATATCTTAGTAATTTTCTTTTGTAGTTAAGAATAATTACTTTGAGGTCTTTAAGGCTCCTATTAAGTTTTTCTTTGGCGTTATTCAAATTATACTGTGGATGTGATGGGTACTTCAACCATTTGTGCTAAATAAGAGGGAATGTTCTAATTAAATAAACAGATTTTTTTTTCTTTCTTTTTTATCAATATTCAACTGCAAATTGCATTAGCTATTGATATTTCAAAATCTTTTTCATGTGACCAAATTTTTGTTTAACACACTGATTTCTGAATAAGATTCGTCTCCACAGGGAAGATTGATTTTCTGATGAATTATGATACTTTTGATCCAATGCAGTTTGCATGCAATGCACATACCATTTGCGATAGTGAACTAATTCCCCTGGGGACTGGACTGTACCCTGTCATTTCCATTATTAACCACAGGTAACTACTTTAGTGAATTGATTTCTTCTGAATTTAATCATGTTGAGGTTACTCTGCAAAATGCTTCTGGCACTGTAGCTGCTTGCCCAATTCTGTTTTGGTTTTTGAGGGAAGGTTGGCTGTGATACGTGCTGTGCAGCATATACCCCAAGGAGCTGAGGTAATATATGCTCTTTTAAAAACTGTTGGATTTTATGTCTTTTAGCTTTCAAAAAATGTATTAAATATTTGACATTTTATGATATATTGCAGACTGTAGTGGTAATAAACCAGTCATACTTCTTACCTACATGTAACAACTTAATCTCTAAAAAAAAGTACTCATAATTGACCAGAGTTTGAGCTGAGAATTTGCTTTCTTTCCAAATTTCATTTCCTTCATGTTCCTGGTCTGTTCTATACGTTATGTTGCTTAATTGGATCTACACCCTAATGAATTTAGTCTGCCCTTTGACTTCAATCTGCAGTACTTACACGTATGTGTATTTTTGTATTTTGATTTTTTAAAGGACCATTTCTTTTCTCTTATAATATGAATGTGAAAGGACAAAAAGAGATACTGCTGGGGCAAAGTGGTTTTGGCACTGTAGTGAGAATTCAGGATTCAAGAATCCATTCAAGGCTTGGAAATTGCTTCTTGATTCAAGATTAATGTTAGGAAAATACTGTGAAGCAGTTGTAGTGCATGGCTTCCCACTTTTTCTACATATGCAATGCAATTATGGACATATAAGTGCTTAGATGGAGGCATTGGGAAGGAAAGGGGAGGGGAAAAGGGTTGGGGGTTGCTCTTCTCCCTGTTTGGATGTATTTTTTGTGGGAGGGGGAGAGGATTTGAGGGATATTGATGGTTACTGTAGCCCTTCAAGCCCCTTTTTTCAGTTCCTTCAGCAGAATTTAACATGAGTGGATACAAACTTTATGAATTTTATATATTTCCCAATTTATTAAAAAATCTACAATGTATTACTGAACTCTTATCATTTATTTATTGCATACTCAGTTTGCATAAAACCTTATCCTTTCTCTCCTTTACACCACAACCAAAGAGAGGAATGCTTACTTCCCTCATTCTGTCTCTCAACCTATTTTTTTATTAAACATCCAAATAGAAAAGGAGAGAACTATTCCCTCTCCCTTCAACTCCCAAACATAATATTAACTTGTCTCAGCCAAAGAAAAAAAGCTGTCTCTGTGATCTGGATCATACCTGGTAAATCATTTTTCTAAGGCTGAACCTATTACATCAACTTATGCACTTCTTCTTACTCCCTAAATGAAGGGCCAAGGTTTCTGGATATCACCCATGTTTTCACCTGTAAAAAGTGTTTCAAACACAGTTTAATTTCATGGTAATCTTTATAAGATCATTGTTTGTTATTTTTTATTGCCCTTTGTTTTACATTGCCTCTGAAGCTTGGACTACTCTCATTTTCCCTTCTGATATGCCTTGACCATATCAAAGACTTCATGCTTGTAATTGAGGAAGGTGAACAGGTCCCCCCTCAATAGGGCCTCCTTGAGAGCGACAGTGTCCCTGAGCAATTCATCCTATCAAATAAAATGAATGTTTATTACCAGAGTAACTCAGTTGTGTAATCCAGTGATGATAGAATGGTTCTTTCAATTCTCCATTTGCAAAAACCACTCCCACCACTGTTATATGTCTTTTCTACTTATCTCATCTAAGTAAGTTACTATCTCATTATCCATTAGAATGTTGTCTAAAACTCTTTGCTCTTAATTAAAATTGATTTAGAGGGTTTGAAGTTATCTCATAGTCTTTGTTAAATTACTGACTATCTCAAAAGCTTAAGATGTTAGGAAATGATGAATTTAATTATTGAATCATAATTCTAACACTCCCCCTCATGTGTGGGCCTAAACTTCTCCTTAATAAGTGGGGACCCAACACATGATATTTTTAACATTTTAAATGGGAAGTAGAGTAAAGCTAGGGATCGAACTCAAGATCTCTTGCTCTGATACCATGTTAAATTACCGATTATCCCAAAAGTTTAAGCTATTAGGAAATGATGAATTTAATTACTTAACTATAATTCTAACAACCTTTCTCTTCAAGTCAAGTGTAAATACTGTTTATATGGTTGTATTTTGTAAGGTCTTGATTAGTTACATCGACACTACTGGAAGCACTATGACTCGGCAAAAGGCTCTCAAAGAACAGTACCTTTTTACTTGCACATGTCCCCGCTGCATAAAACTGGTACTTGCTACATTATGCTTTTTAGGATTGTTTTTCCTGGTTAAACTAGTAGCATTTTATATAATATTGGAAACCTAGATATGCTGCTGGTTAATTAAGCTAGTTCTCCATTGAAGGGTCAGTCTGATGATATCCAAGAAAGTGCAGTTCTGGAAGGTTATAGGTGCAAGGATGAAGGATGCAATGGTTTTCTACTCTGCAGCTTTGGTTTGTGATTAGCTGTAATCAGTCATTTATTACAAAGTAATGGTCAGTAGGCCAAAGTTACTATTTTTTTCTTTTGCTATTTGGAATGCAGATGACAAAGGGTTTATATGCCAACAATGTGGACGTGTTAGGGACAAGGAAGAGATAAGAAAGATTGCAAGTGAAGTAAAATCAATGTCAGAAAAGGCTCTTATGTCTTTGTCATCTGGCAGTATCCTTCTAGATTGTTTGTGCTGAGAATTCATTAGTGGCAATTTGACAGCATGATTCTATGTTTAATTAATCTACAATATCCTTTCCACTGGCACGATTTAAATAGTTCAACTTATATAAATTTGTTACCTTATTGAGCATGAACTTGTCTTTGACTGAGCTTAGATCAACTGGAAGCTGTTTCCATGCATCAGACAATTGAGGAGCTCCAAAGGAAACTGTGCCATCCTTTCTCAATAAGTTTGATGCAAACTCGAGAAAAGGTTTTAAAGGTAGATTATTTAGCTTTTATTTTCTTTTATGTTTCGTTCATTTTTAAGGGTGAAATACCCCTACGCCCCAATGGGTTTATTATAGTTTTTTGGACACTTACTAATTTCCTTTTTTCCTATAAGGCTATATCACTCTTGTGGCACCAAATTTTTCTAATCAAGTACTTCCAGACCTTCCGGCTACAAATCATTGAAGAAATTAATCACATGAGAATAATTGGGTACCATGGTCCATGGGGGGTTGTGATTATAAGGAGAGTGTGTGAAGTCACATGCATCTCATTTGACTAATTTTTGTTAATGATTTTGACAGGAAGTGGGAGACAGTAATTGATTAGAATAATAGGATACCACAGCAGTGTAATTAGAAAAATTAGAAACCCAGGGATGTAAATAAAATTGCAAGAAATCACTAGGGGTGCTAGTGCATTTTTTTTTTTTTTTTTTTGAAATTCTTCTCTTGTTTTTAAGTTATATGGAGCTCAATCCTATTGGCATATCTTCTACTTAGTCAAATGCTACTGGAGCTTTCTTTAAATTTTGGATGAAAAACCGGATCTTGTTTGGGTCCTTTAGGTACAGATACATGAATTCTTTACTTGCTAATCCTTACTTTTAGATTTGGGCAAACTAGCAATTATATGAAGAGTGCATTAATGAGGAATTAAAACTAAAACTAGCAGGCCTCAACCCTGTAATTTTTTTTGGGGGGGGGGGGGGGGGTGGGGTTGAGTATAGTACTCTGCTTAAAATAGCATTAGAAGTAATTCCTTACTGATTTTTTGAGGAGCAGATATGAGCCCATGACTCCATCCCTTGTAATATGTTACTAAAGCTTGCAATGTTTTCTTTTTGAATATTTTGTTCTTACTTTGTATGATGACTCCCAAATTTTTCCCAACACTTTTTTACTTTGCAATACCTCTAATTCTAAAGCATGGATTGTGCCTCTAAATGCCTATTAAACCAAATGAAATGAATCCATTCTCATGGGAACACCAAACTCAATAGTAAAACAAAATCTTACTTTTTTCTTTTATTTGTTTTTCAAGATTTTGATGGAGCTGCAAAATTGGAGAGAAGCTCTCGCATATTGCAAATTGACCATTCCAGTATATCAAAGTATGTCATATTTTGACTTGAATTTGCAGCAGGAGATATATTAAGTCCTCTGCTATTCTAGTTGTTGTAGAGTACTTTGGAGCTTCAGGGTTCAACTGAAATGCTATGCATGATCTGTCATATATTTCTCTTTCTTTCAAAAAACAGTAAGAATGTGTTTGATTTTCGCGATATATGGACATCTGATAATAGTGCTTTGTAACTGGCATTGAATTTTTTAAAAGAAATAAGTTTGGGATTACTTGCAAACAGAAATTTTTAGATGTTGAAGGAAGCAGAAAGCATAATTATGTATATTGAAATCAGCTCAACTACTGACATTATGAGATAGCAATGTGGACTGAGAAAGAAGGCTATGATGCACACCAGAACTTTAGTGACATTGATGAAAAATTTCTAAATAAACAAACAGAAGAAGAAGGGGAAAAAAACATGAACAAACAACAAATCTAGACAAAAAATTTCTCTGATCTCATATTCTCCCAAAGGTTGTATATATATATATATATATATTTTGGATAAAGGTTGAAGATTGAAATGATTTGAGTGGATCTCCTAAAACATGAATAATGCTATGAATATTATAAAGGATTCCACAGTGAATATCCTCTCATGAAGGCTGATTTCTTAATATTTTTTCATTGGTTTCATTTGAAATCTTCATTGATCCTTGTTTGAGTGGTCTTGGGTTTGGGGCTTTACACATTGTACTTCTGTTATTGAGTTTCATAGTTCTCATAGCTTTTTTGTTGTATCTTTGTAATTTTGTTAGATACTTTGTGTTCATCATCGTGAACATGAAGTAATTATATTTTTCAATAATACTTTCTACTTACTTTTCAAAAACCTGGAGTTTAATCACCTTTCCTGATGGCTTTAATCTGTTACTGAATAATAGGCCTTCTGAATTCAAGCTTACACATCTATGACAGTTTCTACCCAAGTATTGAAATTCTACTATATATTTCGAAAACATGCTTAGTTTACAATAATGAAGTCTTGTAACATTCTATACTAGAAGTCTAGAACCTTGAAGTTCTTTAAATTTCTTTTTTAGTTATTGATAAGATTCTGTCAACCAATGTTTTAAATTTTGTCCCATTTTGGCCGGAATATTCCATTTCAGTCTGTAAACCAGTGCACTAACCCTCTATTCCATCTCTGTCAAAATATCACCCTATACTGGTCTGTACTGGCCATTCCATTGAAATTCCGGAATTTCAGGCGGAGCATGCATTCTGGATCAAAATTAATTTGGGGCTTTCTTATAATTTTTTAAGAAGAAAGCCCACTTTTAGGAGATTTTATGAATTTTTTTGGTTAGTTTAATTATGTATGAGATGTTTTTTCATATATATATATATATATATATATGTATGAGATTTTATATAATTTTAGTTTATTTAATTATTTAATAGATTTTTATGAGCCTCTGGTTTGTTTAATTATCTATTATATTTTATGATCTCTTGTATTTTTAAAATTTTTTTATTTATTTTTTTAATGTGTAGCTTTTATGAGTTTATGTTGGTTAATAAGATGGTATTAAATATGAAGTACTAACTTAGTATATAATTTACATATATTATGGTAATCCTGAAACGGCACATCGAAATATTCTATTCCAGTAACCAATCTGGAAAGGAATTCAAAACTTTTCTGTCAATTGTAGAACAATGCTTCTGCATTTCAAAACTTTTATTATCAAAAAAAAAAAAAAAAAGAGTATGAAATGGCACAAAATTCATCTTAATTAAATTATTTCCAAATTGGTATGCATCTTTATTTAAATCAAAATATAAAATGCCTCATGCCTGCTTGTACTATGCAATTCATGTTCATGAAGCCCACATAATTCTTCTTTCTTGTTTTTCCTTTCTTTTTTCATTTCCTTTTGGGTGGGGACAAGTTATGAATTCCACTTACTGTTGCTGCTGACATCCCATATTTGGCTCTGTTTCACTGCAGGAGTATATCCAGGGTTCCATCCCTTGCTTGGACTACAATATTATACCTGTGGAAAGCTTGAATGGTTAGAATCCTTTGCTTAGATTTGTTAGTTGTTACTTCCATTCTGAACAGATTCTTTCATTGATTATTGTTCAAAATGCTCTAACTGATTCCTCACAACAAATGTTTCATAACAAAGACAGAAGTTGTGGTGTTCTGTTCGAAGTTTGTTCCTAGGTATTTGAAACTTATTACTCAAAATGGTGGAAACTATTGCCGTATAGAATAAGGCATGAATAAGAAAACCACATGACCTCATGGTATTTAGTAGCTGCTGCTGGGGATTTTAAGTTTATGTTATGGAAACTTATAATTATGCCTGTTTACGGACGGAGGTGCTACATTTTAGAACTTGTAGACTCCATAGAAAACACCTAGTCAAAGAATATTCTTGAAAGAGAGATGCTTTGTCCATAATATTTTTACAATATTTTCACAACAAATCATAGGTGGTTAGTTGTTATTAGTTCAAATTTGAATCTAACACTAATATGACTTTTTTGCTTCAATAATAACAACTAGTAACAACCTGCCACTTAAGATTTGTTGTAAAAATGTTGTGAAAATGTTGTGAACATATCATTTCTCTTCTTGAAACTATGATAGAATTTGGTTGGAGTCATTGGTTCCTATAAAGGAGGTGTAGTAGTATTTGGTTTAGTCTTCACTTGCCTCACTACCTTTCTGATTTTGGTTGGAGAGTGAATGTGTTGCAGTGCCATGATTGTACAGTTAGTCACGTGTCTCCCATAAATTGAACACTTTTTATGAATTTTTAGTTGACATGGAACCGTGGGTCTGTTTGGATAGCACTTATTTTGCTGAAAACTGAAAACACTGTAGCAAAATAATTTTTAAATGTGTGAATAGTATCGTGGGATCCATTTTTAATATTTTTAAATACGTGAACAATACGTAAATAGTATTTTTTGTCCCTGCACAGTAACATCACATGATGTTACTGTTCACGCGCTGACCTAAAAAAAAAAAAAAAAAAAAAAAGGAGAAAACGCAACTCACAAAACATGCCACAGGATTTAGTGCTATCCAAACGGGCAACATATGTTTAACAAATTTTGTTTTTTCACTTATCAAAAAAAAATTTTTTTCACACACATCAGACTTATATATATAATCTGTCCAAAATTTGAACTGGAGATTTCTATTGATTAATCATGTCAGGTTTTGTCCTTGCTCTCATGACAATGTATATTTTTGTAGGAAAGGGATGTAATAAATACTCTTGATTGCCATGATGGTTCTATAAATGATTAGTTTTAAAGGTTAAGAATTTTGGTCGTTAAAGCTTAGTATTTTAAGCAGGTTATATTGTGAAACTTGGATGTGACCATATGAGGCCAGGAGTTTCACTCAGTGTAGAGGTTTATAAGGGTTTTACAGATGTGATGCATGTATGGTATTCGTATGTGCACAAAAAGTAGGTCCCTTAAAATAGGACCAATTGTTACTTTAGGCACTTTGTGAGTTTATTAGTTAACGGTGCAATTCTGCCTCGAGTTGTGAAGCAATTTATCTTGGACATTTCATCTACCTATCTTCCAATGTTCTTTCCCCATCCCATTTCCTTCTTTACATCTATAATTTGTTACAGGAAGTGTCTAGGACACACACACACACACTTGCACACAGTCACACTACCCAAAAACAAGAGTAATCATGACTTCAAGTCACAATTTCAAAATTTGAAATCGTGACTTCAAGGCACTTTGAAGTCAAGATTTCCCTTGTTTTTGGGGAGTGTGGGTCCTATGTGTGCACTAAACCTATGTTTGGATTGCACTAAAATGAAAGTTTTTTGCGTCTAGTGTTTTTTGTGTGGGTTCCGTGCATTGTTTACGGGCTCGCAAATACGGATTTCAACAAATTTTTTTTTAAAACTCGGTTTCACGGCATTATTCACGCATTTAAAAATTATTTTGTTACAGTGTTTCAGTTTTCAATTTTCAGTAATAAACAGTATCTAAATAGACCCTAAGTAGTGTGCAGCAGAAATTTCCCAATTTGTTACAGATTATGAGGTACAATAATTTTGAGGATCCTTTTAGATTTTAATATGACTACCAAGGCATCGTAACACTAAAACAAACCAGTTTGGATATGTTGAAGTTGCTTTTAAATTAGTTTGGACCACATGCTTATGGAGGGATTTATCTGCACCCCTCTGGCTATGAAAAAACATCTTCACAACAGTTTCCACCGTGATTGGATTTTTCCTTATAAACCGTGTTACTCAATTATTATTTTTGAACTTTTCATTAACGTAACAGGTTTCTGGGAGATACAGAGGATGCAATAAAATCAGTGACCAAGGCAATGGATATACTAAGAATTACTCATGGCACAAACACGCCTTTCATGAGGGATCTCTTAATGAAGTTGGAGGAAGCACATGCTGAAGCTTCTCACAAACTCTCATGTAAAGATGAGTAACGAAGTCTACCTCTAACTGTGTTTCTATGGTGGATTCTGCTCTGTTGAGCCATTCCTTGTACATGAGTTTATGGTAATGATTAATTCAGTTGCCATCTTTATTTAGGGCCAAAATTGGGTTTTATCCTTTTTAGCCAAACTTTCTAGCAAAACGTCCCATGTCTGAAACTATTTAGGGATATGCCCCTATTTTGAAATTCGATTTTTAGAAAATCGAGTTTCAATGAAAAACTCGATTTGTCGAAAATTGAGTAATATGCAAAAATTTGCATGGAACTCGATTTCCATTCTTTTTTTTTTTTTTTTTAAAGTTTGATTGTATATAACTCAATTTTCCGGAAATCGAGTTTAAAACAGAGTCATATTCCTAAATAGTTTCAGATAGGGAGCATTTTGGTAAAAAGTTTGACTGAAAGGGAGTATATCCCCATTTTGGCCCTCTATTTAGTCATCGCAACCATTTTTGTGCTTATGTGCATAAAATTTTTTTGTATAGTTAGAAATATATTAAATTGAAAAATTATTACATCTACTAAGGAATAACTATTACAACTCTTTTAAAGATAAATAATATTTTTTTATTTTAAAGAATAACTATTCATAAGGAATGACTATTCCTTGTAATAAAAAAAAATAACTAAATTACATGTAATGTAATAGCTAAATTATAGAAATAGCTATTACATTACAATGTTTATGACTTTCAACCAAACATACCTTGAATAATTTCTAATCTTTTAGGGGAAAAATCAAAACGGATTTGAAATTTTATTTAAAATATTTAACAACAAAATTAGAATAAAGTAGTTTATTCTTTTCTTACGCCTTTGTATATAGAACATTTCAGATATCTTTGTGATATTGATATATTTGAAGAGTGATGGTACAATGTATCTACATTGCTAATACTATACTCTTTCAATATTCTTGACGTCTTCTTAATTTCATTCCGAGTGGGGGTAGCTTCCCACCTTGTTTTGTTAATAAAATGCTTATGGTTTGTTTAGATTGAGGGAGAGGGAGGGAGAGTAGAGTAGAATTGACCCAAAATTAGTCTATTTTTAGCTAACTTTGCTATATTCTCCTCCACTCTCTCTCCCTCCCCTCTCAATCCAAACGGGCCCTTAAGGAAGGATGCTAGTACTCCTTACTTTGTATAGGTTTTTTTTTTTTTTGGTATTGAATAAAAAATTTTCTAAAAAAAGAAAAGAAGAAGAAGAAGAAGAAGAAGTTATAAATTCCAGAATCAACAAGTATAAAGCCATGACAATTTTGAATAGTAGATACATGTAGATTTCATAATTTTATTCACAAATTTTAAGGTGATAGTTGTGATTAGTTTAATATCACTTTTATATAAAAACTTTATTAATATTATTTTATTATACACTAATTACAGCTTCTCACTCTAATAATTGTGAAAAAAATTATAAAATTTGTCATGTATCTAAACTTACTCTGTGTTTGGAATGGCTGACGGAGGAGAGAGGGTAAAGCTGTAAAAGAAATGAAAGGAAGATTGGAGTTCCATTGTATATTACTTTTACATGGATCTATTATTTTTATTCACTATTCACAATTTATCATATCAGAGTTGTGAGAAAGTTGTGACACAAAAGTTTATGGTCTTAAATTTTATATTTGTTAGTAGGAAAAAAGGTTCAATTTGGACCACTATTCACAATTTATCGTATCAAAGTTGTGAGAAAGTTGTGACACAAAAGTTCATGGTCCTAAATTTTATATTTGTTAGTAGGAAAAAAAGTTCAATTTGGACCACCTTTTCTAAAACATCCAATTTGGATAGAAATGAAAAGAAATGTGTAATAGAGAGATTAGCCGTCCAATACTGAATACAAATATCTGATTTGTAAAAGAGCTCCATATTTATATTGATACATAACCTCCTTATCTAAGCAATCAAATCTTAGTGGCTAAACCTAGTGGGGTTGGCTGAGTGGTTGGGCACTCATTCTCAAAGTGGCTGTCTTGAGTGGAGGTGAGAGCTTGAGTTCAAGCCCTAGTTCTTTGGAAAAACTCCTTGGGCCAGCAATTTACCTTTGTCCACTCGTTGCGACAGTGATTAGTCCCTAGGTTGAAAGCTTTGGGATACATTGGGTCTAAGACCCAAAAAAAAAAAAAAAAAAAAAGTCTTAGTGGCTAATGGCTATTGCTGCAACAATTGGAGAAGAAAATGTTGGCGGTTACTTGGGAATTTCAGCTGTGCACATTGCCCAAGCCGGCTTTTTCAACAAGTTACACATTTTCTTCTTTTTCACTCCCAGCAGCAACCAAGCACAGTACAAAGTGAGCTTTATAATTCGATGGAAAGGTTGTCAAGCCTAAAGACTTGTACAAGTCTTGTATGCACACGCACAAAGACACTCGTAAAAGTCTTTTTTTTTTTTTTTTTTTGATAAGTCTTGTACAAGTTTTTATGCGTGTGTCCGAAGCAACTAAGCTTGCAGATAGACCTGGCATTGACTTGGGTCTTTCTTCCCTATGCCTTTAAAAGTAACAGGGTCTGAGCATATCCTGTAAAAAGGACCATTAGCCTATAAACAAAGTTACTTAATCCAGTACAAAAATGTGTCATGCACAAGAGACTCTTGCCATTGGCAATTACTGGCATAAGCTACTCGGCCAAAATGAGCATTTGCCTCTTTCGCCCAAAAGATGTAGCAAAATGTCCCTATTCTGAAACTATCTAGTAAAATGCCCATGTTTTGAAACTCGATTTTTAGAAAATTGAGTTTTAAAATAGGGGTATTTTGCTAGATAGTTTCAGAACAAGGGCATGTTTTGAAACTTGATTTTTAGACAATTGAGTTTTAAAATAGGGGTATTTTGCTAGATAGTTTCAGAACAAGGGCATTTTGCTACATCTTTTGGGCAAAAGGGGCAAAAACCCATTTTTACCTAAGCTACTCTTGTCATCATTGATCTTGTTGCAGGCAATAATAGAAGTAGCGGTTATTGACGCGTAGGCCTTGGAAGGTTGTGAAGAACACTTTGGCAACCTTAGTATTCCATATCCATTTAGCATAAGGGAAGGATGCTACATGAATAGTGTAAAGTTGTGATTTACAACTATTTTGTGTTGGCTTTAATTCCGTGTCAAATTTGATTGTAATTATGTTCAATTGTATGTACCCTATATTTTAGGTGGGATTTCATTGTAAGGGTTGTGTGTGAGAGAGAGTATGAAGACTCAAGACGGGTAGCTTGCGAGAAGCCTTCCCGCGAAGCATGTGCTTATCACATGACTGGAATGCGAAGAGTCATGACAGATGGTGACAGTGAGGTTTCATGAGTGTCTCGCGAGTAAGGCTTTCTCGCGAGATACCCACGAAACATTATGTTTTGCCAATTTGTCATATCTGATACACCCTGTCCCTAACCACACTATATATACCCACATTACCCACAAATGTTGAGGAGTGCTTTTCAGAGAGAAAACCTTAGCCACAACCCTTGAGAGTGAGAGATTGTTATACCCACAATTCTCTACACGATCCATTGTGGTTTTCCTTAACTCCTAACTCTCAATTTTCATATCCTTGAGAGGTTGATAGTCCAAACACTTACCACACCCATTTTGAGTGTCAAGTGAGGTTTTGGTGCTGCTGGGAAGTATTGGAAAAAGCCAAGTTTTGGCGGATGCAATCGGGCGTATTGCGGGATGCAGAAAGGTAGACAAGACACGATTCCGAGAAGCCTTGTTGGTGTAGGAGTTTGGAGGGCTTAGGTGCATTGGGTAGATTAGACTTGGAGGGTCTCTTACTATTTATGTATCCCAAATGATTGTCTAGTGGATCGATTCACCGCTTGGAGGGCAGCGGAGAGGTTTTACACCGAGTATTTCAATTTCCTTTTCGATAACACACTGGCATGTTATCTTGTGTTTGCATTCTTCTTCCCTACTCTTTTAGCTTTTTATTTTATTACTGTGATTTGATGAATATGGATTAGAGTAGTTTTATTGTTTGTTCGCTCGCATTTACTTTGTTCCACACTTAGTTTAAGTTAGAGTAAAATCAACCGAACCGTAATCTTTAATTTGAGGGTTTAAACAGTTTTTGTGTTTTAACACATAATCAAGCTTTCGAATAGGAGTTTCCTCATCACCTACAATTGCACCTACGACCCTCCCTTGGCTTTTTTGCCTACAGGCAATATAAATGTGACATACATATGGCTCTCAGGGGAATTGCGCGTCTATGCCCAAGTTGCATGCAAAAGATTGCTACAACCAAAGTGGTGGGAGTACATCTTATTATGAACCTGAAATCCATTTGGCAAAGTTACCCATCTCTTACACCCGAAACAAATTCATGGCCATTGGTTGTGACACATACGCTATGACACAGGGTTCCAAAGAGAAAAATTACGCAAATAGGGAATCAAAATTGCAGTGAAGCTATGAAAGATAAAGGAAGTTATGCATGCAAGAATAACAGTGTCTGTCATGGCTTTGACAATGGTCCAGAGTACCGGTGCAGTTGTTCCAATGGATTCGAAGGCAACCCTTACCATCAAAATAGCCGCCAAGGTTACCATATTCATTTTTATATAAAATATATTATATTATTTGTATACCTCACGTACTTTTATTTGAGGTTTTTATTAAATTTTATTTTAAATATAATTGATGGGCCATAGATATTCTTTTTATTAGTAACTGCAGCCCGATATTTCACTAAGCCCACATCTCTAATACGAACTACAGGGTAGTGGAAGAGATAATCAGGATTTTCATAAGAAGGGTTTTATCAAAGAGGCTAAGAGGTGTTTTCCTTAGAGTTTAGAGCACATACAATTAAAGAGGCAATCAAATTGTTCAAGGTATGATTTCTCACCATTAGAAACAAAGAATTAAAAGTTTATAAGGTTATCTTGGAATCAGTTTGTGATGTTAGATCGTTCAAAAGGTTGATTTTGGTCCTAAAATTCTACTTATACTTTTACGGTTAGATTTGCCATTGTGTGTATCCATGAACAAAGGCATGAATCAAATCTTTCTCATGTGTGCCTGTTACGTTTTCATTAGGATATATATATATATATATATAATAAGTCAATGATGCTGCCACCGTTTTCATTGCCATTGGGAGACATATTGCCCATCGTTTCATTGAGATTATGCTATTAAACCATTGAGGTTATATATTAAAGTTTGGAATTGGCTTCTATGGGGGTATGGCTCTCACGTTGTTCTCTATGGGTCCCTAGAACAAATAAATGTTGCCATCAGGTCTTCTATTGGATTTGTATATATTAGGTCCGTCTAGTTTTGCCATGTTTCTTCGATTATATATGTTAGGATGAATTAACGTTTTCTTTGGGGTTTTATATTAAATCCTATGTCAATGATATTTTGGCTACTGCCTTCCTCGTGGCAATATGAGTTTTGATTAATGCAAGGGAATACTATTGGTTAGAATATCATTGGTTAGAGAAACTTTAATATAGTGTTAAAAGTGATATTAGTCCAACAAAGTTTAATCCTAGTGAGTCTATTTGTATAGTTGTATAAGCTTTATATTTTGTAGAGGATGTTAAGTATATTTTCTTGATTGATTATAGGTCCTATTTAAGAGTGTTTTGAGGCTCTTTGGAGATCGTTTTGGCTGGAATTTCAAAGTGATTCAAGCACTGTAAGTAATTATGCATAATATGCACAAGTTTTGTTCTTTGGGTACTTGGAAGTTAAAGGTTTTCAAAAGTTATATTTTTAAGCTTACGTTTTAAAAGTTTATCAAAAAGCATTTTTACACTATTGAAAGAGAAAGTTCAACCTTTAAATAATGTTTTAAAGAGAAACTTTGGATTTTAAATAAAGTTTTGAACATCTAAATCTCATTTAAAAGATTATTTCTAAACTAAACTACTTTTAGAAATAATTGAGTTTCAAAGTAAGTTTTCTAAAAATGTTCTTGTTCTTTAAGTTTGTTTAAAACCAAGTGATTTCGAAGTCATATTCTTGTTTTTCAAATGGTGGTTAAGACGTTTCTTTTAGCAAATTGGATTTTCAATCTTACTCAAGAATTGTAAAAATATTTATATAAACTCTTCAGTTCCTATTCGTTCCCTAAGAGAGTTAAGCATCTTTTGATTTATGTTTCAATTTGATATTGTGATATTCGATATGCCTTTATTGTTGGAATAATTGTTAATATTGAGAAAATTATTATATGTTGTATAAACTTTGTTTTTGTGATATGTGACTCAAAATGAGTGTTTTTAGAATTGATCAGATATATGTGTAAATCCGCTCACAGGATTGTATGTGAGAATATGTGTTGATCCCTCACCAGCATGGGTTAGATGTTGGTATCCGCTCACAGGATTATATGTGAGAATATGTGACGTGTATATGTGACATTGTGCTCTAATAAATTATCTGTATGTGTTTTTGAATGACTTTAAGATTTAATTATATATGTATTAAGTGGTTCTTTATATGTTTGGAAAATTATATTTGATATTTTGAGTGAAATTGTGAAATCAAACTCGTGCTTTGCTTGACTCTATTCCGTTGTGTATTCTTTATAATTACTTACTAGATGTGTGACTCACCCCATCAATTACTATTTCCAGATTAAAGTGTAGTTGGAAATATAGAACCTTTGGATCGCTTTGTAAGGTGCAAGGTAGAGCGTGAAAGTTGTAGGCGACTTCAGTATTACTTAAAGACATAGAATTTTAGTTACCTTTATTTTGTAATTCACGTTTTATATAGTGGAGATTATTTCCAATTTGTGGAGTTTAGATTTTTGTAAGAGGTTTCTTTTTAAGAGTATTGTTTCTTTGGATTTTTAATTTATTTTGGATTAATTATGTTTATTGAGTTATATGAGTTCAGCAAGTTAGGTATGTATCTAAATTCATGTTCCATGGATTTGGGTCATGACATATTGGTCATTGTTTTTAGAATTTTATTTTGCTTATGATGGATTACAGGCTATTTGCTCTTGATGGTTTTTTTTTTTTTTTAATTAATCAATTAATTAATTAATTTTTTCTAAATCTACTTGTCAGTCAAACCACCCCCCCCCCCCCCCCCCCCCCAAACATTGATGAATGCTTCCACCCTTTGCGTCCAAAAATGTACCAACTTTGCTGGCACTTATAATTGTTCCTATGAGCCAGGATATGAAGGTGATGAAAAATACAATGGAATAATTTGACACAACTCATGAACAAGATATAGGCGTGATACTTTTTTTTGCAGGCTAGTATTTAGTATAAATGGATTCGTGTCAAAACAAATCAATTAATAAATCGGTCAACCTGCTTAACCCGTAATCAATTTGAAGTAATTTGGTTTATTATTTGTGTCAAGACTCAAGACAGGTCGACTTATTTTGATATGAACCTATTTAACCAATAAAAATAAATATCATTTTTATTCAACATAAATTTGAATTTTTAATATAGATTTTTTTTAGATAGTTTTAACCTATGATATCTGTTTCTAATGATAGTTCTTTATCATTAAACTAAGACATCACTCGGTTTTTGGTATAAACGGGGATTAAACCCTAGATCTCTTATTCAACAATCAGAAACTTTACCAGTTGAGCTAACTGGAACCTACTAATATAGAATTTAGTAATTGAAAGAATTTCAATGGATGTATTGGTAAATTACTTTATGAAAATCTGAAGTCTCTAAACCCTTTTAACAAAAAAAATCCCATTTCATTTTATTTTTCTTAGATCATGTATTACTAAATTTGGTCAGAATTTTATTTTTTTTTTTAATAAGAAGTTTTAGATTATGGGTCCGTTTGGATACAGCTTATTGTTGCTGAAAGTTGCTGAAAACTGATTGTTGCTAAAAACACTGTAGCAAAATAATTTTTAAATGTGTGAATAGTATTGTGGGACCCACTTTTAATATTAAATATTGTGTGAACAGTGCGTGTACAGTGCGTGAACAGTACATAAACAGTACACGCACAGTACACGCACAGTGATTTTTGTGCCCCAAAGTCAAAAAAGCCGGCCAAAAAAAAAGTGAAAACGCAGTGCAGAAAACGTAACTCCACAAAACCCACTATCCAAACCCACACTATATGTTATTAGTACTTTAATTGATGTTACCATGAAGTCTAATTTGTAAAGAATTTATTTGTTATAATTAATTATTATAATTTATGTTCTTATAAAAACATAGAAAAATACGTTAAATATGTTAATTTTTAGTCATTTTTTGCAAACTAGAGGAAATGGTTCATGTCTGGGTCATCCTAATACTACTTTTTATTAAATGAGTTGAAATAAGTCATGTATCTGTCAACTTAATTAGTATAACTTGTTTATCAAGCACGTTATCAGAGTAGTACTTGTTAAATCTATATAAATTATGTGTCGTGTCAACTAACCTATTTTTTTGTTTTTATTTCAATTATATTATTGGAATTTTTTTATTTAGTTTAATTATATATGATTTTTAATTAATCCATAAATAAAGGGTATGATAATAGCATTGCATAAAATTTCCGTTTCTATAATCTAATATATATATATACGAAGACGTTGATCTTATAACATTTCCACCTAAGATTTTAAGGCCTCACAATTTTACATGTCATTATTCTAATATATATCTTTTTAAAATGTTTTCTATTATATATTTAAACCTTCCATCAAAATCTTGTCATGTCATATTTTCTTCAAATGGTAGAATAGATAGTCTCATTCACAAATACAATTATAATAAATACTTATTAATAATTATCACATTTGCAAAATTCATAGTTTTATTTTTAAAAAGGAACAAAATTCACATTTTGTAAACTTTCTCATGCATTGCATGAGCTACTGACTAATTTATTATATGATAATAGTGATATCTAATTGCAAATAAATGCCAATTTTGAAGGCTTCCTAGATCTTTTTTTATTTTTTCTGTTGGAATTAGTGCCCTAGAATCCTATTGTATGATGCTATGTATTATATTATGTATGACATGATGTATGACTTAATATTGAAATTAATAAAGTTGTTTTATTATTATCTGAAATAATGGTAACATGAATATTTAGACATTATCATAAAGTCCATGAGACAAATAGTATGTGATTTATGTGAAAAGTCACAGAAAATATAAATCACAAGTTCTTTATAAATTCAGAATATTAGTTCGTAGTCGATGATGAAATTAGACATTTCATCTGCGAAGACTATAACATATTAAGTAAGATGATTTGTCTTGATCATGGAAGTGGTGACTTCTAGTTGATATGTTGATATATTTTAAAAGTTAAAACATATTGAACTGGACCATTGTGAGATTTATTATTCTCCTAATGACTGTTAATTGAATAATAAATCTCACGACTTACATTTACATGAACTCTTAATCCTAAGAGAATAATGGACCTGATCATGAAGTGTAGGTTGCTTTGATATATAAGGAGTGAGATCTAAAGTAACGGTCAAAAGTTCAGCATGTTGGGCAGCCACATTTAATGTTGATGGAACATATATTCTCAAGATGGAATTCATAGTTTCTTAACGGAGATATAAAATATTCTCTTGAAATAAGTTTAATGGGTTTGTTATTCAGAAAGTTAGGCCTAACTACTTTAGTAAATTAGTTACTAAAGTATATATTTATGAAATTGGATTTCATAAATATATAATGAATAACTTAAAGGATTAAACCGGGTACTCAAGGATTAAAATGTAGTAATTTACAAAGTGATAATCTTCATTTATGACTTTGTGTTATTACGAATATTTTATGAAAGGGTTGCATGTACAATAAAGTCTTGGGATATAATTTATTAATAAGGCCTAGAGTGCAATTATATTTATATAGTGGTATTAAATATAATTAATGGTAATTTTGGACTTGTCAAGAGTTGACAGAAAAGCCCAAGGCCCATTGGAGCTAGTGTCTTATTTGTTCATTTTTGGTCCCACTCCAAGCCACATATTAAAGCCCAATTGGAAAGGTTCAAAGGGCTGGCCCAATTAGATAATCATTTCTAGGAGAGAAACATACAGAATTTTGTAACAATCATAAGTGCATGATTTTATATGTACGTGAGTGTTAGACACTCTTCAATACTCTCTAGAAACATACACATATAACTGATTGAGAGACCACACGTCTTGGGCATCTAGTGGAATTGGAGTGAAGATTGAAAGTCTTCTCAAGAACTTTTGATCTTTAGTTTTGAATTTTACCGCTTCCAGGTACACTCTCTTATTCTCTAATTCTGAAACTTATATGGCATATGTTAACAATTGAGAATGAAGTAGATTTGTTTAATTTTTTCTGCTGCGTACACTCATATTTCCAACAAATGGTATCAGAGCGGTCTTCAATTTCCAATCTGTATAACATGTTTTGTGAGTTTTGGAATTAGAGATAATAGTTTCATAATGTTAGAAGATTATATATGTATTTAATTTTCTGCCTGGTTGTTGAAATTATGGTTTGATGAAAACTAATTTTGATGTTATGATGTTGTTTAAATTTGAATTTAAGTATGTTAAATTGAACTTTAAGGCTATAGCATCAATGGAATTTATTTTTGATATCAAATTCTCTCAGTCATGTTCATATGGTGTTTGTTTGTTCATAGAAAACCATTGAAAACTGTTTAGATTTTTCCCTTTAAAAACTAAAAACAAGGGTTTTTCGCGGGTTAGTTTTCCGCGAAGTTACTCGCGAAAAATGCCTCTGAAGCACAAAACTTTTCGCGGGTAAGCTTCACTTGCGAAATAGTCGCGAGACAATAGCGAAAGTTTCTGTCTGAATTTTGAGTTTTTACTATTTTGCATTAACTCAATTTCGTGGGAAGAACTTAGTTGCGAGATAGTAGCGAGACAGTAGCAAAAGTTTCTGTCTGAATTTTGTGTTTTCACTTTTTTTCCTTAAAGCATTTTTGCAGGAAGAGCTTAGTCGCGAGATACTCGTGAAAATGCCACTAAAGGGAATTTTGAATTTTTTCTAAGTGTTTTCAAATGTATAAAGTGCAAGGCTGTGTGTGATTGGTTTACACATGTTTACAAAATAAAAACCTTTAATTTAAAACATCTAGTGGGAGAGAGATACAAGGGTTGGATGTCACGGCCTCCATTGTCGGTTCATAGTAGTGTGAAATATGTACTTTGTCTTTGCTTCGAGCTTAGCATTCCACGCGGAGAGCATTTATTTCATGGTACTACAGAATTGAATTTCTCGGTTTATAGTGGTTTGATCAAACACCTTGTCTTCGCCTCGAGTTTTGCATTCCATGCGGAGGGTGTTTTGTATCATGGTACTACAAAATAAGCTTGTTAAAGGGACAAAATGTGGTTACACATGATTCTAGACAATGGTATACACTAGACTAAGTATTATAGTATCCTCTATGCTGAGTTCTTACTATAATTATTTAAAGGCCAAATGTATAACGGCATATTATTAGTGTTTAATAAGCGTTATCATGATAGCATTAATAATGAGAATAGTTCTCAATCAATCATAGTATTTAATATTCACTTTATGCTGAGGGATATTGAATATGGGATTGGGTTGTCGTTACATATATTATATTGTGGTTTTATTAAGGTTCCTTGCTATATGTTTATATGCTAAATTGATAATGTCCAATTACTTATTATATTCATGTTTATTATTTTCAGATTTGAAAATGGCATCATTTAGCCCACTTGTTACTATTCTTAATCAAAACAAACTGACTGGATCCAATTATGTTGACTGGAAAAGAAATTTGGACATAATTCTCACTGCTGAAGAGCACAAATATGTGCTTACTAAACCATGTCCTAGCTTTCCTTCATTAGATGCTCCTCTTGAGGAAAAACAACATTATGATCGTTGGCAGAAATCTAATGAGATGGCCAAGTGCTACATTCTAGCATCTATCTCAAATGTTCTACAGCATCAAATGTTGGATGTAGAACTAGCTTCGGACATAATGCTCAGTCTGAAGGAGATGTTTGGTGAGCAAGGTCGATCTGCAAGGCAAGAAACCATGAGGCAAATTTATAATACCAAAATGGCTGAAGGGGGTTCAGTGAGGGAGCATTGTCTTACAATGATTTCCAATTTGAATACATTGGAAGTTTTAGGTGCCGATATTGATGGAGAATCCTAAGTGGATATGATACTCCAATCAGTACTGGAATCATTCAAGGAATTCAGATTCAATTATAATATGAACAAAAAGATTTATTCTTTGTCTGAATTAATGAATGAATTGGTAGCGATGGAAGGTATTCTTGGTACTTCTAATGTTGAAGCCAATGTGAAGCTTCTACTTCTTAACCTAAGTCGAAAGGCAAGGGTAAGAAGAAGAAGAAGAAGGACTTCACCAAGCAAGAGGGTAAACAAATTGCCTTATGGGTTGCCGACAAAGGAAAGAAGTTCAAAGGAAAATATTTCCATTGTGGTGAGAAAGGACATTGGAAGAGGAATTGTCCAAAATTCAAAGCTGCCAATAATAAGGGTATGAATAGTTCTTTCCTCCTTGAAATATGTTTAGTACAAAATCCCACAGATTCCTGGTGTGTGGATTCAAGTTGTACTAATCATATCTGCAATTCTTTGTAGGGGTTCCAGGAGACTAGAAAACTTAAAGAAGGAGAATTGTTTCTTATTTTGGCTAATGGGAACAGGATTCCGGTTGTAGCTGTTGGTGTTTTTAATTTGTGTTTTGAATCTAGAGTTTTAATATTAGAAGACTGTCTGTATAAACCTAATGTTCGTAGGAATTTAATTTTTACAACTTATTTAGGTAAACATGGATATTGTGTTATCCTTAAAGACAATGTTGTAATAAAGAAGGGTAAAGTGTTTATCTGTTTTGGCAATATTGTTGATGGTCTTTATATTTTAACTCCTGATAAGCATGAATTATATAATTCTGAATTAGATAATGATTCTCATGTAAAATCATTAAAGAGAAAGTTTCCTTCTACTAGTGATGCATATCTTTGGCACTTGCGTTTGAGTCATATTAATTCAAATAAGATTCAAAGACTGATCAAAGATAATCTCTTACAACCCATGGACTTTGATGAGTTTCCAGTTTGTGAATCTTGTTTGGAAGGCAAAATGACCAAACGATCTTTTAATGCAAAACGTAGAAGAGCCCAAGATTTGCTAGAACTAATACATTCAGATGTATGTGGTCCTATGTCAATCCAGGCAAGAGGTGGCTATGAGTATTTCATTACTTTCACTGATGATTACTCTAGATTTGGTTATGTGTACCTAATGAAACTAAAGTCCGAAGTCTTTGAAAAGTTCAAAGAGTTTAGGGCTGAAGTTGAGAATCAATTAGGCAAATGCATAAAGGCCATTCGATCTGATCATGGTGGCAAATACCTTCTTGGGGATTTTAAGGATTACTTAACTGAAAATGGGATTGTATCCTAATTGATTGCACCTGGAACTCCATAACAAAATGGTGTAGTGCTTGCTCACTCTCAAGTGCAGGAGATCGTAGCAATATAATTCTCGGAGTACTGAGGTCGAACCACAAGGAGCAGGATAGATTCAAAGACAATATAATTAAACAAAAATTTGGATAAAAAAGAAAAATATTTTTGCTTGGTGATTGTTAACAAGAATAATAATAAAAACTTATTTAAATCAATAATGTAAATACTAGGGTATCAGGGCGTTTCCCTATATCGATATAAAATTCTTTGTGATCTAAGAAAATATATATTTCATAATTGATTGTTCTTATACAATTTAAAACTTATGATTCGGTTGAACTAAGAAATTCAAGAACGCATAATAACCTAGATTAATAATGCGGTTAGAAAAGTTTTCAGAAAAACCCATTCACTTTAAAACGTGATTTCTATTTGAAACTATTAGAAATTCATATAAAAAATAAGAAAAACATGATTGAACTTATTGAAAGCATGGAAGAACTAATACATCAAAAGAAATCTAATTGAACAATCAAATATGTTATTGTCTAAAATCTTAGAGAGAGTCACATTGAATATTCATACCGTATAGAAGAAACATAACCCCTAGCCCTAGCAAAGAGTTTAGGCTGCCATTAGAGAAAGAAAAATACAAGATTTTCTCTGCCAAAAATTCGTTCTACACAGCCTCCCCTATAAAACCCTAATGTCCAAGTGTCCAAAGAAAAATAACTTTTACTATTTTAATTTCCGTCCAGGTTTATAACAGTAATTTGTGAGTTAATTTTGGCCTTCAAAAGTTGAGAATTTCAAAACACTCAAAACTGGAAAGTTATAGATAATTAAGTCACAGTTCCAACCCATCTAGTCTTGTGTCAATTGAAGTTTTGACGAGAGAGATACACCCAAAATACTGATCAGTACTCAAATCAGATTTTTCATTTTCAGCTTCTGCCTCTTTGATTTCTTTCCTTATTTGAAGCTTCCAATCATGGTAGGCGATCCAAGCACTCCAGCTGCACCTCCTTAGACATTTAAGCATGGTCCTTTAGTTCCACTTTAATTCTAGTTTGGCCTCCATTCTCTCACAAATTCCTATAAACTCATCTTTCTCACTTGATTTCCTGAAATTAGAAAATTACACACAATGAATAGCATCTTATTCAAGAAATTGTGTAAAGATAAATAATAGGGACTAATGCAAATCATGGCTTAATTATATAAATTAAGCATAGTAATAAAGAGATAACGCCCATATAAATATATAACAAGTATACATTTTAAGGCGTTATCATGTAGCAGAAAGAAAGAATAAGACTCTTTCAGATATGGTTAGGTCCATGTTGAGTTATTCGACTTTATCAATTTCCTTTTAGGGATATGCTTTAAATACTGCAATGTATCTTCTGAATTTAGTACCTTCGAAGTCTGTTCCTAAAACACCTGTAGAGTTGTGGAATGGGCGTAAGCCTAGTATGAGACATCTCCATATATGGGGTTGTCTAGCACATGTGTTGAAATGAAAGTCTGACAAGTTACACTCTAAAACAGAAGTGGTTTTCTTTGTAGGGTATCCAAAAGGAACAGTTGGAGGTTTATTTTATAGTCATAAAGATAATAAATTGTTTGTTAGCACAAATGCCAAATTCTTAGAAAATGACTATATGAATAATTACACTCCTAGAAGTAGAGTTGTTTTGGCTGAAATGAATGAACCTGTAAATAAACAACCAATGGATGAAACTAGGGATGATATGGATGTATTAGATACACCACAAGATACTACTCAAGAGATGTCTAGTACACAAGTACCTCGTCGTATTGGGAGAATTGTTCAGCCTTCTATAAGATTCATAGGTTTGGGAGAAACTTATGAAGCTATCTCAGAAGAGGCTGAATCGGATCCCTACACTTATGAAGAGGCAATGAATGATATAGTTGCACATCATTGGGTCAAAGCTATGAAATCTGAATTAGATTCCATGTATTTCAATCAAGTTTGGGATCTTGTAGAGGCGCCTAACGGCATTAAACCTGTTGGTTGCAAATGGGTTTACAAGAGAAAGAGAGGGATAGATGGAAATGTTGAAACCTTTAAAGCAAGGCTAGTGGCGAAAGGGTACATACAAAAAGAATGTATTGATTATGAAGAAACCTTTTCACCAGTAGCAATGCTTAAATCTATCAGAATTCTCTTATCCATTGTTGCTCATTATGATTATGAGATTTGGCAAATAGATTTCAAGACTGCATTTCTTAATGGCAGTCTTGAAGAAGAAATTTATATGATGCAACTAGAAGGTTTCATAGCAAAGAACCAAGAGCATATGGTATGCAAGTTGAAAATGTCCACTTATGGACTTAAGTAAGCATCTAGGTCATGGAATATTAGATTTGATCAAGTAATCAAGTCATTTGGTTTTAAACAAAATCTTGATGAACCATGTGTGTACAAAAGACATCAAGATAAAGTAGTAATATTTCTAGTGCTTTATGTTGATGATATTCTACTAATTGGAAATGATGTAGGGGTAATGTCATCAGTAAAGGTTTGGTTGTCAAAACAATTTGATATGAAGGACTTGGGTGAGACTAACTTTATTCTAGGGATCAAACTTTGGCGAGATTGCAAGAATAAGATGTTAGGCTTATCACAAGCTGGATATATAGATAAAGTTCTAGAACGGTTTAGCATGCAAAACTCCAAAAAAGGAGTACTTTCTTTTAGACATGGAGTTCTTCTGTCTGATGATCAAAGGCCTAAGACTCAAGAAGAAGTAGATATGATGAGACAAGTTCCTTATACTTTTGCAGTAGGAAGTCTCATGTATGCCATGCTTTGTACTCGACCAAATATTTGTTATTCAGTTGGCATGGTCAGCCGATATCAATCAAACCCAAGACAAAAACATTGGCAAGCTATAAAGTATATTCTCAAGTATTTATGAAGAACGAGAGATTATATGCTTAATTACCAGTGTAAGGATTTGATTCCCATTAGTTATATAGATTCAGACTTTCAATCGGATCTAGATATCAGAAAGTCCACATCAGGATGTGTTTTGACCTTGGGAGGTGGAGCCATAACTTGGAGGAGTGTTAAACAATTTTGTATTGCGGACTCCACCATGAAAGCAGAATATGTTGCTGCTTGTGAAGCAGTAAAAGAAGTTGTATGGCTTAAGAAATTCCTTTCTGACCTTGGTGTAATAAGAATGGAACAAGTTCCCATCACATTGTTTTGCGACAATAGTGGTGCAGTTGCACAATCAAAAGATCCAAGGAATCACAAGAAAGGAAAGCACATTGAGAGGAAGTATCACATCATTAGAGATATTATTGCTCGTGGAGATGTGATGGTAGCAAGATTGA